>OZ020613.1:26166499-27366499 GCA_963971575.1 Liopterus haemorrhoidalis
CTTTTCACCAACAAATGTTTTCTTAACACGGAGTTTTTCAAAAGTTTTTAAAAATACAGATTTTACTCCTGTAATATATATAGAACGTCATTAAACGTATAGTTTCTGTGGTATGACTATAAAACAATCGGGCAACATTTTTGAAATAATTGTATCTCAAAAACGTTTTATGATTGCTATGGTTTAAAATTTTGAAATCCGCACTATCTGTTTTATCTACAACAAAATTTGCATTTGTTTCCTGGGTAGTTTTCTAGAAGCATACTTTAAAATATTTTCAAATATTTTATCAAAAACTAAACGAGATAGAAATTTTCGATAAAGATTTTTAAAATTCTGAGTTCCAAAAAGACTTAAATCCACATTAAAATAATTTTAAAAGTTAACATAAATACACAAAATAACAGCTATAAAGCTGGCCATATACTATCGCTCCATCCGTCCAAATAGAGTGATATCACTCCAAAATCTGACCGTGAATGGGGAAAACCAGGTGAATGATGTGGAGTGACAGGATGAGTTAGATATCCAATCAGTTCAAAATCCATTCGTTTGGACCATCATCCATTTAATCCAACTGATGGTGTGTGGACAAAACCATACGGAGTGACATCAAGCCATCGCTCCAATCGTATGGTGTGTGGTGATAACATGGTCCAAACAGGTCTCATTCTGTCCGTGGCCGCCTAGCCATTAACATCGTCAACCATTTTAACTTGTGATTGCACTACATTGTTTTTTAGTTGAAAACTTTTTATTTTAATTTATTTTATTTTAATATTTATATTATTAAATTTATGTTTTTATTTTATTTATGTTGACTATTTAATAAATGAATTATCATTTATTAAATACCTATTTAGGAGTAAAGACATTAATGCAAACAGTGAAATAATTCTGAAAAAAAAATATATATATAGGTGTATAGGTGCACCCCGAAGTCAAAAATCGAATAGTCGCCATCAATCTTTCATGAGGGGTGATACTCTCCCTCAACACAGTGTCTTGCTTTTAGATAATTGGAGTAATCCTTTCTAATAAATGAAAATAACTTTCTTTATCCATACGAAGATAATTGCGCCAATCTGTTGGCTCCAAAGAAAGTTCTTTCACTAGGTTCACATAAGAGAACCGCTTCCTCTTCATTAAATCTTTTGACCATTCAGTCCTCTTGTTTTTTCTTTTCAAAATTAAGCAAGTGGCAGCAGCCAAAAGCAATTCTTCTTCATCCATGGAAAATGGAAACTAGACTGCGTGGATGATTGGAATGATGATGTATGTGCTAGCTTTTTGGATGTCAACCGTTCGGATGTCATCCTAATGAATGACATCCGAATGAAGCGATAAAGTATGGCCAGCTTAACCGGGTTGCAAAACTAGTTCAATTGCATCATTATAAACGTCACAACAAGTGATATAAATATCGATCTCAGATATCGATTCTTTGTATTGGTATTATTTCGTAGTATCTATGCCGGTATTGGTATCAGAAAAAATAGCAATACCACGTGGGATCGAATACTTTAGTTTTAAAAATATACGTAGTCAGCGCTGAAGTATCGAAGGTATTGATACTATATATTGATAACAGCTTCGTTTTGTATCATTGGTATCATTGAGAACAGTATCAAACTATAAAAAAGTATATTTCGTGAGATCAATTAATATATTAGTAAAAAAAATAATGGGTATAAAACAATCTTTATTAACAAGGCTAATATGGTTGCAAAGGCTTGAGCTTAACTGAGAACGAACAAAAAAGTCTGTTTTGGGCGACCATATCAAAAACAGTTTTTTTTATCATTAACTACCGACCAAAAAGTAAATCTTTTTCGGCCTAGGCCGATTTGCTTATTTTTTTTTTTCCACTGGATTCTAGAGCCATCTATGTCAATTCTTAAATTACAAAAGCTCTTTGGTTACACAGAAACAGACAGTCAAACATTTGTAATTGTAATAATTGTTCAGTAACCATAAATTATCCAATGTAAATAAATAAATTTAATTTTTCTAATAAAAATTACGTTTGGTCGCCCAAAAAATATAATGTGCACCTTGGCCAAAAAGATCTTTTCCGGTCGCATCTGAATTTGAAGGCCGAGGCGCAGCCGTGGACTAGTCAAATTAAAATATTGGTTGCTATTACATAATTAGAATATTAGTATTATATTGTATTGTAAGTTGCAGTAAATTACCAGAATTATAATTTACAGATTTGATATTGGCACCTAATTATTTAATTCGCGCGTATCATGTTTCAGTGCTGCTATCTGTAGTTGTTGATTTTAGGCTTACAGTTTTTGGTTGAATTCAAAACTAATACATTAAAAATACCATGATTCACGGCTAGAATCGTTGATTCACATTTCTGTACAAATACTACTAATAATAATTATAACCGATACCAGAAAAATATTGCAACAAAAAGTATCACCAGCGCAAGGGTATTTTCCGCCCATGGGAGGCAATTCGACGCCCTTAGGTAAAAGATAACTCGGCCTTGAGTAAAGTTATCGGATATTTTTAAGGATTTCAGGTTATACCAAACGTACTGTTTGGTATAACCTGATATTGAACAAAATCTTTGATATACTAAGTCTACAAGTATGAAATGCGCATTTTTTTCAAACTTGCCGCGCAAACAGAGTATATAGTTCAAAGTTTCAACACATATGGCATTTTGTTAAGTTATCATTAAGTGTCAAATGTGTTTAGGTTATAATTTGAAAAGTGATCATATAGTTTTGTTTTACTGTGTCAAAAATGTCAAATTTTGTGCCAAATAAAGAGCATTCGCGGACAGTACTACTGTTTTGTTTCCATCAGAAAAAAACTGCTGCTGAATCATACCGACTGCTTCGAGAAGCTTATGGTGAATATTCTACATCGCAAGATACTTGTGAATGATGGTTTCGGCGTTTCAAAAGTGGTGACTTTGATCTTACAGACAAAGAACATGAAAAACCTCCAAAAAAATATGAAGATACAAAATTGGAAACATTGCTAAAGGAAGACGATAGTCAATCACAAAAACAACTAGCAGAGCAGTTAGGCGTTAGTCAACAAGCTGTTTCCAATCGCCTACGAGAGATGGGTAAGATCCAGAAAGTCGGCAGATGGGTTCCATATGCATTGAATGTGAGGCAGATGAAAAAACGCAAAAACACTTGTGAAATTTTGCTTGCACGATACAAAAGAAAGTCTTTTCTGCATCGTATCATTACTGGCGATTGAAAATGGATTTATTTTGAAAATCCCAAACGCAAAAAATCATGGGTGAACCCAGGCTCACCATCCACATCAACTGCAAGACCGAATCGCTTTGGCAAAACGACAATGCTCTGTACTTGATGGGACCAAAAGGGTGTGGTCTATTATGAATTGTTAAAACCTGGTGAAACAGTTAATACCCAACGCTACCAACAACAACTGATCGAATTGAACCATTCGCTGCTCATAAAACGACCAGAATACGAAAGAAGACAGCACAAGGTCATCATTCTTCATGATAACGCTCCATCACATAAGGCAAAAGCAGTTTGCAACACACTGGAGGCACTCAAGTGGGAAGTGCTGCCCCATGCCGCTTACTCACCAGACTTGTTCCCTTCAGATTACCACTTGTTCGCATCGATGGGTCACGCACTTCCCGAGCAGCACTTTTGTTCATATGAAAATGTGAAAGAATGGTTAGATGAATGATTTGCGGGGAAAGGGGAAGAGTTCTACTGGCGAGGTATTCACAAATTGCCTGAAAGATGGGAAAAATGTATAACTTCTAATGGAGCATAGTTTGAATAAATAATTTTTTACTGTTCTTTTAGGTTTAATGTGTTTTATTTAAAAAAAAAATCCGCATTTCATACTTGTAGACCTGGTATATCTGAACAAAAGTTACGTTTAGAAGAGGAGACAATGATACATTATCAGCACTAATTCTGTTCAGCTATCAGCTCTAATTCAACTGATTTATCATGGTATCCAAGTATTTGAAAGTAAAGGTCTGTCAAAAGTGTTGCCATTAATTTTTAATTTGGTCGTGTTCTCATGACTGCTTTTACTAACAATGAGATATTTGGTTCTTTTCATTATTGATGGTGAGTCCTACTTTACGAGCTTCGACATCAATAAGATGAGCTAGGTATATCATGTCTTCAACCTTATTTGGAATAATATACACAAATATAAACTATCTTAAAAGTGTTATTCTAGAAAAACATATCGGTAAAGATGAAGTAAAGCCCTGGTGTAGAACCCAGGATATTGAAACAAAATCACGATCACAGTAATACCAATGCCAGATGTATTTAATTTTTATCCATTTAAGTGGAAAATTTTTAGAAGCACTTTTCTCGACCCAATAGTTGTTGAAACAAGAGAGAACCTTTTCATTAAAGATTATAATTAAGATTGCAAACAGGTACAAAAACAGTAGATACTAACTTGAAGTGCACACAAAAGAATTCTTAAAATACCTCGCAAAATTCATTTATGTAAAAATCACTTTCCATTCTAGATTGAATTAAAAAAACGACCTGAAAAGAATATCAATGTTTCTATGAATGTCGTTCAATTGTACATGACATATACCGTGTGATTAAAATTTTGTTTTTGTTATAGTATGCCTTGGAATAGAAAGACATCAATATGGAGTTCTTGGAGATAACGAAACAACAAAAACAAATACTGTTTATTACTCCAGGTGTAGTTGTCCAGGTGGATGAGATTAACACCGACTTTTATAAAGCCTTTGATAAGGTTAATTTCAACATTTTAATAAAAAATCTTCACGAAACCGGTATACATAGAACTCTCCTTAAATGGATAGTTTCGTATATCCGAAACAGATCGCAGGCATTATCTGTTAATGTTTTTTTGTCAAAATGTTTTAATTCAACATCTGGAGTTCCACAGGGATCTCACCTGGAACCTTTATTTTTTGCCATTTATATTAACGACATCAGCACATGTTTCAGACACTGCAATTTCCTTCTTTTCGCAGATGACATGAAAATATACAATATATATTTATATATTGTACAAAGCGATCAACAAATCTTGACCGTTATGCAATACTTGACAAAAACATTTAGTTATCAAACTTATTTCCAAGGACATGTATACACAGGCATACATTCTATTTTTATTACAAAAATACAAAATTAATAAATTATAATTATTCGTTAGGAGAGAATACATTAATAAAATTATAAGTCAAAGACCTAGGTATTTTGCTAGACAGTTAGCTTAATTTCGACAAACATATTGACAATATTTGTATAGTAGGAAGTAATTTAACGTCCAAATTTTGAATATAGGTAGAATTAGAAAATAATTTCACTCAGCTTTTTGGACAAGAAGCGTTTATTTTAACAAAACACAACGTTTCGCCAACAACATTGTTGGCTTCTTCAGGTGCTATAACAATAACATCATAATAGAAAACAATATTGTGCAAATAATAACAAAATTTACCTATGTTAGTTAAACGTAGTCATAACAGACTGTACATCAATCATCTCCAAGAATAGTGAAATTGCAGAATACATAGATATTATGTGTACTTGAAAGTAACAACATAGGAAAAACAGGAGTGAATTTAAGTTAAATTTAAAAATATAGTGATCCGAAAATTAAAACTATTGTATGAGTTTAACAGTGCAACTGAGACAAATAAAACATATAAATGTCCAACATTAACTTATATAATAATATAATGAAAACAAGTTTCATCGCTGCGTCAATATGACAGGCCGCGACACTACCCCCCCTAACTACTTGGTACGCACAAATCGACAGAGTTGACAGTGTCCCACCCTGTACAACGTAACGCAACGATAAACCCCGCAATCATGAAATTTACACTTCTATCAACTAAGTTGAAAGAACCAGAGTGATTAGTTAAGATCTGGAGCAATCATACAGTTCGACGTACCGATCTCCCAAAACAGTGGTACGTACAAAGTAATGAGATAAAGGTACCCCAAACAGTATATCAAGACCAAACCCCAAAAAAACACTAAGGAACCTTACATCCAATATTTAAGTACAATATGAAATTGCAAAAATAATAATTATAAAACCAGTGCAAACACAATATTTGTATCAAATTCTACAAGCTACTTGGATTCATCATAAGATCATGTAAATTTTTCAACAATTTAAAACCAATCATTGTTTTGTATAACTCCTATGTTTGAGCTTAAGTTACTTACTTAAGCTATTGTAGCTCAGTATGGAATCCCCAATACATCACACACAAAAAAAAGGCTTGAAAAAAAGTTCACTAATTATTTATGTTGCAAATTTCCACTGACTGATCGTTCGTACAACTCCAGGTGTATATACCTAAATATAATGGCATTAGAAAACAGGAGAGTAACTGGCCTAATGTTTTACGCCATATTTTAAGATTCAAATCAGGTTTTCAAAAACAACTTAAAAAGTAAATTTCTCTCTAATTCTTAATTATTTCCAAGAATCTTGTTCATATTTGTTAGTAATATTAATTAATTATATAACATTTATATGTAATATTGTATGCAATATTGTATAAGTAATATAGTTATACGATTCATGCATATGATTTCGTTTGTTTTATATCTATGTATATGTATTTATATATTGTACAGAGCGATCAACAAATCTTGACCGTTATGCAATACTTGACAAAAACATTTAGTTATCAAACTTATTTCCAAGGACATGCATACACAGGCGTACATTCTATTTTTATTACCTTATACGAATTGATTATTAAATGAACACTATTTTTCTCTACACGCCAATGAGTTGATAGTAGGTATTAAGTTAGTAACACATATTTTCGTTGTTCCTCGAGTGAGTTCGGGAAAACGAAGTAATCTTATTGGTTCTTTGTTAAATTGGGATTTTCAGCTGTGAATTAGAATACAGTTTTGATATTTTTAAACTCATTGTTTACTGTTATGTAGCTGACAAGAAATAATGATCGCACGGTATAAGATTTCTTTCATTGTATATTATTTGTAGTCGTACTTATTGGGCTCGACCTGTGTATGATTCTAAAATTTACATAAAATAAATAAAATAAAATTACTGTCATTGTTGACAATTTAACAAGTTTAAAGAATTTGGGCCATGTTCATAAACCTTTACTAGATATAGCAATTAAGCGTTACCTGCTAAATTAAGAAAGTGTGATGCTGATACTAACATTAGTCAGGTTTATAATCTCTATATTACGATCTTTTAACCAATAGTTTGTAGTACGTTTGACAACGTTTTCTGTTGTCGACAGAAAGAGATAGACATATGCACTTGTACAACATGTTAAAAGAGATGGAAGACGCGTTATTAGCTTGGTATGTTATCTCGGTATAAACACAAACATAACCTTGTTTTTTGACAGCGTTTGATTCCGATTTTATTATCTGCTTTTTTTTAAATATATGTATATATAAAATATGAATATTTTAAAAGAATTACAACTAAAAATGAAATGGTACCTAACTAATTATTCATGTTATTAACTAGTTACCTATATTTTGTGAATATGAACCTTTAGCAAAATAAGGTAAATACATATTTGGAGTTCAGTTGCCTTTTGAAGATATCTGTTTTATGTCGTCATTTGAGATTTTAATTAATATTAACTCTTTTGTAAATTTAATTCTTCACTTAATGATTCTAATAATTTTTTTATTTTATTATAAAATTTTCTTTGTAACTGAGCTCGTAATTCAGCCATTTCACAAACATCCCGCAAATCTCTCATATACGAGGTGTGTAAATTAAATAACCGTACTGGCAACATAATGTTTGCTCTGGCAACATGTAATTCTGACAACAAGTGTAATTTTGTTGTCCGTAGCGATTTTTTCGTGAAACAGTTTTTTCTAGTGCGTTCTAAAAGAGAGTGACATTCATTTCAAGCAAAGGTGTGCTATCAGGTTAAGACTTGGGCACAGTTCAACGGAAACTGTTGCAAAACTTCGGCAGGCCTACGGAGACAGTGTTTTGTCAAGGACCCAAGTTTTTTGGTGGTTTAAGGCATTTTCAGAAGGCAGAGAGTTGATTGAAGATGAATCACGCACGTCTGTCTGTCTGTCTGTCTGTTTGTCTGTCTGTCTGTCTGTCTGTCTGTCTGTCTGTTCGGTAAAAATTGTAGCCAAACGGCTAAACCTAGAGAGTTGAAATTTGGCATGCTTGTACCACTTTTTGACCCGCACATAGGAAAAATAATAAAACATCTAAAAAACATATCCCCCTAAAAATATAAACAAATATGTGCTCAACGAAAAAAAAAATATATTTTTTTAAAATTCTGAGTAGGGTATCAAATGAAAGCCCTTAGTACGTGGATTAACGATAGAAATTTTATTTTTGCAAAATAAATTATTTTGACGCGATTTTTGTCAAAATTGTGCAAAAAAATTTTTGTCCCACACCCTGTAGCCCAGATGGTTTAAACTAAAAATCTGAAAAAATTCTAAGTAATGTATATTGGTGTGAACCGGAATAGTACAACAGGAATTTTTGATCAGATTATGTTTTCGGAAAATAATGCATTTTTTGTGTTTTTAACCAAAATATGTTAAATATTTAATTCGCTATGTAACCAAGTTGATACGTCAGCGCTCATAGCGATGTGCGTTTAATCATTGGTTTTCTAATTTTTCAAAGAGCTAACTTGCAAACTAGAGTTCGAATCCTGTCAATTTTTTTTTTGTTTTTTTTTTGCAGTTTTCATTTGTTTAAATTATTTTGTCAAAATACTAGTTATATTTTGGTAAATGTTGCATTTAATTTTTAAAAGCGTAAATTTAATAACCAGTGGGAAGTGTTGAAATTGTAATTTAATTCTGTTTGATGTATACGAAAACAGAGGGCGGCGCTAATGATTTAAGCAACCAATAGAAGCCATAGGCGCAATTTTCAAAATCTTAATGAACCTTGCTATGTAAAAAAAAATACTGCACATATTTATAAACAAATAATGGTATTAGGCATTCGAATTAAAATTCATATAAAAATATTTTGACATAAAATTTGTTTTGGCATCCCAAATAATCATAATTCAGTTATTAAATACCTGCAAAACCCTGAAATGTGTGAAAATTCACACTTCACATCAATTTTTTTACTCATCAGTTCTATTTTGAAACTGAAGAGCTTTTTTTTTGCTCGTCACTACTATTTTGGGAGAGAGTCTTTTTATAAACATTTTGAAATATTTTGAACTGTACATTTTATTGTCCCGCTTATTAGTTTGTCCCGCTTTTTGCGCCTCAATCCCGATTTTTTTATATTTATTTGGTAAAAATCGCGATTTGGTAAAATAATAATCTGGCAACGCTGCTCCTCAGCCTCTTTATTCGCCGGCCTTGAGTCCTTGTGTCTTTTTCCTCTTCCCAAGATTGAAAAATCACCTTAAGGGACGTAATTTCTGGAGAAATGAAAAATGTCGAGAAATCAGAAACACTTCCCCAAATGATTTTCTTAATTTTTAAAACAAAAAAACACTATTTTTTATAAGAGGTTGAAAGAAAACATTGTTTTTTGTTTCACATAACATTTATTTTCACTAACTTCAGTTCCGGCTCTCACCATTGTCAAAGTTTGCAAAGTTGCAACTATTTTATACGTCACGTTGCAACCAAGCATTTAGTCCCTGTAAATATTTCCGAGAAATTGTAAGTTACTAGAATCTATAAGTTAAGGGTCGTACAGAATTACATTTTAAGGCATCGTAAGATCGGAAATCTTACGATGCCTATAGAAATGCTTTCGATACTATGGTTATACACAGAACTGCATCATTAACCCCATTAGCGGCCTTTACACACAGACGCTTTCTACAAATAACTGGGAGTTTACGGTATCTTGTAAGCGATGCTAACTAATGCTGCAATTCAGTATAAAACCATAATGATCGTAAGCACTTCTGGGTATCGTAACCTGGGAACACTTAAAATGCAATTCTGTCATAGAAATATTAGAAAGAATTATAATAGCATGACCTTGTCTTCCAAACGTGTTGGATGTGTTGCTTCTGTTTCACTGGACGTCATCCTTGTCCTGGCCAAAACGTATTTTTTGTATAATTTATAGGTTTTGTGTACATCCGAGATATTTTTGTGTTTTTTTTTTTTTTTCGTCACCAGTTTTTCGTATGAATAATTGTATTTTGTTTGTTAAAATAATGCGTGTACACTTTTTAAAATTCAATTTTTAAAATTTTTTTGAACGGTCTTACTTAAATAAATTTTGCTCTGCTTAAAAGTTTGAAGTTTTTGGTATGATGTGTTTGGTATGGTATTAAACTTCTAATAACTAGGAAAATATTTAATTAGAAATTTACATAATTTCACTGCAGCCGTGACAAATACCCCGACCATGAGGTTTGTTGTCACACACCTTGGGGTTAGTTGTCACATGTTATATGGGGAAACATGTTACAAATACGAGGGCTACCTTTTAAGTTTTTACAAAAACTAAGAAAGAAATTTTTTTTATTTGGAACAAACTGTTTTATTGCTTTTCAAATCGTTCGCCTTTACGATTTATACACTTTTGCATTCATTCAAACCAATTCTCGAAACATTTTTTCCACTCTGAAGTTGGTATACCAAAAACATGGTTTTCGAAGACTTCAACAGCTTCTTGAGGTGATGAAAATCGTTGTCCACGCATTTTTTGTTTGATACTGGGGAACAAAAAAAATCGTTAGGGGATAAATCAGGTGAATACGGGCAATGAGACATTAATTCGTTGTTTTCTCCCTCAAATAGTCAATTGTTTGACGTGCTCTATGGGAGCTTGCATAGTCATTATGAAGAATGATGCGATGTTTTTGGTTGTTGTTCCTGATTTTGTCGATGACTTCTGGCAAACAAATTGTTGAATACCATTCAGCATTAACTGTTCTCCGATCCTCTAAAGGAATGGTTGTGACACGTCCAGTACAACCGGGAAACTAGCTATCATTTTCTTGGAAATGCTTCGTGAACGAATAACTTTTGTGGTTTTCGGTTCATCTTGTAAGACCCAAACAGTGGATTGTTGCTTAGTTTCCGGTTCATATGAATAAATCCAAGTTTTGTCACCTGTAACGATGTTGTATACGGATTTTGGAGTGCCTAGGTTAATTTTTTTTAGCATTTCCTTACACCAATCAACACGAGCCTTCTTTTGAGCTTCGGTCAAATTATGCGGAATCCATTGGAAACAGATCTTTTTCACAGCTAATTTGCAAATGTTCATGCAAAATTGAATGTATTGCAGTTTGCGATATGCTAAAGGAAGCCTCTATCTCACGGTAAGTCTCATACCGATCTTCTTCAATCATTTTGCGCACACCATCGATATTTTTTTGAATCACAACCGATTTTGATCGACATTCACGAGATTCATCACTGACGGATGCACGACCACGACGAAATTCTGCAAACCAATTATAAACTGTCTTTTCTGATGGTGCTTCATTACCAAAAGTTGAACGAAGCGAATCTATGCATTGTTGTTGAGTTAGGCCTTTACTGAAATCGTAAAAAATCATCCAACGAAAACCTTCCTGAGTAATATTCATTTTTCAAAAGCTTGTTTTTAACGCTCACTGTCAACAAACTACTCGGTCAATTTATAAGCTGCCACTGATTTAAAACCCTCATATAAAACATTGAACATTTTCAAACAGTAAGGTTATGTGAAAAAATCATGCATTCATGCATGATGAAGCCTGGTAATTTTATTGACATGATATAGTTTTTACATAAAATACTAAATAAATAATAAAGAATTAATTTAATAATTTTTGAAAAGGAATTTCTTAAGTTTTATCTCTTGCCTTACCTTTTTATCTTAAATGAATTCTTAAAAAATCACCTGAGGCTTTGGGGTAAAAAATGAACAGGGGTAGTAAAAAATCAGTAAAACACTTGGGGATGAAGGGCATGATGGGACGAAATAATTTCTTCAAATTCTAAAAGCCCATTGAAGTGCGGATTAGCTATGAATAGTGAAAAATTGATTAACCTATTTTTTTTTAGAAGCAATTGTGTCCTTGGAAACCATATCTTGTTACATAAATTTCATCTTGATCAGTTAGGGCATGTTTCTAAATTCAGCTAACAATTTAAACGACTTGCTAGATTGTTGTTAGGTTTCAAAGAGGTTATGTAGTTGTTAGTAAAGATGACATTTTATGTAATGAAACGACTTCTTCAATCATCATCAAGTTCAGAATAAGAAAGTGATGAAGAACACTGTACTAAAGATTTAGAAGAATTAGAATTTTTATATAATCTGTCTAAAAAGACAAAAAGTTGCATGTTCCTTTATCGACATTAACCGTCATGAGTGTATCGTTATATTGAAGCGTGTACAATACCAAATTATTGTTAGGAATTGCCATATACACAAATTTGAGATAAACAGGGCGTGATAGCAGAAAACTATTACGTCAAATGTCAAATTGTGATGTTTACCTCTCTAGCTCTAGCAGCTAGCAGCCTTATTAACCGCTAGTACAGGACAGCTAGTAGCGGACATTTAGTCCTGTAATAAGAAACAGCCTGCTAGAATTTTACGCTGAATTAAGAAACGGTTTGCTAGATTTGTGCTTTATGCGCTAGATCTAGCGCTGAATTAAGAAAAATGCCCTTATTAGAATTATGTCTAATATTTGTTTTACAGTAAAACGGAATACATGTGAATATAAAAATTTAATTTTTCTTTTAAAAATTTCTGTTTAATGTTTTTTTGTTCACGATAGATATGTAGGAATAACAAAAGATGTTGAGTTACAATTGTAAGGGTCCCATAGGAATTACTGTTTCTATAAAGTCTTTCGTCTGTTGAGACAACCACGAAACAGGAAAATCGTGAACGAAAATTGAACAATGGATCGTTAAATATCTTATGAAGAGAATTTTTAACCAAAAACATATTAATAAAATACAAGTTAAATACACCGTTATAAAATAATTGTGAAATTAAATATAAAAGAATTCGTAAATGTTGATAGATTAATGCCCAGTTGCATAAAAGTCTTAAAACTAGATGTAAGATAAAACTAGATGTAAATTACAAAAATACCTAGTAACCGTTGCTATTAACCTAGCATATTTTGTAAAAATATTCCATAAAAACGTAGAAATGAAAGCAAACTCGACACAAAAACACTGGTAACAACGCAATGAAAAACAAAAAGGTTTATAAAAATTCAGTAGTTCAACTTTTCATCGACAGACGGCATATGTAAATTTTTGCATTAGTAAGTTTTATAAAATGATTTTTGCAAGGTGGAACACTAAATCGCTAACATGATATCAAGTGGAGGATGAAGATATTCTACACAATAGTGCAGAGTATCCTTATGTACGGAGTGGAGATTTGGAGATGGAAGGAATGGTAGATGATGGAAAGGGTACAAGAGGGCTACATGAGATGGACATTGGAGGTAGACAGAACGACACCGGGCTATATTGCTAGAGAGGAAATGAAGAGGGAAAAGCTGAGAGTGGGTGCCAGAGCGAGGGCAGTGAAATATGAGGAGAAAGTCGGAAGGGAAGAGAATAGAAAAATAATAAGGGAATGCTGGGAAGAAAGAATAAAGGAAGAACCAAAAGGCAAATTACCGGCATGGGGAGAGACAAGAAAAGAGTACTTTTGGAGGTGTGGAATGGATATATGGAGAAGTAGAGAGAAAGAGAAACGGAGGAACAAATATAGTAGAAGAATTGAGAAGAAGGAATAAGGAGATACGGGGAAAGGAAAGAACAGACAGAATAGACAAATCGCTGAGTGTGAAAAGATATAATGAGATAAGAGTGATGAGAATACCGTGATACCTGAGGGGCGAAAGAGGAAGATCAGGGGGTAAAGTCAGGAGGATAACGAGGTTAAGATGCGGCAACGAAGAGAGGAACAACAGATACTGGGCAAAGAGGACAGGCTATGTAGAATGTACAAGGAAGAAGAGGAAACCTTGGAGTATTTAGCAAGGAGATGCAGAGAGATGGCAAACTGGGAACAAGGGATAAAGGAACTGATGAGTGAGGAAGGAAAGGGAGGAAGATGGGCAAGAGAACTGGAGGCAAGAAGGAAGGAGATCGGAGAGGGAAGCCGGAATGAGAATAGGAAGAAAGAGGGAGCCTAAATGCCGCAAGGCCTAAGGAAAATAAAGAATATATAGATAGAAATCGCTAACTTCACGGCTTCATTTTATAATTACCCTACGTTACATACAATTAAAGAAAATATTATTACAATGTTTTAGAACTTTTTAAATTTAAAACGGAAAGATATTATATAATTTATTCTATGATAACAGATTTGTTTGTAGAGCCATTTCTAACAGGTTATTATCGTCAGACGCAAGCGCAGAGTTACTTTAACACACTGTTACGAACTCTGCGCTTGCGTCTGAAGATGATAAACTGTTAGAAGTGGTTCTATGAATAAAGGTAATGATTTATATCTATAATATCTCCTAGCGGTAGCTACACAAAATAAATGTAAATTAGGCTACTTGGGGACAAATGCCCTTCCGGTACCACAAGCACATAGTGCGTGGGCGTATCGACAAAATATCACAAATGGTTTTATTGCTTTGAACATCTGTTTTTAATACAGGAGTTATTATTCTGGTTTTTATGCTATGGTTAGGTTATGTATTTTTTATAAAACAGGCTTAAGGTATAGAGCAACGGTTCTTAAACTGTGGTCCGCGTATTACATTAACATTAACATTTTAACATTAACTTTACATCCCCCAACTTTTCGCTTTTATTCAAATAACTCATTTAATAAAAATACTACATAGTCAAGATTTTTGTATTTGTGGTTATTTAACTAGTTATTGATAAACAATAATTAGTAAATATTTAATTATTTTTATTCAACTGCAAATTATTTAGCGAAAACATAAGGATCTATTTTGACCAATATTTGACCAAGAAATGTTTGTATGAGTTTAACGTATTATAATTTGTAACTTTTTTAATTCTTTTTGCTACTATTTTTATTCATTTTATGTTTTTTATTCTAAATGCTAATAAATATGTTCATCTCTATAAATGCGCAAGACCATTTATTAAAATAACAGCGATACATTTTTACCAATATATATTATAACGTAGTGCCTATGAGATTATTGAGCCAGAAATTAAGTCTCAAGAACGGCGTAAAATGCCTAGGGTTGGGAAGGGGTCCGCAAAAAAAATGTTGTTCAAGAGGGGGTCCTCGGACTGCATAAGTTTAAGATCTCTTGGTATAGAGCATACTGTATTTATGTTATATAACGTCTATGTTAAGCATGCCCACACAACATCCTTAAGCCTGGTTTATAATAGATATGCTATGGATACATAAGCATAAAAATTAAACTACTCTCTTTGTTCTGTTTATTAAACAGATTAAACAGATATTTTGAAGGGCCAAACCCATTGTTCCATATGTATGCGTTATGTTATGGACCTTTTATAAACCAGGCTTTATATTTAAGTAAATACTATGTATAGTAAAGGTGGGATAGATGCCCCAGTTATAAGAAAACAATCGTGTTTCATTAATCTTAATTATTAAACTTTATCTGTTACTTTGCTATAATTCTTAGATAATCTTACTACACAATAACATAACATTAAAACACTTATAATTATTCTAAATATATAAAATTAATGATTTAAAATAGTACTGTAATTGGCCATATATCCCATATCGATGGGATTTTTGCCACATATGGTGGTATTTATGCCTCACTAAAATAATACATTTGATTTTGACCAACAATTTTGCCAACTTTGACTGCCAACATATATACGGAGTGGTCATACCGATTTTGACTATTTTTAGCATGATGTCTGTTGGTCTGTGTGTCTGTCGGTCCATGGAGATATGTAGAGCAATTTTGGCCAAACGGATTTTTATGAAACTTCATATTTTTTGACATCAATGGCACCAGTTGTTCAACTTTTGGTACAAATCGGTCAACTATAAACGTAAGTTTACTCGTGTCGCTTTTAAGATTTTTGCGAATATTTCACAACAGAGAAAATTTTCTAAAACATCTATTCTACAAAAATTACTATACAAGTAATAATTAACAACTTTTATTTGTAACATTTTTTGACAGGACTTAATAAATTTTTAAAACTTTTCATATTTTTGCGATATTTTTTCCAAGTATCTATTTTGGCATATATGTTGTTGCGTGTCCTTGGGAAAATGTTAGTATAAGATTATATATATATATTTATATATATTTTATTATAAGATTATATATACAATGCCCGAGCCATATATCCCACATTTATTGCGGCCTTATATCCTTTTTCTATGGGATAGATGCCCCATCTGTTTATTTCGAATGTATACAATATTGAGCATTATTTTCTACTCTATAATGTGGGGTTAAGTGTCTTCTAATACCTAGTAATGAAACTAATTTTGTTAAAGTTATAGATACCTCATAAAACCTTAAGACAAAATGTCGTAATTATTGAAATACAACCACTCATATGAGCACCTACCTTTACAATTTAATTTTTCATAAACTATTAACATTGATGATAATTTAACACATTTATTTCAGAAGACTGTGTTTCTCGTACAAACTGTCAGTACTGAAATGATACAAACACACACCGTTATGGAGATATGCGAAGTGGGGCGTTAATCCCACTGGGGCATCTATACCAACTTTACCCTATATGGGTATGTCTTTGATTACCTGGTGACGTCATACTCTTTATAATAAAATCCGACCGTGATCTTGTGATATTATATAATAAAATCTAAATCCACTTACCAAATGTCTTACAAGTTGAATTCCTGAAACATAAGAAAAAAGTTAATATTGCTTATCTCGGAAAAGTTCATATGTACAAGCAATATTCACCCACAGGTTTTGCAATCTACTGAAAGAAGATTTTACATTATATTCGCTGTAAAGCCCCAAGAAACACACTAACCAAATTGGAATAGTTTTAAAATGGAAAAAATTAGTTAAAAGTCAATAGTTTGAAGTGGTTTTCTGTGGCAACGCCAAGTATACAATTTCTGGTCATATTTAACACAACGAATTTTTTCAATTCATTGCATCAGTATTATAATATAGCTTGGCTATTATTGTTATATTCGATAGAATTATAATAGCTATTTATGCAGCAAGGGTGTTACTAAGATAATTACGCCCGGAGAGCGACGTAATACAGCCCGAGGGATAGATGCCGCGCGATGGAATCATCCAGTAACGCCAATGGTGCATACAAGATTTAATTTTTCACTTCAAATAATAT
This sequence comes from Liopterus haemorrhoidalis, assembly GCA_963971575.1. Classification (NCBI taxonomy): domain Eukaryota; kingdom Metazoa; phylum Arthropoda; class Insecta; order Coleoptera; family Dytiscidae; genus Liopterus; species Liopterus haemorrhoidalis. The sequence continues at coordinate 26,183,782 of OZ020613.1, forward strand.
ATAAGGTAAAAATGAACAGATGTTTATACCCAGGGGAGGCTCAAGACGGTATGCAGGCGATGCGCCACATCGGGGCGCAACGAGCAAGGGGCGCCGAGTCGAAGAAAAAATTTATAGCCTATTACAATATCAAAATAGCTTTAATTAAAATAATATTCATTTTTGTAATCAGTATTGTGACTTTTAATTAAATCTAGAAAGAACTATTTTTATTTACTGAGCGGCACTTCAGGCTTTTAGTAAAAGGCGGCGCCCTGCAAGGAAATTTAGAAAAAAAAAACCTTTTTTTACTGGGTGGCACTTCAGGATTCTAAAAGGGGGGGTGCCATGAAAAGAGATTTAGGAAAAAACTACTTTTTTTACTGGGTGGCACTTCAGGCTTCTAGTAAAAGGGGGAGCGCCGTGAAAGGAGATTTAGAAAAAACTACTTTTTTTACTGGGCGGCACTTCCGGCTTCTAGTAAGGGGGGGGGGGTACAAAAAGGAAATTTAAAAGAAAACTACTTTTTTACTGGGCGGCACTACAGTCTTCTTGTAAAAGAAGGAGGGGGCGCCAAAAAGGAAATTAAGAAAAAAATTACTTTTTTTACTGATCGGCACATGAGGCTTTTAGTAAAAAGAGGGCGCCGAAAAGGAAATTTAGAAAAAAAACAACTTTGTTTAACCTCCCGTTTACTACCCCGGGGGGGGGGGCATGCAAGGAAATTTAGCGAAAAAATAAAAATCTAAAATGCTTCTTAAACGAGATATTAGTAAACAAATGGAAAATTAAACTTACTACGATTAAAAGATTAGAAATCAAAACAAAGTCGATAATACCTCTTTATTTTAGCTACAAAAATCTAGTAAAATAAAGTTTCATTCTGTCTTCGTAACGCTATGAGATATTCCCGTAATATTTCGGGTTGGCGCTATGCACGTAGCTGGATTAAAAGAGGAGAATTAAAAGATGGTCACAACATTTAAAGCCCTTAGTTCACATTTTGAAAAAAAATGCAATATTTATGTGTTGATCTTTAAATAAAATTCATTGACCTTAAGACTTTTAGTCAATAATTTTGGCTATACATATCTTATATGAGAAACTCACGAACAAAAAAAATCCAAAGTTGGCCAAATTATTTAAAAAAATATATGGGGGGGGGCTAAATTAATTTTGCGTCGGGGCGCCAGGTATCCTTGAGCCGGCCCTGTTTATACCTATTTGCTAGCTATTACAATAAACATTTATTTACAAAAAACAAATAATTTTATTTAATCATTCAATTGTCAGAATTAATTTTACTATCACAATGAATATGCAAGAATTACCCGAATATATCGAGAAAAAATGCACAAAAAGCAACAGAATGTTTGTTACCATTTAAATCTAAACAGAAATATGAAAAATAATACGAAACCTTTAGACTATGGCAATCAAAAAATAATGTACCGGCCATAAATGAGACTAATATTTGTTGATAGCGTAATGAGAGGGCGTTATGGATTCATAATGCTCCGGTTGTTATGCATACATATGTTTAAATATCTCTTATCCTAGGCATTATGACATAATAACAGCGAAGTGAAAAATAAATAATTTTGTTATATAGAACAGTGTGTCTCAAACTTTTTGACTTCACGGACTCCTTGTAATATCTTTTGAAGTTAGCCGACCCTTATCAACGGAGTCCATATATACATACGAGGTCTATTCAAAAAATATCGCGAATTTTGAATTTCCGCGGGTTACGCATATTCGATTTTCAATTTTTTTGTGGCGTTATGTTGGTACTCATGTCTCTCACTTATGCCGACAAGTTTGGCCATTTTGAATGTTCAGTTAATTTTTGACAGTTGCTTTGCTTGCACGTGTTTTGGCTCGTCTTCGATTTTTGCCTATACCAAAAAATGGATCAAAGAATCTGTATCAAATTTTGTTCTTGCCACAGGGTAGAACGGTCAATAAGGAATATTACCTGCAAGTTATGCGCAATTTGCACGAAGCAATCCGCCAGAAACGCCCGGATTTGTGGAAGAACAAAAATTACCTATCGTTGCTTGTGCGCGAATTTTTGGCCAAAAACAACACACTAATAATGCCGCAGCCACCGTATTCCCCAGATCTGGCCTCCTGTGACTTTTTCTTGTTCCCGAAACTGAAGAGGCCCATGATAGGACGACGCTACGCTACGAGTGAAGATCACAAAAAATGATTTTTTCAAGTGCTTCGAGGATTGGAAAAAACATTTGCACAAGTGTATAATATCTGGTGGGGATTATTTTGAAGGGTACAAAATAGATATTCATGAATAAATAAATAATTTTAGAAAAAACATAAAATTCGCGATACTTTTTGAACAGACCTCGTACATACGTATATAATATTCAGAGTGTATCAAAATAGAGGGAACACGTTTGGACTGGTCTAGTTAACTGACAACAATAAAGAAATTTATGATTATTACTACCAAATCTGTGTTTTATTCACGTCATATCCAGAGGAGTGATCCCTTTTAAGTATTTAAAAATAAAATAACTTTTTTCTTTTCCCAACCTAAATTCTATTCCAGTATCAAGATAAAGTTCATTCACAATAACCATGAAACGGCATCATACTTGGTGAATTTAGTTGCTAATGTTAGAATGTTATATAACTAACATGCAAGCCGTTCCTACGTTGCAACATTTTAAGCCGTAAAGTAAAAGTATTATATAATTATTATACATATAGTAATTCTAATAAAGTAATATATAGTATTATATCGCTACATGAGTTCAAAACAGAAATAACTTGAAATTTTTACAAATTGAGTTATTACTGAAAAACTTCAGAAAATAGTAACCAGTATCAGTTTCAAAAGATTGTTTCCCTTTTGAATAAGTTATAATATCAGTATTTTGTCTGCAATTGACAGAATTTCTATTTTGAAACTGATACTGGTCACTGTTTTCTGAAGTTTTTCAGTAATAAATCAATCTGTAAAAATTTCAAGTTATTTCTGTTTTGAACTCATGTAGCGATATATTGGGTTGTTATAAATCCGTTAGTTTTTTTTTTTTTTCACTTTTTATTCAATAAAATATACATTCTAAAAAAACTTTTATTGTCAAATGTACTGTCCATTATTTTCTATCACTTTGGACAAACGCTCCGGCAATTTTGATATCGTCCAAAGATGCGAAAATTTTTGTAGACAGCGGAATAAATGGTAGTCGGAGCATGTGGTCCAGACATCGCATCATCCGACTACCATTTGTTCTGCTTTCTACAAAATTCCCTTAACGGAAAAAATTTCGCATCTGTGAACCATATCAAAATTCACCCAGACAGATTTTTCGAGAGCAAAGACGGAACCTTCTGGAGAGATGGCATTGGATTATCAGAAGAAAACAAAATTGAACATTAAAATAAAATATTAAAATATTGAAATAAAAATATTTAATTTTTTTTATTCGAATAATAAAATATTTGCCCTTTTTTCTAACTCTATATTATAATTCACATTAGCCCCTTTACGCTTTAGAAAATATAGGTTTTCACTTCCTTTTTACAAGTGGTTGAATGTAACCTAACTTTTTTTACATTTGTAAACAAATAACTGGCAATACGGCGAATTTATTAAATACTAAGTCATTTCATAATTATCGTGAAAGAACTTTACGTCTTGTAATATGGCAAGTGACAAGACAAACTCATTTTAATATTAGTAAGCAGAATAGTTTACAGCATTATTTTTTTATTAAAGATTGGTCTGAATTCATCAATACAGAAGTAGTGCCAGCATGAAATTTTCTTCAGTGGACCATAAAACACGCTTATCTTTTTTCAGAAAATTGACAAATTTAATCTTTTCAATTGAAAGAGAAAACAAAGGTTTTGAATGTCAATCTGTTCCACATTTTAAGTACATTGATTTAAAAAGAGATGATTTAAAACTGTTGTATGTATCTCAAAACGATACTCAATTAAAACCAAAAAGCCAATCATAGGATTTGAAATATCGTTAATGAAGAGCGTCATACTCCTAGACAACGTTTAGCATCACATCTTTCCCTATCAGCCTCCACTCATCCTTCTTCCTGGCCTTCTCTTTTGAATTGATCACTTTGAGCGCCCTCGAATCAATCCATTTATTCTTAGGTCTACCCCGAAAACTTTTACTTTTGATGATCTTTTTCGACTGCCAAACAATCTCAACATAGTTTATTTAACTTAGGGCACGAACACGTAGAGCTACGGGAGACCGCAGTAAGGGGGCACTTGCACTTCTACATCCTTGTTATAACTATTTTTTTATGTGTATTTTATATTTGCTATCAAATGTTAAACAAATTTTAGTTCAAGTGCAGTCACTCGTTTCAAGTTTTCATCAAGGGGCCTCGCAACACTGGAGAACCTCGATCCTTGGAAAGGATAAACAGGAGCATCGAAAAGGTGCCCGGGCCCCAGGAAAATAACAATTCCGGCTCACCCAACAGAAAACGATAAGTACGGACCAGATGTAGTAGGTACTCACGCTCGCCTGCGGTTCGCGCTCTGGATGTTCCACTCGCATCGAATTTTCTCATTATAACCTTGTTACAGAATATACTATTAAAGAAAAATTCTTTAATTCCAATTTGTCAATGATTGCAGACTCCTTCAATATCTATTTAAATAGTGTTCTGTATTTATGAAAGTTTATTTAATAAATTACTAAATATTTTCAAAAATACGCCGTCATATTTTACCCCCTCCTTGAAAAAAATTCTTAGGCGCCCATGCCCATTTATTAGGCTGCGTAGATGCAAATATCCTTTGTTGCAGTGCGTCAAAATTTTCAACTAACTATACATACAATTTTGAGGTCAAAATCAGTTGTAGAAATGTATAAATACAAAATTGTAGAAATCGGTTTAACCAAATAATAAATTTAAACCGGCAGTGGCACTAAACTTTTTAATTACACAATACACTTTGTAACAATTTTAAGTTTGACAAAGTATAACAACATATTTAATATTTCAATTAGATTAATATCAAATAAATTTTTGTATAAAAGTTCAATTTTCCATTTTTTTTCTTTTTTTATATATTACCTAAAATACGTAAAACTTTACCTTAATCCATATATAGAGGGTAGGTAATTTCACAGATTTGGATAATGCCCCGATGTATTCTTACAGATAATATAGAACTATGGCATCAGTTACGGTGCGATGCAATAGAAGTTTACATGTAAATACAGGCAGTGTCTAGGACTAAATAGTTGTATGCCCGAAAAGTGATAGGGCTACGGTACACCACAGTGCTATTCATAACCAATGGCGCGAAATCAAAAAGCGCAGCGTATAAAAACAAACAAGCTATTGGATTTAAATATTTAAAAGATTTAAATTAAAAATAAATAAAAACGTTTTTAAATAAAATTTAAAAATATTAAGATATAAAAATATAAACATATTATTTTTTCTTGGAAAGGCATGGCCTATTTGTCCTTACATAAAAGCCGTCCTTGAGCCGCCTAATGCATTAGAAAATTAGGCCCGACAACCAGCTAGGCCGTAGTAAGAGAAGCAGAAAGAATTAGAATGAGAAAAGCTATGTTGATGCTGCTATGCTAGTGTATAATGTTTGTTTTGTTTGCATTAATTAGTAACAAATTACAAATATTTTTTATCAAAGAATTCTAGTAAAATGTAACCTTTACCACTTAGTGCACTTTTTCATGAAAATGCGGTTAATTTAGTTCATAAACAGTTGTGAAAGTGCACCACTGGGAAATTACCTTTGTATGAACGAAAACACATTTTGACTGTGTTTTATAATGTAAAAGAAAAAAATGTGACAGTAAAGAAATACGTGACATAGTATTTTATAATTGTTAGTACTTATTTAAAGGTTTAAGGTACGACGATACATTAACATACAAATACCTGGAAATATCTGATATTTAACAAAGCATGAAGAAGTGTTAGTGAAGCTTCAACTGGTAAAACCCTCTAGAGAGAAAATCTTTTGATAATTAGTTAATATTATAAAATTGTTCACTTTGAATTTGTCCACTTGATATAAATCTGGCGCAGGCAGGTTTTTATTTTATAATTTATTTCAAAACCAAAATATAACATGTGAAAAAGTTAATGAACTTAATTTAAATTCTGTATTTGAGTCCTACGCACTCTGTTTATTGTCTGATGATTTTTTAAATGGACACTAACTGACAAATTAAAAGAAAAATGCGACGCACCAACAAATGCGTTGTCAAAACATACAAAAAATACCCTCAATTTAATTTATACTGTATGTATGTATAAACTTATTGTATTGTATATATGTATGTATATAATATTTAACAATTTATTAATAATAATATCTTTAAATCCTTGGAGATTTAAGGACTTGTTTATTATCAGAATTCTATTCCAGCCCTGCTTGGGAGTAACAGTCCAAATAACTTTTGATTTCACTCGTATTAAGTTCTTTCCAAATAAGAGGGCCGTCGAAAAAGTAAAAAAAAACGTTTGATGCAAACGTTTCAACAACTTGAAAGCCAACACATTTCAAAGAAACCGATATTTATTGTTAATACACATCATAACAGTTGTTAGAACCCCAAGTTTAGATGCGGAAACAAGACGGCAATAAATCAATTTTGGAGGAAAGAAGAAGAGACGATGTTCCGGACATCTAGAGAAACACTTAACCACCTGAGTCGCTGTCCAAAAATAGGAGAGAAACTAGCGCGATTGGCTAGAATATTATATATAATTAATTGGCAAGAGGTTATAGGAAGCGGCATAAAATGGATGGTGAGGATCAAAAAATGCCGAATTCTCGCACACTCAAAGGACGGTCAGGAAATACACCAGCTGAATTAAAATTTGCTATTTCATTCGCTTGTCCATGTGTTTATTGTTAAGCCTGGTTTATAATAGACTCATAACATAACGCATAACATATGCATAGTATGGCTCCATAACTTAATGAAGTTGAATCATAGTATTATCGTTGTCCTGTTTATAATAAGACCGGACAAAACAGACACACAACTCCATAACATAAAAATTCACCAAGTTGAACATTCATGTTTGTGGAGGCTCACAGAAGTGAGAATTTTGTGGGTTGTGGTAGTGATTGGGGTGGCGACCGTGCGCCATGCTTGACAATTGCCATAAGAAGTTTTTGTGTACTTTTGTGGTTATTATTGTGCTTAAAACTTTTTAAAAATGGAAAAAGAAGCGAGGTTGGTTGAATTAGTGGAAAATAATCCAATATTGTATGACAAATCAAGAGGAGTTCCGCGTTACGACTAATGTACTAATGCGATACACCGATTCTGTTATAAACACCGTAGTTATTGCTTGTGCGTTATGTTGTGGAGACATGCTATGTCATATGCCATGCGTTATTTTATGTAGCAATTATAAACCAGGCTTTAGAGTTAAGCAAGCTTAATATGTACCTTTACTAGCAGAGAACCCATTCTTCGCACGAGATAAGTTCAGTTAAGTTTAGTTAAGGTGATCATAAAATAAATAATCACATGTATTTTAATAATTCTTAGCATGCCTGAAGAACTTCTTTATACACAACGTTTCTTCCCTTGGGAATCCCATGTGATTACTTAAAACTACCCCTTTAAATTAAAATTCTGATATGAAATATATCCCATAATTTGCCCAGATAGACATTAAAGTGATAAAATCTTGTGAATTTCGGTCCAGCCATTTTGGCGTGATGCCTATACAGACAGACTATCACCGACTATCATGGAAATGGCCATATTATGAAAATCAAATTATTGAAATGGATACTGGTGGCATTGAAATGGATATTTGTATAATAGCAGATTTACAAAATATTTCGTTAAAGCGGGAATTCGTTAACCGAGATACGCACATAAAAGTAACCGCTATTGAGTCTTGCATTAAAAAAATCAGGATGCCGGTGGATATTAATTATTTAATATCAGATTTACAAAATAGTTCGTTAAAGCGGGAATTCTTTATATTTTAAACGGTAACTTATATCGAGCTGGGTATCTTTAGATAGATCTTTAGAAAAGAAACAACTCTTATTTAAACATTGCTGATTTCTCTCCAGCGACTATTTATGCCCTTACTGCGAAGAGCCTTTTCGTCGATCAAAGAAAGGAGAAAAATGGATCCAATGTTGATCATACAAAAACTGGTGTCACATGCAATGTGCAGATGTTCCACCAAAAACCATTTCTTTTAAATGCGTTTCGCGGATAAATATGTTATTTTATGTTGATCTTATTTAAGTATTTCTATGCTTATTTTATAAATGCATATACCTTACGTTATTAATTGAATAAAACTATATTTTAATCTCATTTCTGTGATTTAAAGTTTGTGGAAATTTCTCCTTCAATATTTGGCAATCTCTCCTCTAAAACATGATTTCAAAAAAATTTAAATATCACCGAGAATGCTTTTTTATAACAGGTATTCTAATACAAATAACTGACTTACATCACTGCAAAAAAACAAAGGATATTTAATTTAATATGTTTTAGCAGGAAAAAATTGGATTCTCCAAGAACATAGCAATATCTCCCTGACTTGCCCTAACAAAAGACCCCTTGGTCAAAGGCCAAGAAGTGTCGAGGATTCTTGGTTATAACTAAGAAAGCCTAGAAACTTGCATGCGCCATTAGTTCAAAATGTTCCTAAAGAATAACTGTAAAAAATGGGGCTTAGCATTGTATAGCGAATAAACAAACAGACATTTGTTTTTATAGATAAAATTTCTTTGAAACGGTTGATTTGTGGACCCATGTTGATTAAGCTTTTTGCACTCATGTTGGTCAGTACCACAGTCTACAGATGGACGCGGGCCGAGAATTTTGTTGGATTACGAGGGATCACGATGACGAGTACGTAATTATACATCGTACGTAAGCGGGTGTATACAAAAAAAAGCACGTGATTTACTATTATTTTTTTTACAGGGGAAAAACATAAAATTTCAAAAATTCATATTGAATATTTCATATATAATCTCAGAAAATTGTCAGCTTTCAGTAAATTTGTTCCTTAAATTATGTGCGTTTTCTAAATACAGTAGTCTACTGCATGATAGAGGCCATTTATTCTATATAATTTCTGGATAATTCGTGTTTTCAGGTTTATCGAAGAAAAACCATCATTATCTTCATCATTAATCAGCCTTTCTTGTCCACTACTGAACGTAGGCCTCTCCAAGCTTTTTCCATTTGGAACGATCTTCTACTATTGATTTCCAGTTCCCCGCAACTCTCTTTACGTCATCCATCCACCTAGTTGGGGGTCTTCCTCTGCTTCTGTTGGTATCTCTGGGTCTTCAATCCAGGATCTTTTTTGTCCATCTGTCATCTTGAAGTCTAGTCACATGTCCAGCCCAGTTCCATTTAAGACGAGCAATTTTTATTTTTTAGATGACGTCACATACTTTTGTTTGTTCTCGAATCCACTGATTTGTTTTTCGATCAGCTAGATTAAGTCCTTGTATTGATCTCTCCATCGATCTTTGGACAACTCTTAATTTTTCAGCTGACTTGTTAATGTTAGAATTTTCGATCCGTAGTACGCATTGGTTGAAATCTTTTTTCTTCAAGCAATTTGGTAAGTAGCTAGTGAAAACATCTCTTAATTTGCTAAAAGCTGCCCACATTAGACCAATGCGACGTTTTATTTCGCGGGTTTGATTGTCAACCATAATAGAAAATCCATATTTCAACGAAATTTGGTTTAATTGAACCATATTTTGACACTGAATGATTATAATCACGATGTGATCACCGTAGAAATAGTCACGACGTAACCTATTGTTCACCACGTGCGTAAAAGAAATGCTACAATTGTAAACTTGCGTGACGTAAAATTTTATATATCAAGCGTGCATGATTGGGCGTGAGTTTACGTTCCACTCTCGTAAGCGGGCGTGATCGTGACACAAAAATCGCTCAATCGCCCATCTCTACAATAGTCTCTTAAAATTTCCGGACACTTTTTAAACATCCTGTATGTTCTTTATCTTGTGCGTCGTCTCATTGAGCAAAGTACGAATTTTCCATCTTTCTTTGTTTCATTATTCAGTTCTAAATAGTTATAGATATAATTTTCCGGACGGTAGACAGTTTGCAAAGTGCTGCCGGAATACAACCGTATATCCGATAAGACCGGAAGATGCTAGATATACGACATTGTTAAAACGTTACGCCTTTTAAGTTTCCCAAAATTTTAAAACCTGAATGGTTGAGAAGAATAGCTATTTGTGCAAGAAATAAATGCAAGTGAAGTTTTCTTACCAGACTTGAGATTTATGTTTAAAAAATTGTGAATTTTCATACATTTCAAGGTGAGTGGTACATATTAAAAATCACAATTTTCCAAACAAAATTTCATAAATGAATTCAATGAGAGTAAAATATTAAAAATGTTTAATGATAAAAATAATCAATTTTTTAGAAAGGAAACTGAAGGGCAGACATGTTTATTACTGTAACTTGAGACCTTTGTAAAGTTAACATAAAAAGGAAATCGTAAATTCTTATATTGATGACAGTTTTTTCTGTAAAATAAATATTAGTTTGATTACTTATTTAGGGAGATTAAACAATTTAATTTATGAATAATAACTGTCGTCTGGAAGACCGGAGTGTGATATGATATTTTACAGTGAAGCAATGTAAGTCGCTCAGGGTAGTTCAGTTAAGACAGTCATCAGGTTAAGTCACGTAAGGGTAGTTCTATTTTAAGTCATTAGATTAGGAGATGTTTAACCCTTTGTTGCCGGCAGTCAAAAATAATTTCAAATTAAAAATTATTTACAAGTTTTATAAATGGTACTGTTAAAAGAAAGCTATATATGCAATTATTTTTTTATTATTTCATCCCTCCTCTTAGTTACACCCCCGGTACTTGCAAGTACCGTTAGGCTGTGAAGAGGTAATTTTAGAAGAGAAAAGCGATTATATTGTCTTGTTATTTTACGTATTTATTTAATTTTCATTTACATTATGATAATCACAAAAACAATTTTTCTTATCATTACAACATAAATGAATTTTGCATGTTGAACAAATAGAATACGGTCTAGACTGCACTCCATTTATGCTGCAATTTTGTAACATTTGCTTTATTTTCTGACGTATCTTATAGTACACAATGGTACTTTGATATACCGTCTAGCAAAAACGATAATTCTTATTATACATAGAAAGTAACGGGCGAAAATCAACTGGGTACTTATAAGTACCGTCAGTCAACAAAGGGTTAAAGAAGTTGACTTTTAACAGTCAAAAGGTTAATACGTGTTTGAGGAAGTGAGATATGTCCTTCATGGGTTAGAGATATTTAAAGTGTACAGACGTGTAACAAGTAATTCCGTATTTAAGTTGTAGTGTCCGTACGTTAGTTAGTGTAGTGCCCAGCTAAAGGTGGAGAGACAATATTCAGAGAGGTAATTGGATATTAGACAGTGTCGTTGATGTCAGGTGGACACATTAGTGTTGGTGTTAAGGAGTCTCTCGAATGGTTAGTGTTTGTGAAGGTGTGTATCTCATTTGGATTAGCTGTTAACAAAGTAATTGTAAGTCTAGTGTAAATATTGTAAATATTAAAAAAACGTATCGTAATTAAAGTAGGTTCGTTAAAATGAGGATTTTTATTCAACAATCCTTAACTTCTTCCTAATAATCACAGCAACCAGTCAGCGATTTTGGGGAGGTCCAGACTTGATCCGCTTGCAAGTCTTGGAAACTCATAATGTGAGGGAAACCTAGAGTTCGCAACTACGAACAGAGTAAGTACGAATGAATTATATCGATATTATACTCAAATTAATTAGCCAACAGTCATGTTTCGACCGATGTTCTGCTATTCGACAGGGATTCAATTTGTTTCTAGGATTTACCAAATTCTGCAGGGCGACATCTGCATTGTATCCCTTTCGGGTTCCATTCAGGACCTTCTAAGTTACGTCAGATGGGTCAAAATATGGCCAATCTGTCGCCACTTTTTAATCCCTGTTTTACTCTATGATTTCGCATTGACTGGTTCGATTCCAAAGATCTTTATTTGAGACTTTGTTTAGCCATGTGATTCGCACTGTTCTGCGAAGCCATTGTTGACAAAGACTTGCAGTTTTGCGTGTGTTTTTAGAGATTTTCCAGGTTTCACAGCTGTAGACATACTTTACATTTGTGTTGAAGATACGGAGTTTGGTGTAGCCCAAGATCTTTTAGAAGCTCCATATGTGTCTTAACATGCTGAAAATACTTTGCGCGTTTCTGATGTGACTTAAATAATCCTTTATTTCCACTCGACCTTTCGGTGTTTAGGGTATTCACTACAATTACAAAACATATCATATCTCATATTAACATCCCAACGTTATATTAACCACACATTTCATTACATTACTATTTATTTTATTCCATTCTCTTCCCTTTCAACCATTTCCTCTCCCCTCCTCCTATAACACTTCCTTCCTCCCTATTCCCAGATAACCTCAGCCCCCTTCCTTCCTTCCTTTTCCCCCCTTCTGGTTCCCACCGGCCCTCTTCCTTCCTTTCTTTACACCTTCCTGTTATCCTTCCCCAATCTCAATCCTTCTTGCCTGTAATTCCCTCGCCCAACTCTCCTCCCTTCCATCTTCGTGCAACAGGTCTAATGTATTCCCCGACCACACTGTCATCTCTCTACACCTCTTCGCGAGGTGCTCTATATCTTCTTCCTCTTCCCCGCACATCCTGCACATCTTATCCTACTGTTTCCTCTAATATCTATTTCTTCTCTCTTTATTCCCGCACCTTAGCCTCGCAATCCTCCTAACCCTTCCTCCTGACCTTCCTCTTTCTCCCTTCAAGTAGCTTGGTACCCCTATAATTCTGACCTCCTTGTATTTCCCTGCGCTCCTTGATTTGTCTATTCTGACTGTCCTTTCTTGTTCCCTCACTTCCTTATCCCTTCTCCACAACTCCTCAATCACGCTTATCCCTTCATTTCTTCTCCTTTCCACCTCTGTCATATCCACTCCACATCTCCAGTTATACTTCTTTCTCATCTTCCCCCATCGTACCTTATTCCTTTCTGTTCTTCTCTGGCTCTTTCCTTCCAGAATTACCTCACTATTATTTTTCTGTTTCTCTTCTAACTTAAAATGTCCGTTTCGCTATCACCGTTTTGATTAATTACCTAGGTAACAGATGGTAATTTATTTGATATGGTCTATATATAATAATAATAGTTAGTTTACTTTACTACAATTATGCGGAGAACATCATCATTTCCACATTTGTAAGGAAATAATCAAGTTTACCTAACTCATATGAATATTGAACTCACAGACTTTTCAAACGGTAGTATAAACATTCTATTCGAGCTTTTTATCTTATTTTTTGTAATTCTCTCAACATATCAATATCTGAAAATCAGTCAGAAACTTTGACAGCTAAATCCCTAGTGTCGGAAATTGACAAGGTAAAAATGCTGATCAGGTCAGAGAAGGATGGACTTATTGGCAAATATAACTTCTTACAGAGACGTGAAGTTGTGTCCATAGGTGGTCTCGGTCACTCACACACACACAGACCTGTAGGTGTGTGTGTGCGTCTGTCTCTTGGGTGGTTTGGTGTCAACAGCAGCCTTATTTTATACAAGTGCTAATACAATTTTATCCAGCAGTATTTGCAGTTTTCATGACACGACGTCTTCAGGGGTTTTATAAAATGTTTCAATTTTTGAATTTATTGAAAGTTGATGTATCAGACAGAGCTTTAAAACATCTTAGTATCAGTTTGCGATTGATTCACTTTGTCGCGAACATTTTTAAAGATTGAATTCCAGAAGATTTATTTTTATACAAATACTTGAGTTTGGTTATTCTCTGATAAAAATAAAACAAAATTTGATATGAATTTATGATATCCTTATTGCTTCTTTTTTATCTACAATAACATTTGCATTTATTTTGGTAAAATTCCACTTTAAGAAACACACTTTAAAAAGTTTTCAAAAATAGTAAAATCTTAATTTTTTATTTTATTTATCGCGAGAACTAAGTCAAATAGAGGCGCGATATTTTTAAATTCCAAGGTTCAGAATGCTCTTAGGTCACTTTTTGGACCTCACACCTTATCAATGTTTTGAAATTTTTTAGTTATTTACAGGGCTATTCAGAGACAACGTTTTAAACACTGTCTAAATTAAACACTATTTAAAATTTAGACAGTGTTTAATTTATTTATGTATTCAGAAACATAGTAACTATTTTTTTAAACACTGTTTAAAAATACAGCTGAAAATTGTGCAAGTTGGTAATAAAATAATTGAACTTAAATTTGGTCTCTTTCTAATTTTTATGTGTTAGAAAGAGATAGAATATCAAATTTTTTAAGATCCATCAACTACATAGTTCTTATGTACTTTCTTTTTCTACGACATTGTAAAGTCGCTATTATTCTCTTTCTTACACATTATACGGCCGTAAGAGTGATTTCTGAATAAATAAATGATATACGTCCAATATTATATGACAATGGCTGGACCGATTTAAAAAAAGAATATTTGGTGCACCTACCTTACCTATTTCGGTATATGTAGGTTTTTAAGAGGTAATTTAAAAATTATTTTCTCGAGAACGGCTAGACCGATTTAATTTTTTTTTAAATTAAATTGAATTTATACCTATCATAAATCCTGGTAGTTTCATAATTTTAATATGGGTGCCATTTATTGCTCCAATAATAGATGGACACCCTGCCATATTATAAAAAATTATTTTTCTTGGTGCAATTTTTTAAAAGCATTTTTTTTTTTATCCAACTCCTAATCATAAATCTTATATATCTTATAATTCGGATAATAATTGTAATTTTGAATCTATATGCCGTCCCTTATTATGTCACATAATTAATTTCATTATCAACAAGGTGGCGTATAAAGTAACTTCCTGTTTAGAAAAACGATATTTTTCACGAAAATTTTTATCACTATAATTATCATAGGGATTTTCCCTGTCCATTTAAATTCTGACAAAGTTTGTACACACAAACTCATTTATATCCTTCACTTCTTCAATATCTTCTAAATATTCTTCCACTGAATCACTCAATTAGAAATTTCCCGTAGATAATAATCTTAATACACAAATTTAAACTACCCACATACGTTGTTTAAAAAATGTTGATTAAATTGTAACGTAACTACGGTAACTAAATGAAATGTTGTCTCTGAATAGACAAAATCAACTTTACCACTGTAACTAAGAAAAACAGTGTTTAAATATTAAAGTGTTTCAGAATTGTCTTTGAAAAAGCAAAAAATGAAACACTGAATTTAGATAGTGTTTAATTTAAACACTGATTATTTTTTTGTCTCTGAATAGCCCTGTTAGTGTTCTGTTTTTCAAAATTTTGAAATATTGTAACTCTAAAATGTTTAATTTTTTTTTAGGAATAGTCTTTATTTTATTCTTGAATTTTTTTTTTTTTTAAATTCCAATTCATTTAATCTAAATTTAAATTGGAATATTCTCAAATATTTTGTGATATAAGGCTATGATTTATTTACATCCTTAAATTAAGAATAAATTACTCTAACAAATAAGAGAAAAAATGTGTGGTCCTATTTAAAATAAGAATGTGGCACAACGTAATTTGAAAAGGACTGGTCGAAACAAAGACAATTTTTTTTTGCTCATTGATATTATGAAATAGCAATTGTTTATAATTTAACCACACTCGTAGCTCTTATATCCCGAAAAGGCAATAGAGAACAAATTAAAATGAATACCCTGTATAGCCGTTTTTGAGTAAACAGAACAAAAAATTCATTACCCAAAAACGAAGGCTCCTGAAGCAGTATATCCCAAAGTGCGGTACGAGTAACCTTGGGGTTATGCAAAGGGTTTGTAGGGGATACGCTGCGATTAAGTGACAAATAAGTGTTGATTTACACTTTAAAGTGATAGCCGGCGCATCGTCTTGTCATCTCAACATAAACAATGCCATTCTTCTCATAAACATATGTATTTATAATTACAGTAATGCTTCGCATAACGTACTTAATCCGTTCGAGGAGCAAGTTCGTTATGCGAAAAGTTCGTTATGTGAAACTCGTTTTCCCGTAACAATACATGTTAAAATATTTAATTTGTCTTGTAGCATAAAATATCGTACTGTAACATAAAAAAGATGAAAAATAGGTAGTCAAATAAAGAAGTGCACAGATTTACAGAGAAACACACGTTTTACATTTTTGCAGTAGGTCTCTTAAATGTTTTTTTTTTTTTCTTTTTTAGTCTGAGTTAGATTCAGGAGAGTCTACCGAGGCTTGCAAGGTCAAATCCCCTTGTACCTTTGTTTTTTGGCTGCTGGCTTCTTGAAAAACTTTTCCAAGGTTGTCTTTTATCCCTCTTCTTCAACACCTGCCTGGAAAAACGAGCAAGGGTGTCATTGTACAGATCATTGATCCTGTTGGCCTCAGCTGAGTTTGGATAATGAGTGTTGGTAAACTCCTGAACCTCTTGTCATTTGACCAGGATGTTCTTGATGGCAGCAGTTGAGATTGGTTGACTGGATTGCTGCTCCTCGTTGTTAGATGAAGCTTCCCTTTGAGCTTCACCATGTTGCTGTGCCAGAAGTGCTTGGAGCTCTTTAGTTGTCAGCCCTTCTTGGTGTTCTTCAATAAACTCCTCCACATCCTACTCCACTACCTCCAATTTCAACTGTCGGGCCGCCGTGATCATGTCCTTCACCACTTCTGTGTCCTCAGCTGCTTCTCCCTGGGTCCAGTAAGGAATTAGCCTCTTCCGGGCAAGTTTGTGCATCGGCTGCGTGCGACCTTGGAAGCAAGCTCGGGCGACTTCGTCACACGCAGGTGCGTTCGAGCGGCGGGATGAAATACGACGCAGTTCGTTGTGTAAAGCGAAGTTCGTTGTGCGAGTCGTGTAACGGACAATCGGAAAATTCGTTGTGCGCAACTTTCTTTATGCGAGGCATCACTGTAATGCTATTTATATTATAATTTGATATTTATCGTTTAATATTATTATCATTATATTATTTAATTACACTTATTCAGGTAACTTTATAATGCATGTACCAAAAGTTTAAATAATAAATATTTTTGTTTGTTAAAGCATTTGCGATTTTTCCTAATAGAGGTGGGGCAATCACTGTAACGAAAATTTTAGAAAGGATTCATAGATGTCGAAACTTCGGGAAACACTGTTATAGATAAATAAAAATGTAAGGTTTTTAAGACATGATTTTTAAAATTTATTTTATCTCAATAAAATAGAAAAAAATTTAAAAACTTTTTGTTCCTTAATCTACGTCTTAAGAGTTTTCTTTTGATACCAAACAATATCTTTAAAAAAATTATTATTATTTTTCTCACAAAAAAAATTGATATTTCGATAAAAGTAATATAATGTATAAAGTTCCCATCAATGTACATTACTGAATATTTATTCATTTTTTTAGATCAACCCCTCTAAGAAAGAGGGTGGAGGATGAAAGTCTTTTGACACATTTTTGTTGAAAATCACATAAATTTATTTATTTATTTATTTTTTTTGTTTATTCACACGTTAAGAGGTTTCATTTGATACCCCACTCAAAACTTTAAAAAAATATATTTTCTTTTTCGTTGAATACATATTTCTTTATATTTCCCGAGATGTGTTTTTTGAACTCATTATAATTTTTACCGCCAACAAATATAAGGAAGGTATTGTTATCATACCGATAACATAACGTTTTGACTATTTTTAGCATGATGTCTGCCTGTCTGCCTGCCTGCCTGCCTGTCTGTCTGTCTATCTGTCTGTCTGTCTGTCTGTCTGTCTGTGTGTCTGTCTGTCTGTCTGTCTGTCTATCTGTCTGTCTGTCTGTCTGTCGGTCGGTCTGTTGGTCCGTGTACACGTGCAGAGCAAATTCGACTAAAAGGATTTTTATGAAACTTCATATTTAATCTTTTGACATCAATAACACAGTTAAGTTGGTCAACTTTTGGTAAAAATCGGTTAACAAGAAATGGGAGTTTATTCGTGTCGGTTTTTGCGAATAATTCACAACAGAGAAATATTTCTAAAAAATTATTTAACAAAAGTTGCTATAAAAGCAATAACTAACAACTTTTATTCGAGACATTTTTTGATAAAGCAGCGTAAATTAAACAAGTAGTTTGTGATGGCGGTTGGTCCTGTAGTGGCCATAACTGATTTTTTTATATGTGGATCAAAGAGTTGTACAAGAATGTCAAATTTCAACATTCTACGTCTAGCCGTTTGGCTACAATTTCTACCGGACAAACAGACGATGATATGATCATATGTATGATATGATCATACCTACAAAACCCTAAAAACCATACTGGAGACAATAAAAAAAAATATATTTTTTTAAATTATTTCGATTATTTAATTCTTATTTGTTTTTCCAAATTATATCCTTATTAGCAGAGTAAAATATCCCATCTTTCCTAATTTAACCTTCTTCGTATTTCTTATAATAAAGAACTTAGCAATGTTTAAACAGTTCCTAAAATCTTCCTGTATAATAAAATAATTTAATTTAAATATTTTTTGCAGATCGGTTAAATTTAATAGCGGACCGTCTATTAAAGAACACATTTTTTTTTATTGAATTCCCGGTGATAAAAATGTCAAAATTTGTCTGATGTGTTTGAATTGAACTTGTTTGAACGGGAGATGGATGTTAGTTCTGGGAGACTCCTTGTATGTTCCCGCGGTGTTAATTAACAATCCCCGGCGATCGCGCAGTTATTAGGCGACATTTGCTGCACACCAATTAACTCGTTATAATTACTCGTTACATCTAACCGACACGTTAGATGACACACCGAATTTTATCCCCGCGTTTTAATTTAAGCTTAATTGTGGATTTTGTCCTTTTAATAGAGACTTGGGGAAGTAAAACAGGAGTATTTTTAACCCAAGACTGAGACTTCTTAAACCAATAATTTACGTGAGTTACATTGAAAGTTTCGGGGGAATTAGGTACTAATAAATTTGCTAGATCAGGATAATACAGGTATTCGTTACGTTTGATATGTATTTAGTATAAATCTGCATTCACACTTCCTTAATTATATTCTAACAAACAAAGAAACCTGAACATTATCCAAAGAGCTTTTTTCATCAACACCTATGCGCTTTCTAAAGTTTGGTATATGTAATATATCAAAATAATATCTTCAGTAAGATGGTTCTTATGGTACAAGAAGAATTTAAGAATACCCCGGCTTCAGACAACACTTACAAAAGTAAAAGGTGGGCTAAATATTATTAATATTGAATATAAATCAAACGCATTATTAATAAAACGAACCAACACACACTTGCACGGAGAAGGTGACGATTTCTGCAAACCATTTATTATTATTTTTTTTTTTTTTTTCATTTATTTTACCAGTTCAGTACAAATATACTATTCATGGTACAGTTATAAGAATTTTTGTCAATTAAATGGTCACGATTAACAGGAAAATTTAGAATATTTCATTGTTGTTATCTGTATTTAGCAAAAATTGAATATAATAAGCAGATTTCTAAAATAAATACCCGGCAAGACCCCACCAACACTCCCATCACTCATGCCGACCACAACCCCAGCACCAACCATCCACAAACCTACAATATGTACATATGTACTGCATTGCAGGTCCGAAATGATCGAAGCCTAAGCCACAGCCAGCACAACCAACAAAAATATCAGCGAAATCCCACCAAACATCCCACCCAGAAATCCACCACCTAGATAAATTTAGATTTAATATTTTCCTTTTATTCGCTTTCATCGTCACTTTCAGAATCTGTTAGTAATATGTCTTGAGGTAATCGTTTTTTTAAGCGATTGTTTACAGTTTTTTTTCCCAATTTTAGCTTTTCCGCACTGTCACAAAGGGGTAAAGTTAAAAAGAATTTTTTGGCACTTTTTTTTATAAATTCTTCTATGTATAAAATTCCAAGTTCGTGATGGAGTTGAGCGTTTCTAACAAACCAAGGGGCGTTGCAAGATATTCTTAGTATTTTGTTCTGTAGAATTTGTACTTTTTTTATTAGAGTTTTTGACGCTGTCCCCCATATGGTACAGGCGTAGGTGATGACAGGTCTTATTATTGCCTGATAAATCAGCAATGAACATTTCAATTTAAGAGGGGTTTTCCTGTTCATTAAAGGGTAGAGCATGCCAAGTCTGATGTAGCATTCTTTTAGTTTTTTGTTGATATGAATGTTCCATGATAATCTTTTATCTAGATATACTCCTAGATATTTTACGGCACCATCATTAGGGTTCCAAGGAATTCTTTGATTATTGATTGAAATTTCGGTGGGAATACTTGGTCTTCTTAATGTAAATATTTTTGTTTCACATTTGGTGGGATTTAGAGTGATGCACCATTTTTCACACCAGTTCATAAACATATTGACTGAATCTTGAAGTTCTTCAGTAGCCAAGTTGATGTTTTTGTTTTGAGCTATTATGGCAGTATCATCTGCATACATTGCCACGTCACATTTTAGGTCCAATGGAATATCTGACATATATATGTTAAATAGAGTTGGTCCAATTACTGAGCCTTGCGGGACAGATGCATTTATTTTTGTTATCTGTGATAGTTCATTATTTACTTTAGCCACAAACGTTCTGTTAGTTAAAAA
Organism: Liopterus haemorrhoidalis; assembly: GCA_963971575.1. Classification (NCBI taxonomy): domain Eukaryota; kingdom Metazoa; phylum Arthropoda; class Insecta; order Coleoptera; family Dytiscidae; genus Liopterus; species Liopterus haemorrhoidalis. Next base: position 26,204,443 of record OZ020613.1, read on the forward strand.
GGAGATGATAATTTTTACGAGATAGGCTGGCATATTTAGTTTTAAAACTTTGTAAATTAGACCATCAATCCATACCTTATCAAAGGCTTGGGCCACGTCCATAAATGCTATTAATGTATGTTTCTTTCTTTCAAATCCTTCAGTAATTTTTTCAACAATTCTAAGTACTTGTTGAGTGCTTGAATGTTTTTGTCTGAAGCCAAATTGTATAGGTGGAATGACTTCATTTTCTGTTAAAAATTTAGTCAGTTGTTTTAATATTATTTTTTCCAGTACTTTTGACAGTGTGGGTAGTAAGCTTATTGGTCTGTAACTTGATGGGATTTCAGGGCTTTTTCCAGGTTTTTGAAAAAGAATTATTTGAGCATGTTTCCACGTGTCTGGAAAATATCCAATAGAAAAACAAGAATTGAAGATGATCATTAATTGACGGAGTGATTTTTCGGGCAACTTTTTAAGTACTATGTTTGGAATGAGATCATAGCCTGGAGATTTTTTAACTGGTAGGTCCTGAATAATTTTTTGTACTTCATCAGTTGTAGTTTTATAACCGTCTGAGATTATTCTTGGAATTTGATCAGAATTAAACTCTTTTATTTCTTCTAAATAATTAATATCACAATGGGTCGTTTTGGCAGTAAAGACTTCCTTCAAGTGACGGGCAAATATTATGCATTTTTCGGCATCTGTGGCATATTCTTCATTATTGAACTTAATAACAGTTGCAATTTGTGGTTTCTGTAGAATACGTCTGGTAGCTCTCCACATAGTTGGATCTCCTGGTTCCAATTCGGCAACATAAGTTTGATATGTTGCAATTCTGTATTTATCTAACTCCAGTTTTACTTTACAATTTAGTTGATTGTATTTTCGTTTGTCTAGTGGATCTCTAGTGCTCATCCATTTTCGTCTAGCTTTATGTTTTTCTTTAAGAAGATTTTGTATGTATATTGGGGTTCGTTTGTGTGGTGGTAAGTATCTGTAGTTGTCAGGGGTAGATGCATTTTGAACAGATACTATTATTGATTCAGTTAATTGCTGAATGGCCTTGTCTATTTGTTGCATATTATTTGGTTCTTCTGCACTGACTAGTATTCTGTTGTCTAATTCTTTTTGAAACGTATCCCAATTGACTTTGCCAGTGATTAATCTTGCAGTTGGCTTATGGAAGAGTGTGTCATTATTAAATGTTAATATGACTGGGAGATGGTCAGAGTCTAGCTCGGGTACAACAAGTTGTTGGATTGGCATGCTGAAAGACTTCATGAGAATAATATCTAATATATCAGGCTTATGGTCTCTTCGATAGGGGTAATGCGTTGGCTTGTCAGGCGCTATTACATGTATTCCTAGTTGAGTGCTATAATTATGTAATCGTTCTCCATTTGGGTTATTTGCGATACATCCCCAAATTGTATTTTTACTATTAATATCGCCAATCAAAAGTGTTGGCGCATGTCCCAAGAATAATAATTTAAGATCATTTTCACGTAGTGTTTTATTAGGTTGTTTATATGCTGCAATTATTTTAATTTTATTATTATTATTATTATTGTGATGCAACTCTATTGCTACTGCTTCAATTGTTTCTAATTGTGGTAGAGTGAAGAAGTTATGCGATATTTTGGGCCTGATAAAAATTGCGGTTCCGCCAGAGCCTTTATCTGCATTTCTATCATGTCTATATAATGTATATGATGGTATTTTGAAATGTTCATTTGGTGTTAAATGAGTCTCTGATATGCAGGCGATATCTATATTGTGTCTGCTAAGAAAAGATATAAAAAGTGATCGCTGTTTTTTGATTCCATTTGCGTTATAGTTGAGGATTCTCAGGTTATTTATAGTTCTTATTGTATTATTTTTGGCCATTTTGGAAGAAGGAGAAGAACAGAGTGGACATGAAGCTTTTTATTTGTTCCATATACGGTTGAATGAGGTTAATTATGTTTTGTATTAAAGAATTGAGAAGTGGGCTAGAATTGGTAGGAGGTTCTGTGTTGGGACTGCGATTTGATGAGGATGGTTGGCTGTTTAATATTTCTGCATACGTATATACTTGCTGTGATGGTTGTCGAGGTGAAGTAAAATCGGTTGAAAAGTTATTATTATTATTATTTTGATTATTTACAGGTGTATTATGGTGTACGTATTCGCGGCGATTATGATGTTTCATCTTTAATTCTTGATAGGTTTTGCACCCTTTGTAGTTGGCTGGGTGATTCTCGCCACAGTTTACACATATCGGTTTATCTTGTTGTGGTTTAGTGCATACAGTGTAGTGATGGTGACCATCACATTTTACGCAACGGGAATTTAATCGGCAATAATTCTTTGTATGTCCATACCTTTGACAGTTTGTACATTGCGGTGTGTCAATGGATTTTTTTCTTGGCTCTATTGTAACTATCGAATAAAATAATCTATTTAATTTGAAAATCTCTTTTGCAATATCATTGTTGATTAAATCAACTACTACCAGTGGCATTGGCATTTTTTCTTTGTTTAAAAGTCTGACTATTTTATGAACTGGGTAAGTTTTGTCTTGAAGCTCTCTTTTAATTTCATCCTCACTGAGCGAAACGGGTATATTTCTGATGACTACTGAGAGTATATCTACTTCTGGATCTCGAAATGTATGATATTTAACATTATTTTCATAATAAAATTTAGTTAGTAGCCTGTAGTCATTTATACTTGTTAAAATGATTTTTAACTCATTGTTATTTTTGTTTTGTGTTGTAAAATCATCTTTTACAATTTTTTTAATATCATCTATAATTGCCTGATAATTATTTACGTCATGCAAAATTATTGGTGGAATTTTTATCTTTTTGGGAGTTGTTTCTTCACTGTTATTAATTTCATCGGTTTTATCTTCACTAGGTAGAAAAAATCTGTTATTTTTTAGAAGAGAGTCATTATCCAATAGATATTTTTTATGGTATTCACTCAGTTCAGCTTCTGCAGGTCGTTTTCTTGAGTATTCCCCGGATTGACTGTTCTGAGTTATTAAATTTGAGTTCATAGTTGATTGGCTGTTGTTGGTGGACATAATGTCCACCGTATGGGCCCCCCCAATTGGGCCCAGTAGTGTTTATAATTTACTTACGTCTTGTGTCAAAATATTAAATTTAAATTTAAGATATAATTCGTAATCTACACTACGCCACTGGATGGCAGGTTTACAGAACTATCGTTCGCTAACAAATAGGCACATCAGTTCACCATTAATATCAGGTTCACTCAATAATCTTCTCTAGATCTCCAGAAATTGACAATTGAGATACTTTTCTCACTTCAATATAATTTTTAAACACTATTTTACACCATTTATTAATAAATATTTAAACTAAGACAGCTTACAAAACCCACCTTATACTAAACATTTACCTAAAGAACTGTACCACATAAAATACCTCATCGAAGAAATAGGGTAACCGACGAGTTCATCAAAAATCAATTAATCGAAAATCAATTCATAGAAATTCAATTCATCGAATGATCAATTCATCGAATCGTCAATTCATCGAAAAAAAATATTTTGTAAATATTTGAGAGGAATGCCGAGGGGATCGGAAAGTCGAAAAAGCAGTGGTCAATAAAAGTAGACAGACTAAGAAATAATTGCATAATTTTTTTTATATGGTTTAAAAAAAGGTAAATAAAGTGACCTAGTGTTTGAATATAAATAAAGAGATATAATAAGAAAACTTATATAATAAAACAAATAAATTTTTTCTTTTTAAGGTGTAATAAGACAGGTTATGGGCAATTGCACGCAAATAATTTTTATAAATTCATACACAATGATACGCATTTTAATTGGGCTAATATGGGGGAAAATAAAGTACTAAGCATCTAAAAACAAGGTAATTACGTTAGGTTTAGTTAGTAAAAGTCTAAAACCGGGCGGAGCGAGTTGCCCATCTTCTAGTTTAAGGAAAAAGCACTATTTTAGGTTAGGTTAGGTTTGTAAGGTTTTTGTTAGAAGAAGCCGAGCGAAGCGAGCTACCCATCTTCTAGTTTAATGTCAAAACACTATCTTAGGTTAGGTTAGGTTAGTAAGGGTTTGGTTAGAAGAAGCCGAGCGAAGCGAGCTACCCATCTTCTAGTTTAATGACAAAACACTATCTTAGGTTAGGTTAGTAAGGGTTTGGTTAGAAGAAGCCGACCGATTCGAGCTACCCATCTTCTAGTTTAATGTCAAAACACTATCTTAGGTTAGGTTAGGTTAGTAAGGGTTTGGTTAGAAGAACCCGAGCGAAGCGAGCTACCCATCATCTAGTTTTATGATAAAACAAACTCACACTAATACGCACGTGTTATTATAGTTATTATAAGACTAAGTATGATAGTTATTTAATAAGTGTAGTCTATCAACTTTTATTGACCACTGCTTTTTTGGCTTTCCGATCCCCTCGGCATTCCTCTCAAATATTTACAAAATATTTTTTTTTTTTCGATGAATTGACGATTCAATGAATTGATCATTCGATGAATTGATTTTCGATGAACTTACCGTGAATCAAGAAATAGCATACCTACCCATCAATTTACATGAAAGCCTGAACCAAAAAGACATGTACAAAGCTAAGTTGAAACATATACCCTCACCAAAAATCCAAACTTAAAACACACGCAATAACCGGCAGAAAATGTGGAAAAACATAAACTCAAAAATCCTTTCCGAAAAACAAAAATGAACATGGCTAGAAATAGTACAACATATTTCCCACTAATGAAAGATTCCACAGGACAAACAGACGTACCGATCCATTATGTGATCTCTGCCCTAACCAAGTAGACGACGCTTGCCACAGAATCTCTATATGCCGTCTGATAAGGCAAATATGGCAGGTGACAACAGACCTCTTATCCATAATTACTGGGCAACACCGAAGATCCTTTTCATCAAATACATTTCTACTCCCCGACTTCGACTATGGAACTTCTGACACAAATAATTCAGCCATATGGCTGATGGGTCTACATTTAGAATATATATTCGAAAAATACCCCGAATATGTAGATACACGTGAATATATCCAACTGGTGAATGACAGACGAAGAATTATTCCACCTTCCGTAAGAAGAGACATATTCAACCACAAATTATAAGACAAACAAGACCCAACCAATCCCCAACACTTTGTCACTGTATTCTTAAAATTTTGTAAAATAGATTAAGTTATGATTAAAAACATTTTATTTTGTAACACAATTAGTAAATAAAGAATTTTTTATAAAAAAAAAATATATATATATATATATATAATTATAATTATACTTATTATTAAATTTATACTTTGACTAGCTGCCCCGCCCAGCTTTGTGCAGTGACAATTATTGAGCTACATTTTTTAGAACCTATAACATATACAAACGATTCCGCTTAATTGGGCCACCGCTTAATTGGGCTAGCCGCTTATTTGGGCCAAATCTCAAAGAACAGAAACCAAACCAAGGAACCAACAGTAAATTTACATGTTTAATTGGGACAACATTCCGCTTAATTGTGACAGTAAATTTAAGATCACAGTACATATTATGTTACATATTCTCAAGAAAAAATATGTACAAAGAATTTAATATTACAGCGATATTTTTATCTACAGCAGGAAGGAAATGAAGGGAGCCAGCCCTACATCCGCACTGAATACCTGTGCTGATTTTGTAGAAGTGAAATGTTACGAAAACAAAAGACAGACTACACTTGACGCATTTTTGCATTGAATTAAATTGTATGTACCTATTTATTATTTTATTTTGGATTATTTTAATTTATTATTATTTTTTCTTAAAACTTTAAATTTTTTGGTTTTATGTAATTTATAGTTTTGTCCAAGAGTTTATAAAGTAAAATTATTGAAAGAAAAATATGCATTGTTTAATTTTATATTAAATTCGCTTAATTGGAGCAGCCGCTTAATTGGGCCAAAATGCCTAAGTCCCGATGTGTCCCAATTAAGCGGAATCGACTGTATATACGAAATTAGGTGACTGGACAGAAAACAATACACCAAACAATTGAAAGGCAAGGATTAAACTGATAACTAAGGATAACTTATCTGAGAGCCTCTTTGTGAACATTGTACCAGGGCTACCTTTTAAGTTTTTACAAAAACTAAGAAAGGACATTTTTTTTTTTTGGGACAAACTGTGTTATAACTTTTCAAAATATTCGCCATTAAGATTTATACACTCTTGCATGCGTTCAATCCAATTCTCGAAGCATTTTTTCAACGACTTCTTGAGGTGATAAAAATCACTGTCCACGCAATTTTTGTTTGCATTGGGGAACAAAAAAAAGTCATTGGGGGATAAATCAGGTGAATATAGGCAATAAGACATTAATTCGATGTTTTTCTCCTTCAAATAATCAATTGTTTGACGTGCTGTGTGGGAGCTTGCATTGTCATGATGAAGAATGATGCGACGTTTTTGGTTGTTTTTCCTGATTTTGTCGATGACTTTTGGCAAACAAATTGTTGTATACCATTCAGCATTAACTGTTCTCCGATCCTCTAAAGAAATGGTTGCGACATGTCTAGTACAACCGAAGAAACAAGCGATCATTTTCTTGTTTCGTGAACGAACAACTTTTGTAGGTTTCGGTTCATCTTGGAAGACCCAAACAATGGATTGTTGCTTAGTTTCCGGTTCATATGAATAAATCCAAGATTCGTCACCTGTAACGATGTTGTATACGGATTTTGCAGTGTCTTGGTTGACTTTTTTAGCATTCCCTTACACCAATCAACACGAGCCTTTTTTTGAGCTTCAGTCAAATTATACGGAATCCATCGGGAACAGATCTTTTTCACAGCTAAATGTTCATGCAAAATTGAATGTATTGCAGTCTGTGATATGTCAAAGGATGCCTCTGTCTCAAGGTAAGTCCCATGCCGATCTTCTTCAATCATTTTGCGCACAGCATCGATGTTTTTTTGAATCAAAATCTATTTTGGTCGACCTTCACGAAGTTCATCACTGACGGACGCACGACTAAATTCTGCAAACCAATTGTAAACAGTCTTTTCTGATGCTGCTTCATTACCAAAAGTAGAACGAAGCGAATCTATGCATTGTTGTTGAGTTAGGACTTTACTAAAATCGTAAAAAATCATCCAACGAAAACCTTCACGAGTAATATCCGTTTTGTCAATTTTTTTTTAAACGCTCACTGCCAACAAACTTCTCGATCAATTTATAAGGTGCCACTGATTTCACACTAACAAATGTCAAATTTTACGAATATAGTAATGTCCATATGCCCTGTACTGCAAACTCACCTTTGAACGCACTATAGTAATGACACATTTCAATATTGCCATCTAGTTGTCGTTTGTAAAAACATAAAAGGTAACCCTCGTATTAGCATGTAGATCAGCTTAATTTTATTTTCAGCTTCTTATGTGGTCCAATAGGACCGTCATTGTTACAATTCATTTAATATTTAAATTAATTAAGTTCTGCAATAAGCGCAAATTAAAATAAAAGTACTATTAGTTTCAAATCGTTTGCGAGCCAATAAAATGTTCTCGGGTAAATTCACTGTAATAAAATATAATAAAGAATCAATAATAATAAAAATAGATATTGAGTGAAAACGAAAATTGATTTTAGTTGATTTATTGATAAAAATAACATATATAAACTTAATATTGTCGGTTTGTTTTATTTATTTATTTTTATTTATTTGTTTCTTTAATAAGAGGTCACAAAAACCAAATTTAGATAATTTTTTACATTTTTAACTCTTTTGAAATATTAAAGCTGTTGATATTTATAATTTAATAATGAAAAATTGATTAACTTCTTTAATTCCTAACGTAAATAGCGCTCCAGATTTATTTATGTATGATGACAACAAATGTATCAGGAGAAAGAAGTTTTTCGAAACTTAAATTAATCAAAAATTTTCATAGAGCAACAATGGAACAAGATCGTCTCAACGAACTTTGTTTAATATCCATTGAGAATGACGTTTTAATTAATTTGTAGATATTATTAATAATTTGTTAAGACATTAAAAAAAAGAACGCAAAAATAAGTTACAAACATGTTTCAAAATGTATATTTTCAAATACATAAGATATAGTCGGATTGCTGATAGGTGACTGTTCGTTGCTACAAGTTTCGATATTCAATACTATATGCTTTCTCTGTTTATATCATTATAATTATTTGCATACCCATAGAAACGTATAGTGACGCAAGTTGACAACTAACCTTCCAAATTATTTTAATAAAAAACAAAGCATTAGAAAGTAACGGCATGGTTCATAGATATCTTTACTAATTAGAGCACGAAAATAAATTCACAGCAGTACTCAAACAAACAAAACTATTAATTTTAAGGTAATAATTACAAATAAGGAAAAACTTATACTCATACGTAAATTTTGGATTATAATTTGTTGTTTAATTAAATTAAATTTTTCTGTTTCCCCTAAGTACCAAGTAATAAAATATTAAGTAAAAATATATTTATTCATATAATATATTGCTACAAGTTGTATATATATGTTTATTTTTATTTAAAAAAAAAAATAATAATCACTGTAATGCATGATATCGTCGTCATCTGAAAGGGTCACAAGAAAGGACAGCGATAGGTCCTTTCTTGTATTTATTATTATTGGATTAATATCATCAACAATCCTTTCCCTTTCCCACCATTCATTTATTAAATTTTCGATTTTTTTAACAGATTTTGCCCAAGTTTCACAATTAATTTGATCACAGGCTACTTGCCACATTTTCAAAACTTCGTTATCACTATATCCGTTTTGCCAATATGTCTATCATAATAATTTTTTGTTAGACCCCAGATTAGTTCCACTGGCAGTGATAAGGAGGTAATCTTAGTACTTCATGACCATACGTTTGTGCCAATGTATCAATAAAATAAACTAGTTCAGATTTCCTTCGTTTTCTCGTGATTTTATTAGTGAGAAGTTCAAATTTATTACATTTTATAATTCTACGAATTGTTGATTCCGAAATCTTTAAGGCAGCTGCTACTCTTTGCTGGACACAACTGGACACAAGATAGAGAAATAAGTGGCCCATTGTGTGAGGACCTAAGTACGCCATACGTCACATTACAATCCATACGTAATAATTGTCTGCAGAGCTGCAGTAAGGGGTGGGGCGGAGGGGGCGATGGCTCTGGGTGCACTAAGGAAAAGGGCGATGACGGGCTTTACTAAAGGGTGCCATTGTGAAGGCGAAGACCTTGTTTTTTGCTCGTCAGTTGGATTTTGAGAGATAAGGACCTTTTTTGCTCATCACTTGAATTTTGAGAGGTGAGAACCTTTTTTTTATTTGCTAAGGGCGCCAAAAACACGGCTCTGTCCCTAGCGCAAGTTTTACTTACTGCGGCTCAGATTGTCTGAATTTATGTGTACATAAGCACGTTACTTACATAACCTCACAAATCCTAAAACGCAGTGTAGATATATTTTAAAATAAGTGCTATCGGTTTTATAAGAGGCAAAAATTAGTTTTTATGTGCCTTAGTACACATCTGGCAAGAAAAAAAAAAAAAAAAACACCTAGGGGCATTATCGAAATAGGTGTTACCGTATTAAACGTGTTTGTATTAACTATTTATGCATATTATATAAACGTAGAGTGCTTTGCGATATCATGCCGGTGATGTCATCGTATATGCGCCAAATAATGACGTCAAACAAATAACAGAGTTTACAGAGGGTGCTACGTCCGTTGCTTAGCAACGAAGCAACTATACGAATCCTGGTTTCTGCGCATGTTACGTCTCTGTCCTGATCTTGTAGGCAAAGCATTCTAATAGACAATTTCATCATGTAATTACCCGTTGACTGTATATTAAATAAGGGTCAAGATAAATAAACAAAAAACCAAAATGATGTCAAACCTTGTACTGAGCGAGGCGCGGATAATCGATGAGGTCAATATTAAACAGATTTATGGTTACAAGTGTCTTGGTCACGAAATACGTATTGACAGAGACATTCAAACGTGCGAAATCTTCAAGAAAATATCACAAGGATGGGCAGCATTTGGTAAACTACGAAACTTATTCAAAAATGATATCCTAATGTGCATTAAAAAGAAAGATTTCGAACTATGTGTTATGTGTGTGCTCCTCTTAACCTACGGGGCTTCAGCAAGTAACCCAAAATGTCATGGAACGAGCTATATTCGGTATAAAGCTGAGAAATATATATAATTTAGCTCTGCAGGCCCAGTTGGCCCATGGCAGGATGGAGGAAAATCGTAAACCATACGATTTTCCTCCATATTTATCCTTTGTCTTCTCCTTCCAGTTGCTGATGTTGCATTTATTTATATCCTTTAAAACTTCTCCCTTCCATTTGTCTCATTTTGCCTCCTTTCTAATATCTTCCTTGGTAATCTACTACTGTCCATTCGCATTATGTGTCCCATCCATTTAAGTCTGTTACTTTTCACTATTCTTACTATGTTCGCCTCTTTGTATAACTCTTGTAATTCTCTATTTGTTCGCCTTTCCCATCCGTTCTGAGTCATTTTTCCTCCAAATATTTTTCTAAGGACCTTCCTTTCCCACACTTTTATCCTTGTTAGTTCTTTTATACTCAGCGTCCATATCTCATTTGCGTAAATGGAACGCTGAGGAATAAAATACCTGCTGAAATTCGTCAACAGACGATACTAACCAACATCCTTATTTTTAATCTTTTGGTTATATTTTTGGTATACAAAAATTTTCTCAAACTAAATAAGCTACGATTAGCTGACCTTCTTTGTATTTCCAGCAAGCTATCAGGTTTTCTATAGATTTACACTCCTAGCAAAATGATCCACTTCCTCAAATGTACCTATTTTTTTCCTGTTATTGTTATTTCCAGGTTCTTATCCATTTCGTTTTCTGTCCATTGTATATACTTGCTTTTATTTTCATTTATTATCAATCCTATTTTCACAGCTGCTTCGCTCAGTCTCTTAGTTGTATTTTGTAATTCATTCTTTGTTCTTGATATTATAGCGATGTCGTCTGCAAATGCCAGACATTGATGACGTTTATGATACAGAAATCCTGATCTATTTATATTTGCCTTTCTTATTACGTATTCTAATGCAGCGCAAAATAATAGTGATGACAGCGGGTCCCCCTGTCTTAAGCTTTCGTGCACTTCAAATTTCTCTGATGCATTTCCATTTACTCTCACTCTGTTCTTTGTATGCTCTAGTGTTAGTTTTATTAAATTGAGAAATTTTCCTCTTATTCCTTTAAAGCTTTGTATAGTTCTTTTTTTTCACTCTGTCGTATGCTTGCTTAAAATCAACGAAAAGTATATGTGTTTCTTTTTTGTACTGGTAACTTTCTGCCTGAATTTCTCGAAGTGTAAATATTTGATCCGTTACTGCTCTTCCTCTCCTAAATCCGAATTGATATTCTCCTAGTTCTTTTTCAATTAATGTTGTTAACTTCTTCTTTAGGGACGTTGCTAATACTTTATACGATATATTTAGAAGAGCAACGCCTCTATAATTTTGTCAGTTTTGGTCTTGTCACTCTTTTTAAAAATCGGTATTAGGATTGCTTCGTTCCATTCTTGCGACATCTTCTCCTACACCCATATTTATTAATCTATGAATAAATTTCACTATTATTTCTCCTCCTTGTTTAAACAATTCAGCTGAATTGTTTAAACGCTGAGGAATAAAATATCTAATGCTGAAATTCGTCAACAGACGATACTAATCAACATCTATGTACAAGTAGCTACTATGAAATGGAAATGGGCAAGCTATATAGCTAGAACAACAGAAAACAGATGGATCAAATGGATTCGGGAGTGTAGACCATGAGCAGATAAACGTAGCCGAGGAAAACCGCCTACTCGCTGGACTTGGAAGCTGGACTGTAGCTGGAAGGCTACAGGAAGCTTAAGAGAAAATTGAAATTTTTTTAAGAATGTTTCGATATATCGCGATAATAATGATAATATTAAATATGCAAAATCTTTTTACCATGTCTACCATGATCTAACTACATCCTTAATTCGGCACTGCATATACCAATGCTGATAGCCTAATCAGAAATAAAACCTGTTTGGAAAAATGTAATCAGTTTTCCAGAAATATAACTATATACGAAGGTTATTTCATAAATAATGCACAGGTTGGCAACACTGCGGGTTGGATGACGCAACAACAATAACAATTGTGTCAACTGTAGTTTAAGACTCGAGGAAGACGCATGTGTTTTGCTTTCATTACGTACTCTGTTTAACAAACGCGAGCTAGAAATTTGATGCTAGGTATTGTGATTGTTAACGATCAGAGGTCGTACATTAAAATCGAAAATTTACGTGGCAAAAACCCGACAGCAATCCACAGAGCTATAAGTGAAATTTGCGAAGATTTAACATTGGACTGTAGTTGCATAGCAACTAATTATTTTCCAGATAGCTTTAAACTAGCATCAGTTATTCCCCTTTTTAAAAAAGGAGACGAAAAGGATCCTAGTAACTACCGTCCAAACTCTATTCTATCTACCCTGTCTAAAGTTCTGGAAAAAGCTCTATTTTTACAGATGGCTACTTACTTTGATAGCAATATAACAAGATAACAATCTGTTCAATTCTTCACAATTTGGCTTTAGATCAAACAAAACAGTAGACGCAATTTTATATTTTCTGATCGAAGTTTCTGTTGCTTTAGAAAATGGTGAATTCTGTATGGCATCATTTTATGATTTAACTAACTTTAAAAAAAAAAATTAGAGTTTTTAGGCTACAGCTCCGGGCATTAAGAATAATTACACGCATTTATACGCAATATATAAATATTTACACGCATATACAAGGTGTCTCAAAAGAAATGTTATATTTAGTGGATCGATTAAAAAAAAAGTAAGCCGTATATAGAAAAAATGTTTATTAATTATTAAAATACACTTTTTGGGGATTTATTCCTTAAAAATAATATCATCTAAATGTAGACCCTCGCGTTCTCGGCACTCATTTAATCGAACAGTAAAATTACTTATGACGTCTCGGCAGGTGGACTCAGGGATGGCTGCCATTTCGTGACGGATATTTTCTTTCAAATGCGCCAGTGAAGTCGGTTTATTGGCGTAAACTTTAGATTTAAGATAATCCCATAGGAAAAAGTCCATAGGGGTTAAATCTGGACTGCGTGGAGGCCAATTTATGTCACCTCTCCGGGAGATCAATTTGCCTGAGAAAATTTCACGAACACGTGGCAGAGACATATTGGACGTGTGTGAAGTTGCTCCGTCCTGTTGGAACCATGTTCTTTGGTTATAGCCAGGAAAGTTTTGCAGTTCAGGTACCAAGAAGTTGTCTAACATCTCCACATAACGCTCTGAATTCACTGTAATTGCACGCCCCCTTTCGTCTTCAAAAAAGTAAGGGCCGATAATTCCTCGCGCCGACATCGCAGCCCATACGGTCACTTTAGGCGAGTGTAGGGGTTTCTGATGTTTGCGTTTCGGATTCGTTGCACTCCAGTAGCGGCAGTTCTGCTTATTTACGTGGCCATTAAGATGAAAATGAGCTTCATCCAAAAACAAAATGTTGGTAAACGTTGAAAATCGCTCAATCACCTGATTTACGAAATTAAGCCTCTGACTGGCATCTTGGGGCTTTAATTCTTGCACCAATTGAATTTTGTAGGGGTGCAGCTTTAGGTCTTTGTGCATAATGCGATGTAATGATGATCTATGCACATTTAAAGCACTTGCGCGCTTCCGAATTGAAAGGTTCGGGTCGTCACGAACAGACTGATTAACATTCTCCACGTTTTCTACCATTCTTGATGACCTAGGTTGCCCGGATTTTGATTTATCCAGCGTTGTAACAGTCTTTTCAAACTTTTTAACCCAATGTCGAATGAGAGGAATGCTTGGCGCATCATTCCTCGAATACTGCAGAATTTTCTACGCGCTACAGTCGCCAAATCACCGTTTTTGTAAAACTCTCGCACGCATAACGCGCGGTCTGCTCCCGAGAAACGCTCCATAGCGACTAGATTCCCAAGAGCCAGGCTACCGATTGACATAACCCCCGCGCCCCTCGGATACGTTGCGTTCACGCAGTAAGCTAAATAAATATAAAATTTCTTTTGAGACACCTTGTATATTATTATTATTACCCCACGGCAAACAAAATCGGATAGCTCAAATCAAAGAAAGATGATTTTTGCTTATGATTACCAAGGAATCATCATAGCAGACAGAGTTCCATGTGGAACAAGTATCACAGTGGTTTATTATCGTGCCTTGCAAAAATTGCACAGAAAAAGGCAAACCCGACCTCATTTGCTCGAGGTTGAGCCATTTACCCATGACAACGCTCTCGTCCTCACATCGGGAATGTCGTTATCGAAAAATTTTGTGAATATAGTGGAGAAGTGTTACCTCATGCTCCTACAGTCCAAACATGAGTCCACTAGACTTCGACTTATTCCCAAAGCTGAAAAAACCTATGCGTGGACATCGTTATCTGTTTCTGGAAGAGCTTATTGCTGTCGTTACCCGAGCCATTCGACAGAAGAACAGATATAGAGTCTTGGATGGAATAATAAAACTTCCCAAACGTTGGGAATCAGTTACTGAGAAGCTGGGAGTCTATACTGAAGGATTGTAAAGAAATACTGTATTAAAAATAAACATGTAAAAAACAAAAAACAAAAAAACGTTTGCAATATTTATGAAATGATTCTCTAGTAATAATAATAAGATAATAATTAATCCGTCACTGTAATAGACAGATACAATTATACAGTTGAATGAAAGTGTAAACAAAATTAAATATTCACTATTAAGAATATGACATTGAATTCATTGATAAAATGGTTTTCCATCTGATTTGCAGATAATATTATATGTGATCGAAGTTGTGGGTAAATGTCAATATTTTAGAACTAAACTTTTAGACTTTATAAGCATTTTATGAATTAATAATGTTGTTGTAACCAGAAGACATTTTGGGTAACCAATATATCGATCTGATAAATTATCTAGTGGTTTTTAATGAACTGTGTAATGAATTAGTTAACAGTTGACCACACTGGGCTCATATAAGGGTGGTATCACTGCTTCTAGTATAAAAATAACACGACAGAGCAAACGATAAACACAAGGTTTCACTTACAAAAATAAAATGAGAATTTGAAAGCTGACATTTGAGATAGACAATGTCTCACCAAAAAAACAAAGTACTGCGAATATTTAGTCCCATCCAAATATAATTCAATGGCAAAAAAAGAAAAAAAATGGGACAGTCCTACAATTAAATTTTAAAAACTGATTAAACTATTTAACCATTTTCATAGAAAACTATAAGTTTAAGGAGGTAATACAATGTTTATAAAACAAGTCTGCATAAAAGAAATATATTTGTTGCTAACTAAACTGGCTGTAACAATTAATAATGTCCACTTGAACTAAGACTATATGATATTGCATATTAAATAAACGTATTTTAACACAAATGACTCGACAGTTTAACTTTTTGAAACTCACTTATACATAAGAGATTGAAAGAAAACATTGTTTTTTGTTACACATAACTTTTATTTTCACTGACTGCAGTTTCATTGTAAATTTGACAATGGCGAGAATCGATATTGCAAAAAACAATGTTTTCTACAACCTCTTATGTACAAATGACTCACTGTTTTGGGTAATTTTCGAGCATTAGTTATCTACCTTGAGATTTCTAAACACTTGCACGTGTTTTTTTTAACAATAAAATTAAAATGTGAACCGAAAACGTTGCGCGAGCTACGTCGTTATATGACTATGACTGCTGTATTCGAATATCGCAGGCGTTTTGAATGCAGCTAAAAGCTGTTGACTAGGCTGTTGTATCGCGTTTAAACTTTAGTGTGGCAGTTTGTTTGTAATATTAATTTTTGATGGCAATTATCACTATTTTTTATATTACTTTGTGTTGTAACGAGTAGTCGTAACACAAATTGCTGTGTATTTGGTTATTACTCTAGAAAAGGAAGTGATAGAAACATTCACTTCGATTATTTTCCAAATGAATAACAATTTGTGAAATTAGTATATAAATTTGGTGTTGCGAAACAGATAAATATGACAAAACAATGCAAAAATGCTACAAATACGCGAGAAAGAAGTAACAAAAAGTATGAAGGTGTACTCAAAGCATTTCAGTGTTGCAGATTACATCAGTATTGTTTACTTATTAATATTTAACAAGCTAGTATTTAATAGACAAAATAAAAAATGCATGAAGCTTCTGCTTTACAAGTGCAGGATATCTTGAGTTAATTTTAAGTTTCCAGTGACTTTGTGAGGTGGTGATTTTAGACTGCTTGTTTGTAACCCACATATGTCTACATGTTAATAATGTTTTTCGGAAATTCCACATAATATAAAATGACCGGCGTTTAACAACTGTTCCTTCTAACTACATACCAAGAAGAAGGTGTTGTACATAAAAAATTTAAATAATTTAGTAAAGATAGTTGTTTATTATTAATTGTAAATTGATGATTGAACGTGTAAACAAATAAGGACAACTTTCACATTACTCTTTTCGATCAGCTGATTTACAGCGATCTCAGCGTGGTATTCGTTCCTTATTGAACCCTATAAGCACGTATTCTAGCGAGTAGGTCGGTGTCTGTTTCTGGAAAATTTCGCGCGATATTTTTTAAAGTGAAGTGGGTGTGGTACAACAACATAGTTATATAATAGTTTATACAATACTTGTGTGGTAGCTTAATAGCTCACAAGTGTTTATACGATACTATCAATGTGAAATAAAATTACTAACAATCTATATATCATATTTTGCGCCGAATTTTAATATGTCTAATCGAATTTTTTAATGTAAAAAATTGTTATGTAATTCTATATAAACATATTGTATAAAAGACGCTATTTTGTAAACAAATCTGCGCATATTTGCATATAACACGGCAAATTGTAACTAAAGTTTAATTCTACAAATATGTTTCTAACTATTTTGTTCTATGTATATTGTGAAAATCACTTATAGTTATTGTATTTGGTGGTGTATTTTTGCCGCCATCTTGAATCTGCTGTGGTTCTCAATTTAGGTGCTGGGATAAAATTTATATATTTTTGTAAAGAACAGTTGTGCCAAGTGGAATTTTATTATCATCAAGTATAGTATTTTTAATTAAAATTCTAAACTATAAACTATGTTGAGAAAAACGGTTCTATATTATTTTCTACACTTCTATTCCTACACAAAATATTATAAATATAATAATTAATTTAAACCCACAAATATATTTAAAAAATTACATTAATTTATTGAGCTGTAACCTTGTTGCAACAAGTTTTTCTATGATTAAAAATATCCTATTAAATTGTTAATTCTGTATAAAAAATATGTGTCCTTTGTGGGTGTTATACGTACCGTTAACAGAAAACTCTTTACTAAAGTCGTTTATATTTGAGCAAAAAAGAAATGTATTGGGTTAACAGAACATTCGTAAATCACTATTTTACTGAAAAATAATTTACATCTATTTTTTTTTCCATCTTATTGACATTTTTCATCTCACTATTCATTCTTCTAATTCATATTTCTTCTAATTTTTCGTCAAAACTAAGAATATTAACTTTTTAATGTCTATTTTTCATTAACAAATTCACAAAAACAAATTAAAATTGTGTGGAGTACGCGTACGTCGCGAGAAGATAACAAACCCGTTTCAACTTCTAGCGATAACCAGCTATTCGTACGACTAATTGGCTACTACTAAAACCACCCATGTATACTTCTACATATTTGATTCAGTCGCATGAATCCGGGCGTACATGCGTGAAGTACACTTCGTGCGAATACGCTTGTACTGTAACAGCAGCGTCATCAGCAAACTTCCTACATAAAAAATCTGGTTCAACTCATCCACAAGCCACAAACTCTCGAAATTTTATTTATTTATTTATTTATTTATTTATTTATTTATTTATTTATTTATTTATTTATTTATTTATTTATTTATTTATTTATTTATTTATTTATTTATTTGAACACTACAGACATAGTCCTTTTTTGTGTCCGTAGACAAACATACAATATAAATACATATTACCATACTCAATCATCAAGAATATTATCATAAAAAAAATGTACAATTTCATATATTTAAACAAAAACTTGCTCTACTCATTCAGTTACAAAACATATTTAAAACATTTACAAAATACAATCAAGAACAGACGTACTATACAGATTACAACGGCAGCCTGAGTCTACAACAGCGGTCTGCGGACCCCTGGGGGTCCGCGAAACAATTTTGACATTACCTTTACATCCCCCAACTTTTCGCTTTTATTCAAATAACTCATTTAATAAAAATCCTATATGGTCAAGACTTTTTTGTATTTGTTGTTATTTAACTAGTTATTGACATAACTAAAAAATAATTAGTAAAAATTTAATTATTTTTATTCAACTGCAAATTATTTACAGAAAACATATTATAATAAGATCTATTTTGACCAATATTTGACCAAGAAATGTTTGTATGAGTTTAACGTATTATAATTTGTAACTTTTTTTATTCTTTTTACTACTATTTTTATTAATTTTATGTCTTTTATTCTATATGCTAAAAAAAATGTTCCTCTATAAATCAGGCCCTTGAACCGGAACTGAACCGAAAACCGAAAAAAAAACGATATTTTTGTCGGACCGAAAACCGGAGCTGAACCGAAAAAAAATATCAGTTTATTTCGGTTTAGATAATGATTATTGGAGTGAAAAATACATTTTATTTAACATGATTTTTTAAACTGATGAGAAAAAAATGGTAATTTTTTTAACTGATAAGTAAAAAAAAAAAAAATGCGCTTCTATTATTTCGAGGGGGGTTGACGCCCAGAACCCCCATTGGCAGCTGTCTTAGTATGATTATTACAAAATAAGGAATAATATGTTCTTCTAAATTATAGCAGAAATAAATTTCTAATGCAAATAAAACCATTTAAAAATTAATCACTCAAAACTGAACCGAAAACCGAAAAAAAACGTTATTTTTGCCGGAACGAAAACCGGAACCGAACTAATATATTATTTTTTAACGAACGAAAACTGAAACGAAAAAAATAACGGTTCGAAGCCCTGCTATAAATGCACAAGACCATTTATTAAAATAACTAGCGATACATTTTTACCAATATTTATTATAACGTAGTATCTATGAGTTTATTGAGCCAGAAATTAAGTCTCAAGAACGACGTAAAATGCCTAGAGTTGGGATGGGGTCCGCAAAAAAAAAATGTTGTTCAAGAGGGGCCGACTACATAAGTTTAAAAAACCCTGGTCTACCAGAAATGACCGATTCTTTACCCTAGCTGTTCTGACGATCGGGGCTTGCCCTCAATTTGTGTACGTTTCTCGTAGAAGTTCGAAATTTGGCAATTTCACCACTAGCTGTCCAAACAAGAAGGTCGCTCTTCACATTGGGAGAAATGTTAAGATATTGTTCAACATAAAAATCAATAAAAACACACTATTAAGCGTTCTGTGAAACTCATTTTGTGCCACCAAAAGCTAAAGCTGACTAAACATTTGATTGATTTTCATCGACGCTATGCGCAAACTTTCTTTACTTTGTGGATGACCCACATATTTGAACTAAATTGGTGTAGATTTATAAAACATTTTTTCTTTTTGTAACATTATTATGTTAACCCGAAACTAAATGAGAAAGACACTCTAGCATTAAATTAAAAACTAACATTGCCATATGTTTTTTAGTTTTATAAAATTTTTAAATAAAAATTGCGTGCACACAAAGGATTCAGTATGTCAATATTTATATTTTTCGATTGGTTAATTCGTTAAATGTCATTTTTTTTCGAATTATGACAGTCGAATAAATACAAAATTGTTTATTTCTAGAAAAAAACTGGTATCACAAATGTTCCGTTTAATCATATAGTACCACAGCGTACAAACATTTTTTTTTTGGTTACGTTAACTATTTACAGGCTCTTTCAAATACACAAAGGCTGCCTTAAGTTTTATGCAGGGCGGTAACTCTGCTGTCCAAACATACAAGAATTTAATTTATACTTTCCTTTGGTAAATCGTTAGTTGAATTTTTAAAACGCAGTTTTTTCTCAGCCCTTAAAGACTGAATTGCACACACTGAGCTAAAATATTTAAAGTGAGATTAAAGCTGCATTCACAGCTTTTAAATTAGTCGACTATAGACTATGCACTGTGGATAAAATTAGTAAAAAGTTTTAACGTTTAAAAAAATTGTTTAATACTTTTAAAATTAATGCGTAAAGCGGTGTCCACACTATGCCGCAGTTTTCCACTTGGCAAGGCCATTTAGCAATGCCAGAAGTAATGTAGACGTGACCGTTGGCACATGTCATTGTGCCAGCGGGATGCCAACAAGAATCGCTCGAGTGTCGGTCTCCTTCAAAGAAAGCCGATAAGAACCACTGGCATCACGCGGCTTTAGGCTTAAATTCAGGTTGTGATTCAGACGCCGATTAGCAACGTTGTTTATAGATGGAGTGGACAAATGAAAAAGTGCTTAATTTGATCGTTTTATACCGGGATCGTCCTGTTTTGTGGGACTGTAGTTTAAAGGACTATAGAAAAAGGACTATATCGTTTAAAGGTTTGCTTTGAAATCTTGAACATGTAACTTAACGAATGGTAGGAATCTTCTGTCGCCAGGAATCGCAAAGTAACCGCTAGACGTTCATGGGCAGGAATAGCTCTTCTGAATGACGTATCTTCCTTCTTGATATTTGGTGCAACCAAATTTAGAAAAACTTCAAAATCACTACTTCTCATTCGAAAAAAGTTTTTGAAACCACATCCTCTGTACTCGAGATTCAATTCGTCCACATCGTCCAATACTAAATCCTTCATTAAGTCACGTGCTCCATATCGTGATCTACTTTGAAGACTTGGACGTACCCAAAACCGTCGTTTGGCGCAAACGACGGTTTTGGGTACGTTTGTAACGTTTGTACGTTTGTAACGTTTGTACGTTTGTACGTTTGTAACGTTTCTAACGTTTGTACGTTTGTACGTTTGTAAGTACGTAATAAACGGCGCGTTTGCGTATTTTTTCTTCACTGTCAAGTATGATAACAGTAGCTGAAGCAATTAGTAAATCCTCCTCGGTGAACATTGTGCGACTGAACTAAATGCCAGTACAGATGTGGACGTTTTTACAGCCACTGGCTTTGCCAATTTGGCTTTGCCAACTGGCAAACAGCGGCATAGTGGGGATGCGCCTTAACGAATATTGTGACATCATATATTTTTTTGAAACCAACTACGATAGAATTAAAGCATTTGTGACTTATTACAAACCCGTCATCAGTAGGTTCCTGATTTCTTACTACGTGCTTGTTGTGACGTCCTGTTTAGTACGTCTACATAGCATCCATTTAACGAATGCAAAGAGAGTATCACACAAGAACGCTATCCAAGTTTTATTTTTGTAGTTTTTTTTTTTTTCAGGATTGAAGTCTTCAGATCTTGACATATCACACGGTATTTAAATATTAGTTAAGATTTGGAAATTGTTTGCACATGCGCACATCGTGATATTATGTAATAGACGGTTTTATTTTGAAAGGTTATTTTAAAATCGGTTTTTAAAGTTTGTTTTTATTATGAATGATGAAGAAATAGTAACTTTGTCGGCGTCAATAATAATATTGTCAGCAACTAATAAAATAATAAAACGTAGGAAAAAAAGAAAATGTTGGACTAGATCATGGTTGAAAAAAAGAGATGAAAGGGGCTGTTTTAACAATTTATTAGAAGAATTAAAATTGGAAGATCCAAACAGCTACAGAAGATTTCTTCGAATGAGTACAAATACAATTAAAGAACTTCTGCAGCCAAATCTTTTGAAATATTTTCAAATAAAACCTTTTTTATTGTTTTTAATTTATACATTGGATCTTGTGGGTTCCATAATGTCAGGTTTTCTTTAACTAAATTAATTATTTTTCTTCTAATATCAATTTTGTTTTAAATACCTATCACTTTTCGGAAATACAATTTAAACAACAAACTCATGGACCTAAATAATAGACAATGACGCATCAGCTGAGACGAAGATAACACTAGTTGGCACACGCACTTTTTGTAAAACCTGGGTAAAAAGACAGAGGAATTGACGCGTGTTTCGTTTGCCTAGTCTTTAAAACCTAGGTTTTTTTCTTTATACTATCACACACAAATGACTTCCATTCGAATATAAAAACTTTAATTTTCCAGGTCTAGACGTTAATAATACTCTAGTGCAGTGTTACTCAACAGGTGGTCCCCGGACCACTAGTGGTCCCCAGAAAAAATTTAGTGGTCCGCGAAAGTTTCTATATTTGTTTTTTGCAGTTTATTTTAAAATTTTTATGCATATTTTTTATGTAAATAATTTATATTTTGTTTATTTTCTATAAATATATTGATTTTCTTGCAAAAAATTAACCAACAATTATTATTAGTGGTATTATTAGTGGAAAATTTTATATTATACTAGTCCGCGGTGCGTTTTTGGTTGAAAACACTGCTCTAGTGTGATAAGGCCTTTATATTCGTACGCTGCCACTTGTATCGTAATGAAAGGAAAATATAAGAATAAGAACAGAATAGAAACAAATAAACTATTCTAATAGGCTAAGTAGTCCTAAAAAGGGCTGATATGATCCAAAAATATGATCATAGAAAAGAAAATAGAAATACGTTGAATTTCACCTAAAAATCTATGCACTACACACAATATCAAATGGAAATCTATAAGATATCTATAGAAAATATATAACTAAACACAAAACTACTAAATAAACAAAAAACTAAAAAAAAAGGTTTTTAGAAATTACTATAAGTTAGATATGTCCCTATATTAAATAAACACTCACAAATCTTCAAAATGACTATCGAACACAAACTAAATATGACTTCAAAAGATATGTTTTATTAAAATAAAAGAGTGAAGAGTAACAAGTTTGTTAGTTTTCTAGTTACTTCATTTTGCTTTTACATATTCTCGATTTTGTTATATTTCAATGTCTAACCTTATTTTTAGACTGAGGATGATTGGATACCGAATCGAAACGTCTCTATAACTTTTTACAATAAATTTATGACGATTATTAAATAAGAATTTTATTCAATAACCTATATATATATACCGGGTGAATTATTTAAGGAGCAACATACATGTTTCACATATAATGTTAATGAAGTGAGTTATTTCAAATGCTTATCGTATTCATAGAAAAGACAAAATATTATTTTTTTAAATATTTTTTGAACTTAGCTACTAAACAGTATTATTTTTGTTTGTATGTAAATATAAACAAGCTAATAAAAATTCATTTACTGTTTCTAATTTACTATTTTTTTAGCCGTCTAGGAACTTAATCATGTCAAATAACTATTATATCTAATAACCATTGCATATCTGTTGCCATGGATATGAGCTTGCTTTTATAATTTGCTATGTTGCAAATGAAATAACTCACTTCATTAACATTATATATGAAACATATATAGCTCCTTAAATAATTCACCCGGTATATATATATTTCACTTTATCTGAGCAAAACAAATAAAATACGTTATCTACACTTGAATTGAAGAATTATTATTCTTTGTTAGTAATTTCAAATTTGAAAAACCGGTTAATCGAAGAGAAAAACCGGTTAGCGGTTTCTCAAAATTACCAAAAAACCATCTTTTTCAAACTGGTTTAAACCGGTTTGAAACCTCTAACTGTAGCAAATAAATACAAACTTATCCGATTCTGGTCGCTATTAAAAATGTACGGTTTCACAGATCTATTTAAAACTTAGTCTGTATGTCTAGAGAGAATGGCCAATATCAGAAATAATATCAAATTTGCGATCTCAGCGCTATCTCTTATCAAAGTCAGTGACTTATCAAACATCCCTCGTACAGTCGTTTGCGTCCGGCGTTTTTATATCGCACTTGTAATTTAAAAATTAATTAATTAACCTACTAAACTACATTCATATATTGTCACTGCCATCAAAAATCTCTAAAAGTTTAAACTGCAACTGAGTTAATACACTCAGAATGAGATAGTATATTAACTCACCTGACATAGATTCTTGGAATGAGTTTCCATTTTTATAATGCAACTTGAGCGATAATCCTTGTTATAACTTTTTTTACTGGATCAGAGTTAATTAAGATCAGATACACGTATCGGTTAATCCTGTAGATCAGGAGTCTTGAAATACCTTTTAACAATCTTATTGACCGACATGTGGCCTTCTCAAATCACATTAGGATTATGAGGTTTTCAATTGAACATAAAAATCAATCATAAAATATCATTAAGTTGATCTTTTCAAAAATAATTTGATTCTTTATATAGATTTTTTATTTAATTAAATTTTTGAATGAGAATTTTTGTGTAAATAAAAATATTATATTTGTACAAAAACGTAATTTTAAATATTTTTGTGAAAGTTTACAATATGTAAATCACTGCTGTGTATTCAATAATTTTGTTTCATATCACAGAGGACTCCAGTGGACTGTATCTTTCGATTAAGGCCCATATTTCAATATTAATGTATGCATTAAATTCGGACAAACAGATTAAACCAGTCATATACTTGGATGAATGAAAAGTTTAATGAAAAACCTAAATCATTTATAAGGTTTGGAAAACCGCTTCTTTAAAATTTATTGATGACGATAGCAGAATTTTAATTTGAAACAAGATGCATTTTATATACAAATCGTTTATTTATAGATTTAAAAACAACTTGAATTTCACAAATTAAATCATGAGGATTTTAAAAATTTAAAGTCGCTGTCTCGAAATAAATTTCAGTAGACATGCCGCGGTAAAATTTTGCCTACGTATCCTAACCGGTATGAACAAGCGTCGACAACGCTTATAGACGCCTGTTTATATGCAACGGAAAAAACCTTTCTATGTGTTCGGCAATAAAGAATAAATTAATCGGAGCGGACTGGAATTATAATTCAACGGATGTTAAAATATTAGTCTACACCTTCAACAACAATATAAAAAATGCGCTAGATGATATTTCACCCTTAAAAGAAATAGTTGCAAGAAGGAAGAACAAACCATGGTTTAATCATAGTGTTAAGAAAGCCATTCATCTGAGAAACAATAGTTATAAGAAAGCACAACATACAGACAATTCTGAGGACTGGAACGAATTTATAAGTTTTAGAAATAGAGTTAAGAAACTAAAAAGTAAAGCTAAAAACAGTTATTTTGAAAACAATATAGATAGGTGTAAAAGTGACTCTAAACAAATTTGGAAGACTTTAAAATCAATGTTAAATAAAAACAAAGTGTGTAGAGAAATTAAAAGTGTTGTGTTCCCAGATTATTCGGTTTCTTAGAAGGTGATGAGGCCATAGCAAAAAACTTGGACGAATTTTATATTAGTAGCATCAGTGACATTTTGGAAAGTATACCGGACTCAATGCAGAACACTAGTGTAGAAGATGCCAAAGTTAGTGATATTAATGCTTTAGATGAATTTCAATCAATAACTGTACCAGAGCTAAGGACTAAAAAAATAAGAGTAGCCCAGATTAAATTTGTACAAAATTAATAAAAGAATTGTTTGATGTGGTTGGCTACCCTTTACTAAATATTATTAATAACTCTATTAGTAAACATAAAGTTCCTGATAATTTCAAAATTGTTTCTATTAGACCTATTCCTAAAATAGTTAGTTCTAAGTTAGGTGAAGAGTTTGGACCAATAAATATATTATCAGTGTGCGACAAAATTCTTGAGAAAGTAATTTGCAAGCAACTTAGTCGCTATTTTAAGGAATATGGTATTTTAAACTGCTATCATCCTGGTTTCCGTGAGAGCTACTCTTGCGAGACAGCCCTTGAGTTTGTCATTAACGACTAGAAATTATCTCTTAATAAAAACCTTCATATAGCAGCTATTTTGATTTAAAAAGGGCTTTTGAGATGATAAAGAGACAATTGCCATTAAATAAATTAAAATTATATGGTGTACAAAGTGGAGCTTTGCAGTGGATAGCCAATTACTTACTGGGGCATAAACAAGCCGTAGTTTGGAATAGAGTTAGTTCTGAACTGTTACTGAATAATCATGGAGGGCCACAAGGGAATGTATTAGGGCCATTTTTATTCCTTTGTTACATAAATGACATTGTTGATTGTTTAAAAAAAGCAAAAATTACACTTTTTGCTGGCGATACACTAATTTATGTAGCAGGTGAAGACCCTTCGAACATCTTTAGGGTAATGAATATGGAACTGGCTGCAATTAATTCTTATATGATAAGAAACAAATTAAAAATAAATGTAGGGAAAACCAATGTTACGATCATTGGTTCCCACTTCACACGAAGTGCATCTTTCAGGACAGTTATTAAAATTGAAAAACGAACCTATAGAAATAGTAAATGAAGAATTAGGGTGTAATTTTGGATAACAAGCTAAAATTTAGTAATTGCGTAGATTGTTTAATTTAAAAAAATATCTAAGAAAATAGGAGTACCACGTAGAATTTCAAAAAATTTAAGCTTATTCTCCAAAATTCTTGTATACAATACTATTATACTGCCTAATTTAGTTAATTTTACTCTAAAATTTAATTTATACTAGACCTTTCGAAAACCACCGGCAATTAATATGATGCTCGACTAAACATTAATTTAAACGTTTAAGTAAAATTTACTCCACATTGAGCATTTTTAAACGCAAATTTATATGAAAACTAATGCTAATCTATATTATATCCGCCTAAGATCCGCCTAGGAAAAACGGATACGGACCCGGATACGGATTTTTATTTTTACAGATTTTGATATTGATACGGATATCCGGCACACCGCTGTTCGAAATATTTTATAAAATTTTCCTAAGAAACCAGTAAGCCTGAAAAAATATGAAAGGAAGCTAAATTTAAAGAACCACTACTGTCCTAAATATTGCACCAACCGTAATAAACACAGGATACCAAGGACCATTAAAGAAG
Organism: Liopterus haemorrhoidalis; assembly: GCA_963971575.1. Classification (NCBI taxonomy): domain Eukaryota; kingdom Metazoa; phylum Arthropoda; class Insecta; order Coleoptera; family Dytiscidae; genus Liopterus; species Liopterus haemorrhoidalis. Next base: position 26,231,485 of record OZ020613.1, read on the forward strand.
CATTCCAGAACAACAACACTTTAACCACCAACCTGATCAACTTCCTAAATGAAGAAAAACTCACAAATGAAATATAAAAAATATGTATATAAGTAACAACAATATATTATATATGTAATATTATAATAAATGTAATAACCAATAACTGACGCTAAAATCATGTTATTGAAGCGTTATTAAGTAATTATTAATAAAAAAAAGAACCACTGTTATAAAATAATTAATGAACGTAATGTTATATTGTTAATAAATTTAATTCCAAATATAATGCGATGCTATTAAACTTCATTGAAATTTTCTATGGGATGACTATGAGCAACAACTGAGAGGATTATATAGAGATTTCATTGTTAAAATCAGGTATCTTTAAACTCTTTCTATCAGTATTACAAAAAGGCCACGGCACTAATTATACAGGATAAAAAAGTACTTATATTTAAATGATATTTTCAAACAGTTTCTATGAAAATTACGGATTATTATTTAACAAAATAAGGTTTTACAACTTCGAGTCATTTCTAAACGGACTATAGCTACATTTTCTTGTTTCGTCGTTTTTCAGATATTCTTAAGCTCGGATTGATATACAGAAGTGGTTTCGTCAATTATTCTTTTGAAAACTTTTTTCCATAGATGGATTAATTTTCACGAAACAAGTCACAAAGATCATTAGCAAGTTTATTTATTTCTAGAGCCCTGCGCGTTTTTCTGTATCCGCATCCGATCCGCATCCGCATAGACAGAATCCGCATCCGATCCGCATCCGCAGCCTTTGCAAATATAATATCCGCATCCGATCCGCATCCGCGAAAATATCCACACAATCCGCACAGAATTTGCTGTCTGTTTGGAAATATCTAACATGTTTCGCTTTATTTGGCATATCGCTGTTTTAAAACACTACTAAAATTTTTTAAATTTTTTCACTTTAATATTACTTGGTCCAGAAATATGTTTTCTATCTAACGTCGTACTGAGATTATATAGATTAAAAAATTAAAATGGAAATTACAATTATTCGACTCTTAAACCAAGTTTATATAAAATGTAAAACTTTAAACAGCGATATCTCAGAAACATAGTTTTTTAAGACATCTCACTATTATTTTAGAGCAGCGATATTTAAAAATAATTAAACAGATTAATTTATCACATTTATAACCAATAAATAACAAGGAAAGTCCTATAAGATCAGCAAATTTAAAAAAATAAGTTTTTAATAATAAAACTAAATTCTTAAATTCATCCTATTATTAAAAGATGAAAGTTATATGACGATTTCAAGAATTTTAAGATATTATTATTTTTTTAATTTGATATGGGCTTCTGTTTTTAAATGTGGCAAATTAATTTTTACTGATATTTCAAAAAATGCAACTATTTTTACATTAATAAACTGGCAATAAATCCAAAGAAATTGTTGTATCTACGACTGTTATATAAACTCTACTATATTTAACTATTTAAGTAAGCGTAAAGTAGGTCTTTATGGGAAGAGTAAAAAAAGTAAAAAGTGCCGGAATTTATTATTATTTCACTCTTGCCATAAGCACAATACAAATGCCAGCGATACAGTCTTGGGGAGGGCCGAATCAAATTTCGAATGCACGCGGGCCGCATACGGCCCTCAACCTTATTCTTTGTGACCCTTGAAGCGGTAATCAAAATCATGAAGAGGTAATCAAGCTGATTTAAGGGAAAAATATATTTAAAAATGTAAAATATACTCTCTTCCCCTTTTCTGTTTATAAAAAAAGTCAAGAAACCCTTCTGGATGTTTAAAGTTCCGTCACTGCTTATCATATTGTATGTAAAATAGACTGCGACCCAAATCAGTTCGACACCCCTGCTGTTGGATATTGATGTTTATATCAAATAATAATTCCATTATTTGTTGATAAAAAAATGTAATTGTTAATCCAAGTATCAAAAACTTTCAATTGATTTTTTCTTCGATAAATACATATTTATTTATATTTTTCGCGGGATATATTTTTGAAGTCTCAATATTTTTCTTACTTATGTTCAGTTCTCTAAATTAGCCGCTTAGCCACAATTTGTATCGAACGAACAGAATCGTGTGAAGGTTATACCGAAGTCAGATTTCCACTTTATCTTATCTGAATCGAGTAATTAGTTGTTTAAAACAGTTTTATCATTTGACTGGGCAAATGTTTTAGTCGATGTGTCAGGGGGAAAAAAAGATCAACGCTCCCCTTCATATAATTCGTTGGAGCATATTTGGAAAATGATGTATTTTCACTTGAACAATAATTATGTCACTTTATCAAGAGTAGGCAACCTTAAAAAAAATGTTTATTTATACGAAAAAAAAAAATAAATAAATAAAAATTACCAATATTGTTTACAATGAAGTAATTTAAAAATTAACTACTGTTGTGGTTAACAAATTTTATCTTCAACTCTCCGAGCAACGGCGTGTAATCTGCTGGTCCTGGGACAGGCCCAGGTCCGTCGACCCCCCCCTTGGCTGCGCCACTGATTGTGGTTAGCAAATTTATCTTCAACTCCCCGAGCAGCGCCGAGTAACCTGCTGGTCCTGGGAGTGGCCAATGTATTGCAGCCTGCGATATGCCAAAGGATGCCTCTATCTCACGGTAAGTAACATGCCGCTCTTCTTCAATCATTTTGCGCATAGCATCGATGTTTTTTTTAACCACAACCGACTTGGGTCGACCTTCACGAGATTCATCACTGACGGACGCACGACCACGACGAAATTCTGCAAACCAATTGGAAACAGTATTTTCTGGTGGTGCTTTATTACCAAAAGTTGAACGAAGCGAATCTATGCATTGTTGTTGAGTTAGGCCTTTATTGAAATCGTAAAAAATCATCCAATGAAAACCTCCACGAGTAATATCCATTTTTACACAAACTTGTTGTTTTTAAACGCTTAGTGTCAACAAACACTCGGTCAATTTATAATCTGCCAGTGATTTCATAATAACAAATTAAAAATTTTACGAATATAGTAATGACACATTTCAATATTGCCATCTAGTGGTCGTTTGTAAAAACAGAAAAGGTAACCCTCGTATATACATATATAATTTTTTGATACCTGTTGGTTTATATATTTTTGATGATATGTTTTTTTGAAGTCTCAATAGTTTTTCTGAGAGTTGTATAAGCTTGCCAAATTTTAACTTTCTAGGTCCAGCCGTTTGGTCACAGTTTCTTTCAAACACATAAGTAAAGTTATAAGAGTTTCTGGGTCATATATCCAAAACCTTAAAGAACACAATAAAATTCAAATTTGTTTGGCACGCACACATTTAAAACTTTAGTAGAGGTACATTCGTTTAAAGAGGGAAGTTTGTAATTTTGAGATTATGTTGACGTCTTGAAGAACATTAGCTTTTATGTGGGAGAACAATGTCCTCTTGTATTACGTGTGAAATGTCTCTAGATACATCAGAACAATGGAGCAGCAACTTGCACTGTAGGACATGTGTGAAAGTGGACGCTACAAACATAAAATATCACGGAATATTAAATAATCTACATCAGGGGTCCTGAACAAGCGGCCCTCGGGGCGTTTGCAAAGCATCTGATTGTTTTCTGCTGTTTCTTAAGTTATTATAATAGAAGGATGGAAAACGATTTAATATTCTTTTTTAAAACTATTAATAATATTATAGATGGTCAGTCAATTATCCCGTTCTTACCGACCGCCAACATATATAAGGGAGGTATTGTGATCATACCGATTTTGACATTTCAAGATTTCGATGGATCTCCACGAATTGAGGTCCCTACATAACGTTTTGACTATTTTTAGCATGATGTCTGTCGGTCTGTCCGTCTGTCCGTCCGTCCGTCCGTCCGTCCGTCCGTCCGTCCGTCTGTCCGTGTACACATGCAGTGCAAATTCGGCTGAAAGGATTTTTATGAAACTTCATATTTAAGCTTTGGTAAAAATCGGAGTTTACTCGTGTCGATTTTAAGATGTTTGTGAATATTTCACAACAGAAAAATATTTCGAAAAAATTTATTGGACAAAAGTTGCTATAAAAGCAATAATTAATAACTTTTATTTGAGACGTTTTTTGATAAAACGAAAAATTTCGAATAATTTTTTCGAAATTTTAGCAATAAATAAGTCTCAATTTTTTCATACTTATATGTAACGTTTCCATGGTCATGATAAATAATATCTCTGTTAGAAAATATTACGCCAAGTTATTTCTACTCTGCTGCTAGAATGTATTTTATATAAGTACTATGATGGCGGTCGGTCCTGTGGTGGCCACAGCTGATTTTTATTTTAACATTTACCACTGCCCGGTACGACATCCTAGCATACTCTTTATTCCAGTATTAAGTACAGAGCGATCAAGAAATCTTGTCCGTTATGCAACACTTGACAGAAACACTTAGTTATCAAATTTATTTCCCACATAGGCGTACATTCTATTTTTATTACCTTATACGAATTGATTATTAAATGAACACTATTTTTCTCTACACACCAATGAGTTGACAATAAGTATTAAGTTAGGAACACATATTTTCGTTGTTTCTCGGGTGAGTTCGGACCAACGAAGTAATCTTTTTGGTTCTTTGTTAAATTGGGATTTTCAGCTGAGGATTAGAACACAGTTTTGATATTTTTAAACTCATTGTTTACTGTTATGTAACTGACAAGAAATTATGATCGCAGGGTACTTTGTGAAACAGCAACTCACCAATACATACAACTTCAAGGACAGTTAACCAGTATACCACAAACGTGGATATTTTCTTTGGCTCTTTAAATTCATTTAAGAAAATAATAAAAAATAACATAAGAAGCCTTCGATATAATTAGCCTTATTCAAAAAAAATTAAAAATAATAATAATAATAATTCTTTGTCTTAATTTTTTAATCTATACATACATCAAATATGTTAAACCATAACCATTATGTTCTGCTCATTGAGGTGAATGCAACTTGATACATACAAATTTGTTTAATCATAAGAATTTTTTTTTATTTTGTATTGTTGTGCTTTTATTGGGGTGGCACTTTCTAGTGCAGCTCTGTTGCGCAACATTAGCATAAATAAATAAATAAATAATTACAAAAATAATGCGACCCAACTGAATCGGAAGTTTATTAAACGGTCTGCGCTGTCATTTATCAAGTAAACTAATGACTTTCGAACTAAATAAATAAAAAAAACAGGTTCCCAACGCCTAGATAGGCGTATAAGGGGCAGAGAAGGTATGTAAGAAGGTAAATACGAATTATATATATAAAAGACCTAATTTCTGTGTATCCTCCGTAACGCTAAGTTCCTGGGTGCCAGCGGGTGTTCAGGTGTGCGGTCGGTCACGAAGTCAGTGGTGGGAGATGCGAACGACGTACCTCCATCAAACAACTCACGCGAGAATATAGCTCTTAGCTCTCCAGTCGGTATATACTTCGGATTATTATTACATATATAATATCCCTTTACCCAAATTCTCAAAATTTTCGGCCGTCTTGCAGCTTTCGAAACTCTACATTTTGCCACTATACCGACCTTAGAGGAATAACATATTTGGTAATATCTTCCTCAAATTTTGTTCTGACAATGTTCCGGCTCTAATTGTTCTTAATTTTTGAGGAACAACTGTTTGTCTACCTTTAGAATCAGTGTTTTATAAATACAATAAATACATCGTTTCCGTGTCGTATTTAAGATGAGATATAAAATTCGATGAACTATTTTTATATTCTTTAATTTCAACTTTAGGTTGGCATTGAATACAAGCAATGAACAATGAGCAATGAACTTATTTTGCTCAAAATATTTTTTTTCAACTTAATATTATAATATATTGCATTTTGAAAAAACGTATCATCTACCGTATGCGTTTTAAATAAAAGATTTCTTCTTTTACATCATTGGCTTACTGAAAAGAGTTTGAAGCTCCTGAATGCTTCAGATATTAAAAGAGTCGATGCACCAAAACTTTCACAGTCACTCATGTACCGCTGTCAGTCATGTTGGCGAAAAAATACAAATATATAATTGTAAAATATTGAGAACTGACAATAACTGAAGTGACGCCTAGCGGAATATTTTTGAACTTAACGGAATAGGATTTGGTGTGGATGTGGCTCATTTAATTGCATTGTTTCTATGTGTTAAAGTGAAGAAAAGTGAATAAAATGTCTTTAAATTCGCAATAGAATAATGATATGAAAATTAACTCCAATGTGAATTCTTGTGTATCAAATGGCAAATGTCAAAAAATCCTATTCCAATCGCCATTTTGTAAGCGAAAACAACGCCTCTATAGGTAATGTCACTTCTCAATATCACTAAAATTTTTCACAAATTAAATCTGCGTCCAGAATGTATAAATACTAAATTCCAATGCCCAGTGAGAGCGAAAAAATCAAATCTCAATCCTGATTTTAGTTTTAGTCATAACTAAAAATGTAATCATAATAATGAGTAAATATTTAATTTAGTTACCAGTGTGAATAACTGCATTATGAGTGATGTATCTTACACATTAATCAAGTCTTAAAATTAAATTTTTAATCTCAATCCTCAATCATTAATTTGATTGCAATTTGCCCAACTTAATCTTTAGATGAAAGCGGGATTCAAATAGCCCTTTGGTCCACTTTTATCTTTTAAAGGTGGTGGTTGTTTGTATTCAGTGATGTAAAAAACATTTTTAGTGTTTCTGGGGGGGGGGGAGGGGGTACTCAAATCCTTTCGTTATCTCTTAGTCTTTCTACGTTTACTTTATTTGTGGAGGACATGTACACATAGGCGTACATTCTATTTGTATTATCTTACACGAATTGATTATTAAAAGAACACTGTTTTTCTCTAGACGCCAATGAGTTAATATCAAATATGAAGTTAGCACCAGAATTTCGTTGTTCCTCGGGTGAGTTCGGGCTAACGAAGTAATCTGATTAGTTTTTTTGTTAAATTGGGATTTTCAGCTGTGAATTAGAATACAGTTTTGATATTTTAAAACCCATTGTTTACCATTATGTAACGCTCAAGATTTAATGAACACACTGTACAAGGACTCAAAGCGCTACATGTTTTGGAAGCTTAAGTTCCTCCTGTATTACGGCGATTGGCATTAAGTAGAAGTAGCGGCAGAATGCCTACTTTTGGAGCTGCAAACGTTTGCAGTTAAGAGCTTGCGAAGTGGACGTTTTATTACAGACATTTTTGTATTTATAGTATTTCACTATTTTTTTTATGGTGTTGTGTACCATGTAAAAAATACTGTAATTCAAATTCTTTTAAAATTAAATTAATTTTTAAAGAATTTCAAGAACCGAAGATGAATATAACAATGCAAAAATAAGAATACAGGATATGTACGGCATGTTGTCTACTTGAAAAGTTAATTTTCTTCTACATACTTGGCTAATACATTTTTAAAATCTTAAAACATTTTTATATTTTATATGATTTTATTTGTATACGTAATGTATTTAAAAATATGTATGTCCATCTTAATAATGATTTTGCGGTGCTAAGAAGGGCGCAATGTTTTGGGGCCCTAGTTATAGAAATGTATGTATATTTGTGTTGCGGAGTATCAATTTGCAGAGGGGTGGGTCTACACCACTGGTTGCAGCATCTCCATTAGTGGTTTCCACGGGCTGCCACTGGTTTGCAATTTTTACACAAATGAAAAATAATAAAAGTAAAACAAGATCAATGTTAAACGATGTTCATTTGAAAGCAATAATGAGAGTAGTTTCTAACAATGTCACTCCTAAAATATGTAATTTAGTAAATTAAAAGCGTTTCCAAATGCCTGGCCAAGCTAAGAAGTAAATTATACATTTCATTAAAAGTTAGTCATAATAATTTTATTATAGCAATAAAAAAAAGCAGTAAGTCCTACAAAACACATTTTTAATATCTATTTATATACCGCCTCTTCTGAAATTTTACGAAATTGAGAGTTTAGTAAGTGTTCGGCCTGCTTCCTAGTAGTAAAGTCTTAAGGTACTATTTCGGATGTGACGTCATAACGGTTCGATACAAACTGCTACGTCTCGATCGTTCTAGAAGCAGTCCTGGGGGTCTATTCTGTAAGCTTTTTGACAATCGTTTCTACGGAATCCTGTTGAAAGTTCTGATTTTCAACACCTCGTGTTGGTATTCTGTAAATCATCGATAGTGCACTTTTAACAGTGTTGCGTTGCTCTTGAGAGAAGACATAGGAACGTGTCTCATTTAAAAGTGATATTGTTTTTTTGACATTTGTACTTGTCGTTTACATACGTATGAATATATTTGTATTTTAGTGTGATTTTAAATGTGTTTTATATATGGAAATATATATTTTTGTTGCTTTTTACGTAAAATATTTTAGTTATGAAGCAGGGATATATATTTTATGAATTTTTAGATGTACTTGAAGTGGAGAAGCCAAAACAGCTCGGTAATTCAATGAGAAGAATATCATTTATTTTTTATAATTGTTTCAGTGTTATTTAACTTATTTATATTCAACATATAAGATACTGCCAATAAAATTTAATTAATCCAAATAAGATGTTTTGCACAATTGCTCCAATGGTATCTGTCATCCTCACCGTTGATCCCAGTTTCCGGAATAATTATTAATATTTTGTAAGACTTTTGGAATTTCTATTAAAAATAACCCCCTGTTAAAAATCTATTCTGACTATCAAAATATCGTCGGCTGAAAATAATAAGGTTGTATGTGACATTTCTTGTCAAATGCACTTTTCAATACTATAGAGTTGTATGTCACGTAACCTACCTGTTCCAATAATTTCCATAAGATAGCATTAGCGGTGTCGGAGAAAAAAGCAGAAAACCATAGTTGTATGTCTTAAAAAATAAAAAACTTACAAAACATAGTTGTATGTTAAAACATACACCCTTGTATTTTAATTGTTTTTTTTTTTTTAATTCATAATTTAGGGTTGTATGTTTGACGTACAACATCTTTTATGTTAAATATAAAACATCTTTTTCGGGCACCTGGGTTACAAAAAATATTAAAAAGAATAAAACAAGGTCTTGAAGACTTGTTAAATATATTTTGAGAAATTAAGGTTTCTACAAATAAAAATCCGTTACCAGAAAACAAGGTAATCGCTTTAAAATCTATGCTGGATTGGATGCCTACTATGGATAAAACTTATTATGAAACAATATTGCCAAGAAAGTAAATCTCAAGAAAATAATAAAAATACAATTTATTTAGTTTAATTTTTTTTTATTTCGAATGTTTCAGTTTCATTTCAAATTACCTTAATTTATCTTAATTTTTTGTAAGATTAATGTTTAATTTGTTATTATTTTGCAAGCATATTGTTTAATTTGTGTTATTTAATCAAATAAAAATTTAATACGTGACTAACATTTCTTTTACCTTTTCTGGTACCTTTTTAACAATTTTCAGAAACCTAAAAACTGAAGCTTTACCTATAAACTGAATTTCCCCCCGATATTACTTTGAACTACAAAGCTGTATGTAACGTTCAGGTACTAAGTTTCGTGTTTTTCTTAATCACAAAGTTGTATGTTCATTTTTCAAATTGTTAAAATGGTATTATTTTTTTTTTTTTTTTTTTTCAAAATAATGCGTTAATGACAATAACATATCAACATATAGTTATTAAAAAAATTTCTTCCTTGTATTGTAACCTTATATTGGTTTTTTCCATGTCAAAATTTTTGAAGCTTGTGTTCTCAAATGTAATACACTTCGACATACAACCTTATTATTTCCAGCCGACGATATGTCAAAATTTCAAAATAACGCCACTTATTTTCGATAATGCCGAATACAAAACAACATCACAGAGGAGAGTCTGCGGAGACAGTTCAGTAAGCTTAGGTGACACGATACTGTGCATGTGACTGTCGAGAAGTTACAGAATAGACCCCCAGCAACTAACAGTCGACATACAATTGAAAACGTAGGCCTCAAGAAACTAAATAAAAAACCAAAATTATGGCAAACCTTGTATTGAGCGAGACGTAGAAAATCTACGTTACCAACATTGAACAGGTTGATGGTTACAAGTATCTTGAGCGCGAAATACGAATTGACATAGACAATCAAGTGCGAAATCTTCAGAGAAATATCACAAGGATGAGCAGCATTTGATAAACTTTGAACTTTGAATAAAAAGACTAAAGGGAGGGGGCTATATGAATTATTACAAACAAATTTTTCTGGCGGAAATTATGTCATTCCAAGTACCACAATGGTTGCCTATAATTTGTTATTTTCGTATTAAAAAGTGATTATTGACATTTATTTTGATAATTTAAAATATATTCATAATTTATAAATCAAATAAAAGACAGGGCTAAAATAGTTTTTAGTTATTTTATAATTTAATACAAAATTACGCATTTAACCTGAAATTTGGTATCTTGTTAAAATGGTTAGATATACTGTTGGCCGAGCAAAAACGCTAAATACAAAAACTAAAAGAAGTACTTTTCATTCGTAAGTATTTTCTATTCATATTATGTAATTGAATTAATGAGATTTTGATAAATCTCAACACGTTACTTATGGACAATGGCGTACTGTCATAATTTTCTGCTATAAGTTCTGTATTTATTTATTTATGTATTTGTGTGTATCATTAATTTTATAATAAAAATCTATATATGTATAATAGTGTTTCATTGATTGTTTATATCTCATATCTTTAGCTTCGTTTGAAAATATCAAGTTTAGTATTTTTTCTTTTTGTGCCGATAACAATTTTTTTAATAAATTGCCCTACGCCACTGTACAGCTGGATACTAAATCCGCCATTTTGAATACCATCATGGTCTATCCAATTAGCATGTGAGCCTCCTTCCTTTAGTCTTTTTATTCAATGACTACGAAACACTTTTAAAAATGACATCCCAATTTGCCTTAAAATGAAATCTTTCGAACTAAGGGTTATGCACGTCTTAACCTACGGGATGGAAACTTCAATACTGACTAAAGCTTCTGCTACAAAGCTGCAAGTCACCCAAAAGGCCATGGAACGAGCTATGCTCGATTTAACGCCAAGGGATAAAATACCAAATGCTTAAATTCATTAACAGACAAAACTAACCGACATCTTTGTAAAAGTAGCAACCATGAAATGAAAATGGGCAAACCATCTATCTAGAACAATATGTGGGAAGCCTACGATATATAATATGAAATGTCATGGTTGGCTGATTAATTTATTTATAATATTGTCGTAGTTCATTCGTACTTACTCTTATCCCTCAAACTCTTCGTCTCCCTCACATTATGAGTATCCAGATTTGCGGATCAATTCTGGACCCCACCCTGTAGTTCCGCTTACTGGTTGCTTTGATTCTTGGAAGAAGTTAAGGGTTGTTCAGTTAAAGTCCTCATTTTAACTATATATATAATTCTTTATTTCACTTAGGCCTTGCGGCGTATAGGATTTTAACTATTACATGAGAAAAATAATCATAATAATAATAAAATAAAATAATATAGTATACATTTTATGATTTTCTTTCTTCTTCATCTTCTTCTACTTTCTGCTTCCGGTGTTCCTCTCTTTCTTCGTAATCTCTTTTCGGCTTCCGTCTCCGGTCTCCTTCCTTCTTGACTCCAGTTCTTCTTCCCCTCTTTCTTCGCTTCTCTTCCCTCTTTTCTTTCCTTCTCCTTTGCCTCTTTCTTCCTTCCTGTACTCAGTTCTATCTTACCTCTCCGCATTCCTTCCTTCTTTCCTCGAGTACTCTCACCCACCTTTCTCCCTTTCCTTCTTCACTCAACAGCTCCTTTATCTCTCCCTCCCATTTTGTCATCTTTCCACATCTTTTTGTAAGATGTTCCAAGGATTCTTCCTCCTCTCTACACATTCTGCATACCCTATCCTCTGGTTTTGCCCAATATCTACTACTCCGTTCTTCATTTCCGCATCTTAATCTGGCAATCCTTCTAACTCTGCCCCCTGCCTTTCCTCTCCACCCTTTCAAATATTTAGGTATTCCTACCGTCCTTATCTCCCTATACCTTTTCACATTCCTTGAATTGTCTATTCTTACTGTTCTTTCCTGCTCCTGTACCTCCTTGTCTCTCCTTCTCAATTCTTCTACTATGTTTCTTCCTCCATTTCTCTTTTGCTCAGCTTCCCTTATGTCCATCTCACATCTCCAATAGTACTCTTTCCTTGTTTCTCCCCATTCCGACAGTTTACCTTTTTGTTCTTCCTTCATTCTTTCTTCCCAGCATTCTCTTAATATCTTCTTTCTTTCGTCCCTCCTGATTTTCTCCTCATACTTCGCCGCCCTCGCCCCGGCTCCTACACTCAGCTTTTCCCTCTTCATTTCCTCTCTCACTATATATCCTGGTGTCGTTCTGTCTAATCCCATAATCCATCTCATGTATCCCTCTTGTACCCTTTCTACTATCTCCCATTCTTTCCATCCCCAGATCTCTACTCCGTACATGAGGATACTCTTCACAATCCCGTCAAACAATTTCATTCTCCACCTGATATCGTCGTCAAACCTCCTCTCTCCTATGCTCCATAGCTTCCCCATAACCATTCTTGCTTTCTTCACCCTTTCTCTAACATGCTGCTCTGCTCTGTCGTTCCTCGTTAGAACATATCCGAGGTACTTCATACCTTTTACCTCTTCAATTTCTGTCCCTGACCATTCCCATCTTATATTCTTTCTCTTTCCTCCCCTCTTTCCAAACACCATCACCTTCGTTTTATCTTTGTTTACCTCCAGTTTTTTTCTTCTAAAGTACTTGTCCGCTCTGGCCATCGTCCTCATTTTAACTAATTTACTTTAATTATGATATGGTTTAAATATTTACATTATTTTCACTAGACTTACAATTAATGACGTTGATACAGCTAAATCCAAATGAGACACACATTCACACCAAACACTAATTTAACTACTGGACCAAATAACCAATTGTCTCTCATATGTTTCTGAATATTTTCTCTCCATCTCATTAGATGGGCACTACACTAACAACGTTCATACGAAATAACTTGTTACTATAACTCGACTCGACCGAACACTCTAATATCTCTAACCCATGATGAACTAACTCTACTCCCTTAAATACGTCTTAAACCCATGACTATTAAAAACCAACTTCTAAAACCTGACTTAACAACTTCACTCTAAGTATCCAAACTAATATTTATATTTCAGACAAAGATTAATTATTATTTATGTGCATATAGTCGGCATATATTTTTGAGACATTAGTTATGTGTTAAGAATTTGTGATTCACTTTTCATGTTAAGTTTACAAAAGTCTTAAGTTACAATAATAAACAAATCTGCCCTTATCTTAAATGCCCTTTCTAAGAAATAGATTATTTTTTATCATTTAACATTCTTTAATATTGTACTCTAATTGGATGATTATACTGAATTTATTTATGAAATTTTATTTCTGAAATAATACCAAAATTACCTCTCTTACAAATAGACAACAGATGGACCGAATGGATTCTCGAGTAGAAGATAATGGGCAGATAAACGTAGTCGAGCAAGACCGCCCACTCGCTGAACTGATGACCTGAATCATATATCTACTAACTGGCTATAAAAAGCTTAAGAAAATTGGACATTTTTAAGAATGGCCTATATCTAGTAGTGGTTTCGAACGGCTGAAGGATGATGATGCCTCTTTTAGCATCTAACACAACCCACAGTTTAAGAAACGCTGCTTTAAGAAGGGAAGAAACAGAAAAAGGATAAGAATAAATAAAAAATCTCTTATATATTTAAATTCTGAGACAACTTAATAAATTACTTTTCGAGTTACAATTTTTTCTGTCACTCCTTAACTGAGTTTGCAATTGTTTTAATGCCACAAGAGAAAATTCGGATTGTCGTAAAAACAAATAAATAAAAAAATAAAATTTATGGGGCGAATGTTAATCTCATATTTTCCCAAATTTATAACTCATGTGGTGAGAATATTTTCATCACTGTTGTCTGTTGAAGTTGTCTCATTAATCAAGCAAAATTTTGAAAACAGTGATACTGTATTTTCAGGATGATTACTGTGCCGTCGGCGTTTAGATTAACAAAAAAAGAACTACCTAACATGATTACATGAATCCTGAAATTATTTTCAGGATGGTGGATTGCGTAAAATGAGTTTAGAATAGGGCATGTTTTCAATATATTTCTGGATGAAAAGTACCTCTGGAAATTATATATGCGTGAATAAGTTTCTGCTTGTAAATCTTGTTTGTAATTTCAATAAAAGATTTCATAAAGGAAATATTTAATTTTTATTACATAAAAATTAAATTTAAATCTCGAATGCAGAAATAGAACTCTTGCTTTAGGTAGGTACTCAGATTTTTTGACATGACACATAAATCTCCTATTTCTAAAAGACTGCAAATTTTATACTTTTTAAGCACTTCAAACTAGAGTTGCACCAATCATAGTTTGTTTAAATCAGACGCAAAGTAATCTATTATAGTGACAAGAGAAAAATATTGCCGTCGTTAATTTTTTCAACCATCTAAATATTGTAAAGAAAATTACTATTACATTTGTTTTTAAAGAATCATCAGTAAAATACATATTTAGATATCTAGATCATTTAAATAGCATTTTATTGTTATTTAAAGGTGTGGGATAAAGCGCTGTCTTTTGCTTTTAATGTATCAGGTCGTGAAGGATGAAATTTGTAGCTAATAATATTGCCAACTTTAACAACTTATTATTTGACATTGGCTTAATATTTTACCATTCTGTTTCTTTTTTTTTTTTTTGAAAGTTACACTACTCGCCTTCTTAAAAAAATCATTGTACGTTTTAAAAATTATCAAAAACTTTTTTTTAAATAAATTTTGTTGAACATGGAGCGGTCGGGAATTCGCATTATTATGAAGTATGAGTTCTTACGTGGAACTACGGCATCCCAGACCGCGCGAATTATATAGTCAATCAATAGTTTATTTGGCTCTAGTGTTACTACTCAGCAGACAATATCAAATTGGTTCTCCAAATTTCGTACAGGTAACTTAAAAACCATACAAAAAAAAAAACTGGCTCATCGATCACAGCAGAAATATACTGCAACCAACTGGAAGAATTGACGCAAAAACTTAAAGAAAAACAGCCTAGATTAGCCAACAGATCGACTCCTATCTTATTGCATGACAACGCTAGACCACACACTGTACAAATGACTATGGAAAACCTACAGGAATTGGAGTTGGAACTTCTTCATCATCAACCATACTCACCAGACCTAGCCCCCACTGACTACCAGTTCTTCCGCAATTTGGACAACTTTTTAATAGGAAAACAGTTTAATTCCGACAATGCTGTAAAACTAGCCTTCCAGGAATTCATTGACTCTCGTTCGCCAGGGTTTTATACCATCGGCCTGAAGAACCTGCCACTTAAATGGCAATAGACAATATGGGTGCATACTTTGATGAATAAAATAATTCCTTATATCTGTAAGTTATCAACCAACTTTGCCTTTTTTCTACAAATTTCATCCATGATGACCTAATATAAGTCCATTTTCTTAGACAATTATGCTGTTAGTCATTACGATCTTAATTTTAAATTGCATATCAGTGTAGGGTGACCATTTTCCTAAGAAGGCAATGCGGGAAAAAGAAAAACAAAAGGTCGTCACTTTCTAAATATAAGTGAAGAGCCAAAAAAAAGGTCCTCACCTCCCAAATCCAGGTGGAGAGCAAAAAAAAGGTCCTCAGCTCCCAAATCCAAGTGAAGATCAAAAAAAAAGTCCTCACCTCCCAAATCCAAGTGGAGAGCAAAAACAAGGTCTTCATTTCCTCAAATACAAGTTAAGATATCAAAAGTTAGAATGCGGGACTTTTGCGGGACGTGTCTTAATGCGGGACACCCAATCAAAATGCGGGACAGTCCCGCAAAAAGCGGGACGTATGGTCATCATATATCAGTGCTATGTAAAACCAACCACGGTAGCGCACAAGTAGCGAACCTGTTCTCATGTTAATTGTTCCGGGTTTGAATCCTGTTCAAAGCATTGATATTTGTGTTTGTCCTTATTACTTCTTCCTCATTTAATTAGTTAAAAAATAAATAAGAATTAAAAAGAAAAAGCATCACATAAATTTATCACCGGTTCCAACACGGATTAAGACACCGTAGCAGTTTTCAGTGGCGAATTAAGCTGCTTGGGGGCCCTGGGCGTTAAAATTAAAATGGGCCCTCTATTATTTTAAATAGAATGGAAATATTTGTATATAGGCCGTATCGTGGGCCCCTGGCGGTCGCCCAGCCCGCCGCTTAATTCGTCTCTGGCAGTTTTAGACCTGAAATTTCACTCTTCGTCTGCCCAATATATATTAGCAGTACGGTAATAAAAACTAGAGTTTGATGAGACAACTGTGGGACGTTTATGGGCGTAAGAAAAAGTTTTGTAAAAGTGTGCCCCGGTAAAACAATAATTCTCCTTACATAAATAGCGATAACTATGGACCCACTGACAAGTAGAAAACAGGACGTTGTAAATATAGTTGTTCTTTATTTTTTCTGTAATATAAAATATAAGAGATGTTTAAGTGACGAAACTATTGTTCACGCGATATCTACGGTAAGAAACACCACAAAGCGGTCCAAAATATCGTTGACTGTGTGTACAATCAATTCGTGTCTGTGGCCGGACCTTTAATAGTATATTCTGTAACAAAGTTGGAATGAGAAAATTCGATGCGAGTGGAACATTCGGAGCGCGTGAAGGAACTGTCGAAGGAACCGAGCGTGAGGAATCACGAGCATCGAATTTTCTCTTCCAACCGAGTCACAAACCATACTTTCTCTACGACCACCAGAAAAAAATTAACATAATTATTTTAACAAACATTTTATTTTAACAAATCATTTATATTACATAACAAATTAATCATTTAATTAAACTTATTTTTTTATTTATTATTTGTTTTATTTTAGTTTAATTTTCTGCACATTCGCCACTATTTTAGTACTTTTGAGAAAGTTATATTGCATTTATTTAATGTAAATATTGCATTTATTTTAATGTATCCCTACGCGTATAGATACCGTTTGCACTATTTTTCAGCGCGGAGGAATGCATACCTTATAGTGAACAATAACAAACGAGAACAAGCATGGAATATTTATTCCATAACTAGTGAAGGAATGAGAAATGCACGCAAAATGCATAAGAAGATAAGTGCTTTAGAATAACATTTCAACTCTTGTGTTAGAATATTAACTTTCTGTAGTCAAAATTGGTTTTACACATGTAATATTCTACAGTGGTCGTGGTGAAACTCTATTATCATATTTCAATTATGATTACGTATTACGATTACCGACAAAGGAATGAAAGATATTACGCAAGAAGATCACGAATATTAAATTGCTTAGTGATTTGCTAAAACAGAGTCCAGTTCCGGGCAGGGATGGGTAGTCAGAGTCGGAGTCGGAGTCGGAGGCGGGATTAGGGATTCGGGAGTCACAGTATCGAAGCTTTTTGAAAGAATCGGAGTCGGAAAAAGTTATCGACTCCCGACTCTCTGATTCAATTTTTAGCAAGGATGAGAACAAACCGAAAACGATAGCAAAATAACCATATTACCAGAACTTTTTAAAGCACGGCAACAGGAACTATATTTTGCTGTCTGTTCAAGAACGAAAATGAAACTACGAACGAATATATTCAATACCGAATTTATCCGGTTTCCTTCATGCTTTCCGGTTTAAAATTTGACTAATCCTACTCGTATTAACAGAATAATACGATGAGGTAGTAAAGATATTTTGTTTTTACTCATAACCCTTTTTTAATACTTGTTTATTATGTTTAAGCGGAACTAAACTGGATTTTTATTTTCTCAAATTGTAACGAGATTCCTGATGGCAGCCAAAATCTAAATGTCAAAAGGAAAAAGTGATATATTATGAAAAAACTTCAGGCTATTACAAACGTTTAGGCGGAACTAAATGGGAATTTCGTTCTTTTAGGTCGTCACGAGAAGGGACCTTGCTTGGGTTATTTCATTTTTTACCTTGGCATGTGAAAATTTTAAATTCCAACAGTGAAACCATGGAAACGAATGACATATGTCAAAAATAAAACACCCTTTTACTTATTTTGACAAAAAAATAAATCAATGTCAAATTTGTATTAAGAATGACACAAAAAATCAAAGTAAAAAAGCAAATGACATTTTAAAATGATATTAAGCTTTACCTGAATATCTTTATTCTAAGTATGATTTACAAAGCTTAAATAAAACTGCCAAAAAGCACGATTCAAACGATGAAAGTAACTAGATTGCAAAATCTAAACGTTAGAAATAGGCTAAACGTTTGGATTAGCCTATACATAAAATACTTTTAAAATTATTTTTTTAAAACTAACTTGAAAATTTGTTTGAATAATTTCACAATAAGTCAAGATGAAATGAAAATGACATTATATAAAAACAGTCTGTTTTTTTAGATTAAGTGGAACTAGACATTGAAATATACTAACTCTTAACGATTGAATGAGGCATTTTATCATTTTGTTTAACAAAAGCCCACTTCCATCGTTAAAAGTGGTACTCGTGATAACTTAAGAAAATAAAAATTCCATTTAGTTCTGCTTAAATATTTGAAATAGGCTTTACGATTTACTAGTGAAAGGAATCAGAAATCGGGAGTCGGAGTCGGAAGTCAAAGTCGGTCTTCAAAAATACCAACTCCGAAGTCGAGAGTAATTTTCCTACCGACTCCCCATCCCTGGTACCGGGTCCTGTAGTCTGCCCCAGGCCTGGTAATTTTTAGCAGGGCTTCGAACCGGAACTGAACCGAAAACCGAAAAAAAACGTTATTTTTGACGGAACGAAAACCGGAACTGAACCGAAAAAAAATATCGGTTTATTTCGGTTTAGATAATCAGACCAATTCTGTAACTCAGTTACTATGATAATAGTAACTAAATGTGTCTATATGAGCAAGGTCATTTACTACTATGAATGAAAGTCATTATACTTTTTATAATATTTTATCTTGTAGTAACGTTACTACACAGTAATTTTTTCCAGAATTGATCTGAATGTTTATGTGAGTGAATATAAAATACATTTTATTTAAGATTATTTTTTAAACTGATGAGCAGAAAAAAATCGTAATTCGTAATTTTTTAAACTGAAAAGTAAAAAAAAAATGCGCTTCTATTATTTCTGGAGGGGTACGCCCAGACCCCCCCTCTCTGGCGGCTACCTTGGTATGATTATCACAAAATAAAGAATAAAATGTTCTTCTAAATTATAGTAGAATAGTATATTCTGTAACAAGGTTGGAATGAGAAAATTCGATGCGAGTGGAGCGCGAGACGCAGGCGAGCGTTAGGAACCACATGCATCGCATTTTCTCATTCCAACCGAATCACAGACCCTACTTTCTCTACGACCACCAGAAAGAAAAAAAATTAACTAATAATTATTTTAACAAACATTTTATCTTCACAAATAATTTATATTACATAACAAATTAATCAATTAATTAAACTAATTTATTTTATTTATTATTTATTTAATTTTAATTTAATTTGCCGCACATCGGCCACTATTTTAGGTTCGGAAGTTATGTTGCATTTATTTAATGTAAACGTTGCATATATCTTAATGTAACCCTACAAAAACAAAAGACAACAAGTATGAAATAGTTATTCCATAACAAGTGATGGAATGAAATACACGCAAAATGCATAAGAAGTGCTTTAGAATAACATTCCAACTCTTGTGTTAGAATATTAACTTTCTGTAGTCAAAATAGGTTTTAGAATTGCTAAATTCTATAGTGGTCGTGGAGAAATAAATTTTTAATACAAATTAAAGCATTTAAAAATTTATCATTCGGAACTGAACCGAAAACCGAAAAAAAACGTTATTTTTGCCAGAACGAAAACCGGAACAGAACTGATATATATTTTTTTAATTGAACCGGAACGAAAACCGACACGAAAAAAATAACGGTTCGAAACCCTGATTTTTACCGGCTTTGCTCGTCTCTCGACGCCCCTGTAAATAAGCTCTTAGTAGTAAACGAATTCGTTAGATAAACATGTTTTGAATAGAAATCAGTTTTAACATTTCCGTATAAATTTATTAAGGTTAAATTTTGAAGGTTTCAGCTGTGTAAATAGTAGAAATATTTTAATCCTATGTAATTTAGTGACAAATTTCCCGCAAATAATTTTTTCACAATGTCAATACAGTGCTAAATCCCTTCCTGACGTTTTTTCTTAGTGTCGTTCTCGAGTCAATATTTGGACAGCGGTGAGAGAAGTAAATTCACCTCGCAACGACTCGCAGGCGATCAAATCAAATTCACCTCCAATAATTCACACATCACTTCAGCTATGCGCATTCATACTGATAGTTTTCCAATTGATATTTTTGTGTCTGAGACACGGGTCGTAAACCTATCATACCCGTGATAGTACGCTAGAAATTTTTGTTGGCACACTGATGATTTATTTTATTAATAATGTCATATGGACTTACAAAGAAGCATGTTATTAGTTTGGTAAATAAAATTCATTCAGTTGTTTTGGTCAATATATATTTATACTAAAAACATAACGTTTCGCCAGTAATAATTGACTTCTTCAGATGCAAAAAATACAATAACCAAATAATACAATTGATTTCGATATTTTCAGTTTTTTAAAATTTATTTTACTACGAAACGTGGGAAAACACGTAAGAATTTTTTTTTAAATAATCACGCATCGCTATGTGTTTGATAAGTAAAACAAAACAATATAATTTTACCTATCAATCCAAAGCTGTATCAAACATTCCTATACATTTTAGAATTATTAAACAAATTAATAATAGATAGTATATTTTATTAAATTTAAATAATAAAACGGCTGTATTAAATTTTAAAATAAATTTATTATTACTTATTTTTATTATAATAAATGATCAAATACTGTTATAAACAATATCCCATTCTGTTATAAAAAGAATATACCATATTACTGTGACGTCAAATACATATGCTGCCATCTGACAGCGGTCTCATTTGGAAGTTTTTGGCTGGCTTAAAATACATGTGTCATTACTTATGTTAGCTTAATTTTAAGAATATTTTCAATTTTGGAGCAAAAAATATGTATTTTTGATTAGTATACAATAATATATACAGTCCAGAATAATGTAACAATATGACAAATGAAATATCTTTAGTATTTATTTAATTAACAAAAAGCAATCATTAATATTTTGTTTTAGAATGCATAATGGTGTATTGTTTTTCTCCAAACTGTAACCATTATAGCCAAATTCATAATGGCAAATATTTAGTTTTTTGACAGTTGAAAATGAAAAATAGTAATGGATAAAGAAGAACAAATAATGTTCCTTCAAACTATTTAGATATGGCACAAACACTTATTGCTATGTCACTTGCCATAATATCGATTATTAACGTAAATTTTTCAAAATAATATTGATCTGCAAAAATAATTACATATTGAATTATAGTATAAAATGTATTAAATATGTATATATGTATAAAATAAGAATTTTAATAAATAAATATTGACCTGTAGTTTTGATGTGAAGCATTTTCATGCTTTGAAAACGTATTTTATACTTCCAAAATACAATTTAAAAAAAAAAAAAAAACATGCTAAATTCAAATAAAAGAAAACCAACCATGAGGCGGTAGCACTGAATCCCATTTTGTGACGTAGTTACTAATATGATCTATTGCGTACATTGGCTAGCTGCTTATTTGTTAGAGAGCGTATAAAGTAAAAACTGAATTCCTCAAAGAATTAATACATGAGTGATAGGGTTTATGATTTTTGCTTTAAAGATGACCCACAATCACACAGTATCAAATTAGGAGATCTGACGGGTGAGTTTATTGGGCCACCTCGACAAATCCATCGATTTGTAAACGTCAAAATTTCAATTGTTTTCTGAATTTTGTTTATAGTAAAAATTAAATATTTAAAATGACATTTTATAATTAAACTATTATATCAGCTCGGCATCATGGTATAAAAATAAAGTAACGATCAAAGTATCTGAAATACAGATACAAGATACTTAAATTTAAATATCTAGATACAGATACAGATATAGATACATATTTCAAAAAGTATCTAATTTGTATCTAGATACTTGAAAAAGTATCTAGTTACTGTATCTAGATACTTGTAACTAGATACATTCAACACTGGTTCCGGAGTAAAAGTTGACACCCGGTATAGAGAAAAGTTGAAGAGAGAAGAGGTTCTGAAAGACTAAGGTTTCCTTATTACACTTGTCTGAGAAAATGATTCGGAATTACACCATAGATAATTCACACACTCAACGTACTAAACGGACGGGAAAACAAAAGAAGAAAAATATTGTACTTCGTAACTTATTATATACTCCTAATAAATAAACTTGATATTATTTAACACTTGAGTACAGTTTCGCCACCCATGTTCTATGATCTCTGTGGCTGGGATAGAAAAAGAAACGTAACAGGAAAAGCAAAAAACTCTTGAGCTCTCTAAAAAATTCATAACTCAATTAACTCTTCGTTAAAAAACTAATATTTTATTTATAATCATATTTATTTTTTGTAACGGACTGTACTGGACTACGAGTAAAAAACGGCACAAAGTGTCAAATACAAATTCCAAATACAATGACAAAATGACAGCAGATAAGAGAAATAATTCAGCGACCGGCGAAAATGTGACTTAGTGTTTGTTTATTGCAATAGATGCATACATATGTAAATATTTATATATACAGGGTATATAGACCTCCTGTCCACACCTTTTTTTCTCAAAAATGCGATTTGTGAGCAAGCTGAAAAGTAAATTTATCACCCAAAGTCTACCCAAAGAGTAGAATGGCATTATTTTAAGTTTTTAAGGGGTTAATGGAGCTAGGTATTACGCAACATAAACATGCATTTGTTTCGGCCATAGAATTTAGATCAAATATAATCGGATCAATTTGATTTTGTTTTTAATTTGATGATAAAGATTTATTCCATGTATGTGTGTTGAAATTTGGTTTTATTTTTAATTTTCAGTTTTACAATGACCTAAACTTTACATCACTGTCACTCAGTAAATAAATGCAAATTGCAAATTAAAATTCAAAGATATACAAGGTGTCTCAAAAGAAATTTTATATTTATTTAGCTTACTGCGTGAACGCAACGTATCCGAGGGGCGCGGGGGTTATGTCAATCGGTAGCCTGGCTCTTGGGAATTCAGTCGCTATGGAGCGTTTCTCGGAAGCAGACCGCGCGTTATGCGTGCGAGAGTTTTACAAAAACGGTGATTCGGCGACTGTAGCGCGTAGAAAATTCTCAAGTATTCGAGGTTTTCGCCACTTAAATGATGCGCCAAGCATTCCTCTCATTCGACATTGGGTTAAAAAGTTTGAAGAGACTCGTACAACTCGTACAGACTCGTATAAATCAAAATCCGGGCGACCTAGGTCATCAAGAACGGTAGAAAACGTGGAGAATGTTAATCAGTCTGTTCGTAACGACCCGAACCTTTCAATTCGGAAGCGCGCAAGTGCTTTAAATGTGCATAGATCATCATTACATCGCATTATGCACAAAGATCTAAAGCTGCACCCCTACAAAATTCAATTGGTGCAAGAATTAAAGCCCCAAGATGCCAGTCAGAGGCTTAATTTCGTAAATCAGGTGATTGAGCGATTTTCAACGTTTACCAACATTTTGTTTTCGGATGAAGCTCATTTTCATCTTAATGGCCACGTAAATAAGCAGAACTGCCGCTACTGGAGTGCAACGAATCCGAAACGCAAACATCAGAAACCCCTACATTCGCCTAAAGTGACCGTATGGGCTGCGATGTCGGCGCGAGGAATTATCGGCCCTTACTTTTTTGAAGACGAAAGGGGGCGTGCAGTTACAGTGAATTCAGAGCGTTATGTGGAGATGTTAGACAACTTCTTGGTACCTGAACTGCAAAACTTTCCTGGATATAACCAAAGAACATGGTTCCAACAGGACGGAGCAACTTCACACACGTCCAATATGTCTCTGCCACGTGTTCGTTGAAATTTTCTCAGGCAAATTAATCTCCCGGAGAGGTGACATAAATTGGCCTCCACTCAGTCCAGATTTAACTCCTATGGACTTTTTCCTATGGGGTTATCTTAAATCTAAAGTTTACGCCAATAAACCGACTTCACTGGCGCATTTGAAAGAAAATATCCGTCACGAAATGGCAGCCATCCCTGAGTCCATCTGCCGAGACGTCATAAGTAATTTTACTGTTCGATTAAATGAGTGCCGAGAACGCGAGGGTCTACATTTAGACGATATTATTTTTAAGAAATAAATCCCCAAAAAGTGTATTTTAATAATTAATAAACATTTTTTCTATATACGGCTTACTTTTTTTTTAATCGATCCACTAAATATAAAATTTCTTTTGAGACACCTTGTACTTGATACTACTATTACCTTTAAAATAAACACTTGCTTGTAAAGAATAATTAGTATTTAGTATCAATTGTGCCCCACAACAAAAACACTATTTATATGAAAAACATCTATAAATATTCAACAGTTACCGATTATAGCGACAGGCCGGGGTCACTCTTTATCTTCAAAAAACGACAGGGTGGCCTGTTATCACCTTCCTTGTTCAACATCTACATGGATGATCTTAGTCGACGGCTGAATGAGGAAAGGTATGCTGATGACATGGTGGTCTTTGCACCATCTTTGGCTAGATTGAGGAAATTGCTGGCACTGTGTGAATATTATGCTCTGGAGCATGGCCTAATTTATAATGTTAATATAACAGAGTATATTGTATATCATCCCAAGAATAAGAGATATACAGTGCCCGACATTTCACTCAATGGTCAGTGCGTTAAAAGACTACTTTCTGTATGTTATCTTGGTCATATCTAGAGCCCTGCAAATCAAAGTTGTCCTGGATATCTTGTACTGCCGGTTCGTTCCGGAAAATTTCTTTGGTGATCAAATTTTCCCCCAATTGCTCACACGTCGAGTTTTTGGGAAAAAAGTAGTGGACAGGTGGTCTGATACACCCTGTATTGTAAAAATTTCGTATTATTTTATTATTGTAAGTGATTTATCTGTAGCGTCTCAAATCAAGATATTTGATTTTGTTATAGTGAGCTTAAAACAATTGTACATACGAAAAACAAACAAGAAAAACAATAAAGTACATTTTTACATCAGAACCACAAATCCACGTATGTTTATTATAAATGTTCGGATTAAATGTTTTGTAAAAGTTTGTTTCTTAATGCAAACGGATTGCTTTATGTTTAAATTCGAAGTAGGTTTTTCAAGTCTTTTTATTCTAGTCTTATCTGGGGAAGATCGACTAAAAAATGGCTCCGTTATTAAACTTTGCACAGAATTCATTTTGACGAAAATGAAAACGCTAACACACTTAGTTGCAATGACCGTGCAACCTGCTAGCTTTCATGGAAATAGTCTTTATTTGTACTGGCACTATATGCAGTAAGTTCTTCAATGCAAACCAGAGTCGGCTAGCATATATTACGGTTTTTTTAAGAGACAGCGTTCTGTGTTTTTTGGTAAATTATGCATTATAATCAAGGCTGTAGTCGAGGGTATTCAGTGATATACTGCGTATAACTTCTGCTTCGTTTTGAAAAAATACAGTATACCCTGTGATTTTTAAAATTTCAATGCGTTAAATAAACCTATTATTTATTAGTTTTAACTTATTACGAGTACATATTGAAGTCATCTTCGGTACCATCCAATACATTACTTATACCGTTATACTTGACTTTAGCATCGTCTCTTCTTTTACAACTTGCCATGAAATTTTTACCCAGATACATTCTTCTGAAATTGTGGAAAGTTTCATACGTCTTGTTGTTTTAACATCGTGATTTAGCTTTGTCATCCATTTGTTCTATTTTTCCCGCTTAAAACTGTTAAATGGTTTATTAATCGACACATCCCAGTGTTGTAATTAATTTGTAAGGCCTCCAAGAATGACAACTAATTCTGTATTAATTTCTTTAAAATCTTCTTAGTTAATTTTTTTAATGCCCTCTGAATTAACGTTTCTTCGGACCATAAGACGCACCCCAATTTAAAGTAGATTTTTCTACGTTAAAAAGTACGTCTTATGGTTTGAAAAATACGGTAATTTCTTTATTATTTATTATGATTTTTCAGGGCCTGATATATCAAAAATATTTAAAAATATCTTTTATTCTGTAAAAAATTCGCTTTCTCACGAACTTATTCTTATATTGAAATTGATAAAATTGGACTTGTAAGTTGTTGGGTTGGAGTGCAAAGGTGAGAAATTCTTTTCTGTAAGTTTTAAAAT
This sequence comes from Liopterus haemorrhoidalis, assembly GCA_963971575.1. Classification (NCBI taxonomy): domain Eukaryota; kingdom Metazoa; phylum Arthropoda; class Insecta; order Coleoptera; family Dytiscidae; genus Liopterus; species Liopterus haemorrhoidalis. The sequence goes on from OZ020613.1 coordinate 26,257,853, forward strand.
GGTATGGCGACACATGTAATATTCAGTTATTCCTCTCGGAATCTGAATATCGAGCAGATCTCTGTAAAACCTATACACACTTCTATCAAAGCCGCTCTAACTCGGAAACATTTGTAAGAAGTGAAACGTGTGCGTGAGTGTGTTTTAAAATTCTATTGTTTGTCAAGTGATTCAGATATTTGACATATTTACACGTTAAATCACCCATCCACCCCATATCATCCAGTACCACACACCCATCCAAAACAAAAATTCACACAACACAAAATATTTTGAAAAACAACCTTTTTTTGGGTTCTATCGGTTTCTTTTGCCTCAGTCACGATTTTGATCTTATGGACAAAGGCGTAGCTACCACAAGAATAAACATAAACTTATGGCCCCGTGATTTTAGTTTTTTACAGTTGGTATCTAAACACATTGCACATTTATCATGCCGCCGTATACTGTGCAGCAACGCATAAATATCGTACAAGTCTATTATGAAAACAGGCGATCAGTTACGATTACACAAATGCTAGGTTTTTGCCTTTTTCCCTAGCAACCAAAATTCGTTAGTTTTAACTAAATTGTACTGTTGTTAATACAATATTAAACTATAATTTTAAGTATACATATTGTTTTACAGGTATATGTAAATAAGAAATTGTCTTTTGTTTTTAAAATTTTACTGTAAATGCTTTGGCAAATAAAATCATTTTATATTATAGTTACGATTACGCGAAGAAAACTTCGACCACTTTTTGGACGGAATAATGTTCCAAGTGAGCGTGCAATTCGTGAACTACTGCAAAAATTTGAAACAAATGGTATGCTTTTTGATACACCAAGAGTTCGCAATCAACGCAGAGGTCGTTCAGGTGAAAATATTGCTCGTATACGTGATAGTGTGCAAAAAGAACCAAGCAGGTCAATCCGTCATCATTCACAGCAATTGAATCTTTCATATGGCATTACTCAACGAATTTTAAAAAAAGACCTGCATTTAAAGGCGTATAAAATTCAACTGACGCAAGAACTGAAAGCAGCGGACCAGAAACGCCGTACATTTGTGAACTGGGTTTTCGAAAATACAGTAGTTGATGTAGATTTTTGCAAAAAAATCATATGGAGCGATGAAGCTCATTTTCTTTTGAATGGGTTTGTTAATCGCCAAAATTGTCGCATCTGGTGTAGTGAAAATCCACATGCTATTCAAGAAAAACCAATGCATCCACAAAAATGCACTATTTGGTGTGCATTATGGGCTGGAGGAATCATTGGCCCGTACTTTTTTGAGGACTAAGCTGGTAACGCTGTTACTGTCAATGATGTTAAACATTTTTTTTTTTTCCCATGAAACCAACGATTTGAACTTAAATGACATGTGGTTTCAACAGGATGGAGCCACATGTCACATAGCACGTGAAACACTCACTTTACTTCAAACCAAATTTCCTGGTCGTGTTGTCTCTCAGAGAGGCGACATCAATTGGCCAGCGAGGTCTTGCGATCTAACCCTATTAGACTTTTTTCTTTGGGGCTATTTGTATTAAATGGTATATGTCAAGAAGCCTACTACGATTCTAGAACTAAAAGAGTACATCAGACATGCAATTGCTGAAATCGAACCGCATTTATTGGAAACGATTACGAAACACTTCGCGAAAAGAATGGTATGTCAGGGAAGTCGTGGAGGGCATTTAGCCAACATCATATTTCATAAATAATTGCCAAGTCTGTACTTTACGCAAGTAGCAATAAAATTCGGATTTTTCCAATATGTTGTGTTTTATTCAAAAAACAAATCCTAGAGTCCAAATTGGATCACCCTTTATAATAAATTTATAATACATTTTTATACTATATAGTACAAAAATTTATTTGAACGAAAATACCTGCTGAATCTATTCAGGCCGCAGCGTCAAGACTTCGACAAAGGGCAGAAAACCAATAGTCAAGCAGTAACTGTTGCAGTAAGCCAAGAACGTGCTTTAGTCGGTAGATCGGTGATTCCGCGTGATTCCAAATAATATTTAAATAGCACTTTTCTGTAGGTGCAACTGCTGTCTGTGTGCAGTACCAGTACGCTGATTTCAACCCATTTTTGTTTTGTTGTTCGATAAAGAAAATATTTTGGCAAAATTTAATTGCTGTTATTTAAATGTTATTTCTTTACTTCCTTTAAAGAAATATTCAGAAAAACGGTGGAAAATGAAAACCGAATGAATAATAATATAAATACATATCGTGCGGCCCGCGTGAATTTTACTTGTTAGAAAAATGGACCGGGGCTGAAATGACACCCCTGACTTAAAGCGTATATGCAGGAACTGGTTACAAGAAACTTAAAATTTTTACCGACCGTCAACATATATAAGGGAGGTATTGTGATCATACCGATTTTGACATTTCGAGATTTCGATGGATCTCCACGAATTGAGGTCCCTACATAACGTTTTGACTATTTTTAGCATGATGTCTATCGGTCTGTCTGTCCGTTTGTCCGTCTGTCTGTGTACACGTCCAGAGCAAATTCGGCTGAAAGGATTTTTATGAAACTTCTTATTTAAGCTTTTGAAATCAATAAAACGAGTTGATCAACTTTTGGTAAAAATCGGTTGACTAGAAATGGGAGTTTACTCGTGTCTATTTTAATATTTTTGAGAATATTTAGCAACAGAAAAATATTTAGAAAAAATTTATTGAACAAAAGTTGCTATAAATGCAATAACTAATAATTTTTATTTGAGACTTTTTTTGATAACACGAAAAATTTCGAAAAATTTTTGTAAATTTTTTTTAAATTTCTCAATTTTTTCATACTTATATGTAATGTCTCCATGGTCATGATAAATAATATCTCTGTTAGAAAATATTAGGCCAAGTTGTTTCTACTCTGCTGCTAGAATCTATTTTATACAAGTACTTTATGATGGCGGTCGGTTCTGTGGTGGCCACAGCTGATTTTTTAAGGTAGCAGTGGATTCGAACAAGTCAATTATAACGAACTGTCCCCGAGCGAAGCCGGGCGGGCAGATAGTATAAGATATAATTTAATTTAATGCCCCAATAATGTTTGTACATTTATTGAATAAGGTACACGATAATTCAATTTAGGGCTCTTAAGAAATCTACAAAATTAACGAGCGAAACCAGAAAAATTACTTTACTCTTAAACTTTAAAAATATTTAAAGGATAAAGTCTTGTAATATACGAATCATGTAATCGTTAAATTTTAACCTTATCTGTTAAAGTTGCCGGATAAGAAATTTTTCGTATTAATATTTCAGCTTGTCGCGAAATTGGGTTATAATCGTTATAATTTGGTAATTTTATTACTTAACTTTTAACGTAATGTCTGAAAATGATTATAGGGAGCTTAGAATAGTTTTCTTTTTAAAGAAACAGAATTACCAGGTAAGATGATTTGGGAGTATGGTATTTGTAAAGGTCAAAAAGTGATATGAAGTTGTAAGATCCTGTAGGAACGGGAAAGTCTCCTGTGGGATCTTGACCGGTAGTTCCTTTCCGGCTTTCTGTAAATCCAGGATTATGCGTAAATGTTTATATCATAACTTACAAACTCAGACTTCAACTGGAATTTTATTTTACAACAAGTAACATTTAGATTATTTTGAACAAAAGTTTGTGAAATTTTACGATGAAACTTGTAAATAAGATATAAAACAGAAGCTTGGTAAGTTACACTTATTTTATATCATCTCATTTAATACTAGTATTTCGACAGTCTAGTTTTGAGTCATTGTCAAGAATTTATCATAAAATTAACTTAAAATTGATCCAAAAAAAAATATTAGACTACAGTTGACTGCTAAATCTACTATAGACAATGTTTATATGCCAAACGGGCAGAAATAGGTATACATTTTTGCACAACCAAATAGTTATTCATGTAAAGTTATTTATCATTTTACAGGGTTTCGTAGGTACGATCAAAACACTCTTATAACATCACTCATGTGACTGTCTGTCTCAGTTTGCCTGTTCGGTAGAAATTTTTTAAATACTGACACGGTACCAGCGACTACCTATACTTGACAAAACTTAAATTTTTATGTACAATTTTCAGTGGCGCAGCCTAGGGGAGGCCGACGGGCCTGGGCCCCTCCCAGGACCAGCAGATTACATGGCGCTGCGCGGAGAATTGATGATATAATTTGTTAATCACAACAGTAGTTAATTTTTAAATTACTTCACTGTTAACAATATTGGCTTTTTTTTTAAATAAACATTTTTTTAAAATTGCCTACTCTTGATAAAGTGACATAATTATTGTTCAAGTAAAAATACATCACTTTCCAAATATGCTCCAACGAATTATATGAAGGGGAGCGCTGATCCTTTCTCCCTCTGACACATCGACTAAAACAGTCGCCCAATCAAATTATAAAACTGTTTTAAACAACTAATTACTCGATTCAGGTAAGATAAAGTGGAAATCTGACTTCGGTATAACCTTCAGAATGTAATTTTAAAATGACACATCAAACGTAATGTAGTGTAGAAATAGTAGAAATAAAATAAAGAGAGTAGTTTTGGAGACAATCGCGCTCTTAAAATCGGTATTTGGTTTTATTTTGTAGATGAATGTGAATATCAATATCTTCTTAGGTATTTTTGAAATTATGATGTTTTATACACAAAAAAGGACTGATATAAGTTGTACTGAACAACAGTGGCGTATTCAGAGGGGGGTTGAAGGTCCAATGAAATGAAAATTTAACAAATTTATCATAATCGTACAGCTAAATAACTTATGTATTTTACAATAATAATAAGCTATATTTTATTATGATTAGTGTTGAAATGAACAGAAAATGCATATTTACATGTTATTTTTAGGTTTTCTTAGGTATAATCAAGAAATCCTTATTCCGTCACACGAGTCTGTTCGTTCGGTACAAATTGTGGCCAAGCGGCTGATTTAGAGAACTGAACATAAGTAAGAGAAATATTGAGACTTCAAAAATATATCCAGCGAAAAATATAAATAAATATGTATTTATCGAAGAAAAACTCAAGTGTAAGTTTTTGATACATGGATTAACAATTACATTTTTCTATCAACAAATAATGGAATTATTATTTGATATAAACATCAATATCCAACAGCAGAAGTGTCGAACTGATTTGGGTCGCAGTCTATTTTACATACAAAATGATAAGCAGTGACAGAACTTCGGAATATCCCGAAGGGTTTCTTGACATTTTTTTTATAAACAGAAAAGGGGAAGAAAGTATATTTTACATTTTTAAATATATTTTTCCCCTAAATAAGCTCAAGTGATTTTGATTACCATTTCAAGGGCCACAAAAAATGAGGTTGAGGGCTGTATGCGGCCCGCGTGCCCTCGAAATTTGATTCGGCCCTCCCCAAGACAAAATCCTGGCTGCGCCACTGATAATTTTCCATGTTTTTTAAGCTCTCTAACCTCGTATTTACCAAGGATTGGTACTATGATAACTGCTGAGGATGCATTTACTGAAATAACCAGTGACGAAGGGAGGCCTCCCATAAAAAAATAATAATAATAAAAAAAAAGAAAATTAAAAAAAAGCTTTAGATAAATATTTGAAAATTCATCAAATTATGATCTATACAAATTTTTGTTCAAGGATTGATTTACTAGTTACAATTTTTTTTTTATTTTAAAGTTTAAGAACTTCCGTTTCCGGTTTCGGATCTTCATTAAAAATAATAGGCTTCTTCCCAAATAATAGAAGATTTTCTTAGTACCAGAACGAACTCTCTAAGTTGAAGCGTCCTTGAGTCATCGTGTATACACATACAATTTTCGCGATTACAATACTTGCCCCTTATATATTAAGGTCGGGCAAGTATAAATGGTTTGTTCGATTGTGTGATCCAGATTGCTTAAGTAGAGCAGTTAAATCATGATCATGTGACTGCAAGAGCAAGTTTGAGCTGTGTTGTCCGATCTTCACAAACGAACGACTATTTTCCAAAAAAAGAATATTGTCGTTTATTTTTATTAATGCGTTGTTTTCCACCTGAACATTTCCTACTACAATTTTTTAGGTAATACTATCTAAAAAGAAGACCAGTATATTTTCTGTGTTTATTGATTATTTTTTTATTTGTTCACTAACCAGATCCATCTAAAATGTAATAATTATTTAGAATATTGCGTAAAAACCTTTGATAATGATAAGTATTTTCTATGGTTATAATAACTTTATTTAGAAGTTATATTTCCTGCTCTACTTTACCTGCTCCACTTCTTGAGACCGAGCAAATTTAGCTTGCTCGATGTGATCTAGCATAAGTGACTCTGGACAAATGAATACTATAGTCGGATTGCTGATAAGTGACTGTTCGTTGCTACAAGTATCGATATTCAATACTATATACTTTCTCTGTCTATATCATTATAATTATTTGCATACCCATAGTAACGTATAGTGACTCAAGTTGACAACTAACCTTCAAAATTATTTTAATAAAAAACAAAGCATTAGAAAGAAACAGCATGATATGTAGATATCTTTACTAATTAGAGCGCGAAAATAAATTTACAGCAGTACTCAAACAAACAAAATTATTAATTTTAAGGTTATAATTATAAATAAGGAAAAATTTATACTCATACGTAAATTTTGGATTATAATTTGTTGTTTATTCCAGCAGATTTAAAATTAAAGTTTGTGAATTTAATAATTGGCCGCAAGCCATATTTTAATTAATATTTATTACCAGACATTGACAGTTAAGACAAATAACAAAAAACATTTTTAAAATCGCTGAAAAATGGTAACTAGATTATTATATGAATGCATTACTCGATATATACATGTAACAGTCACCCATCAGCAATCCGACTATATTATATTACACTATTCTAACACAAACCAACGTCTAGACTGTTGTTATAATGCTATAATGTGATCTAAGCAGACAAACGAACAAACCAATATTACTCTTTCCGTATAGTTTCGTTTCTTATTCTGTCCATTTTTGTGACTCCCATATTTTTGTTAGAAATATCTAACACTTGCTCTTTACTCTTGAGTCGATCAGTTGACAAATCAACAAGTTATGCGTCACACAAAAGCGCCATACAAGAAGGGCCCCGTATTTTTATTATATTGGCAATATAAAAATCTTTCGAAGCTTTGTAGCTGATTGGGCTGTTTCGAATGGTGCATTTGAACAAGTTCATTGTGAACGCAAACCTTTAACGTCCATTAGAAATTGTTATCCGTGCGTTTGTGACGAGCACACGTCGAAAATGTACTCCATAGGTACAATGTAAACAAATATTATCATTAGAAGAGACAACACAACTTATTACGGAACAGCCAACACTCTAGCGCAGAATGTGGAACTATACAACACGGTCTAATTCTCTCCATTTCACTCGATTTTCACAGTATGATACCTGCTAAACTATCCATAGAAAATACAGTAAGTTAAGTGTAAATAACTTTTTTTTTTTTTTGAAATGCTTATGTAATTTATTGACATATATATTTTTTAAAATTACTTATGATCTTACTATGTGCTAAGAAAGTTTGGCTATCTTATCTTTGATTTCAATAGAACATGAAATTTTGGATTCTATTGATATAAGCGATATAATAAAAAAAATTACAACCTTAATAAGTAAAAATTTATGTGAAGTATGAATTTTCACACATTTCAGGCTTTTGTAGGTAGCGTTTTTCTTTTTTTCTGCATTTGCTTCGTATTCAAGTCTTTATTAGATTAATAAGAAATATATTGATAAATGGTTTCATTTTTTACTAATTTCAGAAACGTATTTCTAACATTTAAAAATGCGTTATTTGTTTCATAAGTATTTCATTACTATAAATGGTTTATTCCTCTTTGATACCTTCCAAACCAAAAATCTAAATTAATTCAAACAATAGGTTGGAATCACGTATAATAGTATAATAAAATAACTGAACACTCAGTACAGCGTAGAGTGGTGTTCATATGCGCACAGTCTACAGATATTAACTCTTTTTATTATGTTTTTAATTTCAAAAAAGACAATTGCTATGTAAGCTATAAATACAAAAATCGAAGTTAGTTAGAATCAAAGGTGATTAATTACATTAGAACTTAGAATTTAATCCTGGCTGTAAAATCCCATGAGAGACACTCAAACACAAAACCTCACAATCACCGTTATCACCTCACAAGCCGCTAAACACCTCACTACACTCACAGTGTTTAACCCGTTAACGAGGTTCGTTTATTTCATTAAACTGTCTTCAACATTTTCAGATTACTTCTGGTTTACCCATCACACGCTACCGGGTTTCTCTATCAAAGATACTTGGGAGGTTCGTCCGTACACGGCGACGATTTACTCATCACTGCTTTGTCTCTCACAGGATTTTTCCTTAAACTCTTTTCTTAAACTAATAATCAGGTATCTGAACCCCATTTTTTGTCGTTTTAAAAATAATCAGCTCTCCACATTAACAACAAAACCCTTTTATAAACTTATCTTTCTGTAACCAATAAATTATAAACCCAAGTAATTAATTTTGACTCTAATTAGTACGTGGTCCATATCACTGAAAATATATTGTCGCCTATCACCTTCTATATAAACATTTGACCATTGCTATTTGATCTAAACAATAACGTTCTTTCAAACTAATCATAAAATATACGATCATAATTCACTCCGTATCTTTTAAACACTTAATTAGAAAAATATGTGATAGCTCAACTAATCTTTGAGAATGTTTATCTTAAAATAGATTAGTTTTTATATTTGGATAATTTGAGTATTTTTTTAACTAATTGAATAATTTTATTTTAAATAATAATGAAATTTTATTTCTGAAATTACCACTCCCACAAATTTGATCAAAAAATCCTCTCGTACATATCCGGCTTTATGATATATACATTATCTATAATTTTTTCAGATTCTTAGTTTAACCTCTTTGGATAAAAGGGGTGTGGGGCAAAAATTTTCTTAGCACATTTTTGTCTAAAATCGCGTTAAAAGAAATTAATTTCAAAAAAGTATCTATTGTTCCGTAATCTACGTCTTAAGAGCTTTCTTTTGATACCACACAATAAATTTTGAAAAAGTATTATTTTTAAGACTCAAAAAATTTATTTTTTTCGAAAAATGTATCTGATCAAAAATTCCTGTTGAACTATTTCGATTCCCATCACTGTTCTTTACGGAGATTTTTTTTAGATTTTTAGATAGGGTTGGGGACAAAAGTTTTTTGACACATTTTGAAAAATATTAAAAAAATTTGTTTGTTGATCCACGTATGAAGAGGTTTCATTTGGTATGCCACTCAAAATATTTATATTTTTATTAAATACATATTTGATTATATTTATCCCGTGCTGTATTATTTTGAACACTCTAAGATATCCTATATGTGAGTCAAAAAGTTGTACAAGTATGCCAAATTTAAACTTTCTATGTTCAGCCGTTTGGCTACAATTTCTACCGTACAGACTGACAGACAAACAGACAGACAGACACATGAGTGACGTTATAAGGGTTTTTTTGGTGGTCATACCTACAAAACCCTAAAAAATTACAAGCTTATTGCTTAATAAGTTAAAATTATTACATTACTTAATTTGTTACAACTAAAAAAAAAAATCGCGGTGGGAGATCTTAAAACTTTTTGCAAGTTATGCTGGGTCCAGATGCTGGGATCATGCTACGAAAATAACCAAAATATTAAAATTTCAATTAAAGGATATTCTAAATACACAATATAACTCATTTTATGCAAAGTTTCGTAGAAAAAATACTCCGACAGTACTGGGTTAAGATATGTTAGGGTCGGATAAATTTTACATTCTAGATTTATTAAATGATTGGTAAAACTTCACATCTATAATATATACAACACACACAAAATCTTGAAGAAGCTAAACTGCAGGCGATGTAAGGGAGGTAATTTTGGTATTACTTCATAAATAAAATTTCATAAATAAATTCATTATAATCATTCAATTAGAGTAAAATATTTAATCTGTTAAACGATAAAAAAATAATCTATTTCTTAGGAAGGGCATTTAAGATAACGGTAGACTTGTTTATTGTTTTAACTTGACACTTTTGTCAATATAACATGAAAAAAGAATCGTAAATTATTGTGTTAAAAATATACGTCAACCATAAGCACATAAATAATAATTAATTTTTGTCTGAGATATAAATATTATGATTGTGCTATTTTCTAATGGGATATTTATCTGAGTTATCACGAATAAATTATGAATTTTAAGATAGTACAAGACAGACAGTCAAGAGATGTTAAATGACATTTAACAGTTGGGCGATGTAAGCATTTCAGGGTGGTCGTGTTTTAAGTAGTTCAGCTTAAACCGTCGTATTGGTTAAGTCATGTTTGAGAGTTCATTTTAAACCGTCGTGAGGTTAAGTCGTGTTTTTAATTAGAGTGAGATTTTTTTCATCAAGGGTTAGAGTCATTTAGGGTGTTCGGTTGGACTAGTAAATTGTAACAAGTAATTTTGTATGAACGTTAGTGTAGTGCGCAGCTAAAGACATGTGAGAGATAAATGGTTTTAGAGGATATCAGTCAGGACTGTGGTGTCCAGTGGACAAATTAGTGATTAGTTCTAAAGAGTCCAGTGTCTAGTGTATGTGAATGTCTCATTTGGATTTAGCTGTATCGACGTAATTGTAAGTCTAGTGTAATTAGTGTAAATATTTAAACCGTATCATAATTAAAGTAGATTAGCTAAAATGTTGAGTTTAATTGAACAACCCTTAATCCTTCCAAGAATCATAGCAACCAGCTAGCGGACTAATAGGGGGGGGTCCAGACTTAATCCGCTCGCAAGTCTTGGAACCCATAATGTGAGGGATGTACAGAGTAAGTACAAATGAAATAAATAAATCAGCCAACCGTGACATTTCATATTTATATATTGGAGCTCCCCACAGCGAAACATGTCGAAAATTAATTAAAGAAATTGAACTAACATTTACTATCTATTCTAGGTTATGTAAACTATATCAAAATTCCATGCTTGCGAGTACCAAAATTATCTCGAGCGCGTCCAACCAAATTCGCCAAACCCCTTGTTTACGACAAAAACCGACACAGAATGAACTAGGTTGTGCGCTTTGCGATCCGCTCAGCTTGTGCACGTGATCCCGTCCAAACTAGACAAAAATCTTGAAGAAGCTAAATTGCTAACATGTCAAAAAATAATTAAATAAATTTATTAACTAACATTTATTATCTACTCTAGGTTATGTAAACTTTATATCAATCGTCCATGCTCGAGCCACAAAATTATCTCGAACGCGTCCAATCAAATTCGCCGAACTTCTTTGTGTTCAAGTCATAAACCTACCCAGAGCGGATCAGGTAGAGCGCTTTGTGAACCGCTCGGGTTGTGCACGTAATCCCGTACAAATTAGACAAAAATGTTACAGGGCGTGTTATATTACGCGGTATATTACAGGATCGACCTGCTAATCTGAACCCAGCTTTACATGTCAGCGACGCCCTTTCCTACAACCAGCTATAATTAGAAAGTTTTACAAAAAGGTTTACCATAATTTGGGATAGAAGTAGTAATCTTTAATATTCTGTGTAGTTTTATGTAAATTTTAGAAATGTATTAGTTTATATTTGTGAGTGATATCCCTGGGAGGTTTGTGGAATCTCTCGGCATTGTCTTCCTGGATTGCAATTGAAACATACAAGTGCAGACTAAATTTGATTAACTCTGCGGCAGTTTGACATGTTCAATAAGTGTTATCTCGCCACATAATTCAATATACTATGCACAAGTCCGGCTCCAACAGCTTTTGACGGCTCCTGAAGCAATGTTTGAGGACATCCGCGTTTACCCTGACGATTTCACCAAAATGGGAAAATAGACGCGAGAAAGATGAAAAAAAAATATTGATATATATAGTGTGAATTTTCATTTCAAGACTATATGGATATCTGGTAAGTGACTCATTTATAAATATCCCATTCATTTCCGTTTTACCTTTGACAGTCCTGTTTTTATGACTTCGGTCCGTGCGTCCCGAAAAGTTTAGTTGGGAACGCTAAATGTCCCGTTTTTTTGAAAAATCTCTTGCCCGTACTTGGGATCGAACACGACCCCACACTTATAAAGCGAGTGGTATGACAACTACGCTACTGTAGCCCCATAAATTATACTATGTATATAATATAATGCTCAATATCGTACAAATCTAAATAAAATAAAATGAAAATTTCAGTGTGAGAATCAATAAAAATTATTGATTCTTCTATTGATTATCATCATCTGGGGTGCAACATGAGCGTGGACTTCATTTTTTAATCATCTTGAGAAATTTCCTGTCAATCTTGGAGATGTTAGTGATGAACAGGGTGAACTTTTCCATCAGGATTTAAAAGAGATAGAGAGACGTTATCAAGGAAGGTGGGATACTCACATGATGGCTGACTACTGTTGGAGTATTAAAAGAGACGAATGGTGCACTCCAGAAGACCTTACAAACGACTTAATCCTTAAATTATTTTGTATTTTTATTTTAACACTCCAATGCATTAAAATGTGATTAAAACTGTTCTCATTTTCTTTCTTTCACTATAAATAAAATTTTAAGAATATTTTCTAATTATTTAGTCCTTATTGTTCGCCATATTTGTACTCATTACAGTATCGACATCTAAAATTAAACGATAGAAGCATTATTTGGCCGAAAATATGTATTTGTTGTAGAGCAAAAATCTGATGTGATACATAAAAACTGATGTGATATTTGAGTTCAGCAGCACCAAATTAGTAAGAAACAAGTCTTAGATGTAAGTCAGCAAAAATTGTGTTGACCAGTGTTATTTATTACATTTTTATTAATGTTAGATATTATTTTTTTATTAGCTGGCGCTTCACTTCTGTTGATTTTTAATAAATATTAGTAAATTTGTGTTTTTAATTTTTTTGTTTTGTTTTTTAAAGTAATATTTTGGTTTTGATCTTTTCTCAAGCCGTGCTTGGTATAGAACAAAATAGGTATATGTCCGAGAGGTTGGGGGCCCCTTGCGGATCTGGGGCCCAGGGCTTAAGCCCTATTAGCACGTATGTAAATCCGCCACTGGGTACGTGAGTACTGCGGCGTGAGTACGAGAAACCGTAGATACGTAAAAACAGCATATGGACTAACGTGTCAGTTATAACGGAGTAAAATCAATATTTTTGGGCTGTATAAAACCGACTGCTTGCCAGCCAAAGTGTACACAAGAAATCAATTTCCTGCTGATTTTTTTTTGCGAAAGAAAACCCGTCATAACTACAAAAAAAAACATATCAGAAACGGTATCCATATTTTCTTTTTAATTTCATGAATGGTGATTTTTTGTCCTTAAAACAGACGGCAAGAATTGTAATCTATATAGAATCTGTAAGAAAAATAAGCAATTAAGCATTATACATAATAGAGAATTAAAGAGAGTTGCCGTATTTCGGATATCTTTTGTAATTGTCTATTTTTTTTATCATTATTATTATTATTATTATTTTGTATCATTATTTTGCTTCGAAGCTTACAGAAACAAAAAATATAGAACAAAAATGTATTACGAATCGTGTTTCAGAAAAATTTAAAAAAATTCCTAAATGATATTGATGCATTTTTCTTAAAATAAAAATTTAAATTCAAACGGTTCAAACCATTATGTATTTTAAAAAAATATTAAACGTGTATATGTTAAGATAAAACTTTCAACTTTAACTTAACATCTTTAAACTTCCTAAAAGTTAAAATTTAAAATAAAAAAAGATAAGTAAGTAATAAAAATATTATACTTTCATAATTGCGATTGTGTTCTTATTTAAAATATTTATCGCGAGTCAAGATTCCTGAAAAAACTTTCGTGATTAATTTAATTCGTTTTTAAATTTTATTAGTAAATTATACACCTAATTCTGTTTTTACACGATACTTTCCTGAAGAATTCTCGGAGGTCTAAAATGTGGAGATTCATAAAAAAACTGAGGGGGGGTCCAAAATCGACCGAATGCATGACCCTACCCTCATCCCATATGAGGAAGTAAAAATTCGAGTAAAAACAGAACAGGGTGTATTTTATTTTTTTAACCGAACCGCGAATCGATGATATGAACCGGTTTAAGACCGGTTCAATAAATAAAAATAGTGAACCGAATAAAAACCGAACTTTAAAAATTGTGTGAACCGTGAACCGGAACCGGTTTGGATTTTCCTACCGGTTCGCAGCCCTGATTAAAATTAAACATAATAATTACTATGACAATATTTTATATTGCCTGGTATATAAACCGATATTGTAAGAAATAACTATGATAGGTACATGAACTACAAACTGTATTTCATTTATTGCTTCTGCGATTACGATAGCGATTCTGATTGGATGTTAATCATTCAGAACGTATAATGCGATCCTGCGTCATATTATTAGCTGTCAGGGATTTTTCTACCATGAATACATTAATGTATCATTTTCATGGTAGTGTCAAAGGCGCGACAGGGTTGAGAGGCGTGGTGTTATATTTACAAGTTCGAATTTCATGGTGGGGTTGGAGGCTTGATAAGTGCGCGTTTTCGGTTTTGACAACATTTGTATCTAACCCAAATCTAACCTAAAGTTTATACAAGTGTTTGGAGTAAACGGTTATTCAATTTCATTAAATATGTCGTCAAACCGAAGGAGACGTCTAGCTCTTTTTTATGCATATTCAGACTTATTGCGATATGAAGAAAAGCGATGGTGGGTACGTCCCATATATACATAGAAACAGAAGGCAACAGGGAGATTATTTTAACTTGTTGCAAGAAATGAGACTCAAAAAACAGACAGTTACTTCAAATACAAGAAAAGAATTTAATTCACAATCTTTTTTACTTGACATCACAGTTTAGAATGAAGATTCTGTTGGCCCCTGCTTGGGGGTGTATTATTAGTATACCCACTGCATGACATTTCAGCAGACCAGATATTTGAAACCGAATCCATAATAATAAACTTTATGACTGCCGACAACATTGTAAAAGTCGCTATTTCACTACATCAATTTACGTTTTTTTAATTTTTTTTAATGAAATTAATATAAGTGTCTCGCTAAAGATCTCATCATTCCGAAAAAATATATTTGTTTATATGCTTTCGACGGTGCGGCCAGCGCTAAAGTTGAAATTTCTGAACTTGCGACACCGCGCTTGTAACACCGATTACGACATCATGGTATGGGTTTTTTCAAAATAGAGCGATCCTATTGGTTGAATTTCTTGTTCCACGCATCCAACACCAGAATGAAAATGATACATTAGTTTGGAATCAGTCATAGTTTCGGCAACATATTAATTGCTCAAAATGATTTTATTACACAGAATTTTACACTGAACTGTTGTACTAAAAGAAACACAAAAAGGTTTCATTTAGCCAGGCTGGCTAAATGAAACCTTTTTGTTGAATAAACAGGCTGTTGCTGACTATTTACCAACACATCACCGGTTATGCAGAGGTACTTCGTTTGTAACAACGTAAAAAAATTGTGTTGACAATTTTTATAAACTTTACTCTAGCCATCTATTAGAGAGTTGTGATTCTATTTATCACTATCCGAAATTAGGTAACTATTCAAAATAATGCTTCTTTACGAGTTCTATAATCTCAGTCAGCACTGTAGATTCTATAACCTCTTCAAATATGTCTTTGTTTAATAAAAATGCATTCAAGATACGTAAGAAGAACACTCAACAGACCAAGATGGAGGAGTTATACCAAAAGTCATACTGATAATCCCAAAGAGAAAAAATAATCCAAATATTTTTAATCCTGTTTTTCTTATTCTTAAATATTTTATTTCCACCAACAATACCTCTGAAAAAAATGTTAACAAGTAAGAAATGTTTGGGGTAAATAATTTAAATATGACGCCGGGAGCAATCTGGTTATAAATAAGTTAATATGGCCGACAAGAACAGATCCTTATTACGGTTAATATGATTAAAAGTTTATAATTCATGGCAGAGGATTAAAACGCACTTGTGTAGAAAACTATGCTAACTATATTACTGAAATTTATGCAAAATACTTCAAGAAACTAAAGTAAAATGCATGGAAATTGTTAACATATTTAAAATATATAACAAGAATGTGAATATGAGAATATGAGAACAGGAGATTAATAATAAATCTGATTTGAGTAGAAAATTTGAACATTTGAACTTCCGGATTATAAAAAACTCCCAAAAGATGGTGAGATTAACAAAATAACAGTAATTTCGAGTTTGATACGGAGACCCCGTTTTTGACGGCTTGTATCCGTGTTTAGGGTGCGATCATTATTTTTCCGGGTAGTGTAAAATTTAATACATCTAATTTATTTTTATATAATACTACTAGCTGTCCCGCCCGGCTTCGTTCAGGGAAAATTCTTTAATAATGACCTACATTTTTTTTTTTTGCAACTGACAACAAACTACAGTTCGATTATCTAAAGTAGTCCAGTCAAGGTCATATTCAAATTTTCCGAAGTGAGATTTTAGCCACGCCTATCAAAATCGGGCCATTGGCGTAGCATACATTTTTATTAAGTCATAAAAGTGAAAAAGAGTGAAAACTGTGTAAAAATCTAACAATTTCCGAATCTAATATAATTTATTATTATCTAAGAAAGATATCTACAAGAAATTCATGAAAATAATGCAAATTGAGTGTGAGCTCGCCCCGCTCCGTTATAACTTAGTCGAACCTAGTACTGCGACAGACGTCAAATTTACGCTGATGTATAGGGAAATCTAACCTAAAATTGCAAGTTATAAAAGTGAAAAATAATGAAAACTGTGTAAAAAAAATAACAATTTCCGTGCCTAATATTATTAAATTTATTATTATCTAAGAATGATGTCTCTAGAAAAAAATCATGAAAATAATGCAAATTGAGTGTGAATATATATGACTCCGTAGCCTAATCTTAATTGTAGTAAATATTAATTCATATTTATTTACCTGCTGAACTGCATGTACAGTTAACAAAGGTCCACTGTTTTCTTCCTCCCGTAAGAAATATTCATATAAGTTATAAAAAAGTTTATGAGACTGCTTTCTTAACGTTTTGCCTTTTTTACTCATTTTATTTTCAATAAACAAAACAATTATTTAAAAGAAAAAAATGCGCGAGGCCTGTTGTTGAACCGCGGGGCCTGCTGTTGACCGCGGGGCCATGTGCGGCTGCACATGCTGCACATGCCTCGCACCGGCCCTGTGTTTAGTACGAATAACACTAGAAATCATCAGTAATCAAAGACAAAACTCGAGATGGGATTACTTACGGTACACGTTTGTATGTATAAGAACGTTTGTCGTAGCTATACCGGACATATAAACAAAAAAATTTAACATGTTTCATTCGTATTTCTCTTACTGTTTTGCCAATGTTAGTGAGAGAGAAACACATCAGTACGTTAATTATTATTTCAGTCATATGACCTTGACTGGAGTCTGGATAATCGAACTTTACTCTCATTGTAACAAAAAAAATTCAAGAAAATTAAAATAATATACACTTATATGAAAATACAAATTTCCCAGTATTTTTATTTATTTATTTATTTTTTGTTTATTTACACCAAAAAAATTTCAAGAAAATTAAAATAATATACACTTATATGAAAATACAAATTTCCCAGTATTTTAATTTATTTATTTATTTATTTATTTTTTGTTTATTTACACCTAAAAAATTTTCGTAACTACTGAACCGATTTTGCCACTGAAGAAATACTTGTTGTCACTTAAAATTTCAAGCATATGCGTTAAATATAAACCAAAAAGATGGATTTTGTGTTACCCGCGAGCACAAATATCATTATATCTTTGGAATTACTGACCAGATTTTTAAAGTTTTTTCAAATCTAAAGTGTATCAATTATGTACTAACCTTGTCACTGAAGTATATTGTCAACTATATTGTCGTCGATAATTTAAAATAATCTGTTAAATATGAGCAGAAAACATGGAATTATTTTACCTGCATGCACAAATTTCATTATTCCTCCTCCTCTTTTTCTTCTAACCTTAAGAACTACTGAATTATTTTTAATGAAACCCAGCCTAAAACCTGAACTCATAATGTAGGTAGAGGTAGAAGAAAAGCAGAGTAGCAGTTATTCGTTAAATATAAACCGAAAATATAGATTTTAATTACCCAAACGCGCAAATATCTTGTATCTTTAGAACTACTCAACAGATTTTGAATTCTTTCATTTTGATTAGTATATTAGAAACCAATGTTGCCGCTGATAATTTGAGAAAATACGTTAAATATGAACGGAAAACATGGATTTTGTTTTACCGCGGCGCACAAATATTATTATAACTTTGAACCTTTGAAAACCATGTATTCTCAGTTAATGTATATACTAAAAATTTTCATTTAATCTACAACAATTTAAGCCCGGGCGCTCATTAGAGTAAAACTGATAATAACAATGTGACAAGTGATATAACAATGATCTGACAATGATTTAACGAAAGGTATAACTTAGAAGTAACGTGATATGGGTACAGCACTCACTGCTATGATGAGGTTTAGAAACAATCATATCTTTGGACGAATATATAATAAGAGATAATTACATCCCATAAACCAATGGAAAAAAATAAAACCCAATAAAATATTAACTCTTCAAAAAGAACTGAAACATTATGAAGCAACAGGATCGAAGACTCGTACTTTACTCATTACTTATTAACTATAAAGCCGACATCGACAGAATCAGAACGAGTTTATTTCAATTTCTGGCAATATCGTTACAAGAAAACGCGTTGGTCTCTGACCATTCTGTTAATGTTTTACGTTTTTTAAAAACTTATTTTAAAAATCCTTCAAAACATTAAAAAAATCTAACAAAACATTATATGTATATAGGTATATTATATATTTCCTCTTTTGTTCAATTGATTAAAAAAAAAAAAAAAAAACCGTTTCCCGGGATATCTCGGGATTTTATAAACTTTCAATCCCTACTTCCGGTATTGAAAAATCATCGAGAACAGCACCCACTACTATATGATGGATGAGCGATTCTCCTGAAATATATATTTTTTTCAAATATGCAAAAATGTTGATATCTTTCGAAAAAGCCGAAATATAAGATTTTTTTAAAAATACTTTCCGTTTTACAATTTTATTTTAAGGGTGCGCACAACCGTATAGTTTCTTATACAAGACTAATAATCTGAAATAAAATTAGTAACATTCTATACATAAAAATTTTCAGCGAATTTTTATCTATCTAATAGGATATTTTTAATTGTAAAAAAACCTGTCGTGTAATTGTAAATAAACAAATTGCATTATAGACGCCATCTTCTAAACCATTTGACGCATATTTGTGTACCATGCGGCAAATTGTAGCTAAAGCTTCATTCTACACATATATATCATGATATTTTGTTCTATTGTGTAAACTTATTATAGTTATTTTACTTGGTAATCTACTTTTGCCGCCACCTCGAATCTGCAGCGGTTCGCAATGTATTACTGAACAGATTTTGAAAATTCTTTCATTTTGATAACTAAATAAATCGTGTGCCAACTTTGCCACTGACGAAATCTATGTTGTCGCTGACAATTTCAAGAAAATGCGTTAAATAACAAATGCGGGGTGCTGGGAATAAAAATGATTATGTAGGTGTAAAGAATACTTGTACCAAGTGACAATTCATTATCATCAAGTATTAAATTTTTCGACGAAGGTTCTAAACTATAAACAATCATGCCGAAAAAAATGTTGATGTATTATTTGAATATTTCTACACAAAACTATATAAATATAAAACTTATTTGAAACCCACAAATATATTTAAAAAATTACAGAACATTGTTGTGTGATACCTATTATTAAGTTATTGAGCAATAACATTGTTACAATAATTTTTTATGTAATTAAAAATATCCTATTAGATAGACAAAAATATTGTGGAAAATTTGATGTATAGATTGTTACTTATTTTATTTCAGGCTGTTAGTTTTGTATAAGAAATTAATAATCTCTGGGGGTTGTACGTACCGTTAAGAGCTATTTTTGAAACCGTGAAAAAATAATATTTTTGCATGAAATGCATATAATAATCCCTTGAAAGCGGGAGTGTCACTTTTACTCCCTAAGGAGTTAAAATGTTTCCATCAATCACACAATTTTATTGTTTTCTGTCAATGTTGTTCAAAAACAATAAAACAAATCAAAGATAACTATTATTAGTATTGTACCTATTCTATTTTATAATTTTGGTTCTATTTATAAGATTATTATTTGTTTTATTATTTTAGTCCTGCAAAAATAGTCTATACATCTCGTGAGAATCCTTCAGATCTCCTTCGATCACCTCCATACATCTCTTTCAGCTTCGCCTCGAGCTACAATCTTACACCGCCTGAATAAACATTCACTTCTCTCCCTTAATGTATAATATACTATATTTTTCAACAACCTAAAAATTCCATATTTTTTTGAAAAATTAATCTGATCAAAAATTCTTATTGATCTATTTCGGTTTCCATCAATGTACATTATTGAGATTTTTTTCAGATTTTAGATATACGCCACTGGCAGTAAAATAGTATGTGAGACAAAAGTTATTGAACACATTTTTTTGAGAGAATAAACTGATTTTTATTTTATAAATTATACCATGAGCTCAAAAAGAAATTAGATAAGGGTTGGCTATGAAAAATAAAATAATGTCTACTGCAAGCTTTATATAACAATAAATATCTTATGACAACAACAACACTGATGACAGTTAATTAATTCTAAAGCTTGCAATAGACATACAATATAGCCCCAGACCCGCAGTAAGGAAAACTTGCGCTAGGGGCAAAACTGTGTTTTGGCGCCCTTGGCAAAAAAAGGTGGTCTTCCCAAAATCCAAGTGATGAGCAAAAAAAAGGTCCTCACCTCCCAAAATCCAAGTGATGAGCAAAAAAACAAAATGGTCCTCACCTTCGCAATGTGGCGCCCCTTAGTCAAGTTCGTCGGCGCCCTTTTCCTTAGTGTGCTAGGGGCCGTCGCCTCCGCCCCCCCTTACTGCGGCTCTGAACAACCCTTATGTAATATCTTTTTGAACTCATGGTATAATGCTCATTAATCCACGTATCACGGGCTATCATTTGATATCCCAGATAAAATAAAAAAATAAAATAGTTAATCAGAATTACCTAGCTTAACTCGGGTACCATGTCACGTCTAGAAATATCCATAATTTTGTGATATTGTCACAATTATGATATAATTGTATGCTAATGTCCCAATTCCTTGGGCGGCCTTTAGGCGGTGTAGGTCGCGGTTGCTGACTTGCGGTTTTAGGAATTACAGAATGTGCAGAGTGTTGCGTGTTTGTCAACATAAGTTTTGAACTACTTTCTAATGTGTTGATAAACATTATTCAATTGTGCCGACTCTGGTCTTTAATTGTTGTCAACAATTACACAAATGAATATTGTTTCCAAAACAATTGAGGTAGGACCTAACGTCATAGTGTCCTGGTAAACAGTTATAAAATGGTCTTAGGGAATAGAGACGGGAGTCAGTTATTCAGTAGTTATTCATTCGATCATTTTTGTAAGCACGTTATCAAAGGACCAGCCCAGCTGTTCAAGTCACCAACCCGAGATGTGAGTGCCGTCTACAGGGCTTCTCCACGTGTTCGCCTTGTGCGGATACCTGGGGTGGTTCGACCGATCCTGGAGAAGCCGGGGCAAGAACGGGACATATATCAGCACTAACAGACAACACCAGCAGCCATTCTGACAGTCAATTGTATTCTGATGTAAATTTATTATTATATAATAATTTTTGTAGAAAAGCTGTCTGTTCTTGAATCCACCCCGTGACAATATTCGCAGCCCTAGTAAAATAGTTATATTTTTGATGTATTTATTTGTTTAAAAAAAAACAAAAACTAATAATTCTTTACATTAGTGACTTTTTTTTTGCTGATTTGCATTTGCTAAATTCAATTGAAGGTTGGTATTTCGTGCACTTCAAGCCCAAGCAAGCGCATCTATCAGTCGGTTTCTTTTATTGGTTTTAATATTATAACGCCGAGAATAAGATCTCACAAAAGTACGTAGATGGAAAAATTGTGAATAAAGCCATCGCTAGATTTTTCAGTGCTAAAGTATCCGGTAATCGGTTCCAAGCACTCCAAATTTCCTGTTCGTAGAGGTACTCTTTTTCATGCTCCAAACGATTTCTCTCCAGATTCTCAAGTTTGGACCTCAAGTCGACAAATACTTGAGCCCAGATGCGTTTATTGTTCTTGGTCGAAGACCGGCTGAAAACGATGCGTGTCACCTAAAATGTCTTGGCGTGTCACCCGTGACACGCGTGTCATAGGTTCGCCATCACTGGCCTAGCGCTTTAATCCTATTCAGCCTAAGGCCTTGATTCTGTTTACTTTACAGCCTTAATTCTTAATCCGGCATTGTTTTTAACGAAAACGTCAGCCCTAATCTTTCTAGCTTTTGATGTTTTTGTACTGCCTTACCATTTTTTCCCTTATATTTATGTTGATATTCATATGACAAATAAATGCGAAATTTCATAAAAATTATCCTTTAAAAGCTCTGTGATACTACCCGCTTTACAAATAAATATTGCTGGTTATCTATCTACTAACTTGACTGCACTTTGCGACAGTTTTGTGACGTTGTGTATGTGGTTTAAAAATGATTTAATCGCAGTGTGTACGTGGGTTAAGGTTGTTTAATATTAAAGGCGCATTAACTAAAGCCACCAAACGGTTTGGTGCTATGCCACAGCGGGAAATATCACAGTTCTGTTCCTTTGATGCTCTAAATGATAGCTAATGTGGCCTGACTCTCTCAAACATAGACACCTTCACTCCACAATGCTATGATTTAAACAAAAGTTCAAAGTGAAATATTCATTTCACACTCAAAGAAAAATGAGTGCGAATTTTTAAATTGCTCCGCGGGACAATTTATAGTCTATATCCTGTATTTTTTGTTTTCTTAGTTTTCTCTCACTCACCCAAGTTCTCTTTCAGGTATCATGTATACCAGTACTAGGGGTAGACTGGGACTGTCCAATCTGTCTGATGGTTTGCAAGTTTTACCGGCTTTTTTTAATTAATTTTAGGTAGGTCCAGTGACGCAGGCAAGAGGGGAGAAGAGAGTGTACCCCCCCGGATAGTAAATATGAGGTCATAATTTTCTATATCATTATAACAGTAAACTTCAAGCCAAGAAAAATAGCAACAGACCCAATTATTATAGAATAGTATATCAATTTAAAATTTAAATATTGTCCGCAAATATTATTTTGACAGCGAAAATTCAAGAATCTAAAGCATATTGTATTTCACGTGAAACTCAAAATACCTCAGTTCTCGCATGTTTGATGTTTGTAGATTTGTATTTTGTTTGGTGTAAAATAAAAGAAGTTGACTTTCAATGTGATATATTATGTACACGAAAATTCATTCACAAATTAAAATAATTATATTTACGTTTGCCATTAGTATTTCAATTAATTGAATTTGTGTACAAAGTCTATATCCTAACGTATTGTGGAAGTAGATAGTAATTTCTCTTTTTAATATTACCTGACTGCATCTGAAATATGAAGTGATTTTTTAATATTGGCCAGGGCCACGCCAAGCTGGGCCTGGGGAGCGGCAAATTAAATTAAATTATTTTATGATTTGCTAAATTTGGCTTTTCAGAGGCGGCAATGTTGGCTAATATACGCAAAATACAACAGCAAATGTCAAATTTGATTATGAATTGACAAATTCATGGTCAAACTCGAATGAAACTGACATTTTAAACTGATAAGTTATCTTAACCTACAATTTTATAAAATCCTGATTTACAATGTAAAAACGAACTGGTCAAAAATCCCATTCCATCATTAAAGTCACTAGATTTCTAAATCTAGTAAATCTACAAGAAATGAAGCGTACCTACTCATCATATTTATTACTATAAATTTGTTAAATTATTTGGAAATTATTATTCACTGGCAAATACATGTAGAAGAAGATGAAGTAAAAGTTGAAATGAAGAAAACACCTCGACGATCATTGTTATGATTATTTATTGATTTTATATTTTGATTATAATTAAATTACTGTGTTCTATTTGGTAAGGTTTTTTTTTTAATTGCATTTTCTGTTGAAATAAATTTTGGTTCTTATTGTGATTATAGTTACATATAAATTTTGAAAAGAATAAATACATTTCATAATATAAAGTATGTGGTATAATTTTATAAATATAATGCATGTTTTGAAAAGAAAAAGCCCCCCCACCCCCAGAGGAATTTCTGGCTACGGTACTGGGTAGGTCCAACTTTAATACCCTACTCAAAATATTTATTTTTTCATTAAATACAAATTTATATTTTTTGAGTGATTTGTTTTTATTTTGAAGTATCAGTATTTTTCATATATTCGGGTCAAAGAGCTGTATATTCAGTTTCGACACCGTTTTTATCATACATACAAACAGACACATGAGTGACGCTATAATAGTTTTTTCGTTGTACCTACAAAACCCTAAAAACTACATTAAAAACAATACATTCTGATCTCGTTAATGACATTTTCTAATCGAAAAATGCGAGCGCAAGTTTTTTTTCAAGGGTTGTTTAACGTCAGACATCAAAAGAAAGGTAGATACAAATAACGTAGACATTTATTCTTTTTCTTGAGTTCCATGTATAACTTGAAGCCCTCGCACCCACCATAGGAAAATCCACAGAAAATGTAGTGTTTGTACATAAAATATCTGAGGTATAACAGATTTATAATAGTATAGTGTGTAACAAGGTTGGAATGAGAATTTGATGCGAGTGGAACATTGTGACCGAGAACCGCAGGCGAGCGTGAGGAACCACCAGCTTACTTTCTCCACGCATGGTACGCATGGGGGGAGATGAGAAAGGAGTATTACTGGAGATGCGGAGTGGATGCGGCAGAGGTGGAAAGGAAAAGAAAAGACGGGATAAGCGTGATTGAGGAGTTGTGGAGGAGGGATAAGGAAGTGGGGGAGCAAGAAAGGACAGTCAGAATAGACAAATCAAGGAGCGCAGGGAGATATAAGGAGGTCAGAACTATAGGGGTACCAAGCTATTTGAAGGGAGAAAGAGGAAGGTCAGGAGGTAGAGTTAGAGGATTGCGAGGCTAAGGTGCGGGAATGAAGAAAGAGGAAATGGATACTGGAGGAAACAGGAGGATAAGATGTGTAGGATGTGCGGGGAGGAGGAAGAAGATATAGAGCACCTCGCGATGAGGTGTAGAGAGATGACAGTATGGTCGGGGAGCACACTAGACCTGTTGCACGAAGATGGAAGGGGGGAGAGGTGGGCGAAGGAATTAGAGGCAAGAAGGATTGAGATCGGGGAAGGATAACAGGAAGGGGTAAAGGAAGGAAGGAAGAGGCCCGGTGGGAGGCAGAAGGCGAGAAATGGAAGGAAGGAAGGGGGCTGAGGTCACCTGGAAATGGGTAGGAAGGAAGGGAGATAGGAGGAGGGGTGAAGAAACGGTTGGAAGGGAAGAGAATGGAATAAAATAAATTAAAGATGGGCGAGAGAACTGGAAGCAAGAAGGAAGAAGATTGGAGAGGGAAACCAGAATGAGAATAGGAAGAAAGAGAGGGACACTGGAGCAAGAAGGAAGAAATGAGAGAAAATGTAATATATTGTAAATTAAATTGTATGTTATGTAATTTGGATTGTTTTTTATTGTTTTGGTTATTTTATTTATTTTATTTCTATTTGTAATTGCTAATGCCCTGAACGCCGCAAGGCCTAGGGAGAAATAAAGAATATATATATATATATATATATATACTTTCTCCACGACCACCAGAAAATAAATGAAGTTTAACAAATAATTATTTTAACAAACATTTTATTTTAACAAATAATTTATATTACATAACAAATTAATTAATTAATTAATTTTTTTTATTTATTTTTTGTTTATTTTTAGTTAAATTGGCCGCATATCGGCCACTGTTTTAGTACTTTTTATTAATTTATGTTAGTTTATTTTTTAAACAAACTTGCATTTATTTAATGTATTCATACGTGCATAAATACCATCTGCACTACTTTTCAGCGCGGGGGAATGCATACCTTATAGTGAACAATAATATCTGACAACTAGCATGGAATAATTATTCCTTCACGAAGGAATGAAATACACGCAAAATGCAAGATACGTGCTTTAGAAGAACATTCCAACTCTTGTGTTAGAATATTAACTTTATATAGTGAAAATTGGTTTTAGGATTAGTAAATTCTATAGTGGTCGTGGAGAAAGGACTTCCGAATATAAAACATCAATCCAACTGACGGTCTCAAACAAGTAAGAAAACAGGAAAGAATCATATTATAAAAGGGAATATTTTAAAAATTTTAAAACATCAATTTCTAATCTAAAATAGAAATCGTGTAACAAAATATCAAACCTATTATCTAAAATTGAACACAAGTAAACAAAAAACATATTTGTGTTTAAAAAAATGAATATTTTTAGTCATTTTTCGGGATTAAATTATTTGAATCTTTCTATCTTAAATATCTGTCAATATTTTCTCAATTTGTATGCAAACTGTTTAGTGCCTAGGCCGTTTCAATCTCCAATATAAATTTCATCAAAATTGAAAAATTATTTTTGGAAGACGAAAACAATCTTTTATGGCTTCAAGTGATTCATTGTTTCATGAAGCCGAGTAAATTTTCCAAATGTTCGATGTTAATGCAACGAAAAAATAATTACATTAGTGTCTTCAAAACGATGCTAATGCCGTAAGATATGGCATATACATACATATTTAATATGCTTAAAATATTTCTTGAAAGGCTTGATACACAATAAACTTTTGTTTTAACTATTTATTTCTTATTTAATTCACATTAATAATGTACAGTTAGTTAATTTTTTGAGCACACAGCAACGATGACTATTTGGGCATACACAGCCCTTCTGTATAATTTAATATATATGTTGGGAATAAATAAGATAATTACTAGACAAATAAAATTATATTCACGTAATACACGTAAATATAAAAGAAACCTTACAAACCTTACGGACAAATACAACTAAATTAAAATAAAAATATGTTCTAAAAATTGAACAGACGGAGGGTAATGGTAAGAGGCTGTAAAGGGATCTTCATTAATGTGCAATGCCTGGCAAAATTATTAGACGCACCTTAATTTCCTTTAGAATTCATTGCACCATCATTATAATACGGCACATATATTATTGTTATAATACCTGGTAGGAAATATGGGAAGCACACTACAATTATTGAGTGTAAGAATACACATGGTTCATATTTTTAGGATTTTATTTTAAATATATTCAAAGTAGTTTCCTTATGAATTGATCATAAAGACAAGCATTTGGTCT
Organism: Liopterus haemorrhoidalis; assembly: GCA_963971575.1. NCBI lineage: Eukaryota > Metazoa > Arthropoda > Insecta > Coleoptera > Dytiscidae > Liopterus > Liopterus haemorrhoidalis. The sequence continues at coordinate 26,285,292 of OZ020613.1, forward strand.
GGAATCTGTATAAAAACGAAACTAGTATTATTAAGATCGGCAACACAACAGAAGAAGCCGGAATCCTGAAAGGTGTAAGACAGAGCTGCGCTTTATCCCCAATTATATTAGGTGTACCGGAAAGTTTTTTCGTTTTTATTATTAGTGCAGTATGCGAACTAGTCACAACTTAGTCATTAATTATTGTTTTTTTTTTTCATTTTAAACCCTTGAATTTTAAAATGGAGGAAGAATTTTCATCAAAATATTTTTTATGCTGTTTAAGGTTGTATGAGTGCCATAAAAAAAAATCTGCTACAGTTGCTACATAAAACATTTGCACTGTTTATGGTGATAAACTAAGTGTACGCACATGTTAACAGTGGTTTAAAAAATTTAAATCAGGAAATTTATACTTGGATGATGAACTTTGATCTGGAAGGCCCTATAAAGGAATAACCGGGGCAAAGCGTTAATTCTGATCTCTACTGTGAACAATTGGATCGACTGAATCAGAACTTGACCAGAAATCGGCCAGAAATTGTTAATAGAAGAGTAGTTATTCTTCAAGGCGACAATGCCTGACCTCATTCATAAAAAAAGACACGTGAAAAATTTTCCGAGCTTCATTGGGAGGTTCTAACACACCCACCTTACTCACCAGACATTTGACCCCCGAATATCACTTATTTCGGTCACTGGAACACTTTTTAAGACACTTAGAGAATGAATCATGTTAAAATGAGCCTTGAACAATTTTTTAACTATTTTACTCAATAAAGTACAATTTTTTCTTTCGATTTGTTTCTATTTTAATAATACCAAATAAACGAAAAAACTTTCTGGTACACCTAATATTTACCGCCTACATTCAGGAAGCCATAAACTATGCCAGAGAAAAAATAAAAGTCGGCATCAAAATACATGGACATAACATCGACATGTTGAGATATGCTGACGATTTCGCTATACTGGCAAATAGTGCAGAAGAACTGCAATGTGCTATGAAATGAATGTCGTCAATCCTAAATGATGAATTCTTTATGAGACTGAATACAGCCAAAACCAAAATAATGGTGTGTGACATAAATATCAGTGATGTAACAACTTCAATTAAAATAGACGCTCAGACGTTATAACAAGTCAAAGAATTCACATACCTATTATCTGTTATCACGAACGGTAACAGATCAAAGAGGGACATCACAAGTAGAATTGCTCAGGCTTAGCTCGTTTTTAACAAGAATCGAAATCTATTCACCTCGAATAACATCGCAATAACACTGAGGAAGAAGCTTCTAAAAACATATGTATGGAGCATAGCTCTCTATAAGTGAGAAACGTGGATTATAGCTACTACAGAAAAAAAGGAAATTGGAAGGCTTCAAGACCTGGTGTTATCGACACATGTTAAAAGTAAAATAGCTTGACAATGTCTCGAACAAAGAGGTGTTTCAAAGAGTTTAAAGCAAGTTGTTTTAAAGCAAGAAGATTTAGGCTTTAAAATATAAATAAAAGATGAGCTATCCTGATGGAGCATATTTTGCGACATAAGGGTCTGCTGAAAATAATCGTGGAAGGTATGGTCGAAGGGACAAATACTAAAGGAAGACCCCCCTTAAATTATATGAGTCAGTTGAAGGAGCAGCTTAACTGTCATATGTTGATCTAAAGAGAAAGGCAGAAGTCAGGGAGGAATGGAGAGCTGCTACCAACCAATTTTAGGATTGTAAACTTTAAGAGAGAAAGTTCCCTTCAACAATAATACACTTGTTCATTTTTTCCTTCAACTTCTTAAAAGTTCCCAACCAATCTTCTTTCGGATATTCAAAATAATCATGAATCAATGAGCAGTATCAATCTCTTTCTCAGACGATAACCTTCCACTCCGTAAATTTCTTTTAAGCCCAAAAAATAATCAAGTCACACATTGCCAAATGAGGTGAGTTTGGCGCGTGTACTATTACTTTCATATTTATATCCGCCAAAAACTGGATAGTTGAAGCTACCCTATGGGAAAACGTATTATCATGATGTAACATAATCTCTTTCTCTGGAACTCTACTGAGCACTTAAGGTGCTCACAACACACCAAAGACCAAGGAACGGTCGAAACAGTGGACTGCTGCTGGCGAATCGAAGCCGAAGAAGGCCAAGATGGGTCTGTTAGCCAGCAAATTCATGGCCACAGTTTTTGGGATGCGCACGATACCATTCATATCGACTACCTGGAAAAGGTCAAAACGATCACGAGCGTATATTATTTATTTATTTATTTATTTTTTTTGGACACTACAGACATAGTCCTTTTTGTGTTCGTAGACAAACATACAATATACATACACACTAACATACTCAATCATCAACAATATTTTTTTACAAAAATGTATAATTTCATATACAGAGATATATATGATTATTTAATGGCGAGACGACGTCACCGAATTTTACGTGCCTCCTAGCAGAAATACTGGTGAATACTATGACTATAATAACCTTGAAGGGATATAATAACCTTATTGCGCATGCGCGCATAATCGCCTGCTACGATGTGTATGAAACGGGAAATTATTAAAACTTCCAGTGACGTCGTCTCGCCATTTAATAATCACTCCGTATACAAACATCAATTTGCTCTACTCATTCAGTTACAAAACATATTTAAAACATTCACAAAATACAATTAAGGCCAGACGTACTATACAGATTACCTGAATCTACCTGCAGTTTTACAAGTCAGTTGTTAACATTAGATTTTATTCTGTACACAATCAGGTTATAAGGCTTAATACAACTTGGCGGAACTTGGAGTAATTCATATTAAATAAATCAACAGATCTGTCTTTACCGAGAAGACTGTTATATAATGATGTCATACGGAGTAACGGACTCATTTCATAATGCATGGTAGTCGCTCTATTACATGTAAAGAGTGCGTCTATGACTCTGAAACCCCGGGAAGGCACTTTTAGAAAAATTTTGGAAAATATGTCAGGACAGTCAATGTAGTTGTTAAATATCTTGAACAAAAATACCACCGATGTCACATCTCTCCTCCCAGATAGGGTTCCAACGTTAAACTTTGACAAAATACTGCTTGTTGATATGTATTTAGGATAAACTCCTGTCAAACTCAATTCAACAACACGATAATATCGCGATTGGACAGTTTCAATGCTACTAATATATTTACTGTGATACAGTGACCATATCACCGAATCATATTCCAGAGCAGGTCTTACCAAGGAGTTAAAGAGTACGGTGTACGTTTGACTGTGACGAAAGCCTTTCTTTAATCGTAGCACAAACCTATTTGCATTATGCAGAGCTGTTGGACAGATTCGACGCCGATTTGAAACGAAAGTGGCCGCATTTGGCGAAGAAAAAAGTGCTGTTCCAACAGGACAACGTACCGATCCACAAGTGCGCAGTTGCATGGTAAAATTCCATGAATTGCGCTACGAATTGGTTCCTCATCCACCATATTCGCCAGATTTGCCCCCCTGCGACTATTATTTATTTCCAAATTTGAATAAATGGCTCGGTGGTAAGAAGTGATGGGATTCACCCGGTTCGCTCGAATCGCTTGTTAAAATACTTTAGATACTGGAAATGACGTTTTGAAAAATTATATCTCGCAGATACTGAAAGAATAATACTTTGACAATTAATTTGAGATTAATGAAATCGGGAACTTCCTTATCAGCAGGCCGCGAGAAAATTCGAAACTCTATTTAAAATCTTCTATTTTTTATCAAATATCCGGAGCCTAATTATTGCAACATCGAAGATATTATCGTTCCGTGGATAGATTTCTGAAATTTTGAATTATGAAATAAATATCAATTAAAGAAGGAGGTTGTACGGGTTGCGGACAGCAATGAAAACCAATCAAGTTAGCTGACAAGTTTCGAATAAGATTTATTCTTCATCGGAGCTACAATAGGATATATAATATAAGTGTTTATAACAGTAGAATGTACGTCTTTTATCGTTTTTATCATTTTCATTCGATCTTCAGTATCAGTCTAGTGCACTACAGTTTTTTACTCTTAATTCAAGTTTTTAATGTGTTTATTGTACCTAGTTTTGTATTTTATTATTTTATTTATTTTATATTGTGACTAGTTTTCTATTTTATTCTATATTTATTTATTTATTTTTTATCAATTTTTTATCTATTTTAACAAATATTTTCCAACATGCACTCTTACATCTTTCATCTTTCTATGAATTTTAATACTCTTATCTGGTACGCATATACTATTTATGGTTTTTATTTTTTATTTTTATTTATTTTATCTTTATTTTATTCTATTATATTTTATTTATTTACTTTTATTATTTTTTATATACTTTTATATTTATGTATTTTATTTTTATTTTTACTCATCATTTTTATATCATTTCTTATATCATTATTATATCATTTTTTATATCATTTTTTATTATATTTTTTTATATTTTTATTTATTTTAAATCTTATATCTTTCATTTTTATTTTTTTTTATTTATTTATTTATTTTTTTTTATTTCTTATACATTTATTTATTTTATTTTTACTTTATATATTTATTCAGTTTCTACATTCTACATTCTACATTATACTTTCATTCATACTGTTATAATTATCATTTATTATTGTTACACTACATTCTATGTTATATAGGAGATATTATATATCCTATTGTAGCTCCGATGAAGAATAAATCTTATTCGAAACTTGTCAGCTGATTTGATTGGTTTTCATTGCTGTCCGCAACCCGTACAACCTCCTTCTTTAATATTTATCTACGGACACGACTATTCCACATAAACTTCAATGACTACAGAGAATTTCTTGAAAATTTCTTAAGAAATACAGATAAATGGTGACCTCATTCCCAAAAGTATTCAGAAGGCAAAAAATATTTTGAACACCGTGGCCGTCAGTTCAGTAGAAGCTGAAAGAGGCTTTAGCCTTATGAACAATACATGCACAGAAAAACGAAACAGACTGATCGTTTCAAATATAAGTAATATAATGGTTATTAATTTGAATAGTTTGCCTTAAATTGGGATCCAGTACCGATAGTGCTAAATTGGTTAAGAAACAACCACAGTTCGGATGATCGAGCAAAAACAAAAACGGAAGTAAAAGTGACTGAAAACCAGAGGGCTATTTGGCAATATTTAAAATAATTACATATCTTAATGTTTAATTTAAATAAATATACTATTTTGAATTTTGTGAAAATTTTGTGTTTTTAAACAAATACCCCTGCGCACCGGTTGTTGAGCAAATTGAATCCCATCACAGGTGGTAAGAGATTTGGGTCGAATAAAGAGTTCATTGCTGAAACATAGGTCTGTTTTCAGGGCTTCACGAAATCGTTATATTCGGAGGGCATAGAAAAATTGGAGAATTATTGGACGAATTGTATAGTTCTAAAAGGAGACTATGTTGAGAAATAAATTGAGTTTTGCCGAGAAAGTTATGTTTTTTTGCCTAAGCAGATTACTTTTCAACCACTCTTCGTATTGGTTTTTCTGCCAGCGTATCCCCTTTTAAGCATGTAAAAATAAATTTATTTTTTCTCCTCCCAACCTGAATTCTAATTTTATAAAATCAAAGTTCATCTAAAAATATGGCCAGAGACTTTATGTTATATATACGTTAATTCACGCCTTTGTTAGTTTTTTTTTTTTAATAGAGTCTTTTCAACAAGTTCGTATGACGTAGCTTTGCGTGCTACCTCAGATCTAAGAAGTAAGATAATTTTAAAGTTTTTTATTTTTAATAAATTGGAACATTAAAATGTAAATTTAATTCTACTGTTGTAAGGTTATGTAAAACACTTTGTTAAAAAAAGAATGAATATCCACTTTAAAACTCAGAAAAGGAAACAAAAAACCACGAACAAAAAAGTGAATTTAATAAGATATTAAATAATTTTGTGCCAGTGTGGACATAGGAGAGCTTTGTTAAGTTATTCCAAGTATTTTGTATACTGTAATGTCTTGCTTTACACCCACAATAGTAACTTATATAAATGACTCCCTTTATCTAAAATAGTTTTTACTTTTGGAAGTAACTTTTCTAATAATAATATTTAAGTTTCTGAATTTCTGAGATGAAATATAAATTTGAAACGTCAGCTTAGTAATATTCCCGATTCCGGTTTATTACTAAGATTTTTTTCAGAATTGTGGCAAAAGATTTTAATATGTTTTGGAAATAATCGTGTTAAAATAAATATATTTTAAAAAGCTGGTTTCCTTAATTTATAAATAAAAAAAAAATTTTAATGTTTAAACTACTCAAAAAGTCGGTATTATTTGAAAAACTAATCTGATAAAAAATTCCTGTTGAATTATTTCGGTTTCCATCAATGTACATAATTGAGATTTTTTTTCAAATTTGTAAACCAATCTCTCTGAGTAATAGGGCGTGGGACAAAAGATTTTTAGATCGTTTTTGACAAATATTGTCTTAAAATAAAGAAATCTTAAGAGAAATATTTTTCATTCCTTAATCTTCGTCTTAATAACCTTTTTGTTACCACACAGTACATTTAAAAAAATCAGCTGTGGCCACCACAGAACCGACCGCCATCATAAAGAACTTATATAAAATACATTCTAACAGTAGAGTAGAAATAACTTGGCCTAATATTTTCTAACAGAGATATTATTTATCATGGCCATGGAACCGTTACATATAAGTATGAAAAAATTTCGAAAAATTTTACAAAAATGATTCGAAATTTTTCGTTTTATCAAAAATCTTCTCAAATAAAAGTTATTAATTATTGCTTTAATAGCAACTTTTGTTCAATAATTTTTTTCGAAATATTTTTCTGTTGTGAAATATTCACAAAAATCTTAAAATCGACACGAGTAAACTCCCATTTTCAGTCAACCGATTTTTACCAAAAGTTGATCAACTTGTGCCATTGATGGCAGAAGCTTAAATATGAAGTTTCATAAAATTCCTTTCAGCAGAATTTGCTCTGCACGTGTACACAGACAGACAGACAGACAGACAGACGGACAGACAGACAGACGGACGGATAGACAGACAGACCGACACACATCATGCTAAAAATAGTCAAAACGTTATGTAGGGATCTCAATTCGTGGATATCCATCGAAATCTCGAAATGTCAAAATCGGTATGATCACAATACCTCCCTTATATATGTTCGCGGTCGGTAAAAATATATTATTTTTTCAAATGACAAAAAAATCCGGTTGAACTATATACATTGTTGAGGTTTTTTTCTGATTTTTATACCAATCCCTCTGGGAAATTAGGTTTGTAACAAAAGTTTGAATATTTTTTGCGAAAATAGGGTAAATTAATTTTTTCAAAAATAATATTTTGCTCGTTTATATACGCATCAAGAGGTTTTATATGATACCCTACTCAAAATTTTAAAATATTAATTTATTTAACAAGCTTATAATGCAGGCTATATTGCACGAGAATAAAGTTTACAACCCGAGACGTAGGCGTGGCTTGTAATCATCCGAGTGTGATATAGCCAATATATGCGAGTCAAATACAATATTTTATCAACAAGTATAGTTCTATCAATAAAAAATTGATGTGAAGTGTAAATTTTCACACATCGCTGGGTTTCGCAGGTATATAATAAGCGAATGCGGCATGCTGAGTGTGTAGGACAAATTTTGCTTTGTACTAATCGCGGAAAAATGAACGATCTTTTTAAAATAATTTATCGTCTGTTAATCTAAGAGCTTTAGAAACAAATTTTATGTTAAAATATTTTTTTGTTAATTTTAATTCGAATACCTAATACCATTATTTAGGTTTCTAAATATGTGCAGTATTTTTTTTTTTTATATAGCAAGGTTGTTTTAAGTTATAAGAGCGGGGTTATGACTCTGATTTCGTCTATTCAATTTCAACAATTTCCACTGGTTATTAAATTTACGGTTTTAAAAATTAAATACAACATTTGCCCAAAAATAACTAGAATTTTGAAAAAATAATTTAAACAAAATAAAAATGTAAAAAAAAGAGAAAAAATAAAATTGCCTTGAGAGCGGATCGAATTTTAGTTTGCAAACTAGAACGCGAGTATATTAGCCATTTGACTATCAAAGGACGCTGATTCACAGGTTTAGATAAGCTATTAAATATTTTATGTAGTGAAGCAAAAAACACAAAAAATGCGTTATTTTCCGAAAACATAATCTGATCAAAAATTCCTGTTGTACTAAACTGTACAACTGTACTTGTACTATTCCGGTTCACACAAATTTACATTACTTAGAATTTTTTCAGATTTTTAGTTTAAACTATCTGGGCTACAGTGGCTTCCATTGGTTGTTTTAAATCATACACTCCGCCCCTTCGGTTTCGTATACATGACACATAGAATGAAAATATAATTCCAACAATTCCAATTGGTTATTAAATTTACGCTCTTAAAAATTAAATGCAACATTTGCCAAAATATAACTAGAATTTTGACAATTTCATTTAAACAAAATAAAAATGGAAAAAAAAAATAAAATAAAATTGTCTCCTCTGCCCGGGAGCGAACCCTACAAATCTAGGTAGCTAGCGAGCAAGCTAACCATTAGACCAAGATATAATGTTATATAACTATAACTTTTGTGCATCGTCAACCAAAAGACACAAATAATACGTTTTTTTCCGAAAACATAATCCTGTTGTACTATTCTAGTTCATACCAATGTACATCACTTAGAATTTTTTCATATTTTTAGTTTAAACCATCTGGGCTACAGGTTGTGGGACATTTTTTTTTTTGCACAATTTTGGCTAAAATCACTTCCAAATAATTTATTTTGGAAAAATAATTTCGATCATTAATCCACGTACTAAGGGCTTTCATTTGATGCCTTACTCAGAATTAAAAAAAATATTTTTTTTTTCGATGAACACATATTTGTTTATATTTTTAGGGGGTTATGTTTTTTAGATGTTTTAGAATATTTTCTATGTGCAGACCAAAGAATTGTATAAGCATGCCAAATTTCAACTCTCAATTTTTACCGAACAGACGACCAAATGACGGTGTAAGGGTTTTTTGGTCATACCTACAAAACCCTAAAAATGTGGGGGTCCCCTTATATCAACTGTCCCGGGCCCCCTTGAAGCTTAATCCTGCACTGGTCATACCTACAAAACCCTAAAAGGGATCCTCGCTTTGGAGTCAAGCCTCAATTTTTGGGAAATAGAACGACTGTATAAATTTACGGGCAAAGTGGATTTCGTAAAAATTAATTGATAGCCCTGCTATATATGAACAAGGAATAATTTTGTCGAGAAAAGCGTTTTCCAAAGAGCAAGCTTCTTCAATCCTGAAGCAATTTCGACTGCCAAAAACTTCCTTAATATGAATGGAAATCTAATTATTGTTTAAATTTAATGTTTAATAAAAGTTTTTGTTTTGATTAATATTTTGTTTGTATTACAATTATTTTACAAATGTGACAATTAATTTGGAATTAAATGACATCAAAAGAGACAATTATTTTTGGACAGAAAAAATATATTATTACTGCGCAGTTCTTGGAGCGTTGGTGTTATTTTTTATAATAATTATTTGACAAAAAACTCTACAATAGGTTTACGTTTCTCTTATCGTGCATTGTATGTTTGATTTTGTAACATGCCTGAAATAATAAACTCAAATGTCTCTTTGGTTATGAAATATTAATGTAAAAAATATTTCCTGAATGTATTCAAGCCTTGTAACTATACGTTTGTTAATTTCTACCTTTTATCAGCGTTACAATCGACCAATCAGGATTCATGTTCCCACCGACCTAACTTCGCGTGCTAAGGGTTCAGAAAGCTTTTGAAAAATTTAAATATGAGTCTTTATGGCATTTAATAATTTACAACTTGGTTATTATTTAAATACTTAATGAAAAAGTAAGTAGAAAAATATTGTTACTTGGTTGAAATATATAAGGGAGGTAATTTTGGATTGTTTCAGGAATAAAACATCAAATTTCAATATAATTATTCAATTATAGTAAAATATTAAAAAATATTAAATGATAAATAAATAATTTATTTCTTAAGAATCGCATTTAAGATAAATGCAGACATGTTTATTAGTATAACTTGAAACCATAATAGTATAAACAAGAAAAGGAAATCGTAAATTTTATATAAGTTCACAAAAGTGTCATATGTATTCAGATGATATGTAAATATTAATTAATCTCTGTCTTGAAATAGATACATTAGTTTTGGTTATTATTTTAATGAATTAATACTATTTAAATTATCAGCTATAACTGTCGTCTGTGTTGGACACAAAACAGATATGTTAGGCTACAGGGGCAGTTCAATTTACAGTTATAAATAACAGTTATGGGGTAAACTTTTGAATTTTAGAGCAGCGGTTTCCAAACTTTGTTCAGTAAGGACCCCCTTAGAAAAAATCCCATCTCTGTCGCCCCCCCCCCTATTTAGGAAATTTATAGTTAATTTGTAAATAATTTCTTTATTGAAATAATAATCACAAAAGTAGCAAAAATATGTAATGTAAATAGTTTCTCTAATTCCTAAATATTTATTTTCACAACATAAATCACGAAAATCATATAAAAATAATTTATATTAATATTAAATATGTAATACAAATTAAAAATGTAATAAAAATCAATTTTAATGTGAAGTACGGGCTTGTTTCTTCGCACATAATTCGTTAAATCGCGGTTTATATGTGTATGAAGAAAGAGCCACTCTTATTTCGTCTTCCACTATTAACCGTGCGCGATATTTGTTCCAGTAACAGCTAATGTGGAAAATACTATTTCGCACATGTGTGATGTGACATATGGTAAAAGAATTTTTATAGCTTTTGCTGATAAGGCAGGATATTCCTTGCTTACTTCCAGCCAGAATTTCTCCGGATTATTTGGATTGAAGCGATCTTTTAGCAAGCTATCACAAGAAAGTTCTATTCATTTTTCTTGTTCATTAGTTGTTAGCTCAAAATTATCATTATAATCGATAGTAAACGGATTCCATATCCATTCATATTTTGCATTTTCTTCCAGATCTTGAAAATAATGATTAAAATATTGCTTCAAATTTTGTAAGTGTCCTATAAATAGAAACTTATGTTCTTTAATTTTGTCAATGCAATAATTATTTTTTAAATTTGAAAACATATCAAATTTGTCATCTTGAAAATTTTTAGTCCATAATTCAATTTTTTTTAATAAACGAGGTTATTTTATCTTTTTGAAAAAACGATCGAAATAAAAATGACATTTGCAATGAACCCGCGACCCCCTGGTGAATCTTGTACGACCCCCCAGGAGGTCGCGCCCCCCACTTTGGAAACCACTGTTCTAGAGCGTTCGCACGTTTTTTTTTCCCCCAAAAATATGTGAAATTTTTTTGTCTTCCCACTCTATTTCCCAGAGGTGTTGATTCAAAAATATTTAAAAAAAAGTCAATAATGTACAATGGTGGGAACCGAAACAGTTTAACAGGAATTTTTATGAGGTCCATTTTTTAAAAAATACTTATTTTGTGGTGTAGTAAAAAAAATAATAATTTAAAAATTTTTTTGTGTGGACTCAAAAGAAAGCTCTTTAGACATAGTTAAGGAACGAAAAATAGTTTTTTCAAATTGTTTTATTTTAACAAGATTATTTCCAAAAATAAAATTCTGTTTTTGCATCCTTTAACCAAAAGGGGTAACAAAAACCTTAAAAAATTCTAAGTAATGTACCGGAAACGTACGAAATGTATTTTTGATCAGTTTGCGTTTTTGGAAAATATTGCAGTTTTTGTATTTTTGAAAAAATTGGTTATTTTATGGTTAAATTACGGCTATAATATTATGACATTTTTGTTATTATGGCTAAGGTAGTGCATGTCTACTTTTGAAATTAAAATTATTATGAAAAAATTTTAACAGCTGAGATTCGAGTTCATGTTTGCAAGCTGTCCGCCTTTGTTTGCTTTATTTTAGTTGTTTGTTTCTGAGTTATCAAGTGGAATTTATTGTTTTTAAGTGGAACGAATCATGTATAGTAGTGAAATACAGTGGTACCTCGGTTTTCGTTTAGTTCGGTTATCGTCGGTTTCGGTTTACGTCGATTTTTTCGCGAAAATTTTGTCTCGCTTTCTGTCGGTTGCCTCGGATTTCGTCGGCGTACCGCGACCCACCCGCTACGCAGTGTTAGTGTTTTTGTGCTTTTTTTATTGATTGCGAGTTATTTTTTCTATAATTGCCTCGGTTTTCGGTAGTTTCGGATTTCAACGATTGTTTTCGGACGGATTATCGACGAAAACCGAGGTATCACTGTACTTATAAATCAAATAACACATTGTTAATAGTGAAAAATACTTTTCTGAAATTGAAAAAAATTAAGCCAATAATCAATATATTTTTTATTAATTTAATGAAGACTTAGACACGAAGCGAATGCAGAAAAAATCGCTGAGATTTTTTAATTAAAATTTTATTGTGAAGAAATTTTCTTACATTATTTAAATTTAGTTTAAAGAAATTAAATGAAAGCTCGTAGTATTCAATTAACGAATAAAAATCATTATCATAAAACTGTTGATTTTGATTTGATTATAGAAAATATATAGTCCTAGCCATCCAGCATTCTGTTGGCTTCTTACACTTCGCAACCTTAAAATAAAAAGATTGTATTTGACAATTCGACCATATTGAGAAAATCGAGTTCAAACATCTATCTTGTACCTGAATGTTATGTAGCAAATACATTTCTTTAAACAATGTAGCAATTCATAAAGGCATTCCTCTTCAAATATATAAAAGGCTCATTCTGTTACATTTCAGTTACGTGAGCATATAGACAGAAGTTTGTTATCAAAATTAAGCTTAATCAGTGAACAAAAACGGTTTTTAGTTACAATAAAAAGTTCTGTCTGCGCTTAGCAATATACTTATTGACAAACAAAGTTTTAAGTGTGTTTCAATGCTTGTAGATAGGACTATTTACGTGAACTATAAGCAGTAATGCATGCAGATACAACTTATAAATTAAAAAACTTCACTATTACCGTAATTAATGGCAATATAACATTACTAGAGGCTTGTTGAGGAAATTCTCCCAATCTAGATGTAATAATCAAACCTCGAAAGTGAATAATGGCTTCGGCAGTAAGACCCAATTTTTTGGAAAGTTTCCCCTTGGGCTTCATTGATTGTCATAGCAAAGGCAACTCTCGACTCTAACTTGACACAATTTTTCATCAAGCCGCGTACCATGATGCGAACACCATTTACTAAGCCTGAATTCAAGTTCATATATCTGATGAGCATAACGATAACGCCAGTCTTCATGGTGAGTTTATGTTGTGGCAATCCGGAAGGTGTAATAGAGTTAGGGTATTCCAAAGGTATGTTTTTCCTTTAGATCATTAGAAATCATTAGGAGTCAACACTGCAAATTTCTTTGTATCTTCCGCAAATAAATTTACTACTTTGTTTAGTTTTCAACAGGGCCCAAAATACAAAATTTCACGAACCGTAACGCCACATCAAAAATTATTGGGCGACTAAGCAATACAACATTATACTATATTCAGTAATGTCACGAACCGGAACGATATTTTACATAATTTTAAGAATTCACCGGACCGGTTTGCTCAGGCACTTTTCGTGCCCAAGTTCCCAGCAATCTTGTTCAACGAATTGCCGCTGAATTTTGTTTGCACATCAATATTGTGACCATACGTATTTAGATTAATGGGTTCCACTTCCTAATTGAAAAAGGTCGTCCATCAGCACATTTAGAAAAAAGTACCGGAACGTTAATCAGTTACGTACCCGCTCGATTACGCCACTGAAATTATAAGTGGAAACTGGAAAGGAGATGGTGGACTGGTCGTGGTCAAAGCCGAAAACCGAACCTTAATAGAATCCCGGAATCTCACTGAAATTACAAAACTAATCCGAAACCCTAACCCTAAACATTATGAACCGGGACCGGTACTGGAACCCCTCGAAAAAATCTGAGTGTTCCATAGGCTACCGTACAATAAGCTCGCAGAAGCTTTTTGACCATATCTTATTACTTCCACAGAGACTGTATTTTTTCCAATTCTATAAGAATGTTATTACGACAGTTAAGTTATAGTAACAATTACTATGGTGATACTTAATTTTTGTAAACTTTGATTATGGTTAACAGGTGAGCAATTTTAATAAATATATTAATCTGAGCAGAAATAAAAAAAAATTAAATAAATATGAAAATCAATCAAAACAAATAAGAACAAAAAAATGATCGGTTATTTGTATAATAACCGGTGTTTTCTGTGTTTTGAAAATGATCGGTTATTTGTATAATAACCGGTGTTTTCTGTGTTTATTTGTATAATAACCGGGTGTTTACGGTTTTCTTATTTCTTTTTTAATAGGTGATACTACAGGTCAAAAGAAGGCGAAAAACCTTAAAACATCTTAGTAAAAGTTATATAATAAAAGAAATTTAAATTTTGTATAAGGAAGTTTTTATAGGGAAGCAATAAATTAAAGTTTTCCCGAAATAACTTTCCAAATATTTATTTAATCAAAAAAAAAAAAATACATTTAGATAAAAGTTTTGTCTCTTTATTCTTAACAATTTTTGTCATATAAGTTTTTGCTCTTAAGTCAATAATAAGGGAGATAGTTAAAATGTATCATTTTTGGGGTTTTCCCGACATAACTCTCCAAATATTTATCCAATCAAAAAAAATGCATTTGGATAAAAGATTTATTTTCTTATTTTTAACAAGTTTTTCTATATATTTTTTGCTGTTAAGTCAATAATGAGGGAGGTATTTAAACCTGTAGGATCTCCGTAACCGGGTGGAAGCAGCAGCAGCAGAAATTCGACAAGGCATGGGCCTTGCAGCATACGCTGATTCATGGATACGCCAAGCAAGATCTTGCATACAACAGCAGGGTTATTACTTTAAACATCTGTTGTAAAAATGCTTATCGTTTTCTTTTGTACCATAAAAATAAGAACTTAAAAAATTAATATCTCTTTTATTATAGAACTTTTACTAAGGTGTTTTAAGGTTTTTCGCTTTCTTTTGACCTGTAGTATCACCCATTAAAAAATAAATAAGAAGGCCGTAAACACCCTGTATATATTAAAGAATACGTAGAGAAAATATTTTTATTTTAAATTAGTTGTTTTAATAAAATTTATAAATAAATAATGTGAATTTACCAACGTTTTAAAATTTTGTTAAATAATAGAAGGAGGTTTGTTTCATTCTGGCCTATGACCGTACGGCAGGTAATAATAAAATTTAACTACGGAATACATAGATTAATGACTGAATATGTATTGAATGTCATTTTCAACATTTTAAATCTGTTGTACTATTTTCGGGGGTTTCCGGCTCTGGCCGTTGTCTACCGCCCGCTACCCGCTGTCTATGTTCTGGTTCCAAGTTTTCTTCCGCCCTAGCTCCTGTCCACCCGAACAATCAAAAAGTGGTATTATAATAATTAAAGCTTTATTTTTAAAATTTTTTTTTTGAAATAATTTTATTTTTCCCGACATCCTTTCACCGAGTCCTTTCATTTAAGCCATGATATATCGTAATCGGTTCAGTGATATTGACACAATTTCAATTACACTACGAAATTATATATATATATGTGTGTGTGTGTGTGTGTGTGTGTGTATATAGATTAGTAAGGCAGAATTAGACATATTGAACGTTTTTATCTAAAAATCTAATTCTTCTGAAAATTGTAGATAAAAACCTTTTATTTTAAGGTCGCGACTTGTGTGAAAATTCACACTTCAATTCACACATCAATTTTAAATTTATATTTCTATTTCCTTTTATATATGCTTTGTAAAAATGTTTGTTTTAATCCATATTAGTAATTTTATCATGTCAGTTATTTTTATCCTTATTTTTGTTTTGTAATATTCAACATCTCATAACAATTAGAAATGAAATCACGGTAGCATATTTACATATTGTTGTGTACCGCTGGCGGGTAAACTATCATAGTTCCATGTAACTGGTCTGATATTAAGTACAATGTGACAATGTACATTCAGAATACTGAATCGAATCTCTGATCCTTGCTATACCACTGCGTTCATTCACAACAATCCTTTATACCAACTTAATAACATGTACATAAAACTGACATGTTTAAAAATTAAACCATTTTTTTTTTCATAGAAAAAACATTTTGAATAGTAATTGATGAGATCTTTGGAAGAATTTTATGAGCATATCGGGGATATAAAATGTCAGAAAATAGCAATGAAACATTTTAGTACAATAAAAATCATACGTGGCAAATATTTCTTTCGCTATAAATCTGAAATTGGTCATTTATGGTGTAAATTGGATCTTAAATGCTTGATCTAGTCTATAAAAAAAACGTAGAAAGGCATATCCTAAGCTCAAGTCTATACTAATATATAAATTTGTTCGATTTTGTGTAAGTTCATATGTTACCTCAAAACTAAAGAACAATTGAACCGATTTTTTTTTAAAGACACCAGCATGTTCATGTTCTCGTTTATGATCCTCTAGGCCTGGTTTTATGATTCTTAGGGATCCTGAATTTTCTAAAATCTTTAAAATATAGGTATATTCTTTAACCTATTGTGCGTCCATTTCGTGGTGCTGTTGGTGATCACTTTCAAAATGCCCAGGATAATGCTCCGCCACATATTGCGCGAATTGTAACGAACTGGCTGGATAGCGAAGATATTAATGCAATATCATTGACATCACCGGATCAGTCACCGGATATAAATCCGATTTAACATGTGTGGAACATGCATAAGAGAAGAATTGCTCCACATATGGATATCATCCACGATAATTTTAGATTCAGAGATCTTCTAAGAGCAGAATTGGCAGTTACCTCAAGAAGACATCGATAATATTATTTTGTCCATGAATCGCAGATGTAGGGCTGTGATCAACCAACGTGGAGGTCATACTCTCTATAAGCATTTTTATTTCATTTTTTACAATTCTGTACATAAATCTGTACATTATATTTTTTTTTATTTCAAATATTAATTATTTTCATAAATAACCCAGAAAACATTTTTATACGGGCCAGTGTTGGTAAAGCACATACTTCCCGGCATTGAAAGTAATGGGCCAGTGCTGGCATTTCGTACTGGGCCAGTACCCCGGTGTCTCCGTGGCCGTTATTGGCCCATTGATGTATCAGTTTCCGGCCCAGCAACGGTAAAGTGCATTGAAAGTAATGGGCCAGTGCTGGCATTTCGCACTGGGCCAGTGCTGGCATTTCGCACTGGGCCAGTGCTGGCATTTCGCACTGGGCCAGTGCTGGCATTTTGCACTGGGCCAGTACCCCAGTGTCCCCGTGGCCGTTAGCTGGCCCATTGATGTATCAGTTGCTGCCCCAGCAACGGTAAAGTGCAAAATAATCGCATTAGTTGCAAGGTTTATTTCTGACGGACCAGTGCATATATTATACCCACTCTCTAGTGTTTCAAATGTAACATATGTGTACTTACCCAGTATTAAAATAAATTAATGGTTAGGTGCCAAATAAATACTCATTTGGCCATTTTCACCATCGTTGAATAAATTTATTTAACAAATAAAGTTGACAATGTCGCATTGGTTTTAAACTATTAATAAAGAAATTAACATTGCTGTCAATAGAATGATGCGATATTGTTAACTTAAGTTGTTAAATAAATTTATTCAACGATGGTAAAACTGGCCGATTGTAAATTGTATTAACAGTTATAATTTGTTGATTTATTTATAAATATTAAATAAATATAATTTCAGGAATAACAGGAATTAGTTTATTCCATTTATTAATTTAATGAAGAATTTTAAGAAAATGGTTTTCTGCCATTTCGGCCAAAAAATTGCATCCTAAAGATAAGTGGTGACTAATAATTTTCGCCAATATTCGGCTTGTATTATCTACCACATCTTTTCCCCCTGACTTGAAGAGTGCCAACCTAAAGAAATCATACTTGTTAAAATAAATTCAATTATCAAATTTTATAAGCATTAATGCTATAAGCTGTTCACTTTTGTAAGAACAAACTAGATCTGGTTATTTTGGTGATTTTTATAGTGTATTACTGACTTTTAGAAACTTGGTTATATTGTAAAAAAAGCTTTACAGTTTTGAATTAAGTTTGTATTATTTCAGGTTAGTATTATATTAACAAAATATTTAAGATGTCACTATTCAAAATAAAATATGACAAATTATATTTTTTAAATGACATATTTATAATCTTGTAACAGATTTATTAATAATTGAAAATTTTATTACATGAAACAAACTATGATTTAACTAAACTAAAAATTAAACAATTTAACATGAAACAGTTTGTGTAAACTACGTCCTTAAATCTAACAAAACACACACAAATCACAATAAAAAACTGTATAATGTTCACAAAACAATAACTATTTAAATACACATCTTGACAAACTGTCCATCAACACGTATCAACTTGTACTGGCCCTCGACCCACGCGGTTAGAGTGTTTTATGACTAAGAACAATCAGACTTTTCAAATTATTACATTAAAAAAAAAATTAGTTTTAAGTAAAAAGTATGAGTGAAGAAGAGACGATAGCCCGTATAAAAATGTTTGCTTGGATTAATACAAATAATGAGTGCTTATAAAATGCTGGTAAAGTACTTCGTATAGGCGGAATGCGAAATACAAATGTGAAGTACATTATTAATACTGGCGTTGCACTTACTTTTGGTGCTAGCAATTTACCAGCAGTAAAAGCAGTTTGCCGGCATTCGGCCGTTAGTTGAATGTTTGCTGGGAACATTTAGCTTATTTTGTTGTAAACTATTCTTTATTGAGAATACAATAAACGCTATTATTTTCATATATTTTTTTATATCCCTCGACTTTTCCGGTGTGTGTATATTGTTCTTATAATTAGCTTTGTTATGTATTAATGTAATAAAATAGTCATCTTAAATAAAACCGTATATTTTTAAGGATCATTATTATATTTCTTTCGTGTTAAAGTTTTCTGTAAAATTGATGTGTTTATCAACCTGTTGCATTTTGAACAAGAGCTCGGTTCTCACAATTCTTAGCTGTAAATCTTTATTCGCTCCCAATAAATACGTCCCGAAGACGCACTTTAAACTTTTTAAAATATGTAATCCTGAATTCGAAGTCGTGTTATTTAAATGCCAGATTTTAAATCGAATATTTTTCATTCAAATATTCTTTGATTGTCAAACAGACTGTCAAAGGAGAAGCATAGTGATTTGTGTACTTACTGAAATCCAAGGTAAAACACTTTAGTTTTTTCTTGAACTGTAATTATTAAATATTATATCAAATATTTCTCGAAAAACAATAATATTCCCTTTATTTACTTACCTTTTCATAAAAATAACCACATTTTCACTTTTTCATTCACCTGTCAAAAAATAAAAATAATTTGACATCTGACGGAAAGAAACAAATTGAGAAACTGCATACGCAGTTCTCTGCAAGTCCACTTAGGAAAATGTCTTACAAAGTCTCAATCCAAATAACTTCGAGCGGGTAATATATAAATTATAAAAAATATTTTCAACTTCCCCAAAATGAATACCTCTGACTACAGGAGTGTTTCTCAACAACAATCAACGTCAACTTTAAATGTCAATAACCCAAATTCCTCGATGGATGCCTCTGACTACAGAAGCGTCCCTACAACACCAAACAATTCAAATATAAATAAACATACTAAACCAAATGTCTCATTTGCAAACGTTACTAAAAGTAACAATGTACTTTTTCCAAAGAAAAACCAAGCTATAATTTTAAATGCAATGGAAGGAATACCTGTTAAAGAATACATATTTAAAATAGGCAATATAATTGGGCCAAAAAATATTCTGTTTGCATCTAAAATTTCAAATCAAAGGATATGCATTTACTTGTCAAAAAAAGAACTAGTCGACAAACTACTTACTACACATAATTCAATAGAAGTACTAGATCACAAAATCGAAATTAGACGTCTAATCACTCCAGCCCAACGGATCATAATTTCAAATGTTTGTCCCACAATTCCCCACAGCATTATTGAAAATCTTCTCATACAAAACGATCTCAAACTTGTCTCACCAATCACTTTTCAAAGAGTAGGGATCCAAGAAGAAGAATACCATCACATTCTTAGTTTCAAACGACAAGTCTACATTACCATGAATGAAGAAAAGGAAATTCCAAACAGTCTAATAATTAATTACGAAGATATATCCTACAGAATTTTTCTATCATCAGATATCACATGTTACTCATGTAAAATGAAAGGCCACACTGCAAATCAATGCCCAAACCAGATAGAAAACCCAGAAATAATACAAGAGAGTCAACATTCGCAGCAAAATATCACAATACAACAAACAATAGAAAAAAGCAATCAAGTGAACAATGTACAACAATCAGAAGACAAAACAACAAATTTCAACAGTGCCTCAACCCTACAGCAAAATATCGACAATAGTCTAGTAAATCTAGAACACAAAAAAGAAGGACCCTCAACAGATAAAATAAATGAAAATGAGCAACCAATATCACCAACCAACAGACAAGACGGAGATAGTATGCAAAATATAGAAAATGTCCTTCCAAAACACCCTTCTAAAAGAAAAGCACCTTCTACCAGCAGTATAGACGAAAAAAATACACAGGAAAGCACTCAAGAAGAATCTCAGGAAGAATTCGTTACACCGGTGTCACCAGAAACTGTTTCAAAAACTCCTAGAAACAGAAACAAGAAAAAGCACAAACCGTATAAGGAAGAAAATATTCAAATAAATACTCAAGAAATGCTCAAACCAATAGAATCTGAAATGATAAAAAACCCGGAAAAATACGTTTTGACATTCGAACAGATAATCGATTTTATGGAAGAAGTACATGGATCATCAGAACAACTGACGGTATCAAGGAAATATACCAGTGATACACATACACTCATCCAAAATTTTAGAAATTTATACTTACATTTAAATCACAGAGCTATAAAATCAAGATTTACCCGACTAATAAAACAAATAACTTCCCAATTAGGAGCTGAACTAGACTCTGAATTTCAGTCAGAGAGCTCCGAACAAAGTAACAAATAAATATGTGTCTAATACAGTGGAATTGTAACAGTTTTTATTCTCATCTACCTGAACTACAAAACATCATAGCCACAAACAACCCGTACTATATATGTCTTCAAGAAACACGACTCCGAACAAATCAAACTGTTAACATTAGAGGATATGATACCTTCCGAAAAGATAGAGACGACAACAGAATAGCAAGCGGAGGAGTTGCAATACTAACAGCAAATCATATTCATGCCGACCACATCAATCTCCAAACGGATCTAGAAGCTGTGGCCATCTCAACATATGTCCCAAATGTGGGTAAAATCACAGTATGTTCTATTTATCTTCCCCCAAACGTAAATTTCACCCAAAAGCAAATTCAGTCTTTAATACTACAACTTCCTTCCCCCTTTCTGTTAGTTGGCGATTTTAACAGCCACAATCCAATCTGGGGTTCTGTTCTCAGAGAAAGTAGAGGTAAGAAAATAGAAAAAATCTTCAATCAAGACTATATTATTCTGAATGACGATACTCCTACACACTTCTGCGTTAGTACAGGTAATTTCACAAACATAGATTTGTCCATATGTGATCCGTCAATCGCTCCGAGCCTATCATGGGAAGTTTTCCAACATTTATGCGGCAGTAATCATTTTCCAATAAAAATATCTTTTCCTATGAATTTAAATCTACCTAAAGAGACAAATAAGTGGAAATTAAAATACGCAGACTGGTCATTATACAAGGAACTGACAAAAAGTAATTTACCACTTAGCCAAACAGAAAATGAGGACATCAATAAAACTATAGACATTTTAACAAAGCATATAACAAACGCAGCAAAAGAAGCAATTGGTATAAAAACTAACTCAAACAGCAATAAAAGAAATCCTTGGTGGAATAAAGAATGTAGTAATGCAATTAAAGAACAAAAAAGAGCTCTTAGACACTATAAAAAATACAAAACAGTAGAAACCCTAATAGATTTTAAAAAAAGCAGAGCGGTGTGTAGAAGAATAATTCTTGAAAGCAAGAAGAAATCTTGGGAAGAATTCTTAGCCACTATAAATCCAAATACCCCACCAACTCAATTTTGGGAAAAGATAAGGAAGATAAAGGGCTCCAGATTCTCAAATTTAACCACAAGTCTGTTAAAAGGAGATCAAATAACAACATCACCTCAAGAGATAGTAGAAGAAATTGCAGATACCTTTGAAATCAACTCAAGCAACTCAAACTATAGTCCTTCTTTCTTAGAATACAAAGCGCTAAAAGAATTAGAATCAATTACAGTGAATAACTCGAATGTGGAAATAAATCAACCATTCACCAAAAAAGAACTACAAATCGCAATAAATGAACTAAAAAATAATAAATGCTGTGGACCCGATAACATCCCACCGGAACTAATCAAACAACTGCCGGAAGAAATGTTAGACTACCTACTACAGATATATAATCATATTTGGGAACACAATACATATCCGAATCAGTGGCAAGAAACCAAAACAGTACCAATATTAAAACCGAATAAAAACAAAAATAACGCTGACAACTACAGGCCAATATCTCTATCAAATCACTTAAGTAAAATACTGCAAAAAATGATCAACAAAAGCCTAAACTGGCATTTAGAAGTCAACAACTATTTTACGAATATACAATGCGGATTTCGCCAATACAGATCCACAACGGATCAAATTGTAGCACTGACAGCAGAAATTCAAAAAGCCTTCAAGAAACGTGAACATATTATTGCTGTATTTTTTGACCTCAAAAAAGCTTATGATATGGCCTGGAGATACAACATATTAGAATCAATGAAAGAACTAGGTCTCGACGGGAATATATTAAATTACACCAAGAATTTCTTATCTAACAGAAAATTTCAAGTAGATTCAAACGGATACCGATCTAATATAAAAATACAAGAAAATGGATTGCCACAAGGAGAGAACTACAGTGTTACCTTGTTTCTGATGGCTATAAATAAAATAATCCAGCATATCCCAGTACACACAAAATCTCTCCTTTTTGCTGATGACCTTGTCATTTATTGTAGAGCCAAAGATGTAAAAACTATTAAAACAAGATTACAGGAAACAATAACAAACTTAGAAGACTGGTCTAACACCACTGGCTTCCAATTCTCGACTTCAAAAACAAAGGCTGTCCATTTCAGTAAAACTCAGTATGACCAATACAATCCCGTAATAAAATTAAACAACACTTACATTCAATATGTAAACGAAATAAAATTTTTGGGCATAACTTTCGACAAAAAACTAACTTGGAAGCAACATATAAAAAATCTAAAAACAGACTGTACACGGAGAATTAATATATTGAAAACATTGGGGCACAACAAATGGGGAGCACATAGAGAAAACCTGATAAAAATCTACCAAACCCTCATCTTGTCAAAATTAGACTACGGAAGCATAGTCTATGGAAATGCAAAGCGCACATACTTGAAAACCTTGGAACCTGTGCAAAATCAGGCAATCCGAATAGCGATAGGTGCTTTTCGTACAAGTCCGATAGATAGTATTTTATGCGAATCAAACCAACTCCCTCTAAAATACAGAATAATCCAAAATTGTCTCTCCTATATCACTAAACTAGCCGCAAATATAGATATTCCTGCATATAACGATATATTTATCCAAAACGACAACAAAACTAGTATCCGAAATTCAATCCTTTTACATGAAAAATTTAATCAATATTTAGCTGATCTACACCTTGAACTACCAAACATTCCAAAAAATAAATATAATGAAATTCCCCCTTGGACGCTTAAAAAACCAAATTTTGATCTTTCCCTTTCCCAGTTTAAAAAACAATATACCCACCCTAATACCTATCATGAGAAATATTCCCTAGTCAAGAGAAAGTACACAAATTCACTTGCTATCTTCACCGATGGGTCTAGTGTAGGTGATCACACCTCTGCTGCTGTGATCTTTGGCGAAGAAAAGTATACATATCGTCTTCCAAATAATACTAACATATATACAGCAGATATATATAGTATATTAAGAGCTACGGAGTTCATAAAACAATCAAATAACTCAAGATTTGTCATCTACACGGACTCACTGAGTGCTATCCAAGGCATCCAACAAATATATACGAAGATGCCATACATTCAAACTATACAAGATAACATCAGTGAAGCAATAAACAATGGTAAAAATATCACCATTGTATGGATACCATCCCATGTAGGCATTCTTGGGAACGAAGAAGCCGACCAAATAGCCAGAGAAGCCACCAGAAATAACCCAGAATCTACTACTGATTGTCAACTTAGTAATGATTTTAAAACCTTATGTAAAAAAAGACTAAGAGTACATTGGAACAATTACTGGACTACCCTTACCAACAACAAGCTGAGAACCATAAAACCTACCATTGGCCATTGGAACAACAGGGACAACAGAAGAGAGCAAATTATTTTAACTAGGCTAAGAATAGGACACACGGCAGTTACCCACAAACATATCTTCGACCACTCAGAACCACCAATATGCGATGTCTGCAAAACCAAAATTACTGTTGAACATTTATTACTCCACTGTCCAAAATATAACACACACAGAATACACAACCAACTCACACCAGCATTGACACTTCCAACACTACTCTCCAATTCCAGTGACAAGTTAGAAAACATAATACAATTCTTAAAAGACACAAATTTAATTAACCACATATAAACTTAAATCAACCAATACATATGAAAACCACATTCCACATTCTTAATAGTCTTAATTAATTATATTAAATAGTTATGAATTTTTATATTGATTTTGTAATTATATTAATTATGTAAAACAGATATTCCGGGGTGCTAATAACCAAGCAGTTGAAGCACCCCTAAATAAATTTAATTTAAAAAAAAAAAAAAAAAAAAAATATTCTTTTTATGTTTTACTAAGAGTACAAATATTTGACATACTGAAATAATATTTATATTGTAAAAAATTTTAAGTCAAGATTTTTATAAATGTTAACATGAGATTTAGTAGCTAAACTGCATTTTCTTTTGACATATTGTTGCGAAACACCTGGAACGTAATGTTTTAAATAAATGGATGTGAAATGTGAGTTTTTACAGATATAAGGGTCTAATAGGCATTTAGTCAGTGAATGATGATTATTAGAAGGCCAAAGGATGAATGCCTGTCACTATACATAACACAATTACAAGTGTTGGTGTAAATCCTTTAAATGACAAGAAGGTTGCAGTTAGATTTTTTCTACCGTGTATCATATATCTCTAATAATACCATAATATATATTATAACGCATTTTTTTTTTTTTTTTTTTGTATAATTACAATAATATCATTCATATATTGATTCTATATTATCATTGTTTATATTGCGACTATATGAAAAACTAACAGATTTTCTACTAGATATGGAATCCCAGCAACCGGCCAGTTATTTATTCATTTTCCTAGTCGATATTTGCAAAATAAATTCACGTACCTCTTCTCTATCCATAACAAAATGTATCCTTGTATATACAAATATATTTTTTTAGTTTTAGCTAAGATATAAACGAAAATCTTAATTGGTAAAATTTAGTCAAAATGAAATTCAAAAAACAATTACCATTCCTTAATCTGTACTTAAAGAGGTTCCATTTAATATCCCCACAATAAAATTTAAACAATTTTTTTTTTTTTTTCGATGACACTAAAACTATAATATTTTCCAAAAACGAAATTGGATCCAGAATTCCTCTCGTACATTTCCGGTTCATAGCGATATACATTGCTTAGAATTTTTTCAGATTTTTAATTTAACCCCTTAGGGTTAAAAGGTGCGGGACACTGATTTTTAAGTACTTTTTTGGAAAAAATTGTATATATTTCAAAAATAAAAAATTGTTTGTGCATCCACGCTTCAAGACGTTTCATTTGATACCCCACTCAAAATTTTAAAAAAATATTTATTTTTCCATTAATTACATATTTGTTTATATTTATCCCGCGCTGTATTTTTTTTTTTTTAACTCTCTATAGTTTTCCCATATGTGGGTCAAAAAGTTGTACAAGTATGCCATATTTCAATTTTCTATGTTCAACCGTTTGGCTACAATTTCTACCGTACAGACAGACATACAGACAGACACATGAGTGACGTTATAAGGGTTTTTTGGTGGTCATACCTACAAAACCCTAAACACAGAGTCATTCATACTTGTTTCCCTCGTGGAATTTACTAGTAAATATAGACGCTCCGGATTGTTTGTGAAGGATCGTGTCATAGATAACATTTTAAATTCTTTCGGAAAATCTTTGGAACTGGTAATAAGTAATGACGAGGTGATTATCAGTAAGGCTGAAATTCCTTTCACCAGGATATACAATCACCATCCATCCACCTTTGAAATGCATACGCGATATTGAAAATAGTACTTCCGTTAATTGCAATCTGTTTTGGAATTTTGTTGATAGCAAAAATAGTACAAATATTAATCGAAATTCAATGTTTTATAAAGATAATGAAATTTCAATTCAAAAGCAAGCATCAGTATTTTCAGTCATTTTACTCGCAAGTAGACGGTGTACTAGGGTTACCTTTTACGTTTTTACAAACCACCACTAGATGGCAATATTGAAATGTGTCATTACTATTTTCGTAAAGTTTGACATTTGTTATTGTCAAATCAGTGGTAGCTTATAAATTGACCGAGTAGTTTGTTGAGCGTTTAAAAAAAGCAAGTTTGTGAAAAAATTGATATTAATCGTGAAGGTTTTCGTTGAATGATTTTTATAAGATTTTAGTAAAGGCCTAACTCAACAACAATGCATAGATTCGATAGTTCAACTTTTGGTAATAAAGCACCATCAGAAAAGACTGTTTACAATTGGTTTGCAGAATTTCGTCGTGGTCGTGCGTCCGTCAGTGATGAATCTCGTGAAGGTCGACCAAAATCGGTTGTGATTCAAAAAAACATCGATGCTGTGCGCAGAAGATCGGCATGTGACTTACCGTGAGATAGAGGCATCCTTTGGCATATCGCCGACTGCAATACATTCGATTTTGCATGAATATTTAGCTATGAAAAGATCTGTTCTCGATGGATTCCGCATAATTTGACCGAAGCTCAAAACAAGCCTCGTGTTGATTGGTGTAAGGCAGTGGTCGTCAAACTTTTTCGAGTCGTGGAACCCTTTACAGTCAAACAATATTCCATGGAAGCCAAAAAAAAAAAAATTAACATATAGTTGATACCTATATAGGGTGACCAGAGACTAGATTTCAGTTGAGGTAAACCCTAAGATTGAAAAAAAAAAAATTGGATATACAGTTATTTTATTAAATTTTGCTCACCTCCAAAATATAATAAGTGATGAGCAAAAAAAGGTTTTCACCTCCAAAATCTAAGTAATAAGCAAAAAAAGGTCTTTAACTACAAAACCGGATATTTTATAACAAAACCCAGAACCCTAAGACTCATTAAGCTTAAGAAAAAGCTCGTGGAATCCCAGGGTTCGATGGAATACAGTTTAAATATCGCTGGTGCAAGGGAATGCTAAAAAAAAATCAACCTAGGCACTGTAAAATCCGTATATAACATCGTTACAGGTGACGAAACTTGGATTTATTCATATGAACCGGAAACTAAGCAATAATCCACTGTTTGGGTCTTGGTTCCAAGATGAACCGCAACCCACAAAAGTTGTTCGTTCACAAAGCACTTCCAAGAAAATGATCGCTTGTTTCTTCGGCTGTACTGGACATGTCGCAACCATTCCTTTAGAGGATCGGAGAAGAGTTAATG
Organism: Liopterus haemorrhoidalis; assembly: GCA_963971575.1. Taxonomy (NCBI): domain Eukaryota; kingdom Metazoa; phylum Arthropoda; class Insecta; order Coleoptera; family Dytiscidae; genus Liopterus; species Liopterus haemorrhoidalis. The sequence goes on from OZ020613.1 coordinate 26,313,179, forward strand.
CTGAATGGTATTCAACAATTTGTTTGCCAGCAGTCATCGACAAAATCAGGAAAAGTTACCAAAAACGTCGCATCATTCTTCATCACGACACAGCACGTCAAACAATTGATTATTTGAAGGAGAAAAACATCGAATTAATGTCTCGTTGTCCGTATTCACCTGATTTATCCCCTAACGACTTTTTTTTATTCCTCAATGTCAAACAAAAAATGCGTGGACAGCAATTTTCATCCCCTCAAGAAGCTGTTGAAGCCTTCGAAAACCATGTTTTTGAGATACCAACTTCCATGTAGAAAAAAAGTATGAACGCATGCAAAAGTGTGTAAATCTTAAAAGCGAATATTTAGAAACGCAATACAACAGTTAGTTACAAAAAAAAAGTTCTTTCTTAAGTTAGTTTTACGCAGTTCAATTAAAAGATCAACAAATTGATCAAGTTTTTTGTCAATTAATTGAAAAATTTATTGGTATCCTTGGGAACAACAACATCACTTTACACACATCAATTTATTTATCAATTTTTTTGAAAATTTTTACATTACCAACTGTAAAACATATTGACATATTTATTAAAATGAAAATATTGAAAAAATCTTCACAAAATTACGAGCTGTGAACAAAAACAAAAGAAATAACCTAGATGATGATAAATTAGAACGTTTGAGGTTATGTTAGATTTGAAACCGAAACACAAATAATTTGTTTCGAGGTTATGCTACTTGGCTAGTTGGCAATATCTTAACAGATAAAAATATGCCTAGAATTCCCTAAAAAATTGATGAAAAATTGACGATTTTATATTTTATATTTATATTTTCAAAATAAATTGATCAATTAATTGACGAAATTTTTACGCTTTACACACATTAATTAATTGAATGTCAACTTTTTCAATTAATTGATCAATTAATTGAATCGTGTAAAACCCACTTTAGTTTTTGTAAAAACTTAAAAGGTAGCCCTCGTACTGACAAAGAATTTTTAAATCAAGTTGATGCTGTATCGCGGATCCTATAGTTAAATAATTATTCTGTTAATATGCTATTAGTTTCAAAAGCTCTAGATATACAAGTTGTATATCTTTTTAAAGTACTTACCGTATTTTTCGGACCATAAGACGCACCGGATGATAAGATGCACCCCAAATTTATGAGACAATTTTTAGAAAGAATATTTGCTATTACAATAACTTGTACCAGCAACATTCTGTTCATCTTCACTCTCTGTACTATCACTCGTCTAGTTAATGTCATTGTTCGTATTATTTTCGTCTGAACTGTTGTGGCCAATCTCTTCAAAAACCAAGTCATCTTCGGTACTATCCAATGCGTTGCTTATACCGAATTTCTTAAAAGACTTTATAATCATCTTTTCTTTTACAGCTTCCCATGAATTTTTTACCCAGGTACTTTTGAAATTGTCGTCCGTTTCATCCGTTGCTGTAACATCGCGATTTGGCTTCATCATTCGTTTGTTCCACTCTTCCCGCATAAAATTATTAAATGGTTAATTAATCGACCCAAGGGTTATCGTTGAATTGTATGGCCTCCAGAAATGACAGCTAATTCTGTATTCATTTCTATTATATTTTCTTGGTTGATTCTGTTTTATGCGCTCCGAATTGATTCCACACTAATATCGCACACTTTTGAAACAACGCACCTGTATCTTCGGGCCATAAGACGCACCCCAATTGTGAGTAGCTTTTTCTATGTAAAAAGGTGCGTCTTATGGTCCGAAAAATACGATATATTCAATTTCCACGTGTTAAACCAAAAAACGAATTCTTAAATTTATGGTAAACAGGTATTTGACCATTTTGACACGCACAATAATTTTGACAATATCAAAATGACATTACAGTGGCACAATATCTAGACCCACTTTTTGTTAACTGCGGTGTAACGCAAGGTTCTATTTTAGGGCCGCTGCTGTTCTTAATTTATGTAAATGATCTCCCTTGTTCAATCAGTAACTACTCTCATTTTCTATATGCAAATAATACAACCATTCTTACTCGATCTCAGTCATAAAATGACCTATTACTGAACAATGAGGATATTGTTAATAAAGAATATTCTTGGTTTCTTACTAACAAATTAAGCCTTAATATTAATAACAGTAAAAATTTTCTAATAAGTTTTAGAAATAATAATTTCAAAAATTCTGCTTCTGTTACTTTCTTAGGTGGTACATGTAGACCCAGTTCTTAAATGGGATTAACACTAACTTGTGTTATCAAGAGAGTTATGCAGTATTATATTTCTTTTCAGGAAATTAGTAAACTGTCTATCGTTGAATATTTTACGTATATTTTAGTACGAACTCGTTTAGTCTCACATATCTTACGTTCTGTCTGTATGGGGAAACACTACATCAGCGGAATGTATTTTTAAATTACAAAGACGCTTAATAAGGATAATCGCGAGAGTATCCTATAAAGCAGGATGTAAGAAACATTTTATCAATCTAAGTATAATGACGGCCATCCCTCGATATTTACCAGTATCTCCTATACGGGTTTAAATATATTGGACCCTACACTACTAGACCGGGAGCTCATGACATTTTTGGTCTCCGATTTCATATAGCATGCCTTTTGGAGGAGAGAATATTTACCCTGTGACAACAAAAAAGGGATGGTAATAAACCCCTGCATGCTTTCCGGTCATAGAAAAAATTGCATTTCCACTTGCACAAAATTTTTGTGTTTTTCTCTGATTTAATATTGCTTGCCCTTTTGTCAAAAGAAAGTTATAACAAATTTAAAGTCTTTTAAATATATGCATGCGATTCGGAGGGTCCCAAAGGGCTCAAATGGTCATGTGATCTTGTAATAAAAAAATATGATTTTCCGCGTTTTCATACAGCATGCCTATAATTAAAAGACTTTAAATTTGTTATAACTTTCTTTTGACAAAAGGGCAAGCAATATTAAATCAGAGAAAAACACAAAAATTTTGTGCAAGTGGAAATGCAATTTTTTCTATGACCGGAAAGCATGCAGGGGTTTAGTACCATCCCTTTTTTGTTGTCACAGGGTAAATATTCTCTCCTCCAAAAGGCATGCTATATGAAATCGGAGACCAAAAATGTCATGAGCTCCCGGTCTATACTATTAAGCAGTAATATTCTTACAACACAAGAAATAAAGAAAAAATATACCTTGTTTATATAAACTAGATTTAAAAAAACAAGAAATTACAGCGATTGTTATTCAATTAAATTTTTAAATGTGTTACCAACTGACATTTAACTCCATAGAAATATTTTAAAATAAAACATATTTCTAACAAAGCATCCTTTTTATATAGTGGAAGAATAAACTAATTTTAATTTTAAGACGATAAAATGGTAATTTTTTCTTAATAATATAAATGTAATTTGCATTGTGTTATTTTAAAATTTTATTATTGTGTACAAGAGGCGGTTGAAAAGTAATCGGCCTAGGCCAGAGATGGCGCCACCAGTATCATATCAATGTAGTTTTTCGCAAATCCTAACCTTCAAATGACTACTGTTAAATTTTCAGCCAGCTGCATCATTAAGTTCGTATTTGACAGTCATTTAAAGAGAACAACGTTTGCATTTTTACAAAAATAAATAAAATCGAATATCGTGCAGTGATTAAATATTTGTTTTTGAAAAAGAAAACGAACGATGAGATCAACACCGAATTGAATGGTATTTAAGGGGACTCTGCACCTTCGATATCAATAATTAAATATTGGGTAGCTGTAATTATAAGACAGCTGTAAGCTGAATTTAAATGCGGTCCTAAGAGAATTTTTGATGATGAGCGTCCAGGCGCTCAAAAGAACTCACCACGCCAGAAATGGGCGACAAAATCCATGGCGAGATAGCTGAGGCTCCGGGCATCTCAACCGAACGGGTGCTCAACATTTTGCATGAATATTTGGGAATGAGGAAGCTCTCTGCCAGATGGATGCCGCATTTACTCTCAGTCGACAACAAACGCGATCGTCTGCCATTTCGAAGGAATGTTTGGCGATATTTAACCGCGATAAAAAGGACTTTTTGCACCGTTTTATAACCGTGGACTAAACATGGATCCATCACAACACACCAGAGACCAAGGAACAGTCGAAACAATGGAAAGCTCCTGGCGAATCGAAGCCGAAGAAGGCAAAGGTGAGTCTGTCGGCCAACAAAGTCATGACCACAGTTTTTTGTGATGCGCACGGTATCATTTACATCGACTACTTGGAAAAGGACAAATAGATCACGGGCGTATATTATGCGGAGCTGTTAGACCGATTTTTTTTTTTTTTTTTTTTTTTGTTTGTTTTATTATTTAAAACAGTTCAGAGGCACATCCACTGCTATGTTGATTAGTGCCCGTACATTATTAATTTACATTATATTTTGTGTTTATATTATTATGAGATATTATTACAATACAGAATATAGATTTGTGTCTAATAAAAATTCGTGAAGATTTGCCAGGTTTTCCGCCTTGTCACTGAGAGCTTCTTGTAAGTTGTCAGGTATATGGTGCCGTTGTCGTATCGTCTCGTATTTTGTGCAGTCTAATATAATATGTTCGATTGTCAGTCTTGTGTTACACTCGTCACAAGTTGGTGGGTCTTTTCTTTCAAGTCTGTATTTGTCTGTCAGTCTGGAATGTCCGATTCTTAGTCTAGTCGTTGCTATTTGCTGTCTTCTTGTCCCTTCGAATTTCCATTTTTTTTTGTGTCTTCTTTTATTCGCCGTAGCTTGTTCACTCGTAGTTCCTGCCATTTTCGTTCTTCTTTTAGTAAATCTTTAGATTAATCTTTTACCAATTTCATTTGAAAGGTCAGTTGCTGTTAGACCGATTCGACGGCTATTTAAAGCGAAAGTGGCCGCATTTGGCGAAGAAAAATGTGCTGTTCTACCATGACAACGCACCCATCCACAAGTGCGTAGTCGCAATGGTAAAACTCCATGAATTGCGCTACGAATTGATTCCTGATCCACAATATTCACTAGATTTGCCCCCCTGCGATTATTATTTATTTCCAAACTTGAAGAAATGGCTCGGTGGTAAGAGATTTGGGTCGAATGAGGAGGTCATCGCTGAATCAGAGGTCTATTTTGAGGGCTTCGGGAAATCGTGTTATTCGGACGGCATCCAGAAATTGTAGAATCGTTGGACGAAGTGTATAGTTCTACGGTAAAAGGAGACTTTGTTGGAAAATAAATTTAGTTTGGTCGAAAAAGTTGTATTTTCTTGCCTATGCCGATTACTTTTCAACTGCCCCTCGTATGTATGACAGACTTAAAACACATTACGTGTAATTTTGTCAATAAATTATTATTTATTTTCAGATGCATGGAGTTTTATTAAAGTTATCATCACTTTGTAGCAGCTGAGACATAAATTTAATAAATAATTTTTAACAATATAATTTCTTGTGCATCCCATAGTGTTAAATAGCCAATAGTATAGGGCTGTCAAAGTAACTGTGACTGTAACTGTCTGCCTCCGATTTGTAATGATAGATCTCGAATACCTTCATTCTCTGCATCTTCTTCCTTTGCTAGTAATTAATATGAGACCATAGATTCGATAGTTTTGATAGGTGTAGAAAAATGCCAATGTTATTTTGTTAGTATATTGTAGTAATTAATTTGTCTCTTAATTATGAGTGAATTTATCGAATGAGTTGTGAGTGAAGTAGAGTGAATTGTCCAATCAATAGGGCTTTGTAATACAGAGGTATGCATGCACACATACAGTGATCAAGTCCCAAATGCCATTCACTACAAATTGTTCGTTTGTCAGCCTATCGAAACGATTTCATTAAACATTTACAAGAGTAGGTATTGTATCAGTTTCAGTTTCAGTTTTCAGCTGCATTTTTCAGACCTATTGTTTTCTGTAATACTATGTATTTTGCGTGTATGACTAGAATCATTTAATGGAAACAATAAAAACAGCATATAGTACCTACTCATATTATTAGATGCAACTTATTTTTTACAATCCATTCCACAAGCATTAGTTCTTTAATTTTTCTTAGTGTTGCCAATTATTTGTTTACAAAAATGACAAAAAAAGCCAGGTTGTGTAAAGGTCAGGTTAAAGTCAGTCAAATACAGTGGACATCGTTTATAACGACATCCGATATAACGATATATCGGTTTTTCCCGGCCAGAAACATATATTTTTATACGTAAGGCTTATTGCTTATAACAACATCGGATATTATGACGAAATTAATATAATTACGAAAAATGCCTTTGTAACATTTGGGTCAAATTATCTTTTATAACGACTGCCGTATCACTACTGCCTAACGAGACAAACACCGGGGAAGTACCGAATTGGATAGGGAAATTACCGAGTTATGCAAAAGCAAGGCGAAATGCAAAAGATAAACGTATTCATTGAAGGTACGTATTCAACGTCTAGTTGAAGGTACGTCGTCGACGTCGATATGGCAAAACGAAAAACATTAATGTAAATTTTTCAAATATTGATGAACTACTCGAAACGGAGGAAATAACGAAATTTTAGCTGGGTCAGATCCGAATTTGGAGTCAGAAATAAACAACGACGAAGTGGAAATGGAAGAAACAACCGAGTTGCAAACACCCACTATAAAGCAGCGGTTCTTAACCGGGGGGTCCTGACCCCCAGAGGAGTCCCGAAAAGACCCTAGGGGGTCCCGAAAGTCAAAGAAAATAGAATAAATATAAATTCATAGTTAGTAAGTTGATATATGGATTATATTATAAAATGTATTTATATTCCATAAATAAAATATAATTTCAAAAATTTTCTTGGGGGGTCCAGAAAATATTTTAGGCTAGTTGGGTGGTCTCGACTGTAAAAATTTTAAGAACCGCTGCTATAAAGGATTCATTTCCAGCAGTTGAAACAGTTCAGCATTTTTTTTTTTTTTTTCACTTTTAATCAAAATTTAAGGCGAAACCAGATTTGGATTACTACATTAAATACTACGGAAAAAATTATTGAAAAAACTTTTTACAAAATCAAAAGTCACAAAAACAAACCAAAATGACAGATTTTTTGTTAAAATTTAAATATTTATGCATACGTACGTATGTAAAATTATATAAGTGTTAAGTTGTTTGTAAAATAAGTTGTATTTTTTTTTATGCTTCGTAACACTCGAATATTGTTTCTATTCCTTAAGCTTCTTGTACTCATGTAAATGAACTCTTTTTTAACATAAATAAAATGTATATATTTTTCAACATTGTATTTACAGTGTTTGGATATAGCGACCTACGGTTATAACGACCGAATTTCATTGGTCCCTTCAACATCCGTATAAACAATATCCACAGTATTTTATTATTCGAATAAAAAATTTGAATATCTTAACTTCCAAAAGTCGAATTTGTTTTACTTTAATAACGAATATTGGAACATTATTGCCCGGCAACTGGCTTCTTTAACTACTATAAAAATAATATTTATAAAACACTATAACTTTTAATTGCTGTTTAAGATGTTGCAACGCAGGCAAGAGATACCAACCGTTTCGAGCCATTATAGTTACATTACATTCTAACATTGGCAGCTAAATTAACCAAGTATGACATAATTTCTTAGTTATTGGAATAAAGCTTCACAGCTTCCAAATTGTACAGAGATACTTTTCATAACCAAAAGTATTAAGATTATATTCAGTTTTTAGGTATATTTATTAACCAGGTTTGAGTAATCACAACATAATTCAACTAAAATAGTATATATATATATATATATATATATATATATATATATATATATATATATATATATATATATATATATATATATATATATATATATATATATATATATATATTAAATGATGTAAGTGTGTATTTTCACACATTTCAAGGTTTTGTAGGTATTTAATAAGTGTAAGATGCCAACAGAATGCTGGATGGTAGAATAATATTTTATCTATAATCACATCAAAGTCAACAATTTTTTGATAATCGTTATTTCAGTATTAAGAGATTTTTTTTTTTATAAATTTAAATAATTTGCGAAAATTTCTTTACAATACTCGTATAATTAAAATAAAAACTCTTTGCATTTTTCTGCGATTTATTTTGTATCTAATTCTTTATTGCGGAGCTTTCTTATTTTAAATAGGGACACACAATTGTTTTTCGCTTAATTGAAAGAGAAATTTGTTCTGAATTCAACGATTTAAACAGCTTATAGCCTTACAGCGAGATAATTGAGAAAAATGCAATTTAAATTTATAATAATTTTTTTGTAGTGAAGGTAATATTCAGTGTATTAGATGATGTAAATAAAATAATAAAAAACCAAGTAACTTTTATTTACTTAAAATAATTTATTTGAAAACTCCTTGTAATAAAAGTACTATAGGCTATTCCAAACGTTTAGGCAGAATTTTATCTACTAATTTGGACTTTTGGTCATTTTGTTTAAGCTTTTCAAATCATATTCACATTGCAAATTCTAGATTAAATTGATTGTCATTATAAAATGTCCTTTTCATTGCATTTTATTTTTTTGTCATTCTTAATAAAAAAAATCCCTTTTTTTTTTTTTTGTCTTCAAAATATGGAAAAATGTATTAAAATTATTGACATATGTCATTCGTTTCTATGATTTTACTGTTGGAGTTTTAAATTTTCATATACTAAACCTGAAACATGAAATCTAACCTAAAAGAACGAAATTTCCATTTAGTTCCGCCTAATCATTGGGAATAGCCTGTATCAATGATAATAATGAACAGTCTTATATCGTTTCACAACTTGTCATTTGTAATTTATTAATACAGTTTTAAGGTTGTAGCATTTTATTGCAAAAATATATTTATTAAAATTTCATTAAGGGTGGAAAAAACTACATAATTAATTACACCCCACTATCCATGACATCTAGTAACAACTTTGTTTATTAAATTAATTATAATATAATATAAAAGTTAAAATAGTTTTATACTTTTTGTCGTTTTAACACTCAACGCACAATCACCAACCTCGTAACCATAGCAACCCTCATCCCTTACTGTCACAAAACTGGGCACAGTGTCGTACCGGTACAAGGTTAATATTTCGTCAAGAAAATATTTTTACTCACTGTGAAAAAATTTATATGTTTAATGTGTACATTAAACTTGAAGAAAAGTGGAAAGTAGCATGGCAAAATAACCAAAATAACCACTTACACCAAATAAAAGATAGTGTAGGTAAATGGTCCTCCCGCAGTAACAGAAGAGAGCAAGTCATATTAACAAGACTGAGACTTGGGCACACCATGTACACCCACGTACATATATTCCAAAGAACCGACCCGCCACAATGCAGTACATGTAACACTCGCCTAACCGTAGAACATATCCTTCTAGATTGCCAAGAGTACCAACTACAGAGAGCAAAATATTCCCTACCAGCAACTCTAAAGGACCTGCTAGCCAATAACACAGATACAGAAGACAGAGTCATTCAATACCTTAAGGACATCAACATCATATCAAAAATTTAACTTAAAATAACTAAATTGTACAAATATATGCATGCAAACAATTATGTAACCTGGTGGCCAATAGCCCTACTAGATGAGGCAACCAATAATTATTTAAATAAAAAAAAAAAAAAAAAATGTGTACATTTTATGTCGTAAGAATACTCCTGTTGAGGTAAATATGCATAGAGAACAGCACCGTGCCAGAGAAGTACCCAGCGCGTAAGACTCCGCTGTAATACTGCAGAATTTAAATATAAATGTGTGCAAAATCCAATTAACAACATTAACAAAAAAAAAATTAATTTGTTATCATTTATACCGCAATTTTTACAACGAGAATTCAATAATTAATATAAATTTAAATTGATATTTTCTCAATTATTTTGTGGTGTAAGGATATACATAAGCCTTGAATTCAGAATAAAATTGTCTTTCAGATAAGTGAAAAAGAATTGTGTGTTCCTATTTAAAATAATAAAGTTGCACAACATATTTTGAGAATCACTTGTAGAAACAAAAAATTATTCGCTCGTTAATATTCTCTTATAAAATGACAAATGCTGTCTAATTTAATCAACCTCGTACCTCTTATAGTTCTCGAAGTACTATGGTGGACAAATTAAAATAAACACCTGTAAATATAATATATAATATAGAGATAAAATAATTCAAGTTCTAAATGCATCTTCAGCGGTAGAGGTTCTACACAACGAAAATAAATAACGATTACAATACATGTGCGAGGGTTGCCTCTTTTATTTCATGATTGCGCTAAACTAATGCTGCCATCTGGCAACTGACGCTTCTATCTTAAAGTTTGACATTTTTGACGGTATACGTACTCAGAACGTTTTGACGTACGAGAGCAATTTGTGTTGTTTACCGCAACTTGAAAACAATCATCTCGGCTAAAAATTGAATTAAATCGTAAACATTTTCGAGCGATTATTTTTTACAACTTGCGACGTGGATTAACCCAACAACAGCGCATCGATGAACTTAATTGGACTTTTAGCGATGCAGCACCATCAAGGACTACTGTTTCGATGGTTTTCCGACTTCAATCGTGGCCGTAGTTCACTTAAGGACGAATTTCGTGAAGGTCATCTAAAATCGGTTGTTGTTCCGGAAAATATTGATAATGTGCGTGAACTGATACTGCAAGATCGTCATGTGACTTATCGTGAGATTAAGGTATCCTTGGGCATTAGTGGAACCAGCATACATTCACTATTGCATGGACATTTAGCCGTCAAAAAGATTTGTTCCCGTTGGATCCCACATAATTTGACAATGCGAACTCTCACAAATCGGCTCAAACAAGTGACTTTTTGAGCACTCAAAACGTCGATTTGAAGTGTCATCCACCGTATAGTCCTGATTTGGTACCCAATGACTTCTTTTTATTCCCGCATATCAAGAATAAATTGCGAGGGCAACGTTTTTTGACACCTGAAGGAAGCGGCTGATGCGATCAAAATGCATGTTTTAGAGGTGCCTCAATCGGAGTGGAAAAAGTGCTTCGAAAATTGATTCAAACGCATGCAATAGTGTATTGATCTTTATGGAGAATAATTTGAAAAACATTAAAGCCACTTTTATTGATAAATAATAGTTTTTGATCTCAAATCCCGAAATATAAAAGGAAACCCTCGTATAAGGGTGTCAAAAAAGGGAATTTGCCATTTTTTCAGTTTCATGGGTGAATTTATGGTGTCAAATATGAAATTAATTTCATTCAAAAAGTCATTAATATTATTATTAGAAGTATCAAAAATGGCGAAAATGATTTATTATAATGTTTAAAGTTTTCATAAGATAAAAAAAATGTTTAGAAATGATAATATATATTTAACAAAATTTAATTTAAGTAAATGTAGGTATAATATATAAAAATATATCGCATACCCGTTCAAAAATTCGCCGCACTCCACTGATATATAATATATTTCATCATTGAGAAAACTTGCATGCAATAATATATTGTCCGAAGTCATACAATAAGATAAACGCAGTATTTTTCATTGATGAAAATTTACAAATTTAGTTGCTTCCATATTCTTGTTATAATTCGATATCAGTATTTAAAACTAACATAAACATTTTTTGTGATTTAGTCTCTTACGTCTCGAAATTTCTGTTCAGAAATACCTGATGAGCCACCCGCATTGTTCTCGCGTGCCGCTATATAGTTTCTTATACAAAACTAACAATCTGAAATAAAATTAGTAACAATCTATACATAAAATTTTTCAGAGAATTTTTATCTATTTAATACGATATTTTTAGCTGTAAAAAGAACTGTCATGTAATTGTAAATAAACAAATGGCGTTATAGACGCCATCTTGTCAACTATTCGACGCATATTGATGTACCAAGCGGCAAATTGTAGCTAAAGCTTTATTCTACAAATATGTTTGGAGATCTTTTGTTCTATTGTGAAAATTACTTATAGATATTTTAATCGGTAATCTACTTTTGCCGCCATCTTGAATCCGTCGCGGTTTTCAATATAGGTGTCCAGGATAAAAATGATTTATTTTATGTAAAGAATACTTGTACCTAGTGGCATTTCATTATCATCAAGTATAATATTTTTCGACGAAGGTTCTAAATTATAACCAATCATGTCGAAAAAAAAGTTGACGTATTATTTGAATATTTCTACATAAAAGTATATAAATATAAAAATTATTTGAAACCCACAAATATATTAGGTCGTTAAGGATGAAATTTGTAGAAAAAATGCAAATTTGGTTGATAACTTACAAATATAAGGAATTAATCAAAGTATGCACCTATATTGTCAATACACTTTTGTGGTATAAAGAGGCCGGTGGTATAAAACCCTGGTGGACGAGAGTCAATGAATTCCCAGAAGGCCAGTTTTACAGCATTGTCGGAATTAAACTGTTTTCCTATTAAAAAGTTGTCCAAATTGCGGAAGAAGTGGTAGTCAGTGGGGGCTAGGTCTGGTGAGTATGGAGGATGATGAAGAAAACAAATTTATTAATAATATACATTTGCTATTGTTTATGTAGCTGTTTTCTACTTATGTAAATATGGTACAAAAGTGGCAATAACAATAGCCTTTCTGGTAATAAATACACTGAAAATTGTCAATGTCGGACAGCTGTCAGTGTCAGATAATATCCGTATCTACATTTATGATTAAAAGCGTCATGTACAGCTACGGCACAAACTTTGTGATATGAAAATTAGTAACACGACAACGCGCTAAACTCAAACGCCTATCAATAATTAATGAACCGCCTGTAGTTCAACATTTAAATTTACATTTATATTATTCATTAAACAATTTTAAATCAGATAATCTTGTAATTATTTATTGTAACAATTTTAAATTGACTCGTATCCCTACATTGAAAACTGTAAAACCCACATGTATTTTATAAATATTTTATAAATATTTTATTCATACTTTTAATTAATTTTGGAATAACCTCAGGCATTTTTTAGTTATGTTAACCGTTAGATATTTAAAAATAATATCATATTGTCATAAACAAAAAACGATTATAAAAAAAATGTCATGGATTGATAATATTTAGGACGATAGGTAACAACTAAGTTTGGAAATCGGAAGACGAAATAGAACATTATAAACAGTAAATAGAAATATTCCATTTTCTGTGGTCTTTTCGAAATTTTAATGCAATTATATGATTTGATTTAAAAGTGCGAATATTTGAATTGTTTGACGAGTTAATTAAGACGACAACCAATGAAATTAAATTGTAACGAATTTAATGAACAATTTAACCCTATTACGCCTGAATTTTTAATTCATGATTTTATAAAAACTTTTTTAGTTCTTTTTTTATTTAAACGAATTAGGTACATCAACTACGAGTTCATTACTACCTCATATCATTAACTACAAATAATTGTATACATAGTTAACTGTATACATGTAAATTAGTAATAATTATATGTATATAATGTGGGGAGCCTCTATATATAATATGAAAAGTGTCACGGTTGGCTGATTAATTTACTTCATTCGTACTTACTTTAGGTCTCCCTCACATTATGAGTATCCAAACTTGCGAGCGGATCAAGTCTGGACCCCCACCCTTATTTGTCCGCAAGCTGGTTGCTATGATTCTTGGAAGAATTAAGGGTTGTTCAATTAAACTCAACATTTGAGCTAATCTACTTTAATTATGATATGGTTTAAATATTTGCACTAATTACACTAGACTTACAATTACGTCGATACAGCTAAATCAAAATGAGACATTCACAAACACTAATTACTAGACTCTTTAACACTAATCACTAATTTGTCCACTGGACACCACAGTCCTGACTGACATCCTCTAAAACCATTTATCCCTGAAAAGCTCACATCGCCCAACTATTATACCCAACGAAATATCATTTCACACCCAATTAACTGTCCGTCTTGTAATATGTTTAAAATTCACAATTTATTGGTGAAACTCAGATAAGTATCCCTTTAGAAAATAACCCAACATAATATGTATATTTCAGACAAAAATTAATTATTAATTATGTGCTTATGGTTGACGTATATTTTTAACACAACAATTTACGATTCACTTTTCATGTTACATTTACAAAAGTGTCAAGTTACAATAATAAACAAGTCTACCCTTATCTTGAATGCCCTTTCTAAGAAATAGATTATTTTTTATCATTTAACATTTTAAATATTTTACTCTAATTGAATGATTATACTGAATTTATTTATGAAATAATACCAAAATTACCTCCCTTACAATAAGTAGACATGAACATAAATATATATAGAAGTAGGGTAATATTTAAGAAGTGCATCTAAAGGTAGATTAGTATATTTTGTAACAAGGCTATAATGAGAAAATTCGATGCGAGTGGAACATTCCGAGCACGTGCCGTAGGCGAGAATGAGGAACCATGAGCATCGAATTTTCTCTTCCAATGAGTCACAGACCCTACTTTCTCCACGACCACCAGAAGAAGAAATTTAACAAATAATTATTTTAACAACATTTTTATTTTAACAAATAGTATATATTAGGTACATAACAAATTAATTAATTAAACTTATTATTTTATTTTTTGTTTAATTTTAGTTTAACTTGCTGCAAATCGGCCACTATTTCAGTACTTTTTAGTAAGTTATTTTAGTTTATTTTTTAAACGACCGTTGCATTTGATTCAATATTCTTACACCATATATACCGTCTGCACTACTTTTCAGCGAGGAGAAAGGCATACTTTAAAGTGAACAATAATATCTAACAACAAGCATGGAATAATTATTCCTTCACTAGTGAAGGAAAGAAATACGAAAAATGCATTAGAAGATAAGTGATTTTCAATAACATTCCAACTCTTGTGTTAGAATATTAACTTTCTGTAGTCAAAATTGGTTTTAGAATTGGCAAATTCTATAGTGGTCGTGGAGAAATTATATTTCTTTGATAGTCATGTTTTTCCTATTTTCCGGGTTATTTTTCAGGACTTCTGTGAGATCTACCCCGAGGTTAAGTCTTGGTCTGATTGCTTCATAATTCTGACATTATTGGACCAGATGAGGAATTGTTTTTATTACTTGGCATAGGTAGCAAGTTTCTTGTTTTTCTTTTCTAAATAAGTGAACTATGTGTATTTCCTATTCTTAACCTGTTTGGGAGAATTTGTTTCTTGCTTGTATCATCTAGTTCCCAAGGCGATAGGTCAGGTTTAATGAGTCTAAGGCCCAGTTCCACAGTAACCGCTTAAATTTTTATTTAGGTTTAGCTTAAGGTATAGTTGTTGCACTAGTTCAGTTTTTGGTTTAAACTTAAACCTAAACAGGAAAATACTTAAGCGCTAGATATGTTTGGTTTAAGTCAAAATAAGCTGTCAAATAGGACAGGTTACGTGTCATATTAAAATCAATCAGATTAATTTGATTGAATTGAATGTTGAATATAATGTTATATATTAATATATTTATTCGTTTTCGTCGCATACCCGTCTATAGCCACCAGTATGATAATATTAGTCAATGGAATGATGAAAAATTTTACAATAGATTTCGAGTAAATAGTAAAAGTAAATAAATAAAGTTATAATTTAATATTATATCATATTAAACATTTAATTAGCAACTACAAGAAGCCTGATCTATCGGTTGGTAAGTACCAATACATATCATTTAATTCGCCTGTCATAATGATGAACCCTGGATAAAACTCACGCCTATAGTCGGATTGCTGATAGGTGACTGTTCGTTGCTACAAGTATCGATATACAATACTATATGCTTTCTCTGTCTATATCATTATAATTATTTGCATACCCATAGTAACGTATAGTGACGCAAGTTGAAAACTAACCTTCCAAATTATTTTAATAAAAAACAAAGCATTAGAAAGAAACGGCATGATTCGTAGATATCTTTACTAATTAAAGCATGAAAATAAATTCACAGCAGTACTCAAACAAACAAATATTAAATTTAAGGTAATAATTATAAATAAGGGAAAACTTATACTCATACGTAAATTTTGGATTATAATTTGTTGTTTAATTAAATTAAATTTTTATGTTTCCCCTAAGTACAAAGTAATAAAATATTAAGTAAAAATATATTTATTCATATTGCTACAAGTTGTATTTAAATGTTTAGCTTTATTTAAAAAAAAATTAGTCACTGTAATGCATGATATCGTCGTTATCTGAACTATCGCTGTCATTTCCTGTATTTATTATTATTGAATTAATATCATCAACAATCCTTTCCCTTTCCCACCATTCATTTATTAAATTTTTGATTTTTTGAACAGATTTTGCCCAAGTTTCACAACTAATTTGATCACAGGCTACTTGCCACATTTTCAAAACTTCGTTATCACTATATCCGTTTTGACCAATATGTCTATCATAATAATTTTTTGTTATACCCCAAATTAGTTCAATGGGGTTAAACTGGCAGTGATAAGGAGGTAATTTTAGTACTTCATGACCATACGTTTGTGCCAATGTATCAATAAAATGAACTGGTTCAGATTTTAATTTCCTCCGTTTTCTCGTGATTTTGTTAGTGAGAAGTTCAGATTTATTACATTTTATAATTCTACGAATTTTTGATTCCGAAATCTTTAAGGCAGTTGCTACTCTTTGATGGACACAAGATAGAGAAATAAGTGGCCCATTGTTCTCTTTTTCGGAATTAAAATATTCCAGCAAATTTAAAATTAAAGTTTGTAAATTTAATAATTGGCCGCAAGCTCTATTAATTAATATTATTAACAGACACTGACAGCTAAGACAAATAACAAAAAACATTTTTAAAATCGCTGAAAAATGGTAACTAGATTATTATATGAATGCACTACTTGATACATACATGTAACAGTCACCTGTCAGCAATCCGACTATAGTACCTGAACTCCTTTAGTCAAGAATCTCAGTTCTGTTTGAGATCATAGTTTATATTACATCACAAGCTCGCTACCTAGTTGATGACAAATCGTACGATATAAAGTAACGTACCAGTGGCCTGCTACAAAATCATTCAAAACCTCAATGCCTCGGGTTTTTTTTTGTGACTGTGTGATTATACACTATTTTGCCTCGATTAATAGTTATCATAAAAAATACTTGCGCTAAAGGACCACTCTCAAAATAACCAGTGAATCTGAAAAGCATAATCTGTGAAACACTATTAGTAAGGTAGTTTCCATTAAAATGTCAGGTTACCTGTCTGCATTTGCAGTAGCAAAGTGTAATGATTTCCTAACTTTCGAAGGCGACTCCATAATCTTCCTTTTTTATCAGTTTTTTTGTATCAGATACGCTATAACAAAACGTTACGAAAACGGCATTATAGGGTTAAGCTACATGTACAAGTTTTACAAATTTAGCAAAAGAAATCCTTTAGTCCTTATTTTGAACTTAGAAATATTATAAATTTCACTCAAAATTTAAGTTTAATAAATATTCTTTGTATTGAAAATTAATTAGTAAAAGTTTACTTTATGAATAAGATTTGAGATAAAGAATGGCTTTATCGTCAGTTAAGGAATGAATATCAAATTTGCAGGACATAAAAGAAGTATTGAATTACTGCCCGCGGAATTTTATACATATTGAGGGCAGGGAAAACACTAGATATGGGTACGAAAGCGATTTTTGGGTCAAGATTGCACTATATTACAAGAATTGAATGTTAACTCATGCCCATTCACGCAAGCTCACAACTGTTAATTCTTTTCCACGCACCACGTGACGCGTGGATCACATCGTGACTGTTTCTACGGTGGATCACGTTGCTATTATATTCACAGAGTGTCAAAATGTGGTTCAATAAAACCAAAAAATCATCTGTGGCCACCACAGGACCGACCACCATCATAAAGTACTTGTATAAAATACATTCTAGCAGCAGAGTAGAAATAACTTTGCCTAATATTTTCTAACAGAGATATTATTTATCACGACCATGGAAACGTTACAGATAAGTATGAAAAAATTTCGAAAAATTTTACTAAAATTTTTCAAAATTTTTCGTTTTATCAAAAAACGTCTCAAATAAATGTTATTAGTTATTGCATTTATAGCATCTTTTGATAAATACATTTTTTCGAAATATTTTCTGTTGCTAAATATTCGCAAAAATCTTAAAATCGACACGAGTAAACTCCCATTTATGGTCCACCGATTTTTAACAAAACTTGATCAACTCGTGCCATTGATGGCAGAAGCTTAAATATGAAATTTCATAAAAATCCTTTTAGCCGAATTTGCTGCGCATGTACACAGACAGACAGACGGACGGACGGACAGACGGACAGACAGACTTACGGACGGACGGACAGACAGACCGACAGACATCATGCTAAAAATAGTCAAAACGTTATGTAAGGACCTCAATTCGTGGCGATCCATCGAAATCTCGAAATGTCAAAATCGGTATGATCACAATACCTCCCTTATATATGTTGGCGGTCGGTAAAAACGCGAATTACCCACAATATAAATAGTCTCTAACGTGTAGTAGACTATATTTAAAAAAAAGTATTTGAAATGTTCATTTTCACACATATCAGGGTTTTGTTGGTATCTAGTAAGTGAAAACAAATTATGGATACTTATTAAAAATCATAAAATTCGATAACTATCGAAAAAATAATCCATGTGATACCATCTAAACACCTACAAGAGTACCTAATTACGAGATGCGAGCATATCAAGATATCTGCTTATTTCTACAAAAAGTCAATTAAATATTAATAGCACAGTATTGCAAAAAATTCGATAACTTTCGAAAAAATACTCAGTTGAAAAATTTATGTTGAACTATTTTTTTTTCAACAAAAACCACCACAACTCTTTCTCATCCAATGCACAAATTTAAAAAATGAAAGGAAAATAACGAGGTACTAACAACATTTAAGGAATTCTTAGGGAACAACAATAACATAACCAAAATAATAAATTTTCTAAGAGATATAAACCTTTTTCATCAAATATAAAACAACTTTTATGCAACTTTATATAAATATATCAAAATTGTAATATCAATTTAATATAAAATTGTATCACTATATATAATGGGAAATACTCCCTAACTTGTAAAACAATATAACCACTACAAGGTGCCAATAACTTCTGCAGTTGACCTAAATAACCTTAAATAAAAAAATATATATATCAGGGGTCGGCAAAGCGGTGCCCGCCAAGCAATTTCTCAGTGCCCGCTTAAACATGCGAAATTCTATATCCGAGCCACCTTTAGTAATAAAAGTACTGTCAAGAAGACTAGAAGTGTTATAGTTTTATAAATAAATATAATTTAATATTCATTAAATTTTATTGTAAAACTAAATTTTAAAACTATTCCCAATATAGACTCAATATGAAAGAGCAATAAAGCAATAATGTTAATATTATTTTTCCAGTTATCTCCCCCCCCCCCCTTATCCCCTCCACCATTCTTTCATAGTAGTTCCCTTGGTGGCTGCTTGAGGTTGCACGGAAAAAATTAAAATTTTACCCCCCCGCCCTTGTGCCACGGTGTCCGACGAACTCCCGCATTGCGGAAATATGCCCACTTAGTAAAAAAGGTTGCCGCCCCCTGATATATATAATATATATTTTGGTTGAATGTAGATTCTCGAGAATTTTTTCAGATTTTTAGGCCTATAGTCCTATAGGCTGTGATTTTTTTTATTTGTTTATTTATTTTTTTTTTTCAAAAATAAATATTTCTTAGTTTATTCACGCATTACTAGGTTTTACCCCAGTCAAAATTTTAAAAAAATACTTATTGTTCCATTGAATAAATATTTGTTTATATTTTTCCCGCGCTGTGCTTTTTGAGCGCTCAATAATTTTCCTATATGTGGGTCACAAAATTGTACATGCATGCCAAATTTCAACTTTCTAGGTCCAAGCATTTGGCCATAATATCTACCGAATAGACATACACATGAGTGGCGGTATAATGGTTTTTTGCTCATACCTACAAAATCCTGAAAACGAATCTTCTTTAATCAATAAATTAATAATCTTTAAATAAAACTGAAATTTTACATTTTTGCCTTATAAAAAAAATAATCGTACGTTTTTATTTACATGTTTCTTTTGATACACGCCCGCTCACGCACGATACATAATTTCGTACTCACACTCACGCCCGCTCATGGCCTGTGGTGTCACCTTTTTTTCACTTTTATGCGACTCACTCGTGGCCTATTGTAATCCACTTAAATTCATAGCATGAGCCCAATCTCTAGTAAACACCACATATATAATTAATGGTTTCATTCAAAACTAACAATCTGAAATTAAATGACTGTCATAATCTATGCACCAAATTTTGCAGCAAATTTTTATTTATAGAATTATTATATTAATAGATATTATACGAAGAATATCTGAGGTATGTTATGCTGATGATTTCACATAGCATATTTTTCCATATGGTAATTAGGGCAGAAAATTAAAGAAGCTGTAAGAAAACTTGAACCTATACAATGAAAATATACATGAAAATAAGTATAGCAAAAACCAAAACCATGGTTGTCAGCAGAAACATACGTAAGCATAGAATAGAACTTGGTGGAAAACTATTAGTTCATACGTTTAAATATCTGGGACCATGGAAAAATAGATGCATAAGTAATAGAAAGAGTAGAAGCAGCTGGAAAACTTTTTAACGGCATAAAATCTGTATTCGTCTTAAAACCGGAAATCCAACCAGAAAGCAGGGTAGTAATTTTCAAAAAGGTGGCAGTTCCAATCCTAACCTGCTGATCTAAGTCATGGACGATGAAAGAAAAATTAAGTAGCAAAGTAAGAGCTACAGAAATGAGATTCCTGATAAAGATAACAGGTAAAATAAAACATGGCAGAATTAGAAATAAGAGAATCTTAGAACAGTTTCCGTGGAACATTTAATAGAACAAAGCCAATTGAGGTGGTATGGACATGTGTAAAGAATGGATCATAAAAGAGGAGAGAAAATGGTTTTTGAAGCAAGGACATCTAAAAGAAAACTCATCCAGAAGAAAACCAAGGAAAATTTGGAAAAATGGAATTCAAAGAGCAACAGCAAGAAGAGGGATGAAATAGGAAGAAACAGGAGTTATGACACAAGAAAGAAGAAAGTGGCAAGAAATATAGAGAAGAACACCGCAATATTAATACTCAAACGCCCACAGCCTGACATCAGAAAATGGTTAAAAGGCTTTAAGATTAAGTAAAGTAAAGTATGATATGGAGAAATGTGGGTAGGGTACCTAGAACTTTTCATATTTAATGTAAGGGTGCCGTAACCTGAAAAATGTTGAGAGTAACTGGTTTCATTGGGTACTTTTAAAAGTAACAAATTTCTCACAACCTTGTGAAAAAGGTTCCATGTTTCCTGAAGTCGAATAAGTGACAAGAACTTACAATACGTCGTTTCAACATTTATTTTTAAAATTTAAAAGGCTTAATAATAAGTGAATTAAAATTATGTTTTAATACGATTAAAACTATTTGCTTTATGCCTATTTACCAACATCAGACAGAAAAAAACAGGCTTAGAACTATAAATAGCTCCATAAGAAATACTTCTGAGATTGATACACTTCCTAACCTCCGCCGAGTAAAACAATTGCGAGAAAAGATCCGCAACATCTGGATTGAACCCAAGAAAGGGACTCTTGGACACCATCTACCGTACAAGATATAGTTCTTATAGTAGGATGAGACTAGTGTTTCCAGGTGCAAAACTAATCTAATAAAATGGGGCATATTTCATGAGGAGAATGCTTCATATGAGTGTGGATAGGTACAGGAAAATGACCACATGCTCATCTGTCGGAACATGGGTAATCTTTGTACTATAGAAGATCTAATTTCTGCTAACTGTCAAGCGATAAAAACTACAACGTATTGGCAAAATGTGTCAGGACGTTTCGGTCACGAAAGGTAAGTACGCCTATTTTAATTTGATAATCATCTTTTACTTTGCTTTTTAAAAATGAAACACATTTTTACTATGTTAAAATTTAAGTTTTAAATTTTTTTTTAGTTTTAAAAGTATTAAATGGTTAAACTTTGACGCGCTTTTTTAACATTTAAAACTTAAATAAAATAGATATAGAAAAAATCAGTAACATTTTAAAAATAAAAATAAAAACTGGTTTTAATTAAAACATGCATCATGTAAATAAGGCACAGAAAAAATCAATTTCATTAAAATAAGTCAATTAAAAATTAAGTCAATTAAATATTGATTTCAGTGTGGTTTCAATGCATTTTTCTTATGGTCTATATTTATGCGACCAATTTCAATTTTGCTTCATTTTTCTGCTGACTACTGTATTTTTGTAATACATGTTAAATTCTGAAACATTTTAATTTTGCCTTTTAAAATGGTACAGAATTTTTCTAATAAAGACCGCAATAATTTACTTGCCAATAATCTTTAAAATGAGCGTATGATTCAATCAAAAAATCCACAGTTTTTATTCGTTTAGAGAGTGAGCAAGAAATATCTTTCGATTTCAGTCAGTCTTCCATATCTTTGGTAGAAGCGGCACATATACAAAAACACACATACTATTTGTGGTGAAAAACAACGGACGTACTTGGTACGAGTAGTTCAAATACGTTATAAACAGTTTACATAGAACTGTGTGAAATAGATACAGTGGATATCATTTATAACTACATCTGATATAACGAAATATCCGTTTTTGCGACGACAACTACTTGGAAATGTTCAATAATTTTTTCTTGCCTGCACTTCGCCGTTGTCGCACACTGCCCGAATTTCGATGGAACGTGTCCGGCAAGCTTTCCCTGGAAAAGTAAACTCTCATTTTGGTGATGTTCCTTGCCCCCCCCCCCCTCCCGGTCCCCCGATCTGACGATCCCGGACTTCTTTCTTTGGGGTTTCTTGAAATCACGTGTTTACGTTGAAAACCACGCGCATTACCAGAGTTGAAGGAAGCCATCCGAAGAGAAATTCAAGGCATTCCACGAGAATTGTTACAAGATTCAATGCGTAATTTCAGGGAACATCTGGAAATATGTGTTCAATCGGTAGGGCGCCATCTACGCGATGTTTTCTATGCTACTTAATTTTTTGTAAGATTTTCTTAAAATTCCGAGTTTGTGGAACACATTGTTGAAAAAAAAATAATTTTTTGTTCAAAATTTTAAAAGTTATGGCTTTTTGAAAACCATGCGATTCCCGGTAAACACCCTGTAGAAGCGACGTGCCATAAGAATTTGTTGCAATCGTTTTATTTTTCATTAAGTCATTTATTGGTTAAAATTTACGAATATACATATGTATTGAATTGAAGTTTCCAAAAATTATATGATTTATTTCATTAAATTTGATATTTGACTTTTATTAAAACTTTTGTAAAAAAATTAACGATGAAATAATTAGACTTCGTTCAACATAAGAAAACCACAGACGGATGTTAGCGGTTCCCATGTGCAGAAACCAAATTTCATCTATTACGTTATCAACAGTTAGTTTAACACATTTCAGTGGAGTCACTTACTTTGATTTGTTTTTGACTACGCGTATTGAACGTTGTTGTTTGTATATTTCCGTTATTATTATTTATTTCTCGTACGTTTCAAGGTATACCGTGTACTAAAATGAGTAAAAATGTGTTTTAAATACATGATTTTGTATATTTGGTATCCACAACAATTGTTTAAAACCCATATGTACGTCAATGTGATCAGCTGTTTTCTCGCGCAGAATTTAGGACGTAATTTATGTTACCCTGTGTTTTTCTTATGTTGAACGAAGTCTACGGACGGGCTCATTTGATTATGAGTTGATAAAAATTCGCTGCTAAATTTGACGTATATATTGTTAGTAATTTTATTTCATATTGTTAGTTTTATATGAGAAACTTGTGATAACTATAGTGTTTAACATGCCCTTAAGGGTGTGTATTCTAAAATTAGCATAAAAGTTTTATTCCCTTTCGAGGTATATTAATTAGAATAATAAACATTTGCCCTTCTTATCATCGTAATAAAATAAAATGACCGTAAATGAGTAAAAGTGGCATTAAACCCCCACAAATACACTGCTCCCTTATAAAACGGTCAATTAATTATATAATAACCCATAATTAAACATAAATTCTCAATTAAAGGGTTAGTTTTAGCGGTTCATAGGTTGAAATTTGAGTTTCAGTATTATATTACATTTTAAATCAGACCTAAGTTAAGACCAATTATTAACTGACCGGAGGACGGACAGACGGCGATAGCTTACAAATTCCAACTTATTTAATTATTACACAGACTCATTACGTTTTAGCAGGGCTGTGTCTGATGAAACAGAGAGGCACTCACCTCAGAGCGCCAAATTAAAAGGCATCCAAAATCAAAAAATAAATAAATAAAACTCGGATTAAAAAAGACACCATATAAACATATCTAAAATATAGAAAGAGTTATCTTAGCTCATTCACGTATAAGTCTGTATTAAAGTACTATTATCTTTATATATTATAAAGTATATTTACATGCAGAACTTGATATACACCGTAGTTTCGTTCCTAGGAGAACCGGCGTAAACCGAATTGGTGTAAAATAAACCTAATTTATAGTGATGGTATAGGGTTAGTTTCCAAGTAAATAAACCAGGGCTTCGAACCGGAACTGAACCGAAAACCGAAAACCGAAAAAAAACATTATTTTTGTCGGAACGAAAACCGGAACTGAACCGAAAAAAAATATCGGTTTATTTCGGTTCAGATAATGTGTATGTGAGTGAATATAAAATACATTTTGAGCTAATAAATTACAACTGATGAGCAGAAAAAAAAATCGTAATTTTTTTAACTGATAAGTAAAAAAATGCGCTTCTATTATTTCGGGAGGGGGGGGGGGGGGGGGGGTTAACGCCAAGAATCCCCTCCTGGCAGCGGCCTTGGTATGATTATTACAAAATAAGGAATAAAATGTTCTACTAAATTATAGTAGAAAATAAATTTCTAATACAAATACAAGCATTTACAAATTTATCTCTCGGAACTGAACCGAAAACCGAAAACCGAAAAAAACCGTTATTTTTGCTGGAACGAAAACCGGAACCGAACCGATATATATTTTTTTAGTTGAACCGGAACGAAAACCGAAACGAAAAAAATAACGGTTCGAAGCCCTGAAATAAACAATAGATATAATATTTTTTCTATCAAACATTTTTAAATAAGCAACCGAATCGTTTTGTAACACATTAGCAATATTTAAAAAATAAATTATAATTGTTTATGTGAAAAAATAGTTAATCTGTCAATATTCTAAACATTTTTTGACTTTTTGGTCGCGGTGATCAAGTTCATCCTATTTTACGGTATACTGTAGTTTTTATGGACTATAACGTTAAGTATAAAACAGAATTTAGTTCATTCAAGCCTTTTTAGCTTAATTCCAGTCGTTCGGGTTTTCTATATAAACCCTAAAAATTATTTTTTGAGGTTAGTGCGCACAATATCTGTGACTATAAGCACCTAGAACAGTGTTTTTTATATAGATTTTTTTCTTGTTCCTTAATCTAAATTAAAAGTTGTTTCACTTTTTTTTTTCTTTTTTTCGTACCACACACTTTCTGTCAATGACTTATGCAACCTACACGTCCTCTGCCGATAAGTTCTACCCTCTCGGTGTATTATTATTATTATTATTATTTTTTGTATCAACGTCTTGTTTTGTATCAATAGCAAGTTTTAGTACGTTGCGTATTGTGTGTCTCGTGGTCTTCGCCTGAAGACAGTGCTAATACTTGCAGAAATTAAACGTACAGTTTTCTGCAGTGTTCAGATCATTCAATTGTTTCCTGGTGTGAAATCAGCTAACGGTAAAAATTGAATTATTCCAGGAAACCATTTTAGAACCCAGGAACCTGTTTTATGGGACATACGTCTAACATGAATGTATAATTGTGGATAATATAACATCAGTATACAACTAAAAACATTCTACTCTAAGTCTGTTCCGATTTTAAATTAATTTTTATGTCAATTTAATATTTTCTATTACATAACATTTCTACCTTCAAGATATCGCATCAGCGCCATAACTTGCAGAATTTGGTTCGCACACGCTGATCTATTGATCACGTGTGTTTGTTTACATTTAGTACGTCTTTTTGTGTTTAATATTACAATATTATGTTATTCAAGCACCCGCTTAGGGCGTACCACCTTGTATTTTTCATTTTATATTCTAAATTATATTTTATTTCCGTTTTCTATCAATTTTATCTATTTTAAATAAATATTCATTTTATTGAAAAAACATATTTAGAACCTCGCTATATTTTATTTCCAAAATACAAATATATTACCATATATTTTACTCGATACAATAATATTTTATATAATATTATATAATATTATAATAATTTATTATTGTATTAATTTAAACCTAATTTTAATTTATTTAAAATAACATTTTGTTTTCCTTAAAATAAAACATGTTTAGAGCCGCTGGTAAGATTTTTGGTAGCCAAAACCATGCATTTTTATTAAATTAATAATTTTCTACCAAGATGAGCAGACGTGTTTTTGATTTTTATATTGAAGTAATAGTTTAAAATCAGTTTCAATTTAATCAGGATCCCCTGATTTGTATAGATTTTAAATTAATATATCAGGGTATATTAATTATTAAATTTATATTTTGTTATAGATATTTTTTCTAGAGTTTTCCCTCCAGATTTCTTGTGTGTTTAAAATCAGTCATTGTGGCAGTAATTAATTAATTACTGCATTTTTGTGAGACCAGAGAGAAAGGTTGTTAATAATGTTCTAAATTTTATTTATATAAACTGTCTATTTTAAATTTACTTCAAATTTGTCAATTTATTGAGTGACGTCATATGTCACTGCACTCAGTACGAACTCGTGTTATACCGTTTCTTCCTGCGGTTCGTTCTTCTTAATAATATTTTTTGTTTAATTTAGTTTAATATATTTGTTTTAAATTTACTAATAGATCTGTACCCATTTCTCTACATTTTGCGTTGAGAAATCATTTAAATTCATCCTTTTTTTGTAGATTTTTAATATAAATTTTTCCTTAAACTTAGAATCAAGATTTTTTATGTATTTGTTGTGGGATTAAATCGACCGTAATTCACCGCTGCGCTTACCGCTATTAATTGTTGCAGCCCGCAACAATTATAATTGTTTAAATTTTTTTGTACAAATTATTTTTTTTTCAATTATTTTTTTGATTAAGTTTTTTTTCCAACTATTTTTTGATAATATTTATTATTATTATTATTATTCCTGGCATCGCTACATCCATCACCTGTCATTATTATTTTTACACTGTAAATTTCCCTAACATATTAGCGATCCCCAAAACCTTTTCTCTCTTTTAATCAATTTATTGGCAACGCATTTGCACCAAGAACCTGACCTTATTTTTTATTATAATAAATTCTCCGATCCGCGCACCGCGCCTTTTTATTTTTTGCCATTTCAGTCAACCCTTGTGTGTCGTCATGTATTCCTACCCTACCTGGGCCAGGAGCGGGCACCACAGTTATTATCAGGTAAAATATTTAGGCCCAGTCCTTCCACCTTCAGGTAAACCTCTAGGTAACTATCTGACAGATAAGATTATCTGGAACTTCATCGGCTGAATAAATATTACAAATCAGTGAATTTAATACGTCAGTCTCATTATCCGTTAGATAACTATCCGACAGATAAATTTGTATTGATAGACGGGATGACATTTATTCAGCACAGGAAGTATCACATAACCTTATCTGTCAGATAGTTACCTAGGGGTTTACCTGAAAGTGGAAAGACTTGGCCTTAGTAGTATTGTATTTATTTATGTGATCCACACATCAAATTGAGCAACTACCGCATTGTGTTTCGCTTGGCTATGAGTTTCAGATGCATCGTGGGATTATCTAGGTTGGGATCCTCCAAAATCATTTTTTGTAGGTTTGGATTTTATCCATCTACACCCCAGCTAGGACTACAGTTCCCTTGTGTTAGTCTCCTAGAACAGCTGCTAGGAGTAAAAGAGTTATATTCCCTTCCATTTCCTTAAGGTCGTCCGTGTCTTCCCCAGATAGCAAAACTCGGTGCATCACTCTGTCCAAATACTATGTTTTATCACATTTCGACACTCTGTCGATGGTCCTTCATAGTCTCCGCCGCGAAGACCATTGTGTGTGTCTAGTCTCCTAACCCTCCTTAGGCTAGATGCAGGCACAGATAGAAAACACAAATATGTGTAGCACTGCCGTTTGTGTTTTATATCTAGTTTTAGCTTGTATTTAGTTTATAAGACTTTTAATGCAACCGAGCATGAAAGCCAAAATTGATAATGAGGAAATGAAAGAGGAATGAAAGAATGATCATCAGAGAAGGAGGAGGAGGGAGGGGACAGCAACTGGAAGAAGAGTTCCTCAACAGTAGACCGTCTAGGGAGACAACCTGTAGATGATTCTCTTATGAAATGAAGGTATAAAGTGTACATAGTGAACGTATTAAAAATTCTTGTGGAACGAATTAAATTCGTTAGCCGAGATATTACTGTACCGCATAGCATTCAGGCCCGGTCTTTCCACCTTCAGATAAAGTTCCAGGTAACTATCTGACAGATAAGGATACCTGTAACTTCATCTGCTGAATAAATGTCAATACCAGTCAGTGAATCCAATACGTCAGTCTCATTATCTGTTAGATAACTATCCGATAGATACATTTGTATAGAAAGAAGGGATGTACAAATAACCTTATCTGTCAGATAGTTACCTGGAAGTTTATCTGAAGGTGGAAAAACCGGGCCTCAATCTATTAATATTCCGTTCAAAATTTATTTATTTTATTTTATTTTGAAAAAATCTCAAATAATTATTTTTCAAGTGTTATGTTTTTTTGAAGTCTCAGTAATTTTCTTATATGTGTGTCAAAGATTCTATATATCTACCAAATATCAACTCTCTAGGACAGAGGTCGGTAAACTACGGCCCTCGGGCCGCATCCGGTCCACCATCTGATTTTGATCGGCACATAACACGCGTGCTCGAAAAGAAAATGAATTAATATTTATTTAAATATAAAAAGTTAATTCAACGTTGCAAGATTATTTACTTGTATTATAACCGTACCCACGCAATAGTCTATATTTTCTTCTCGGTACGCAAAGCCTCTTAATATTTATTATCAGGCCCTTTATAGAAAAAGTTTATCGACTCCTGTTCTAGATCCAGTCGTTTGGCAATAATTTCTACCGTACAATCAGACAAATTAGTGATGATATAAGAGTTTCTTAGTTTCACCTACATGTTGATATTTATATTATAATCTTAACTTTTTTATCAAAATTTGGAAATGGAAAATTTCTTTTCCCAAAGGATTTCTTTTCTTGTTTAGGTATAATCACAGCGTTGCGTGTCAGGTAATACACGCAACTCAAATTAATACACATGAGAGCTTTCGAAGCTTTCCCAGCTTTCATAATGCTCTTGATTTATAAAGGCATATCTATCATTAATAAACATCATGACAACACATTATAGAATAATTTGTAATAATCTACAACCATAATGCACCTCTAAATACTGTTAACATTCGGAAAATCAAAATTAACACTAATAATATTCTCATTAATATTCAAAATGCCAGAGGAAGATTATTTTTGAAGACATGAATACCATTAAAAAGGCCGTGATGTGTACATTATTTTTCAATTGCCGGTCCGGCAAAATCTAACCAGCGAAAATTTTAAAAACAATTTATGGCTAAATAGAACTTGTATATAAAATTATAATTTTGTATAAGTTTACTTGGTCCAGCACCGATTAGCAGGGGCAAACTGCAATTGTCGAACCGCCCCAGTAGCTTGAAATTTTTGCCGGCCCTATGTTATTTATTTATATATATTTATTTATTTAAATTTACATCTGTCCTACGGAAAGAATCCAAATACGGACAGGTACATGGTAATAACATATTTAAAGTTACAGTGTAATATATAAATTTAAGTAGTACTCTAAGTCTAAAGCCTGTAATACATGATGCGATTTCTCGTTTTGAATCTCGTACGAGTTATCGTACGATAAATATTCCTAACGGTATCGGTCACGTGACTATGCGCAATAATCTACTGCGTCGATATCTGTTCATTTCTATACAATATTTTAGGTCTGGAGCATAAATATTGGATGGTTTTCAATATCGTACAAGATCTCGTACGAAAATCCTGTAGTACACGATACAATAATTCTTGTACGATAAATCGTACGAGATTCAAAACGAGAAATCGCATCATGTATTACAGGCTTAATACATATAAAATAAAATATAAAACAATAAAATGTAAAACATAAATAATATGGCAATAACATAAAGGTAATGAAACAATAATATAAATAAAAAAGATAGAAAAAAATTTAAAAAAATTAAGTATAAATAAGATAAAAATGTAAAAATAAAAGTTGAAATAGTTCAAAGGCCAACTGAGTAACGTAGGAACTGAGACGCTTAGAAATCAAAATAAGAAAATTAAGAATTGATACTAAAAGAGATCAATATTTTCAATATCTGCATGATGATATGAACACATGCGGTTAATTGGGGACTTAAGAAAGAGATTAGTACGCGCATGCGGTAGATAAAAAAGTAGTGGGTTACGAGTGTGGGCATGAGGTATGGAGACTTAAAAG
The DNA here is from genome assembly GCA_963971575.1 of Liopterus haemorrhoidalis. Classification (NCBI taxonomy): domain Eukaryota; kingdom Metazoa; phylum Arthropoda; class Insecta; order Coleoptera; family Dytiscidae; genus Liopterus; species Liopterus haemorrhoidalis. Next base: position 26,343,848 of record OZ020613.1, read on the forward strand.
TTGAAGAAGTGCTTAATCATCAATTTTATTAAATATTATTTATTTTAAGAATGACAATGAATTGATTTCTCGGCGTTTGTATAATGGTTTGGTTGAAAATATTTGATGCAGGGAGTCATAAGGAAGTTCAGGAGGAGGGTAAGATCCCACGACTTTAAAATAAATGAATTTAAGGAATTTATGCTGGATCTTTTCTATAGAATTCTTCTGGACGTCATATATTGGATCCCAGACTACGGAGTAATATTCAAGTTTGGATCGAATAAAGGAAGAATACAAAGTAAAGTTAGTAAAAGTCCTGGTATAACAAATAATAAAACCAAGCATTTTAGAAGATGAGGCGCACATTTGATCTAAGTATAGATCAAATTTGAGTTTTTCATCAAACACTACTCCCAAGTCTTTAATATTATGACATCGAGTTAGATGGTGATTAGCTACAGCATAAGAGTAATGGATGGGGTTTTTTTATGGGCAAAAGACAGAATTTTACATTTAGATAAATTGAGTTTAAGTTGGTCATAATTACACCATTCACTTATACGTTTAAGATCTTTTCGGAGTATGTGGCAATCATCAACAGTGGAAATTGTTTTAAATATTTTAGATCATCTGCAAAAAGTAAATGCTCGCTAGTAATAACGGCATTAATATCATTTATGAACATTAAGAAGAGAAAAGGTCTAAGATTTGACCCTTGTGGAATACTTGACGTAACAGAAAAAGATGAGGTGTTGTGCCCTCGAAGTAACAAAAAGAAAACGGTTTAAAAGGTAAAATGACAATAACGATATTAGAGAAGGAGAAAGCGCAAAAGAATGAAGTTTTAGTAATAGGGTATTATGGTCAATGGTATCTCAAAGTTGACTTAGGGTAAGAAAGGACACATGTGGATAATAGGCACATTTGGAAAATTCTATTTTGTCGCTCAATTTGCTTTGAGAATCTAGTTGTTTTCATAGTAGCGAATCTGTATATTGTTAATCAATAAATGTGATCGGAGAAATTATTTAAACAAATATAAGTATACACACTCTCTCAGAGCCGCAGTAAGGAAAACTTGCGCTAGGGGCAAAACTGTGTTTCGGCGCCCTTGGCAAATAAATGTAAGTGATAAGCAAAAACAAGATTCTCATCTCCCAAAATCTAGATGAAGAGCAAAAAAAAAAACAGAAGGTCCTCACCTCCCAAAATCCAAGCGAAGAGCAATGTGGCGCCCCCTCCGCCCCCCTTACTGTGGCTCTGCACTCTCTTCATAAGGTTTTAACACTCAATCTATTGTTTATTGACAAAATATTGATGTTTTACACAGAAAGTATGATACTTTGTTTTGCTTAATATAACCTAAATCAACATACTTCTTTAAGATGCTGAAATTTCATATTAACACTACGTATAAACCCCAGAGCTTACAAGTTTCTTCTGCAATTCTAACAAGCTGAAATAAAATTAGTAACAATCGATAAATCAAGTTTTGCATCGAATTTGAATCTATATTGTAAAAATGGAGCTAAAATTTCTAGGAGTATTCATAGATAGTAATATTACGTGGAATTACCTTGTATCTAAGCTATGAAAAAATCTGTCATCTACTTTATTCGCATTACGACGAATCATTACAATTATAAATGACGAAACTGCTAAACTGGCTTATTTTTCAAATTTTAAAAGTCACTTAAGCTATGGCATCTTGTTATGTGGAACAAGTAGTAACAGTCATAAAAAAAATTAATCCAAAAGAAAGCTATACGTATTCTGTCTAATGCAAACCACTTAGCTTACTACCGACCACTTTTTCAAAAACTTAAATCTCTCCCTACCTTGTATCTTAATTTATTTTACAGTAATTTATTTTAAAAAGCATATAGCAACACATTTAAACATTCATTCACAGCACACAAGAAATAAAAACAAACATAACCCTTAACAAAAATTATACTTAATAAGTCAAAACAAGATCCAGGATACTGGGGTTCAATATTTTTAAATAAATTTCCAGAACAATTTAAAATACTAGAGAATATAGCATTTAAAAAGTCTGTTAGAAATATATTACTGAAACACTGTTTTTATACAATAGAAGAATATCTCTGTACACCATTAGAATAAGTATCTACTAAAAATGTATGCTATATATAAGTAAAAATATTATCGCTCAATAACTGTTTTAAATATATTTTAATGTGTTTATATATCTATTAATGTGTTTCAAATAACTTTTATATTTCTATAGAATAGAATAGAATAGTTTTGTGTATAAATATTTAAAAAACACCTCAACAGTGTTTTCGACATGATAGTTGAGAACCTTGCGAAACCACTTGGTACGCGCAAATTAAATTATTTTTATACACAGCACATACATTGAGAACTGCGGCAGTTTTAAAGCAGCGACAAAACTAGACTACCAAAGGTGCGTTCGGTATAAGCTAATAATCTACACATTCTGCATAATTTACAGAATCAGCGTTCGTCATAAAGTTTCTGTGTGCTTTGTGCTGCACGAAAATCGTACGGTATATACTGTGCAGTACAGTTTGTGTTGCACAATCGTCACAAGTTCAGATCGTGCGGCATTCTGTTCTATTGTGTTTTTCGCGGTAAAAATACAAAGTTATTATTTCTACAAAACAATATGAGTGAAAACAATCAACATAGCATTGTTTATGCCTGCAGCATTTGAAAAATAAATAGTATAGACACGAACCCCATGATGGAACATGTAAATACACTCAAAAAGACTGGATAAAACCGGGAATATACTTTAAATTGATTTGTAGTCATGTTTGGAACAGTACTCTCTGCATATTCAAACTCTTTTTCCAAAATATTTTCTGGTTTGAAAAATTCTTTGAATTGTCTTCCTCATCAAATAAAATGTCTTTTATATTACTTAAAAGCATCGCAAAACCTCCATGCGCCATTTATATATTATCGTACAAAACAATTAGCAGGAGACAGACTTGATGTAATCACACACATATAATTCATTTGTTTACAAAAAAAATAGGTTAGAATAATAGTGAAATAACTGTGCAATCTGAACAAAGCGTTCGTCTTTGACTTTATTGCACAATCTGCACAGAGGTCACGTGACAAAAAACTTGCACGACACAGAGTTAACACAGCACAGTTATGCCGAACGCACCTCAGGTACAATAACTATGTAGGTACTTTTCACAATAGAACAAAATAGCTAGAAATATATTTGTAAAATGAAGCTTTATCCACAATCTGCTGCATGGTGTACAAATATTCATCGAATGGTTTACAAGATGACATCTATAAAGCAATTTGTTTATTTACAATTACATGACAGATTTTTTACAATTAAAAATGTCCTATTAGATAGATACAAGTTCTCTGCAAATTTTTATGTTACTAAAAAATTAAACAGTTGTGCGCCCCCTTAACGGATCTACTTATTTTCCGTTAGTGGGATACATTTGAACTAATTAGGTGGGCGGATTTGGATTAGTCCAAATCTGCCAAGAAAGCACAAAATAAAGGTTTCAAAGAAAAAGGGACAAGCAGTTAAGTAGAACAATCCAAAAGCGTAAAAAGAAAACTTATCTAATTGAAACTTAAATCTATTTAAGGAAAGACAAAAACAAATCTAAATGAAACTTTATCTTACTCAAATTCTTCAAAATAAATAGTACGGGTAATGAATAATAGCTCATATTCTGACATAATAGATCTGCAAAGCAAATATTAGGATATTAATAGGATCCACAACCAAACTGTAGATTTCATTATCCGGTTCGAAATGACATAAAATAGCAATATAATGTTTAGGACTGAAAATACTTTTTTTTGCTTAATATAACTATAAGCAGCATACTTCTTTAAAATATTTAGATTTCATATTAACATATTTGGACAAATTAGGTAGGCAGACATTGAATTAGTACAAATCTGTCGAAAAAGAACAGAATAGAGGTTTCAGAGAAGGAGATATGGGTTGTTAAGGAACAATAATCCAAAACTGTAAAAAGAAAACTAATTTAATTGAAAAACTCTCTTTGTTGAGGCAAGAACTTATTCAGTTCTGAAGTGAATAAATCATGTACCAACTTTGCCACTGACAAACCCTATATTGTCTCTGATAATTTCAAGAAAATCTGTTAAATAAGACAGAAAAATACTAAGAACATACTAAGTAAACAAAGAAGAATTTGAAACAATAATTATAAACAATAAATAGATAAAAACTTGAAATTATAAAAAAATTTAAAAAATATAAAAAATGGCGCCTAGCACCATTTTTGACTTACAAAATGGTCCTTACGTCTCTTAGTATATTTTAATTAATTTAATTAATAAATTTTGACGAGTAAATAAGAATTTTTATTTCTCCTTCTCTCTCTCTCTCTCTCTCTATATATATATATATATAGAAAAAACAGCCTAAAACCTAGCAAGATGATTTAGGACCAGATAGAAAAAAAGCGAATGAAAAGCAGATCAGTTGTCCGGGAGTAATGGGTAGAGTAATAACAAAAACTAAAAAGATAGATTTTAAAAGGAGTGTGGACAATGGACAATGAAACAATAGCTATTGAATATGCATTTCGGGCATGCAACTATTTTGACCCAGACACTGCCTATATCTATATGTAAACTCTCCTTGCGTCGCACCGTTACGGATAACCAAGATCTATATTCTCAGTAAGAATAGATTAGGACATTGTCCGAAGCTGTGAAATTATCTACACTATGACAAGATAAAGTGTAGCATCTCTGTAGATAGATTTTGAATAGTTAAAAAAATGTATACATTATTAATTAATTTATTATGATTCATGAATTATATTATTTTTTGAAAATTTCGGGAAAAGTGTATTGTGTACTTCAAGTAATCTTCAAGAATTTCTACGATCAACTTGTAATGAGGCACATTTTAATGTGAACTGGTTCAAGCTCTTAGGTGTGTGAATTAAATCAGTCGATCTGGCGGTCAATTGCTGTACTATGTAATTTTTTAATCTCTAATGCCTGCAACTGGCTTTATGTTTAAGTGTTGACAAATGGCAATAATATTCAGTTGATAAACGTTTAGGTTTGTAACAATAACATCGTGTTTATCTGATTCGAAAATGTCGAAATTTGAGCCAAAAAAGCATAATTTCCGGGAAGTTCTCATTTTCTGTTTTCATTTGAAGAAATCAGTTTCTGAAGCTCATCGAATGCTCGTAGAAGCTTATGGTGAAAGCGCCCCACCGATAAACCATGCAGAGAATGGTTTTGACGTTTCAAAAGTGATAATTTCAGTGTCGATGACAAACCTCGTCCGGGTCAGCCGAAGATTTTCGAGGACGAGAAATTACAGGCACTAATCAATGAAGATCCGTGTCAATCGCAACATGAGCTCGCGCAATTATTGAATGTTGATTGATCAACAATTTCTGTGCGTTTGGCAGCCATGGTAAAGATTTACAAAGAAGAAAGATGGGTGCCGTACGAACTGAAAGAAAGAAAGTATATGGTGGGACCAGAAGGGTTTAGTGTATCATGAGCTATTAAAACAGAGCCAAATCATCAGTGCTGAACTTTTGTTCCGTTGTTCCTGCTCAACAACAATTGTTCCGTTTAAGTAACGCATTGAAGAATAAGCAGCTAGAATATGTAAAGAGACACGACAAAGTGATCCTTCAGCATGATAACGCTAGACCACATGTTGGAAAGATTGTGAATGCCACCTTGAAAACACTTGGCTGGTACGTTTAACCTCACCCGCCGTATTCACCAGACATTGCTCTATCAGATTATCACTTGTTCGTATCGATGGCATACGGGCTTTCGTGTCAGCATTTGAACAATTATGAAGAAATAGAGAAATGGCTCAAGGAATGGATCGCTTCGAAGGACGAGTCGTTTTTCGGTCACAAAATACAACAACTGCTAGACAGATAGGAAAAAATAATAGCAAGCGATGGCAAATACTTTGTATAGTGTATATTTTCATGTTTTTTTAACAATAAAGTCTTTTCTGGAAGAAAAAAACGGACCGGAAATATTAGTTGTACGAATTAACAACTAATATTTCTAATTAAACTTATGCATGTCTTATGTACCAGGTCTACAAGTATGAAATGCGGATTTTTTTTTTAATAAAACACATTAAACTCAAAAGAACAGTAAAAGTTTATTTATTCAAAGTATGCTCCATTAGAAGTTATACATTTTTCCCATCTTTCAGGCAATTTGTGAATACCTCGCCAGTAGAACTCTTCCCCTTTCCCCGCAAACCATTCATATAGCCATTCTTTCACATTTTCGTATGAACAAAAGTGCTGCTCGGCAAGTGCGTGACCCATCGATGCGAACAAGTGGTAATCTGAAGGGGCCAAGTCTGATGAGTAAGCGGCATGGGGTAGCACTTCCCACTTGAGTGTCTCCAATGTGTTGCAAACTGCTTTTGCCTTATGTGATGGACCGTTATCGTGAAGAAAGATTATCTTGTGCTGTCTTCTTTCGTATTCTGGTCGTTTTATGAGCAGCGAATGATTCAATTCGATCAGTTGTTGTTGGTAGCGTTGGGTATTAACTGTTTCACCAGGTTTTAACAATTCATAATAGACCACACCCTTTTGGTCCCACCAAGTACAGAGCATTGTCTTTTTGCCAAAGCGATTCGATCTTGCAGTTGATGTGGATGGTGAGCCTGGGTTCATCCATGATTTTTTGCGTTTGGGATTTTCAAAATAAATCTATTTTTCATCGCCAGTAATGATACGATGCAAAAAAGACTTTCTTTTGTATCGTGCAAGCAAAATTTCACAAGTGTTTTTGCGTTTTTCCATCAGCCTCTCATTCAATGCATGTGGAACCCATCTGCCGACTTTCTGGATCTTACCCATCTCTCGTAGGCGATTAGAAACAGCTTGTTGACTAACGCCTAACTGCTCTGCTAGTTGTTTTTGTGATTGACTATCGTCTTCCTGTAGCAATTTTTCCAATTTTGTATCTTCATTTTTTTTGGAGGATTTCCATGTTCTTTGTCTGTAAGATCAAAGTCACCACTTTTGAAACGCCGAAACCATCGTTCACACGTACCTTGCGATGGAGCATATTCACCATAAGCTTCTCGAAGCACTCGGTATGATTCAGCAGCAGTTTTTTTCAAATGAAAACAAAACAGTAGTACTGTCCGCGAATGCTCTTTATTTGGCACAAAATTTGACATTTTTAACACAGTAAAACAAAACGATATGATCACTTTTCAAATTATAACCTATACGCATTTGACACTTAATGATAACTTAACAAAACGCCATATGTGTTGAAACTTTGAACTATACATTCTATTTGCGCGGCAAGTTTGAAAAAAATCCGCATTTCATACTTGTAGACCTGGTATCTTCTTATGAATGTCATGATTAGCAAAAGGCTGAATTTGATTTGCAAAAGGGTGAATTCAGAGTCCAAAACTTGTAAAACACATTAATTTGACAGCACACGCTGTTTTGTTTGTTAGATAGTACAATGCTGATAATATCTCATATCTTTAATACGAATGGTTTGCTAACCCTTGTTAATAAAACATTTTTTACTAATTTTGGTCTGTATTATACGATCTTAAAATTTCCGATCACTTTATTTAATACCCTATATTTTTGGAGACTGAATACCAAATTGTGTTTCGTTTATAGACATTGACAAGAAAGCACTGTAATGCTTTAAAACGGTTCAAGCACGCAATGCCACTTTAGGTTCAGCTTTAGACAAATCGCAGGATTTAACCCTAGGTAAACATCACACTAAATCTAAATACACTGTCATTCATTCCCAAAAAATTTTAACAGAACATTTTCTATAACAAAGTAAATATTTTCCGAAGCATAATATTTATTTTCCAACGAAGAAAATAAATTTTTCCTGTACATTAAGAAACTTAATACATTGGATATACAGTAGTTGTATCTCAAAAAGTTTAATCACTTTTAAAAAATTTCTATAAAGAAAATTTTATACCTTGGTGGGTTTTTTATGTACTTTGTTCATAAAACTTTTCAAAAATAATCTTGCAACTGATAAAACTAAGACTTTTATAGTACAGAGATGTATATCACTTTATTCTGTCCTCTTGGGCATTGTTAAATAATCATTAGCAGGAAGTTCAGTCTTTCTTTAGTAATAATATTTATCATTTGAGAAATTTCAATCGGAACTTTTGGCCTCATAAACCTCCATTTTCCATATAAGGTCATTCCAGCAAATTGTCGGCATGGGAGAGACAAGAAAAGAGTACTTTTGGAGGTGTGGAATGGGCATAAGAGAAGCAAAGCGAAAGAGAAATGGAGGAACAAATATAGTAGAAGAATTAAGAAGGTGAGATAAGGAGATACAGAAACAGGAAAGAACAGAGAGAATAGAAAAATCGTTGAATATGAAAATATAGAGATAAAAAAGATCAGAATACCGAGATACCTGAGGGGGAAAAGATGAAAATCAGAGGGTAGAGTCAAGAGGATAGCGAGATTAAGATGCGGCAATGAAGAGGGGAACAAAAGATAATGGGCAAAGCCAGAGGGCAGACTATGTAGAATGTGCAAGGAAGAAGAGAAAATCTTGGAGCATTTAGCGAAGACACGACTGCATTTAGCAGTCTGGGAAGAAGGGATAAAGGAACTGATGAATGAGGTAGGCAAGGGAGAAAGATGAGCGAGAGAACTGGAAGCAAGAAGAAAGGATATAGGAGAGGGAAACCGGAAGGAGAATAGGAAAAAAGAGAGGGACACTGGCAGAAGAACAAAGAAATGATGAGTGAGGAATGCAAGGAAGAATTAAGAGCGAGAGAACTGGAGGCAAGAAGGAAGGAGATCGAAGAAGGAAGCCAGAATGAGAATAGGAAGAAAGAGGGGATCACTGGAAAAAATATTGTAAATTATCCATATTGCACTTTATTATTGTTTTTTTTTTTTTAACGGTTATTGCACTAAACCCCGCAAGGCCTAGAAAAATAAATAAAATAAAGCAGTTTAAAGCAGTGTTTCTCAACCTTCTTGGCATCACTAACCCCCTGTAATGCATTTTGTAGTTCAACAACCTGTATAACTAACTGTATAACCAACGAGGGCTCCACATCGTTGGTTATACAGAAAAAATTTAAATATAAAAATCGTTCAGAATTTTATTTTGAATTTAATAAATTCATAAAACCTAAATTTAATACTCTGTTTTTCTGTAAGAGTGTTCCATTACATAAGTTGAGTTTATATTATTATAACAGTATTGGTACACCTATTTTCTAAGTAAAAACGTGAGAAAGTAATCCTGTGTTAAGAAAATTCAGAAATTCGTCTGGATAGTGAATGGTATCTTGCTCATCTACAATCGAATCGAAAGACATGTAAGTATTGGAGAGAGATTCGAACTGACCAAAGATTACTTTCCCAGTAAAAATTATCGTAAATTTGAACCGATGTTAAAAATACTTTCAATTCTGATTAGTGTATAAATCATGTACTAGGTTTTCCACTGATGAAATATATGTTGACGCTGATAATTTCAACAAAATGCGATAAACATGGATGGAAAACATAGATTTCATATTACCCGCGCGCTCTAATTTTATTATAACTTTGGAACTACTGAACCAATTTTAATAAATCAGCCTAAAACCTGAGCAGATGACATAGCTACAGATAGAAAAAAAAAACCGTATGAAAACCAAGATTGGATTGGGTCAAAAATTCTCAAGTTATGCATTAAATATAAACCGAAAAGGATTTTGAAAAGAGTGTGGACAATGAAACAATAACTATTGAATATGCTTTTCGGGCATGCAACTATTTTGTCCCATACACTGCCTATATCTGTATGTAAAATCTCTTTGCGTCGCACCGTAACAGATATCCATGTTTATATTCTCCATGTTTATATTCTAAAGAATAGATTGGGATATTGTCCGAAGCTGCGAAATTATCTACACCAGTGTTTCTCAACCAAAAAACGCACCGCGGACCAGTATAATATATAATTTTCTAACGCGGACCACTAATAATAATTGTTGGTTCATTTTTTGCAAGCAAACAAATATATTTAATGTGTTACTAAATACATTTATTTTATTTCTATAAAATTACAGATAATGAACAAAATATAAATTATTTACATAAAACATGTGCATAATTTTTTTTTTTTAAAACTGCAAAAAACACGTATAAAAACTTTCGCGGACCACTTAAATTTTTACGGGACCACTGGTGGTCCGCGGACCACCTGTTGAGAAACACTGATCTACACCATGACACAAATTTAGCATCTAGCCGAGAATGCGCCAATTTCACAGTATTTACATTTGTTTAGTTAGTTTATATTGTTATTATTGTGGCAGAATAATAAACGAAAATCTAAATATGGATAAAAGTGAAGATATAGTTTTACATATTTAACGTAACATACGTAAAAACAGAAAATTTTTATTTGTATACAAACAATTTTAAATTATTTAATCTTAATCTAATTAAAATATTAAATATGTTAAACTGAAATATTACTGTGTCAAATTTAAAATGTTTACTAAGTATGGTGTATAATTAAAAAGTTCAGTGCCACTACCGGTTTTAATATTAACATTATAACTGATTCCAACCACAAAATTTTATAGCTAGTTGAAATTTGTGCCTGCGCTGCCTAATAAATATGGCATGGTTAATTTAAACCATAAATTTTAATATAGAAACAAAACTATATCAGTATTTTTTGAAATTTTAGATTTAAACTTTGACAGCCCCTCCAGTTGCTTAGTCCTAGAGCAACCACTGAGTATATATATTATACAAGGTGTCTCAAAAGAAATTTTATATTTAGTGGATCGATTAAAAAAAAAGTAAGCCGTATATAGAAAAAATGTTTATTAATTATTAAAATACACTTCTTGGGGATTTATTTCTTAAAAATAATATCGTCTAAATGTAGACCCTCGCGTTCTCGGCACTCATTTAATCGAACAGTAAAATTACTTATGACGTCTCGGCAGGTGGACTCAGGGATGGCTGCCATTTCGTGACGGATATTTTCTTTCAAATGCGCCAGTGAAGTCGGTTTATTGGCGTAAACTTTAGATTTAAGATAACCCCATAGGAAAAATTCCATAGGGGTTAAATCTGGACTGCGTGGAGGCCAATTTATGTCACCTCTCCGGGAGATCAATTTGCCTGAGAAAATTTCACGAACACGTGGCAGAGACATATTGGACGTGTGTGAAGTTACTCCGTCTTGTTGGAACCATGTTCTTTGGTTATAGCCAGGAAAGTTTTGCAGTTCAGGTACCAAGAAGTTGTCTAACATCTCCACATAACGCTCTGAATTCACTGTAACTGCACGCCCCCTTTCGTCTTCAAAAAAGTAAGGGCCGATAATTCCTCGCGCCGACATCGCAGCCCATACGGTCACTTTAGGCGAATATAGGGGTTTCTGATGTTTGCGTTTCGGATTCGTTGCACTCCAGTAGCGGCAGTTCTGCTTATTTACGTGGCCATTAAGATGAAAATGAGCTTCATCCGAAAACAAAATGTTGGTAAACGTTGAAAATCGCTCAATCACCTGATTTACGAAATTAAGCCTCTGACTGGCATCTTGGGGCTTTAATTCTTGCACCAATTGAATTTTGTAGGGTGCAGCTTTAGGTCTTTGTGCATAATGCGATGTAATGATGATCTATGCACATTTAAAGCACTTGCGCGCTTCCGAATTGAAAGGTTCGGGTCATCACGAACAGACTGATTAACATTCTCCACGTTTTCTACCGTTCTTGATGACCTAGGTCGCCCGGATTTTGATTTATCCAGCGTTGTACCAGTCTCTTCAAACTTTTTAACCCAATGTCGAATGAGCTGAATGCTTGGCGCATCATTTAAGTGGCAAAAACCTCGAATACTGCAGAATTTTCTACGCGCTACAGTTGCCGAATCACCATTTTTGTAAAACTCTCGCACACATAACGCGCGGTCTGCTCCCGAGAAACGCTCCATAGCGACTGTATTCCCAAGAGCCAGGCTACCGATTGACATAAACCCCGCGCCCCTCGGATACGTTGCGTTCACGCAGTAAGCTAAATAAATATAAAATTTCTTTTGAGACACCTTGTATATGGCTGTATGTATATACGACCCCTTGGATAGAGGTTCACCAACTTCAAAATACATTTCAAGAGGTCCATAATGCCAAACAGTTTGGGAATCACTGCTCTAAACCCCTCATATGTATTGCTATATCTGCTTTAGACACAAATTTAATTCCTGCTATTCATTTTGTTTTAAAATTTTTTATTTTTCAACTAGAGTATAAACTGTTGAAGTATGCCTTTGAATTGAGAAGTTAAACAACTTTGTAATTTTTACTTTATTACATCCTTTGATACAGGATTCTTTATATTTGATATAGGATATATGAAAATATTTTTATTTTTTTCCGATACTTCAACTATCTTAAACATTCTTAAGTAATAAAAGTCAATAGTTCCAGAAGGCGTTTTACATGAAATTTCTAATTCTCTTGTTAGACTATATATTAGGTTGATGCAAAAGTTCATGTGTTCGTATGTAAGTGGCTATATGTATGCTTTAGAATGACAGCCGAAAAAGTTTTAGTTTTTGTATGTTGGCTATTTTGCATGACAAGCAATAAATGTGAGAAGTTGCACATAAATTGTCCGAAGTCACGATTCAAAATCGGTACAACATTTCCCTTTCACTGTTGGCCAAGCAGAAAAAAAATAATTTTTTGTGATGCGTTGTTACGGTTGATGAAAAATTAATTATTACGACAATCCTTACAGTCTAAAATATTGGGTGGAATTCGGCCAAACAATCATATCGACACCACGACACAACATCCACGGCCTCAAGGATCTACTCTGTATCTGGTGGGATCAGGAAGGAGTGATCTACCATGAACTGTTACAACCATGTCAAACGGTGACGAAATCTGGTATCAGACGAAACGTCTGATACCAGACGTAAGGACCTGGCTTGAATGCCCTCACCGTAAGCTAGACTACTGGCTGACCCCAGCGTTGACAGGTTACGGTTCTTTTCGTACGTATACGAAGAGAATCGGTAAGGACCTGGAGGATACGTGCGTGTACTGCGGAATGGTGGACTCTGTAGAGCACACCATCTTTCAGTGCACGCGTTGGGACGCGGCGAGGGTGGAGGTGGGAGCCCTATGCCAAGCGGCATTAACACCTGACGCCCTGGTTGCAGAAATGATGCAATCCAGGAGGAAGTGGGAAGCCTTCCACGAGATGATTAAAGCCATCATGGAAAGGAAAGAGACCGAAGAAAGGAGCAGACAGCAGGGATCAAATAGATGGGAGCCTGAATAGACTGTCAGGGGGCATCTGACGCTGATATCCTAACGGATGGTTGCGGTTGCCTCAAGCGTGGCGAAAAAGGGGAGTTTTAGCAGGTTGAAATCCTGCACTACCTGCACGCACGGGCATGCAAGTGTCTTTGCGAAGATTTCTCCTCTTTAAAAGAAAAAAAGGTCAAACGGTGACAGGAGATTGCTACAGTAAACAACTTAAGCAACTGAACAGAGAACTGATCAAAAAGCGTCCTTAAATCACCGCAAATCGATCAAATAGCCGCAAATCTACGCAAAGTCATCCTTTTTCATGACAGCGCCAGACCTCACGTTGCCAAAAAGTACACGGAGGCAGTTTTACACATATAATAGGAAGCCCTCCCATACCTTGCTTATTCACCATACATTGCCCCTTTTGTCGACCACCTATTCAGAACGATGCAGCATGTGTTGTCTGTTACGTCTCGAATACCGAAGATGTGCGAAAATGAATGAATAATTGGATTACGTCAAAAAATGACATAGGTCTTTCAGCGCGGTACCTATTTGCTGCCTGACAGATGGCAAAAGATTATAGATTCTGATGGGTAATACTTTGATTAAATACAATGTACCATTTATTTTATATAAATAAAGAAAATTTACATGAATTTTTGCAGCAACTTTATACATATACATATATATTATTTCCTCTAACTCCTAGCTAAAGCATTGGGCCTCAGTAACACAATTACAAGCCAGGATCTTGATCTCACTCGAAGTTTTTCAGGCATATTGGGCCTACATAGTGATATACATGGTTACTAAACCATGAGTCTCCCGGTCATGGACGGTTCCATTCTAGCGTGATCCTAGATATGTCATTGTCTTCTTTGCGCAGGGTATGGTTAGGGCTCGCAATATACCGGCGCAAAGCGCAACAGTGTTCCGGTTCGTGACATTAATCGGAAATTAATCCAGTTCCTGAAATGATTGACATGTTGTTATTTTGTTTACTCGCATAATAATGAAGTTGGTGAAGTGGCAAAAAACTTTCCGGTTCCTGAAATTTTCTATTTTAAGCTTTAGGTATGATCCAGTCAACGCTTTACTTTCAAGTACCACCTCTATCTGTTTGTTTTGCACCAGAGCTCGCTGTTGCTTAAAATATTGTCATTGTGGGTGGTTAGATGGAAATGCAACACCTGATGTTAATAATACAATTTATTAATTATATATTCAATTTACAATGTTATTGTATGAATGTGTCCATGGAGTTGGGGAAGTCTTCGGTCCACCCCGTGTTGGCCGGAATTGGCCATGACCAATCTCCGAAGCAGCCCATCAGCGAGTCGAGGGGCCTGGAGAAGCCTTCTCCCACTCACATGGTACTGCTTGCTTAGCTCACCAGATATATGGGTATATGGCGTCGGTGTCTTGGTCATCACCGTGTTGACTGGAACTTGTAGAGCAGTTGGATAGGTTCCTCTGCCCCGATTCCGTACGACGTCCATGTACTTATACTACTGATTGACCTAGGTCCGATATTCACTCGTCTTGACAATTTCCTTATTACAAAAATGTAGTGTATGCATTACGTATTCAGGTAACATATGCTAGACGCTGGCAGATAGTTTTTTAATCAAGCAGCTGAATGTCACAATGCTTAGGTGTCGCAATCCTTACCTTTGTGACAATATTATACCGCCTGAAGCGTATAATACGCTTCAGACATCGATTGACGAAAACTTAAATGTCAGATAAAATTTGGTTAGTAATTTCAACATTTCGCAGCCATACAGAAACATGAACTTCACATTGATGTTGAAAATTTATAATTTCTTATTGGTGGAACACTGGTTATTGTTATATAGGTCTATATAGAATAATAAAATAGGTATTATATAGAATAGTAAAGCTAGTTGAATGCATGTAGGACTTTGCATATTTTAGGAAAATGCCATTTAGTAGCCTACCGTCATTGGTTCTAATGCTATCCAAGTAGTAAAACTTAAAAATAAGAAAATATTACACCAAATTTTTAATGTATCAAAATGTATCAAATTATTAATAAAAAATATGGTATGTACAAGAATCGGCCCAAAGAATCACACTAAAAAAATTAAGATATGAAATCTAAAGTATGACAATTTCCAATGCTTTTCTTGTGTTCTTAATGAAATTAAATTCAAATTAAGCTGACAGAATTTATGTTTCAGATTTGAGAAATAAATATTTGTTTTCTTTGTAAATATTTCTGCAAAGAATGCAAACAGAAATAAAAGGAAATATTCACTTTGAAATCCAACTCATCTTCAAGAAAATTCATACAAAAAAAAATAATACAAAAACGTAAAATTTACAGAATTAATTTTATAAAATGTATAAAATGGTTTTATATATTTAATTAGTACATGAATTTCTCACCAGGGTAACAAAACAAACACATTTTTATTTACTTCAGTTCCCGTAATTGTGGAAAATTATTTTCTTTACCAAACAATAAAAATGTAATAAATACTTATTACACCACCTTTGTGTCATTAATGTTCTGCCATAACTACTTGGTAAGGAGTTTGTCTAAGGAATAGAGGGACGTGGGTTCAATTCCTGTTGACTCCGAGAAATTCTCCTTTTATCTATATATATATAAAGCTAAGTGTCCTCATTAACCCACTCATCAACGCCCAGCCCAAACCACTGGGCCTAGAATCATGTAATTTTGGGAGTATATCCTCCATGACATAAGCATCCACTAAGAAGAGATTTTTCAAAATTCAACCCCTTAGGGGTGAAGAGGGGTTAAATGTGATTTCACGGATTCCTTAATATATGTTAGAACCAATAAGATATCGACTTGGTTTTTGCTTACAAAGATTACGCATACAAATGTCAAAAAGCTTATTTCAGGATTTCGTCCTAATCAACCCCTAAAAGGATGAATCTACAATCGGGGTGAATTATAGAACCAGTCATATTTCCTGTGTTTGTTGAGTTATAACATTCCTTTTTGGCATATTGGTTTTACTGTTTTTTTTAAATTTCACCCCTAAAAGTGTAAATTGGGATATTATTTATTAGAAACATGAAATCCGAGTGTACGTTTCGTACATTTGTTGCTTCTTCTATAACATAAGCACTCTCTAAGAAGGAATTTTTCGAAGTTTGACCCTTAAGTGGACGAAAAGGGGTTAAATTTTTCCACGGATTATTCAATATCTCTTAGGTCTGATAAAATACAGACTTGGTTTTTTCTTACAAAGGTTACCCATATGTGTTTTCAGACAGGTTTTTCAAATTTCACCCCTACTTACACGTGTATCGAAACATAACTGAGGATTTTACACTAATCAGTCTCTAACGGGGCGAATCTAAGTTCGGGGTACAAGATAGACTTGAGGGAGAACTGTTTCCCACATGGACAATTGGTCTGCCCCAAAGTGAGCTCATCCAGCAGCCTAGGTGATCTTAGCAACTGAAAAGAGAGTCACCAACGTGATCTATAAAGAACCATGACATTTATAATTGCAGGATGATAACAGACCGTCAATATACCGTAGCGACGCACGGGTACGGGAGCTAGTTTTGTATAAATCAACACAAGAATGCTTAAAAAATAGTAGTTTATACAGAAAAAATTAGTCCAAGAAAAACTTTGACTACGTTGATTTCATATACTATCAGAAGTTTAGGTATTGTGAAAGAGTACTACAAAGAAAAATATTTTTACCTATTGTTTAATGATAAAAATTGGGCTTTATTTGAAGCCTACTTTGATTGAGGTGGTTTTAAAAATTGACCTTTTTTTATTTCAACTCTATCAGGCGCGATGTTTTCGTAACGTTTGGTTATAACATATCTGATCTGATCAAAAAGAAAGAAGTTTATGGAGCCTTTGTCAATACTGTTTAAATCATCTCTGTTCCTACAAGAAATGTCAACCAGTAATCGAAGATTTTAGTGGTATACTAGCGTCGGCGAATCAACGCAGTTACGTCACACGACGTAATAAACGATTGCGTTGTTCCAGACAGTACAATCGTTTGTTACGTCGTGTGACGTAACTGCATTGATTCGCCGACGCTAGTATAAGTCCCTTACTAATAAGTTTTTCACAGACTGTGCGTTTGAGATACAGTGGTCGCTTGAACAGTGATTATTTAACGTTTAGAATTTTTTACGATGACTATTCATCCAGGCTCAGTAGTTCCCAACTTAATTCAATCACTAAAGCACTTTTCAGCTTAATAAGAAATTGTAGAACCCTGACAATTTTACTTACTCAATGCAACTACGCTAGTGAAAAAAGTTAGACCAGGAAAACCAAGAAAAATTTTGCACCACCAAGAAACAAAAGAAGCTGGAATGAAGAGAGGTGTAAAGTTGGAGGAGGTAAGGAAATATACAAAGGGCAGAACACGATGGAAAGAAGTATGGAAAACAACGCTAGACTTAACTCAACTACAATTTTACATCGCAATGTGGAGCTGTCGTTGAAGCTGGAGTTTAATCGTGGAGCCAAGTTCGTATCTCTAGTGTCGGGCTTTGTTTCAGTTTTCATTTTATTTCTATTTGTTCTCTTCTTTTACGGGAGAACGTCGCCACTATTTTTTCTATTCATTTCTGTCTTATATCCTACTTCTTGCTTCATTTCAAGGGAACTATATTTTCTCTACTGTTTTTCTAATTTCTCCACTCCATTCTTTTCTAAGTCATCCTCCGCGTGTTCTTTTAGATATCTTGACTTCATATACCTTTTTCTTACCACTCCCTTCATCCATTTTCTGGATACGACCATATATCATCTCAATAGACATTCTTTTATCAGTTCTACTACTTTTGTTCCCAACCATTTATGACAATTTTTACTGATTATAAAAATAACACTGTAAATCAAATTATTTATTATTGAAAATAAACAGATTAATAATGGAAAAGCAAATATAACTCATTCAAATTAGTAATTAAGATGAAGAATTAAATTTGGTTTAATTGTAGACAGCTTACTTTTGTAATTTGTTTTTGTCGCAGTGTAGAGCGAAAATACGCTTTCACTATGGCACTATTCGGCAACAACAACGCAGTGCCTTTTTGAATAAATTCAGATACTCCTCTTTTAACACCAAAACTTTTTTAATGAAACTTCATTAAACGAAACTTTTATTTGGCTGTTTGAACTCCGGTCGATGAGGTTTTCACAATTTGAAGTAGATAGTTTTTTCATTTTAATATTAAAGGATTAAAAAATGTAGTTTATTATTACAGTAACTATTGGGATCATCTTTTAGGAGGGAAGAAGTCTCCCTCTCCTTTTTACCGACCGCCAACATATATAAGGGAGGTATTGTGATCAACCTATTTTGACATTTCGAGATTAGATGGATCTCCACGAATTGAGGTCCATACATAACGTTTTGACTATTTTTAGCATGATGTCTGTCGGTCTGTCTGTTTGTCTGTCTGTCTGTCCGTCGGTCTGTGTACACGTGCAGAGCAAATTCGGCTAAAAGAATTTTTATGAAACTTCATATTTAAGCTTTTGACATCAATGGCGCAAGTTGATCAACTTTTGGTAAAAATTAGTTAACTAGAAATGGGAGTTTACTCGTATCGATTTTAAGATTTTTGCAAATATTTTACAACAGATAAATATTTCGAAAAAAAATATTAAACAAAAATTGCTATAAAAGCAATAACTAACAACTTTTATTTGAGACATTTCTACCGACCGTCCACATATATAAGGGAGGTATTGTGATCATACCGATTTTGACATTTCGAGATTTCGATGGATCTCCATGAATTGAGATCCCTACATAACGTTTTGACTATTTTTAGCATGATGTCTGTCGTTCTGTCTGTCCGTCCGTCTGTCTGTCTGTCCGTCTGTCTGTCCGTCTGTCTGTCCGTCTGTCTGTCCGTCTGTCTGTCCGTCTGTCTGTCCGTCTGTCTGTCCGTCTGTCTGTCCGTCTGTCTGTCCGTCTGTCTGTCCGTCTGTCTGTGTACATGTGCAGAGCAAATTACGCTAAAATGATTTTTATGAAACTGCATATTTAAGCTTTTAACATCAATGGCACGAGTTGATCAACTTTACGATGGCGGTCGGTCCTGTGGTGGTCACAGCTGATTTTTTTTTTTTTTTTTTGTATGTGTGCAGATAAATTTCCATGGTTATCGTAAATTATTAATACACATTATGAAATTGTCAACGTAATATAATACCAATATTCAATTAAAACACTAGGTTGGTTTCACAAATAAATTATTTGTATTTAATCATGTTTCACCTAGGAATAACGGAAAACTCTACCCAATCTGTAATATAATACGTTATTGTCTTTTACAATAATAACTACTCTGCTGCTAGAATGTATTTTATACAAGTACTTTGTGATGGCGGGCGGTCCTGTGGTGACCACAGCTGATATTTTTAAACACTTATTTTAAATTTATTTATTAATTAGAACTCAAAAACTCATTTTATTGCGGAGTCCCAACCCTAGGAGTATCCTAAGATAACTGCAGAAACCGAGCGGAACCCTAGGTTTCCACGGAACACAAGCTTTAGTCAAAGTTTATAAAGTGCATTTAATATTTCCATATGTATTAGTGTATATTGATATATGATTAAGTAAAATATGAACAAAACTATAGCTTTGATATTTTTTTAAATGAATATGTAATACATTTTTAATTTTAGTTAATTTTCAGTTAACAAAGCATATCTCAAAATCTCAAAAAAGAGATTGAAATCATGTGGTTTAAACTGAACTTCTTAATTAAGTATTATAAAGTACTACGTAAATTAAGTATTTTCATTTTGCTTTTCGCATTATCGAAAAATTGTAACTCAAAAATTATTTATATTTTGTGGTCTTCAGTGGTATCTTAAAGGAAAGAGAAGAAGATTAGCAGTGGAATTGAAAACACTTATCAACAAATAATCCCGAGACTTGTCTGAAGAAGACTGAGAAGATAGGAATCAATAGCACCTGAGAAGTAAACCTGTAAGGCGAAAAAACCAAGAAGATGAGAAGAAGAAATAATGAGGCCTTATTTATATGTATCAGCAAATAAATCCCTCGAAAATGGACAAAAATCGTATAGTATGCAAGATGCTCCAGAATCCTTCGAGCGACAGATAGCGCAACAGAAATGATATAAAAGTGTTTAAATCAAAATGGAAAGCACCTTCAACAACATAAAAATACTTTACTAGTCGTTACAGAGAATACAATTTTTCGTAAACTCTAAAATTTATTAAAAATTTTTATAAGTTAAAGTTATTTCTTTTCAAAAGCTGTATCCAAAGATGGTCAACTCAACATACGTTCCTATTTAGAAAATCAAAGTCATCCTTTATATCCTGTACTTATACCAATACTAGCATTAGATTCTTTGGGTAAACTTTGGTGATCAATTTTTTTACCGACCACCAACATGTATGTATAAGGGAGGTATTGTGATCATACCGATTTTGACATTTCAAGATTTCGATGGATCTCCACGAATTGAGGTCCCTACATAAGGTTTTGACTATTTTTAGCATGATGTCTGTCTATCTGTCTGTCTGTCTGTCGGTCCGTGTACACGTGCAGAACAAATTCGGCTAAAAGGACTTTTATGAAAATTCATATTTAAGCTTTTGGCAACAATGGCACAAGTTGATCAACTTTTGGTAAAAATCGGTTAACTAGAATGAGAGATTACTCGTGTCGGTTTAAGATTTTTGCGAATATTTCACAACAGAGAAATATTTCGGAAAAAAAAATATTAAACAAAAGTTGCTATAAAAGCAATAACAACTTTTATTTAAGACATTTTTTGATAAAGCAGCATAAATTAAACTAGTACTTTGTGATGGCGGTCGTTCTGTGGTGGCCACAGCTATTTTTTTAACTTGCTTACACATCGCATTTTCGAGAAAAATCATGTTTCTCTATCTTGATACACCCTGTATACGTATATAGAATATACTTTAGAAAAATCTATTTTTAACAGACTCCAGGAACTCTCCCCTTAAAAATTAATATCTGTTTATACAGAAATAATAGAGCCAAAACCTTACTCCAAAACATAACTTTAATAGCGTACAGAAAGTCAGCAATACAATATATTATTATTATTATTATTTGTTCTTACATCAACAGCTTTAAAATTCCTTGTAAAGTTTTGCCTTTTGATATATTCAATCATGTGTACATCCTAGTAAGTTAGGTTGTTTACACTTTTCCAAATATTTCATTTTAAGTTTCCTATTTTCGTGTGATAATGCATAGTTTCCCAAGTGAGTTGATAAGTGCGCGAATATTAGTTCGCATCTGCTTAAAATTTTAGCCCCGCGAGATATATAACCGTGAACTTGAACTCTCGAGAATAGTAAACCAATAATTATAAACAATAGACTTCGCGTAATGTTTAATAAATAGATGTTTTAAAATTCAGTCACGCCGAATAGATACTGTTTGAATCGAATATTTAGACACAAATAATAACATTGTAAGATACTATAATTTTGTAATAAGGCAGAACATTAAAGGCTCGCGCCCATTAGGACGGATCGCAGTGCATCGCACTACAATTTAAAATTCAGCACTGATTTTAACACACATTTTATATGAGTCATCGCACATTGTTGACGGAACGCATTGACTGATCGCCTGACAGGTGAATTTTTACGCGTTACCCGCTGAAGCCCGTCCCTCTACAGCACAGTGTGCGATGGCAGGCGAAATTCTGCAAACCTCTTTGAAGAAATTTGGTGCAATATTGGGGGAAAACATTCTCGCCTAGAAGCAACTCTTTAAGAAGAGCATGGAATTCTCCAAATTTATTTATTTTTTTAAATAGTTTATATCACTTTTGTTATTTCTTCTTCAAACTACAGCTGAACTAAATAAAGTTTTCCATCCAAACTGTCCATTTTAAACACAGGGAGTAGCAAGAGGAGTCGGAAACAGAAAGTAGAATGAGGAGAAATTAGTTGGCCGGTGACGGATAAAAAGAGCATATAGTTTAACAGAGGAAATTACCAAAATTAAATGATGTCATTCGTGTGAAATTGAGGATGAAATATGGCTGTGTTTCAGTAGTTCTTGTCACTGTTGCCGTAGCAGCACTGCATACTCAAAAAAGTACATACGAGGTCTGTTCAAAAAGTATCGCGAATTTTGAATTTCCGCAGGTAATGTATATTCCATTTTCGATTTTTTTGTGGCGTTATGTTGGTACTCATGTCTCTCACTTATGCCGACATGTTCAGCCATTTTGAATGTTCAGTTAATTTTTGACAGTTGCTTTGCGTGCACGTGTTTTGGCTCGTCTTCGATTTTTGCCTATACCAAAAAATGGATCAAAGAATCTGTATCAAATTTTGTGTGAAAAACAAAATTAAGTGCGCGACGCATTTCGAATGTTGACTGTGGCATATGGTGAAGATACCTTGGACCGAAGCAACGTTTATCGGTGATACAAAATGTTCTCAGAGGGCCGAGAAGATGTGAAAGACGAAAAGCGTGCCGGACGCCCGAGCACGTTAACAACAGACGAAAAAATTGATGAAATGAAGAAAATAGTATTGGCCAAACGTCGAATCACCGTTAGAGAAGTTGCTGAGGACCTAAACATATCGATTGGCTCGTGCCATTCAATTTTTACCAATGATTTGCCACACATCGTTGCTTGTGCGCGAATTTTTGGCCAAAAACAACACACTAATAATGCCGCAGCCACCGTATTCCCCAGATCTAGCCCCCTGTGACTTTTTCTTGTTCCCGAAACTGCAGAGGCCCATGAAAGGACGATGCTACGCTACGAGTGAGGAGATAAACACGGCATCGAAGGAGGAGCTGAACAAGATCACAAAAAATGATTTTTTCAAGTGCTTCGAGAATTGGAAAAAACATTATTTATGAATAATTAAATAATTTTTGAAAAAACACAAAATTCGCGATACTTTTTGAACAGACCTCGTATATTTATCTTAATATCTTCAAATATAACAAATGATTTTAGAAACTACGGACGTACGTTGGTACAAGTGGTTCAAATACGTTATTGGTATATATTTGTTTATCGATTCTTTATCGATCATTCGGAACCAGGATTCTATATAACCTTATTGTATTGAGACGCGTTGCAGCCCGGCACGTATCTAATGTGCGTTGCAACATTTTTGCGATGCAATGCACTGAAGCCCAATCTGGCACTAGTGTGCACGAGCCTTAAGGAGTAAGGATTACAACAGCGGTTCTAGATTAGAGCAATAAAAAATCGTCCTCGCCAGAACGGACTTAGCTGGTTTTGGATACCCAACCCTAGAACTAGGTATCCGGAATCGGGTGTCCGAAACCAGATATCCAGAATGGGGTATTCAAAGCTGGATATCCAGAACCGGTCATTCAAAACCAGACATACGCAGATGGGTGTCCAAAACCGGTTATTCAAAACTACGTATCTGTAACCGGGTTACTGGGATCGGGTTGCTCGAAGATTACATATCCGGTTTTATCTGAAAACCGAAACCGGGTACACGAAAAGCCTATTTCAGTTCCCAGCACTATTTTTAACGGATACCACATAATATGCGGGCAATTTAAAGTGTAACTTGGTTTAGTATCAAGCAAACAGTTTAGCTTCATAGGGTACTTTATTATTTAACACAATCTCCTCGAAACTGAATGCACTTCTATCAACATATCTCCAGGTTTCCCACCCGGAAATGTTGGAAATGGCTCTCCTTTCCACTCAAATTTTTTGTCAGCCAGGAAATTTTTGAGTTTCGGGAACAGATAAAAATCCAAAGGAGCTTAATAAGGAAGATTTGGTAGATACGGAAGAATATCAAACTTAAATTCGTTCAATTTTTACTGACAACACTGCCGATACATAGCAATGTGAAACAGAACTTTTTTCTTGACCATTTCGGGACGTTTTTCTACGATCGGTGACTCTAATTTCTTCAAAAGTTTTGCGTAGTACTGATCAATAACGGTTTTTTATTTTTCAAGATAGTGGATCAATAGAATTCCTTTCGCATTCTTTCCAGCCAATGGTACAGTCTTCGACTTTTTCGGAGGAGAGTCACCTCGTACAGTCCACTGTTTGGATTGCGTTTTTGATTCAAGCGTGTAATGGTAAATCTAAGTTTCATCTATGGTCACACAACGTAGCAAGAAATCTGCTGGATTCTTCTTAAAGACATTTAAATAGCCGGCTGATATTCCCATATGAACACGCTTGTGCTCTAAGGTATAATGAACAAACACGGTACGCATCTTGCGAAAAGTTTTTTCATATTCGATTAATTGTGTAAAATAAAATAAAATAAAAAAACGCTCTGTTGAGATACCTGTGGTCTCTACTAACTCGTCTACTTTCTCTCACCTGTTGGACAAAACCAATTTAGGAAAATAATTTCATGTATTTCTTTTGCTGTTTTCCTTTCCAAATAAAAAAGATTTGAATCACACGAATTTCTATTCATCTTTTCTGCACTAATGCTTAAAACGCTTGTATTGAAACAGCTGTTAGTCAAAAATTCTAAAATTATGATAAAGAAGGAAAATATATTCCACACATATAGAGTTACAGCCTTCTATGCAGAGATGGGGAGCCTAAGTCGGAGTCGGGAGTTGGGAGTCGAGGAGTCAGAAAAAGCAATCGACTCCCGACTCTTTAATTCAATAACAAACCAAAAACGAAAACAAAATAACAATATTATCAGAATTTTTTAAAGCATGGAAACAGGAAAGACATTTTGTTTTCTGTTTAAACATAAAAATAAAATTAAAAATATTCAATACAGGCTTTAACTGGTTTTCCTTCATGCTTTCCAGTTTAAAATTTGATTAACACTACTGGTATTAGCAGAGTAATATGATGCAGAGAGTAATAGTAATATGAAGCAATAAAGATTTTTGTTTTTACTCATATCCACTGTTTCTATATACTCTGTTTATTATTTTTAAGCGGAATAGAGAAACATTTGGAATAGACTTTACGATTTACGATTTACGAGTGCCAGGAGTCGATAGTCAGAGTCGGAGTTGGCAGTTGGAGTCGGAGTCGGAGTCGGGAGTCGGAGTCGGAGTCGGGAGTCAGAGTCGGTTTTGAAAAATATCGATTCGGGAGTCGTTAATTTTTCTGCTGACTCGCCATCCCTTCTTCTATGAGTACCCGAATCAAATTACTTCTCAAACTGCCTTCGTAAAACCTACATGTACCGGTAACATTAATTTTGAAATCAGTTCATTGTTATAATAGTTTTAACAAATATCTATGAAAAAAATTAAAATCAATACATAATGGATTAAGGTAGATTAGAGGAACTGTCAGTTTAAATAGAAACTGAATCATCTAAAATAATTACATAGAATTTAAAACACTGAAAAACTTTTAGTTTTCAAAACTTTTCAGTTTAGTAATTACAATTATTTTCCATAGTAATAATTACAAAGTTCTTTCACATCTAACGGAAATTTTCTTTTTCCAAGAAATGTACGTATAAAAATTTGATATTTATGGGCTTTCAGTAAGCTCAATCGAAAGCTCTGTTCAATAATTTATTCTTAAGCACCGTTTTGTTCATCTTTCAAAAAGATAAATGTCAAATAAAAATTTATTTTTGTATTTCAAGAAAAAATGGAATAGGGAAGATATTTAATTTTTTATAGTATCACGTAACATATATTGTGAAAAAAAATTATTGCTACACGTCATATGAAAAATAAATTTACGAAAGAATAACGCACATAGCACGGGTAAACCTATTTCTTGACCTCCGGCACAATACGTGATCAGCGTAAGGTGTCATATTATGCCTCTACGAGACAATTTGAATAAGTAAGGGCAATGTCCTGAATTACAAAAGCAATACCAAAATTGTTATTGATAGTGTTCAACACAGTCTACCTACGAAAAATCTAACTGTCAAAAACCCCAATCGTACGCCCGCATTTTGGTGCAAGAATGTCATTTGCCAATAAACTATCAGATGGCGATTTTTTTTTAGGATTTTGTAGGTATTACAAAATAACGGCACGCTGTGTTTGTCTGTTTGATATAAACTGTGGAGAAAGGGCTAGACCTAGAAAGTTGAAATTCAGCATAGTTACACAATTCTTTAACCTATATGTGGAAAAACTATTGAGAGTTCAAAAAGACACAACGCAGAAAAAAAAATAACAAATATATATTCAAGGAAAGTATAAATGTATCAGGTCGTCAAGTATGAAATTTGTAGTTAATAATATTGCCAACTTTAACAGCTTATTATTTGACATTGGCTTAAAATTTTACCGTTCTGTTTTTTTTTTTTTTTTGTTGGTAAGTACACATCTCGCCTGTTTAAAGAGAAATCATTGTATGCTCTAAAAAATATCAAAAACTGTTTTAAAAATTAATTCTGTTGAAAATGGAACGGTCGGATATTCGCACTATTGTGAAGTATGAGTTCTTACGTGGAACTACGGCATCGCAGACCGGGCGAAACATTAATAGTGTATTTGGCTCTAGTGTTACTACGCAGCAGACAGTATCAAATCGGTTCGCCAAATTTCATACAGATAACTTAAAAACCGAACAAAAAAAAAACTGGCTCATCGATCACAGCAGAAATATACTGCAACCAACTGGACGAAATGACGCAAAAACTTAAAGAAAAACATCCTAGATTGGTCAACAGATCGACTCCTATCTTATTGCATGATAACGGTAGACCACACACTGCACAAATGACTGTAGCAAAACTACATGAATTGGAGTTGGAACTTCTTTATCATCCTCTATACTCACCAGACCTAGCCCCCACTGACTACCACTTCTTCCGCAATTTGGATAACTTTTTAATAGGAAAACAGTTTAATTCCGACAATGCTGTAAAACTGGCCTTCCAGGAATTCATTGAATTCATCTCTTAGGATCAATAAGATATCGACTTGCTTTTTGCTTGCAAATATTACCTAATGTTTAAAACAGAAATACACGATCTTGCACTTACCAACCCCTAAATGGGTGAATCTACATTCGGGGTGAATTATAGAAACCTTGAAATTTCCTGGGTTATAACACTTCATTTTGGTACATGGGTTTCTATTTATAAAGCGTTTTGACAGCTTTTTAAATTTCATCCGTAACGGGGTAAATTGGTATTTTTTATTTTTTATTCGATAGAGCGTCCCTTGACAAAGAGACATGAAATTCGGGAGAAACTCTTCGTATATTCTATGCTTCTTGAGGTGTAACATTCCTTTCTGGCATATGGGTGACTTTTTAAAATCTTGCGTTAGTATTTTTACAGTTTTCTGAAATTTCACTCCTAAAGGGTAAATTAGTATTTTTTTGTTAGAAATAAAAAATTTGGAAAGTACATTCCTCAGTATGATGTAAGAACCCACTAAGAAAAGATTTTTTCACGTTCGATCCCTATGTGGTGAAAAGGAGTAAAATGTTTTTTTCACTGATTCCTCAATATCTCTTAGGACAGATGAGATATCGACTAGGTTTTTGCTTAGGTTACTCATATACAAGTTTAAAAACAAACTGCGAATTTTACGCCAATGAGACCATCAATATACCGTAGCGAAGCACGGGTTTTTGGCTAGTTGATAATAAAAGGTACAATATCAAACTAACGAATCAGTGGCTCGCTATAACTAGCTCCGAACCATACACCCTGGAGACGTGAACACAAAAATCGTAAAAATATTTTCAAAACCAATAATGAATTAAGATACAATGTCTAAACTGATTTTTACATTATCTAAATATGTGATTCATAGCTAACCATCTTACTACATAACCACTTCAGTATGACAGAAATACAACTATTTAAATTTTGGTATCACGCAATTTTAGTGCTAAATAATACAGAATACTATTTCTGGTTAAATTAGAATGAATACATAAGTAGTCCCTCGTTTAATTTGGCTCTAAACTAATCAAAACTTATTAAATAACCACAACAGTGTTCTGAATAATTATTTGCTTTACATATAAAATAAATAAATAATATTAACATATTTTTCGAATGTTTTCTTTAAACGTTTAAAAAAGAAAATCGAAACGGCTCTTGACCTCAAAGTCATGGTCGGGCTAATTATTTTCTATATAGCCTGTATATAGAAAACCGTATATAGAGTATCAAACTTTTCCACCCCTTTTTTTTTCTCTCAAAAATGCGATGTGTGATCAAGTTGGAAAAAAGATTTTATTACCAAAGTCTACCCAAAGAATCGAATGACAGTAATGAAATTTTCCGGAACAAACCAGAAGTAGAGGATATCAATGACAACTCTGATTTTTTAAACGGTAGCTTATGTCGAGAATAGAGCGTTTGAAAGAAACTTTTACTTATTCTTTTAAATTTTTTAGGGTTTACGAAAAATTGTATTCTATAACGACTTGAGGGTAAAATATTTTTATTTACATATATTCAATGTGCCTTTTATTTTAATTTAAACAGTTTCACATACTTACGTTTGAGCTATTTCTAGCTCAGAGCATAGTGAAAAATAAATAAATAAATAAAATAAAAATATATCATTTTCATGTAAATCCTACTTGAATGTACGATTTGAAATGAATTATTTTTAATTATTATGTTTTATTATGTTCAGAGCTACATATAGCTTAAAATTAAGATAAGGGAGTAATTAAATCAAAATAGACTTAGAACACTTGTAAGAAAAAATATTTTACTTTCAAGTCGTTAACGATTTTTATAAACCCGTAAAAGATAATAAAATAATATTTAAGTTAAAGTTATTTCTTTTCAAAGTCTCTGTCCAATGACTCGACAGTTAAAAAATAAAAGTTGGCCCTAATATCCTGTACTTTGTTCCGGAAAATTTTAATACTACCGTTAAATTGTTTAGATAAATTTGTTAATATTGTTTCCCAACTTCCTCTCAAAAAATAGTGTTCCCTCTATCTTGATACACCAGAGCTCGAAATATTTTGTATAAAGTATTTGAAAAAGTATTTCAATTACTTTCTGGTATTTTAAATAACGTATTTCATATACAAATACGACGGTCACTCTGGTGTAATGGTTAATATACTTGCGTGTTGACTGTTAGACCAAGGTGGTTCGGGTTCGAATACCGGTTATGGCATTGATGTTTGTATTTGTGTTTAGTATTAAGGTTTTTAAAAAAATGTATAATTAAAAATTAAAAAGCATGTAGCCTGGTTAATGGCCATAGTTGCTAAGACCAAATAAATAAATTTAAATACAAATACAAATACAAAAATGCTCTTGGTATTTGGATTTGCAAATACTTTCTCTTTGGTATTTGATATTTGTGGTTTTTCCTAGTATTACAAATAATTCCCTATTATTTCAAATATTTCTCTATTATTTCAAATATTTCTATATTAAATATTTCAAATATTTACTAATATTTCAAATAATTTCCTAGTATTTCAAATAATTCTGGTATTTCAAATGCATTTAAATGATTTGAAATACATTATTTCAAATACATTTTAAAACTATTTGACATATTAGGGCTATCAGTGATGACTGATTATCACTGATAACTAATATAGGGTGACCATTCATCCCGCTTTTTGTGGGACTGTCCCGCATTTTGATTGGGTGTCCCGCATTAAGGTGCGTCCCGCAAAAGTCCCGCATTCTAACATTTTGTCCCACATTTTAACATTTTGTCCCGCATTGTAACTTGTATTTGAGGAAATGAGGACCTTTGGTTTTGCTCTTCACTTATATTTGGGAAGTGACGACCTTTTTTTGCTCCGTCCCGCATTGCCTTCTTAAAAAAATTGTCACCCTAGACTAGTAGTATTTGTTATTTCAAATACTATAATCGGTATTTGGTATTTGGTATTAGAAATATATGGCACAGCTTACTGGTAATGTTGGGTCGTCATAGATTCGTAAATTAAATTCAAGAATCAGAAAAAAAGGTGACATAATAGAACAAGTATCAAATCGGTGGAGATTAATCAGAAATGTGGCAATATTGACTGATGGACCAGAACAATTCTCAAATGGCCACCCCGACTATACTAGGGAAAGAGATAAACCACCTTCCATATGACCTTATATGACATATATTAAGAGAATTGCCGTAAAAAGGTTCTTGTTGGCCCAAGGTTTGGAGATCTTCACATTTAACTCCAAAATATGTACACCTATAAATTATATTCTAGACCAGGGTTTCACAACCGGGGGGGGGGCACAGGGGGGCCGTGAGAATTTCATCGGGGGGCTGCGAAGTCATAAAATCGAAGCATGAAAACATTTTCTTTTTTTTTTGTTATTTTTTTATTATGCTTCGAGTTACAGATAACTCAAGAGTATGGATACGAAAGTGTTTAAATCAAAATGGAAGGCACTTTGAACACTTGTAAATAAGAATACTTTATTTTAATAAGCCATTATAGAGAATAAAATTTTTCGACAACCATAAAAGATATTAAATAAATGTTTAAGTAAAAGTTGTTTCTTTTTAAAAGTTCTATCCAAAGATATCAACATGACATACGTTACCATTTACAAACTAAAATTTGTCCTTGTTATCCTTCACTTTCGGTTTATTCGGGAAAATTTCAGTACTATTATTCAATTCTTTGCATAAATTTTGGTCATCAAAAATCGTGCCCCTCTATCTTGATACACACAATATATATCGTCCCAGTAAACAGCATTTTACTGCCTAGGTAAAAAAATTCAACGGTAGATAAATAGATAGTTTATTATTATTCATGCCATTTCTGGTTTGGAATATAGTACAATAGTTATTTGTGCACCATGGCCCAAAAGTAGATATTTTTGGCAAAGGTGCACATTATATTTTTTGGAGTAACCATGGAGATCTTGTAACTTAAGAAATGACACATAGATGGCTTTAGCATCCAGCGGCTAAAAACATAAGCGAATCAGCCAAGGCCGAAAAAAACCGGCAAGACAGATTTCATCCCAAAGATTCCTATATATTTATATATATTAAGTTTTAATAAAATATTTTGTGGAATATAACCAAGTGTATTATTTACTATTTATTCATCATGTTTCATCAAGAGTTAATAGTTACATCTATCAATATTAATATATCGTCCCCTTAATACTACAACTGGGTAACTCGAATTTTGGGTATTTTGAGCTATTTGCACCTACCTATCCAATTATTTATTATCTTTGTAATGCTAAATCTAAATAAGTACTGCTAAATGTTTTAAGTACAAAAACCCAGTAAAACAAATAAATAAGTTCATTGCTGTTTATTGCTTGTCAAAACTTAAAATTGATTTTCTGAGAAACTACTAATTTTAAGTTACCTGGTTGTAGTATTAAGGGGACGATATATAGAGGGGGGGCGCAGGCAATATGTACATAATTTCGGGGGGACCCATGACAGAAAAGGTTGAGAAACACTGTTCTAGACTATAATATTCATTTGTTTAACTAGAAAGAAAAGTTGCAGTTTTATATTTTTTACAGATTTATAGCCGAAAACCAGGCTTGAAAAAGAGTCAAGGCAATAACACTGTATTTCTGTCGTGTTAAAAATATAACAATTTAATTATTTTTTTATTTGTTAATTTACCTCCTAGCATCGACGAAGATAATAACATCATCTTACAGTCATGTAGGAAACTTTGAGATGAAATCTGTCGCACTCCATCAAACACAAGAGATCCTTCTATGGACAACTAGTTCCAACTTTACCGCCAAATATACGCCAATACCGCCAAATGGACAATAAATTATATTATACAAGGTGTCTCAAAAGAAATTTTATATTTATTTAGCTTACTGCGTGAACGCAACGCATCCGAGGGGCGCGGGGGTTATGTCAATCGGTAGCCTGGCTCTTGGGAATTTAGTCGCTATGGAGCGTTTCTCGGGAGCAGACCGCGCGTTATGCGTGCGAGAGTTTTACAAAAACGGTGATTCGGCGACTGTAGCGCGTTGAAAATTCTGCAGTATTCGAGGTTTTCGCCAGTTAAATGATGCGCCAAGCATTCCTCTCATTCGACATTGGGTTAAAAAGTTTGAAGAGACTGGTACAACGCTGTATAAATCAAAATCCGGGCGACCTAGGTCATCAAGAACGGTAGAAAACGTGGAGAATGTTAATCAGTCTGTTCGTGACGACCCGAACCTTTCAATTCGGAAGCGCGCAAGTGCTTTAAATGTGCATAGATCATCATTACATCGCATTATGCACAAAGACCTAAAGCTGCACCCCTACAAAATTCAATTGGTGCAAGAATTAAAGCCCCAAGATGCCAGTCAGAGGCTTAATTTCGTAAATCAGGTGATTGAGCGATTTTCAACGTTTACCAACATCTTGTTTTCGGATGAAACTCATTTTCATCTTAATGGCCACGTAAATAAGCAGAACTGCCGCTACTGGAGTGCAACGAATCCGAAACGCAAAAATCAGAAACCCCTACATTCGCTTAAAGTGACCGTATGGGCTGCGATGTCGGCGCGAGGAATTATCGGCCCTTACTTCTTTGAAGACGAAAGGGGGAGTGCAGTTACAGTGAATTCAGAGCGTTATGTGGAGATGTTAGACAACTTCTTGGTACCTGAACTGCAAAACTTTCCTGGCTATAACCAAAGAACATGGTTCCAACAGGACGGAGCAACTTCACACACGTCCAATATGTCTCTGCCACGTGTTCGTGAAATTTTCTCAGGCAAATTGATCTCCCGGAGAGGTGACATAAATTGGCCTCCACGCAGTCCAGATTTAACTCCTATGGACTTTTTCCTATGGGGTTATCTTAAATCTAAAGTTTACGCCAATAAACCGACTTCACTGGCGCATTTGAAAGAAAATATCCGTCACGAAATGGCAGCCATCCCTGAGTCCACCTGCCGAGACGTCATAAGTAATTTTACTGTTAGATTAAATGAGTGCCGAGAACGCGAGGGTCTACATTTAGACGATATTATTTTTAAGAAATAAATCCCCAAAAAGTGTATTTTAATAATTAATAAACATTTTTTCTATATACGGCTTACTTTTTTTTTAATCGATCCACTAAATATAAAATTTCTTTTGAGACACCTTGTATAAGGACGATCTGGCGCCTAAGGTTCAACCATACATGCTCTCCACCAGGTTCGCTCCTAGGCGGGGACAAGTGGGGCACCTGCCGCAGGCCCCATCGCCTCTAAGGGCCCCGCGCTTTGACCGTCAAGTAATAAATTAAAGATTTGTTCTGAAAAAGACCACTCAGTTACAAGTTTAGATTTATGCTTAGGGTTGTTATCGTTTTGGAACCACCACGATAACGGCATATTTTTGTCTGCGTAAAGATACATGACGTGCTCCAAAATATCCCTCTGCTTTCATTATATCATCGATTTTGTGGAGAGGACCAACTCCATGCGAGGAGAAACAGCCCATGCAAACCATGTATAAAGCCATTGTTGAGTCTCAAAAATATTAAGGCTACATTAAATCTTGTAAAAAATCACGCAAATTGAACATTTCAGCAATGGAAAACTATATTATTCTCAGATGAAAGTAAATTTAATCTGATGAAATCATATGGACACCAATTTTTGAGACAACCGAAAAATAAACGTTTAGATCCTCGCTACTGTATCCCAACAGTAAAGCATGGGGGCGGCAACGTAATGGTATGGGGCTGTTTCTCCTCGCATGGAGTTTGTCCTCTCCAGAATATCGATGATATAATGAAAGCTGTGGGCTATAGAAAAATTTTGGAGCAAGTCATGTATCCTTACGCAAACGAAAATATGCCGTTATCATGGTGGCTCCAACACGATAACGACCCTTAGCATAAATCTAAACTTGTAACTGAGTGGTTGCAAGCAAATAGGATTCGAGTTTTAGATTGGCCAGTCCAGTCACTGGATCTCAATCCAATTGAGAATCTATGGGCAATAGTAGATCGGAAGATTG
Organism: Liopterus haemorrhoidalis; assembly: GCA_963971575.1. Taxonomy (NCBI): domain Eukaryota; kingdom Metazoa; phylum Arthropoda; class Insecta; order Coleoptera; family Dytiscidae; genus Liopterus; species Liopterus haemorrhoidalis. The sequence goes on from OZ020613.1 coordinate 26,378,056, forward strand.
GCAGCATAAGATACACCAACAAAGCGGCCATGTGTGAAGCAATACAATGTGCTTGGGAATCAATACCCTCAGATGTTGTTATTAATTTAACAAAGTCTATGCCTAATAGATGCCAAGAAGTTAAAAATAACAAAGGTTACTGGACCAAATATTAATTTTATATTTTACTTTTTGTTATAAATAAACAAGTTTCTTTAGTTTTGCTCGTAAACAAAAATTATTAGAATCAAAATGTTATTTAAATATGACACTAATTTGTTACGTATTTTCTTTGTAAGTGTTTTATAAACCAAATGAAAATATGTACTTTGAAATAGTGGACATATTTTTGCAATATATATATATTTTTTTTTTCTAACATAAATTATTAAATGAATAAACTGAAATTTTCAAGAAGTTTCCTTTGTTTTGCTCAATACTGTATATTTATATATAGATGGGGCCCCGCAACTCCAGTTTCGCCCCAGCCCCGCAAATGCTAGGGGCGGCCCTGCTCTCCACAACACCTGCATAGAATAAACATAAAACCTTCACCACCATGCGACTGCACAGCCGATGCCATAGGAGATATAAATCAACTCCTTTTTAACTGCCCGATGTACCACATTCAATAGTGTTACTTTAGAGAACTTACAGAGAACTTAATGAACAACTTGTCCTACATAAGGTTCCACTACCCACCAGTATATTAACCCTTCTAGATAATATTAAACTATATCTTATTGTGTACAAATATGTAACTAGAACTAGCATCAAAATTTAATGTATCAAGCTATATAAAATAATTCGTAAATGTGTACTTGTTGGTTGATAGTCACGAAACTAAAGTCTTTCCTTTGAATAAAAAAATAAATAAATATATATTTTATAACTCAATTGTCGATTGCTATGGAATTATTATGTGGTTCTTTGTTATGTAAACAATAGGCACGTTTATAGGTTATTGTTGTCAATTTCTATAGTTAATTTTGTAATAGATAGTTATAAAAGAATTTTTACCCGAAATTATGTATGCAGCAAGGAATGTAGCATTAAATATAAATATTTATTATTACTTATTTAAAGGTATTTTTCAAATAAATCTTATATTTCAAATGTATTCCAATAAGTGTTATTTTCATAGAAACTATTTTTAATGAATAAACAATTTAATAGTTTAATTAATATTTAATTAATTTTATTTTATTTGGTTTATATTGGGGCAAAATTTACCTAATATTTAATAATTACGAAGTTGTAAATTAACAGTACAAATGTAAAGATCTTTTTGGGCGACCATATCAAAAAATGTTCTTTTTTATCATCCTAGGCCAAAACGTAAATCTTTTTCGGCCTTTCTCGATTCGCTTATGTTTTTGGCCGCTGGATGCTAAAGCCATCTATGTGTCATTTCTTAAGTTACAAGATCTCCATGGTTACTCCAAAAAATATAATGTGCACCTTTGCCAAAAAGATCTACTTTTTGGCCATGGTACACAAATAACTATTATATATTCCAAACCAGAAATGGCATGAATAATAAATAAACTACCATTGATTTTTTTTTTTTGCCTAGTCAGTTAAATGCTCTTTACTGCCAAGGCAGTTAAAGTGACTCTTCACTGCCTATAAACTATCCGTAATATTTTAATGTCAATAGGCTAAAAATATATTTCTATTTTTCCCTGTACATAGTCAGGAGTGAAAGTCATGTTCTCTGGAACGGTGTTCTACTAAAATAAACGAAACGCGGTCCTGGCTTACAATCTAAAACTAACCACAAGTATATATCGACCCATCCTACAAAGATCGTCGTGACTCTATGGGCCGTATGAATAAAAATAAGCATAACCTTTTACTTGCAAATTATGAAGCAAATCCTCCCAACAATATGAATAAAAATGCAAGCAAAACCTTCTACTTATGAGTAAGAAGCAAATGCTTTTTTGTTGACCTTTTGCTCAAGACAGAAGTAAATGGTTATGAATAAAACAGATCTTTTACTTTAAATTATAAGCAAATGCTTCGAAAAACATGCATCTATATATTCATATACTCACTTGTCAAAAAGTGTTGTAGTGAATTAATTGCCATGGCGGGCATTGTGCATTTAAGAAGTATGAAACATAGGCATCGTTCTTCATCACGTCGTATTGACATAAAAATTAGTTTCGTTTTGAACAAGAGAACATGGAGTATTTAGCTAATAATTTTTAGGTAACTTTTTTTTTTTGTTGAGATATCTAGCTGGTCTTCGTTTTCAAAGAAGTATCGGTGAGGAACTTGGAGTGGAGCAATCCACAGTATCACTGACTGTCAGCAGTGTTGTTGATCAAATAGTTGCACAAGCTGGCAACTGGATTAAATTTCTTACTTCCCAAAATTTATTAGTGGAGGCGAAAAAAATTTAGCAAAGAACACACCGTTTTCCAACCGCAGTTGGTATCATTGACTGTACACATATAGGGATAGAAAAACCGAAGATCCATGAAGATGAATATGTCAATCGTAAAGGAAAACCTATGCTAAATGTATAGGCAATTTGTGATGCCAGTGAAATACAAGTGTAGGTGTAAAGTGCTCTGAATCTGTACATGACTTTACACCAACAAAAATAAACTGATATATCAAACATGGAACTCAGTACAGCACTAGTACAGTTTTGATAGTGTTTATAGACTAATTTCAAGTTGACAGCAATCAGAAAGAAGTAGTACGATTTTGATAAATACTGATTTTCAGGTTTCAACATAAACACATCCTCTTGACCTTCTACTCACCGGTAGAAGCACTGACTTGTAAGTAAAAGGTAATCATTATTCATATAAAAAGAAGCAAATGCTTTTACTCCGACCTTTTACTCGAAGCAAATGCTTTTACTTCTACCTTCTACTTATGAGCATATACTTCAACTTTATTCATACGGCTGAATATTTTAATTTTTTGGACTATGTAAATTAAATATCGAATGTATATAGAATATCGCGAAATCTTTCCGTGAAAAAATAAATTTATCTCAGAAAACTGTACGTTGTGGTATTAGAATTGTAGTTTTATGAAAAATGAATTTTTGCATGGATAGATTACACGATATTTTATTATTTTACTTACATAATTATAAAAATGAAAATATTGAGTTACGACAATCTTCGTAGCATAGGTCGATATGTGATTGTTTTGTTTACCATATTTTTAATAAATAATATTATTTACAACACAATTATGATTTGTGTTTCTTATTTTATACTTTGTTTTCTTTTTTTTACCAAAGGCCCTTTTTCGTTAACGTTCCGGTAACATATTTTTATTACTATCACGTCTGTTTATAATTTAACTTTATGGTATGAACTCTATAAGTTTATGTTATTTCGCGTAAAATTTACAATTATATAAGAATTAAATTAAAATTGGATTAAAACCATTGTTTATTGTTTATATTCTGGTATATCAGATATTTTGACGTCACAATGTTACCGACACTTTATTCATAAACATACCGATTATTTAATCAAAAACTTTTTAAGATGGGAAAACGATTCATTTTTACTCAGTACATTACATTTATATTGTTAAAACTAAAAATAATTTTAAACGTTAATTTATGCCTACGAAACTCTAGACATTTCTGTATGTAATTATATTCGTAGATTCTTAGAGACTAATCTGCAAAATATTGTTCATATCGTTTAAAGGATATAACAGTATTTAAAGTTTCTTTTTTCGTGCCTACGAAATTCTAGACATTTCTATATATACGAGCCCAAAATCATATTAGTTCGCCCGTTCGCATTTTTTAAGATTTTTACCTGAAATATATAAAATAACTGAAATAAAACAAAACATATTACTATATAACGGGTGTTTTTTTTAGAGGTATAGAACTTTAAGTTGGCATTACTGTTCAAGAAGGCGACCGATTTAACAGCTGTCAAGTGATTTATTCTCAGTTTGGTTTGGCAATTCATCATGAATAGACTCACGCCTGAACAACGCTTGCAAATAGTGCAATTTTATTTCGAAAATAATGGTTCTGTGCGGAATACGTATCGCGCACTACGTCCATTTTATCGTCGACAAAATCGTCCATCAGAGCAGTTAATTCGATTAACCATGGAACGTTTTCGCACCACGTTTACTCTTATTGATAACTCGCATCCCCAGAGACGCCGTACGGTGCGTACAGAAGAAGCTATTGGTACTGTAGAGCGTACTGATGGCCAGAACGTTACAGTCAATGGTGATCGGTATAGAGCCATGATTACTAACTTTTTCATTCCTGAATTGAACAGCCATGATGTCCAGGAGCTGTGGTTCCAACAAGACGGCGCAACATGTCACACAGCTCGTGCCACAATCGATTTATTGAAAGACACGTTTGGTGACCGCCTAATTTCACGTTTTGGACCTGTGAATTGGCCTCCAAGATCTTGTGATTTAACACCGCTGGACTACTTTCTGTGTGGCTATGTAAAGTCATTGGTCTATGCGGATAAGTCACAAACGCTTGACCATTTGGAAGACAACATTCGCCGTGTTATTGCCGATATACGGCCACAAATGTTGGAAAAAGTCATCGAAAATTGGACGTCCAGATTGGACTACATCCGAGCCAGCCGTGGCGGTCATATGCCAGAAATCATATTTAAAATGTAATGCCACAAGATTATCTTTCGAATAAAAAAAAATTCATGTCAATCGAATAATCCATCGTTGTTTTATTGCAATTTAAAGTTCTATACCTCTAAAAAAAACACCCTTTACTTATTAAACTACTTTATTACTTGATTAAATTTAAACATATTTACCCACAAATGTGGGTAAATATGTTTAAAATATGTTTAAATTAAAAATGTTACTGTAAATATTACACCAATTTTCTCATAAAAACATATTTTTACCACTGTGTAACTGCACCCTTATTTTTTAAAATAGCATCAATTCCTCGTTGCATGGTGTCTACAAGTTTGTGACAATCCAGCTGTGAGAAAGAGTTCCATATTTTGTGTTAAAATTTACAAAAATATATTTGAAATTAATTGAAGTTTCCAAAAATTACATGAATTATTCCATTAAATATGGTTTTTGACGTTTATTTAAATTTCTGTAAAAACTATCGATAAAATAGATACGGGCGAACTTAAGTGATTTTGGGCTCGTAATTATATTCGTAAATTCTTAGGCAATAAATCTGCAAAATATTGTTCATATCGATTAAAGGATATATGCGTGTCTAGAGTTTCTCGTCTATACCTACGAAACCCTAAACATTTCTATATGTAATTTTATACGCAGTTGGGGAATATTGTTCATATCGGTCAAAGGATATAGGAGTATCTAGAGTGTCTTGTTTATGCCTACGAAACCCTAGACATTTATGTATAGAATTATATTTATAGATACTTAGAGAATAAATCCGCTAAATACTGTTCAAATCGAACAAAATATATAGGAGTATCATAGGGTTTCTTGTTTATACCTACGAAATCCTAGATATTTCTATTGTAAATAATTGTAAATAATATTATTTACAATAAAATTATGATTTGTGTCTCTTATTTTATACTTGTTTTTTTTTTTTTACCAAAGGCCCTTTTTTGTTAACGTTCCGGTAACATATTTTCCTACAACACCTCTGTTTATAATTTAACTTTATGAACTCTATAAGTTTATGTTATTTCGCGTAAAATTTACAGTAATATAAGAATTAAATTAAAATTGGATTAAAACCATTGTTTATTGTTTATATTCTGGTATATCAGATAATTTCTCCATTTTCTTCCCTCCATAAAAATCTATTTAACCATAACAGCTTCAACACATAAATACATGATACTATCCATGAGATTTAGAACAAAAATTATTTGCATCTACGGAATATTAACGCAGTCGTGCAGGTTTAGGGTAAAAATACATGTTGTTTGATTATCTTTAATTCAATGTTATATATTCTAACTCAGTGCGTACAGAGGATGTCAAGGAGAGGTTAATCTTGTGCTATTATCTGTCAGTTGCTTAGGGGACGACAAAGTACTCACGGACAGGCTGGCATTCTTCCTGAGGGAATCGAACTTATTGTTTTATGTATGAAGTTTTGCACCTTATTTAATGTGTTATTTGTATTAATCTGTGATAAATGTTGATAACAGGCCCCCTTACAGCCTCAAAATATTGCCCAGCGCCTATCAAAATTTTCATTAAGTTCAGACAGAAATTAAGGTGGAGAGACGACATTCGGAAATTTGCAGGAATGGAGTCAAAATACCAAGGATAGATCGCAATGGAAGGTTATGGGGAAGCCTATTACCGCAACAGATGGCAGCACTGGAGATTTAAACATCAAGTGTAAATACAAACCGATGTTAAACATCGGTGGTCTTTAAGTTCACTTGTCTTAAAGTTCTCGTGTGAAAAGGGTATTAGCAATATCTTTTATTATCATGGAACAATTTTAAATAACAATCAGCCGACCGGCGTAGCGTAGTGGTAATACACGTGCCCTCCGGTGGTAAGGTCCTGGGTACGAATTCTGTTCAATCATGGTATTTTCATTATGAAAAATTAGAATTTTCTTGGCTAATAAGTAATAGCAAAAGCAATAATATAAAAATAAAAAATATAAAACAGCAATTTTCTTTTTTTTGAACTTTATATTAAAGTGTCATGGATTTAATTTGAAAATGGATGATCTTGTACATTTGTTAAGTATGCTTTGATATAATATGTGTATTATTAATTAATTTATTTTATTTTGAAACTTCAGTACTTAACGCTCTGATGTATTTTTGGAAAACTATTCCGCTTGCGGGCTATAATGTAATTATTTTTGAATTTCAATTACTAATAAATATAAAATGGTGTGGTTTTAACAAAATGAAAAAACATTATTTAGTTTAGGGAATTAAATGCATACAAAAACACATTATTTCATAAAAACTTTATTGGTTGGTTTTTGGTGGTAGTGCCAAACCGTTTTGATTTATAATATAATTTGTAATATAAATGTATTGTTTTTATCTAATAATGGATTACTACCCCCTTTAATTTAATTCACTTTTTGAACTATATGTTATTAGAATTTCGTAGGTATAGTTAAGAAATCTTTTTACGTTTTGCTCTGCCTCATTTGCTGTTGCAATTATATTTTCTAGAGTACATATTTCAATATCTGAATCTTCTTGTAATTCCATATTCAAATCGTATATATATATAATTAGCAAGTGTCTGTATGTAGTCTCGGTAACATTGTGACAATTTTTCCTAAGGTTCTCGTGATTGGTAGACAATCCTATATCCTTTGACCGATATGAACAATATTTTGCAGGTTTATTCTCTAAGAATCTATGAATATAATTACATACATAAATGTCTAGAGTTTCGTACGCATAAACAAGAGACTCCTATATCCTTTGACCGATATGAATAATATTTTGCGGATTTATTCTCTAAGAATCTGCGGACAAAATAACATACAATAATGTCTAGGATTTCGTAGACATAAATAATGAAACTCTAGACCAGTGATGGCGAACCTTTTGAGCTCGGTGTGTGAAAATTGGGTAAAAAACCTAGCTTAACTCGGGTGTGTCACGTCTAGAAATATCCATAATTTTGTGATATTCGCAGCCCTAGTAAAATAGTTATATTTTTGATGTATTTATTTGTTAAAAAAACAAAAACAAATAATTCTTTACATTAGTGACTTTTTTTTGCTGATTTGCATTTGCTTAATTCAACTGAAGGTTGGTATTTCGTGCAATTGAAGCCCAAGCAAGCGGTACTAACTTCATATCTCAGTCGGTTTCTTTTATTGGTTTTAATATTATTTAACGCCGAGAATAAGGTCTCACAAAAGTACGTAGATGGAAAAATTATGAATAAAGACATCGCTAGATTTTTCACTGATCGGTAATCGGTTCCAAGCACTCCAAATTTCCTGTTCGTAGTGGCACTCTTTTTCATTCTCCAAACGATTTCTCTCTAGATTCTCAAGTTTGGACCTCGACAAACACATGAGCCCAGATGCGTTTATTGTTCTTGGTCGAAGACCGTCCGTAAACGATGCGTGTCACCTAAAATGTTTTGGAGTGTCACCCGTGACACGCGTGTCATAGGTTTGCCATCACTGCTCTGGACACTCCTATATCTTTATCGATATGAAAAATATTTTGCAGATTTTTTATTTAAAAATCTGTGGATAAAATAACTTATAGAAATGTCTAGGGTTTCGTAGGCATAAACAAGAAACCCTCTGATACTCCTATATGTTTTGACCGATATGAACAGTATTTTGCAAATTTATTCTCAAAGTATCTACGAATATAATTATATACATAAATGTCTAGGGTTTCGTAGGCATAAACAAGACACTCTAGTACTCCTATATCCTTTGACCGATATGAACAATATTTTGCAGATTTATTCTCTAAGAAACTGCGTATAAAATTACATATAGAAATGTTTAGGATTTCGTAGGCATAGACGAGAAACTTTAGACACGCATATATCCTTTAATCGATATGAACAATATTTTGCAGATTTATTGCCTAAAAATTTACAAATATAATTATATATAGAAATGTCTAGGATTTCGTAGCCATAGAAAAGAAACTTTAGACACTGTTATATCCTTTAAACGATATGAACAATATTTGCAGATTTATTCTCTAAGAATCTACGAATATAATTACATACAGAAATATCTAGAGTTTCGTAGGCATAAATTAACGTTTCAAATTATTTTTAGTTTGAACAATATAAATGTAATGTACTGAGTAAAAATGAATCGTTTTTTCATCTTAAAAAGTTTATGATTTAATAATCGGTATGTTTATGAATAAAGTGTCGGTAACATTGTGACGTCAAATTTTCCTAATCAGCTAGATCTAGTTTTTCCACAAATACTCGTCCGTAAATGTCCGTAAATATTGGTCGTATCCACGACCAACTCCACAACAAAAACAATCTGACAACTAAATTTCAAAAAAAGAAAGTATGCAAGTTTATTCCTCAGATAAATGGTTACCTATCACTCTAGGTACCAGATAGCTATCAGATAGGTAGTACTGTCTGATAGTGAACATTTAACCTCTAGATAAATTTTATCCGGAGTTGGAACAACACTTTTTCTATTTATCGGCAGAATAAATTTTACTCTAATGCATATCTAGAGATAGAACAACTGGCTCTTAATAAACTTTTATTTTTATTTATCAATAGTAATAAACTAGTAAACGAGTTATTAAGAATTGATTTTGAACATTTAATTCATTTCAATGATAGGCTTTTACTTTTATAATCAAATCATAATTTTTACTTTTTTAATTCTGGGTTTAGATCCTTCATATCGTAAAGAGAAGCTATATACTAAAATAATATTCCGATTTAAAAAAAAAAGTATTCTTTTAAAATAACTCGTTTATTTGAAGTTCAATGGTTTTTTCAATTTAACATTCTTAGTTTCAGTGTGGAATACTCGATCTTTTCTAATTTAACCTCCATCGTATCTCTTGTAATAAAAAAGTAAGCAACGCTTAAACAGTTCCCAAAAACACCGTGTATGTGAAATTTTTCGAAAAACTAAAAATATTTTAAACTTTTTAGTGGGTTACCAAACTAAAACTGTTGATATGTAGATTTACAGACAAGATGTAAAAATGTAAATGTTATGGAAGCGATTTTTGTCAAACAACATTTGACCCTCAACTTATTTCCCAGAAAACAGGGTTTAAAAATCTGAAAAAAATCAGAATAATAATAACTGATATAAAACGAAGTAATACTCCCGGAATTTTGGAACAGATCATTTTTAGGGTTTTGTAGGTATGACCAAAAAAAAAACCTTATACCGTCATTGTCGTCTGTCTGTCTGTTCGGTAAAAATATTAGCCAAACGGTTATACCTAGAGAGTTGAAATTTGGCATGCTTATACAACTCTTTGACCCGTACATAGGAAAAATACTAAAACATCTAAAAAACATATCCCCCTAAAAATATCTGATTATCGAAAAAAAAAAAATTTTTTTTTTTAATTCTTAGTACTAATACACCTTTTTCTGGCGTAGTTTGCAACAAAGCATGTATTTAAATTTAGAGACATCATTTTCTATACACCATTTGTTCAGTCTAATAAGATTATCTTGAATTTTGTAACAGTCGATGAGAGTTTCAACAATTTTATAGAATTTTAAATGGTATACAAAATGCCTATTTTTAGTGTAAAATGCTCTTTCTCCATTTCTTTGCCTTTTCTTCATTTAGTTAAGAAAAGTTTTTATCTACGACCATCAAATAATAAATGCATTATGCATCCAACAGAAAATACATAATGCTGTTCATATTGCAACAAATGTAAAAAAGTGCATGCGTGCTCACCCTGAAAAAAATAACGTTATTTTACACTGCAAGTATTAATTTAGTAAATAAGATAGTTAAAATGTTTAGAACCCAGCAATGATGACTGTTTGCGCCTTATACAGTCTATATTGATAAATAGAATATTATTTGTAAGTTAGAATAAATAAAACAATAAATAATAGTATTTTAAACAATGCTGTATAATAGAGTGGCCACTAAAAGACTGAAGGGTTTGAAAAAATTATAACTTTTTAATTATATATTTTTTTATTTTCTTTTTATTTATAGGTTACAAAGTATTCCTTGGAGAATAAAATGGCTACGTATGATGTCCAGCAACGAGTAAAACTCATTAAGTTTTTCTATTCCAGTGAAAGATCAATTATTCTAACTCGAAACTACCGGCAATATTTTAATGTCAAAGTATCTCCAAGAGATAACATGATCCGGAACCTAATCGGGGTTTGAAAGAACTGGATCAGTTGGCAATCTTCCGGGAAGAGGTCCTAAGCGCACTGTGCGTACTGACGCAGCGGTGGAAGCTGTACGACAGAGTGTCCTGGAGGATCCATCCTCTACACGTCGTCGATCTGGTCAACTAGGCCAGTGCTTCTTAAACTTTTTGATGTCACGGCTCCCCTGCATCAAAATCGTTAGCCTACGGCCCACCTATTTTTTTTTTGCACCCAGGTTGGATGAAAAAAATATTTTTTTGTTTGAAATATGCGACAGTAGATCAATAAGTTCTTACAAAATCCAAGAGAACGCGCTAGTAGTGTCGGAAACAAGTTTGTTTCTGAAAAGTACCACGTGTCATTAGACTGCTCTCAAATTTGGTAACCGACGAGTTCATCGAAAATCAATTCATCGAATATCAATTCATCGAAAATCAATTCATCGAAAATCAATTCATCGAAAATCAATTCATCGAAAATCAATTCATCGAATGATCAATTCATCGAATGATCAATTCATCGAAAAAAAAAAATATTGTAAATATTTGAGAGGAATGCCGAGGGGATCGGAAAGTCAAAAGAGCAGTGGTCAATAAAAGTAGACAGACTAAGAAATAATTGCGTAATTTTTTTTGATATGGTTTAAAAAAATGTAAATAAAGTGACATAGTGTTTGAAGATAAATAAAGAAATATAATAAGAAAACTTATATAATAAAAGAAATAAATGTTTTGTTTTTAAGGTTTAATAAGACAGGTTATGGGCAATTGCACGCAAATAATATTTATAAATTCATACACAATGATACGCATTTTAATTGGGCTAATATGGGGGAAAATAAAGTACTATGCACCTAAAAACAAGGTAATTAGATTAGGTTTAGTTAGTAAAAGTCTAAAACCGAGCGAAGCGAGCTACCCATCTTCTAGTTTAATGTCAAAACACTATCTTAGGTTAGGTTAGTAAGGGTTTGGTTAGAAGAAGCCGAGCGAAGCGAGCTACCCATCATCTAGTTTAATGACAAAACAAAATCACACTAACATAACAATGCCACCTGTTTAGAATCACCGTACATTGAACAAATCATATGTGGTATAGTAAATATGAATAGTAAAACTATGTACATAACACAAAACCCTTAAGACTTAACAGATGGGGAAATACCATTTTTATAATCCTTTAAGAATGGGTGTATTAAGTACATTTATGATCCCATTAACCGGGTTTTTCTGATCTAAGGAGCCCTGTTCGATTTCAAATAATCCAACAGGTATCTTTTACCTGGCGTATTTACTGAATGGAATATTTAAAAATTATTAATAGACCAAGTATCATAGTTATTCAATAAGTGTAGTCTGTCAACTTTTATTGACCACTGCTTTTTTGGCTTTCGGATCCCCTCGGCATTCCTCTCAAATATTTACAAAATAGTTTTTTTCGACGAATTGATCATTCGATGAATTGATCATTCGATGAATTGATTTTCGATGAATTGATTTTCGATGAATTGATTTTCGATGAATTGATTTTCGATAAATTGATATTCGATGAACTTACCGTGAATCCTCAAATTTACATCCATGTCCTTTTCGTGGTTTCATTTTTACAATCGATTGAAACAAACAACTTTTGTTATTTTGGAACAATGGAAAAAACAAGTTTCGTGCAGTGATTAAACACTTTCATTTAAAAGGCAAAGCAGCGAAGGAAATAAAAGCCGAGTTGGATGAAGTTCATGGCACATCTGCACCAGCGTTTAAAACTAATTACAATTGAGTGAATGAGTTTAAACATGGTCGTACACCCACAAGTGATGATCATCGTTCGCGACGTCCACTTGAAGTGACTACGCCAGAAATTATTGATAAAATCCACGATATCGTCTTGAGTGATCGACGAGTCAAAGTGCGCTAACTAGTTGAGGCCACAAGCATATCACATGACTCAGTAGTTTCAATTTTGCACGAAAAATTCGGTATGAAAAAGATATCGGCAAGATGGGTGCCGCGTTTACCCACAGTGGAGAATAAACGCAATCCTGTGGCTGGTGGCGAAAATGCATGAATTACTGTTTGAATTGTTCCGTTTTCACCAGATTTGGCCCCCAGCCTCTTTTTCCTGTTTTCTAACATGAAGAAATGGCTCGCCGGATCATATAAAGATGCCTATTTTAATGTTTTCCGGAATCTTACTTTTTGGATGGCTTGAAAATTATGTTATCTCTTGGAGATACTTTGACATTAAAATATTGCCGGTATTTTCTCTGAGTTAGAATAATTGATCTTTCACTGGAATAGAAAAACTTAATGAGTTTTACTCGTTGCTGGACGTCATATGTAGCCATTTTAATCTTTTAAGAAATGGCTCGCCGGAAAAAGATTCACGTTGAACGAAGAGGCATCATATAAAGATGCCTATTTTAACGCCTTCCGGAATCTTACTTTTTGGATGGCTTGAAAAAGGTGAAGGAACGCTGGGCGAAGTGAATCGAGCTAAAAAGAGGATGTTGACAAATAAAAAGGAAACAATCCAAAATAATGTGTTTTTATATTGTTTGTAAGGACTTTTTGACCTACCCTCGTACATTTTTTTACGCTCAGTCATTCAATAATCTATTTACAATGAAGAATAATATTTATGTTGCCAACGGTGCCATCCAGGTGTAGGAGCTCGCCCCCTAACATCGGCGATTAGCCTCGTTGCAGAAATAGGCCGATGTAAAATAAATAAATAAAAAAATATATATATATTTATGTAGTATGAAAGTTAAAGCTACTTATCCTGTTTAAATAATAAAAAAAATTATCAAGTGTTATATTCTATGCTCTTCGCGACCCCCCTGTGGGATGCGACCACTTTAAGAAGCCCTGAACTAGGCACCGCCAGAACTTTGCTTCAGAAGATACTGAAGTATGGTTCCAACAGGATAGAGTTTCTGCGCACACTGCGGCGACGATGGATCTCTTACGATAAATTTTCGATGAAAGAATACTTTTAAAAAATGCTTAATTTGTTTGGCGTTCACCTGATTTGACGGCCCAGTGGGGAGGGGTCTATTTGTGGGGCTATTTGAGAGAACGGGTTTACGTAAATAAACCTCGAACAATTCAAGAACTTAAGGAGAACATTCGAGGCGAAATCCGTTGTTTAGGATCTGAAACCTTGCGCAAGACCATGGAAAATGCTGTGAAAATAGCCCGTATTTGTGAGCAGGAAAGTGCGGGTCATTTGAGTGATATTTTGATAATTTTTTAACGATAAAATTATATAGTTGTAGATAAGATATTGGATTTGACTCGCATATAATGGCTATATTGCACTAAGATGATTACAACCCTCGCCTACGTGTCGGGTGGTAAACTTCTTCCACGTGAAATATAGCCTCCATTTGCTATTATGCTTGCTACATAAAATACAATCCTATTTTTTTGACTTGTTTTACTTTTGGAATCTTGTATCGGATTCATTGATTTCTCATAATATATAATGGATAATTGGGTTTCGAGATACGTAGGAGAAGCCGGGACATAACGGGCTCCTGGGGTATAACGGGCTCCCCTCTTTTTGGCTGTTAAAGTATGCCGCCATGTTTGGGAGCATTCCAATCACGTTCAGTACTTTGCTAGTGTCTTCCGAGAGTGGTTGTATGAGCTGGCGTTTATATTTTGTAAATTGGTGAAACGTGTTTTTGCTGTGTTGATATATTTTTCAAACATATCCAGTTGAATGCTCCAGTGCAGAGCATGTGGCAAGTGGGCACAGTGTTCTTGCGCTAGAGAAGACGATAACGATGAGCAATGCACTCACGTGTGTTCATTCTGCGCCAGATTTTAGCTGGTTGCCCATTATACCTCGCTCGTGCTCATTCTGCCTCGACACCGGGGCAAAATGAGCAGAAGGAAGCTTTTTTTTATATCGTCATAACTTTTATTTTTGTATTTTTTAAGTTTTTTTACTGTCTGTAATAATTAAACAATAAATCATCTTACGAATAAAAGTATTTCGAAATTTTTTACGATATTCCTTAAGATTTCATTGAAGATAATCCTTAAGGTGCCCGTTATACCCCGGCTTTCTCTACTTTCATGATACGAACTGCGGTCAGAAACGAATTAAGTTCGTAAGTCGAAATACCACTATGCTATAACATACTGATATGTATAAAAGTTCAAGTCACATCAACTTTTTTAAACTTCATAACTTAAAACATTTTAAAAAATGTAATCATTATAAGTAATTTTATGCCAAAGAATTTTAAACTGCAAAAAATAGATAAAGTT
Source organism: Liopterus haemorrhoidalis (assembly GCA_963971575.1). Classification (NCBI taxonomy): domain Eukaryota; kingdom Metazoa; phylum Arthropoda; class Insecta; order Coleoptera; family Dytiscidae; genus Liopterus; species Liopterus haemorrhoidalis. Next base: position 26,393,124 of record OZ020613.1, read on the forward strand.
TCTGAACTTTTCTGTAAAAAGCTTATGTTATTACTCACCTTTTGTTTAATGTAAAGATTTGGCATACAAAAAGTTTGACACTGGACATTTATTATTTTTTGTTTACGGAAAAAAATCGAAAATTGTTCCAAAACATCAGTTACATCTTAAAAATATTTTATATACAGGTACATAACTAAACGTAATATTTACAACAGTAGAAGTTAAATCATAGTAACTGTGGCGCCCGCTCCCGGCCCAGGTAGGGTAGGAGTACACGACGACACACAAGGGTTGACTTGAAATGTCAAAAATTATATAGGCGCGGTGCGCGGATCGGAGAATTTATTATTATAAAAAAAAAATAAGGTCAGGTTCGTGGTGGAAATGCGTTGCCAATAAAATTGAATAAAAGAGAGAAAAGGTTTTGGGGATCGCTAATATATTAGGGAAATTTACAGTGTCAAAAATTAATAATGATAGGTGGTGTAGCGTTGCCAGGAATAATAAATAATAATAAAAAAAATAAAAAAATTATTATAAAAAAATAGTTGAATAAAAAACTTAAAAATAATTAACAAAAAAATAATTTGTCCAAAAAAAAATTAAATAATTTATAATTGTTGCGGACTGCAACAATTAATAGCGGTAAGCGCAGCGGTGAAGACGCTCGATTACACTGTAAATTAATTCCAGAACAAATTCATAAAAAAAATTGATTCTAAATTTAAAGAAAACTTTATATTAAAAATCTACAAAAAAGGATGAATTTAAATAATTTCTCAACGCAAAATGTTGAGAAATGGGTACAGATCTACTAGTGAATTTAAAACAAATATAGTTGACTAAATTTAACAAATAAAAAATTATTTAAACAGGACGAACCGCTGGTCGAAACCGTATAACACGAGTTCGTACTAAGTGCAGCGACATATGACGCCACTCAATGAAAATTTGAAATGAATTTAAAATAGACAGTTTTTTAAACTAATATTTAGGAATTTAGTTATAAACCTTTCTCTCGGGTCTTACAAAAATGCAGTAATTAATAAATTACTGCCACAATGTCCTATTTTAAGTACAAAAGAAATCTGGAGGGAAAACTCCAGAAAAAATAGTGTTAACAAAATATAAATTTAATAATTAATATAGCCTGATATATTAATTAACAATTTACTCAAATCAGGGGATCATGAGTAAATTAAAACTGATTTTAAACTATTTCACAACATAAAATTCAAAAACACGTCTTCTCACCTTGATCGGAAAAATATTAATATGAATTAAAATATGGTTGCATTTTGGTCGCTTACGCTGATCAAAATGAAATTAGTAACTGTAATACCAGCGGCTCTAAACAAGTTATATTTAAATAAAATGTTTATTTAAATAAAATCAAAAATAAGTTTAAATAAATACGATAATATTGTAATATAGTATTGTATAATATTATAGAAAATATTATTGTAAAAGGAATAGTATTCTGGTAATATATTGTAGGAATAAAATATATAGTGGTTCTAAATATGTTTTTCTCTATAAAATGAATTATTATTTAAATTAGATAAAAATGGTAAAAATGATAATTAAACGGAAATAAATTAAAATTTGGAATATAAAATGAAAAATACAAAGTGGTAGACCCAAAGCGGGCGCTTCATTCCGCCGGCAAAAACGAATGTTTTAAAACGAACGATGAAAACAACAAACAAATAAATGGTCAACGCTCGGTAATGGGGTTGACCGGTAAGGAAGCCAAAATTCCTCATAGGTGAGGATTTGTTCTCCAATGACTGGAGCTAAGTGGAATTTTACCAGTTTAATGGCTGCGTCCCAGAGTCCTCCAAAGTAAGGGCCAGACGGTGGGTTTATATGCCACTGGGTGCCTTCCGAGGACAATTTAAGGTTGAACCTGTCATGATAGTCGGTTAACGTTGCGCCAATAAAATTGGTTGCAACCATATTATTGGCTAGAAAGGTCTTCCAACCGTGGTAAGGAGACTGGATCAGCACATATATGACGGTGAAGTCAGTCATGTAATCATTACACCCAATGTGTAATAATTCAAAGTTTACCCGTTTGTAAGACGGGCAAACAAACAAAGTTGTCGGCGAGCAAGTCGATGGTGTGCGGTGGCGCTCATACCAGGACTGCGGTAGTATCAGCGGATGCTGATGGTAAGAACTCACACTAAAATTGTGTAGTATATCAAAGTTTCCTTGTTTGTAAGACGAGAAAACAAACAAAACTGTCGGCGAGTAAGTCACCGGTTTTGGGTAAAGTGCATAACATAGATGCGGTTATATCAGTGGGTGCTGATGGTTATATATTACACCAAACATGTGTAACAAGTTCACCCGTTGGTAAAACGGGTTGACATAAAAAGCTGTTGGTGAGCGAGTCGGATGATCGCGGTGTAATTCATACAATAAGAGTGATAGTATCTATGGTAATATCAGCGGGTGCTGATGGTAAAATATCATACTAGAATTATATAATAAATTAAGGTTCACCCGTTTGTAAGGCTGGAAAATGAACAAGACTGTGGATGAGCGAGTCGATGGGTTGTAGGTAAACTCATACATTAACTCTGGTAATATCAGCGGATGCTGATCGAAAGGAATTACAATATAATTCTGTGATACTTCAAAGTTCACCCGTTTGTAAGACGGACAAACCAATAAACTTGTGAGCAAGCGAAGCGTCGCTTCCCGGTAAGTTTCATAATGATGAGGTATAGAATACCCGACTTCTGTAACGAGAAATGTGTAGTCTATTTTGGAAACATGTCTATTTTCTGTATAGTTACGCATAAAGATGACATATTCTTGACAGAGAGGACGTTCGTAGTGTCTTCACCAGGTGTAGGAGCGGTAGTGTCCTCACCAGGTGCAGAAGCGGTAGTGTCCTCACCAGGTGGAAGAATGGTAGTGTCTACACCAGGTGCAGGAGCGGTAGTGTCCTCAACAGGTGGAAGAACGGTAGTGTCTCCACCAGGTGCAGGAGCGGTAGTGTCCTCACCAGGTAGAAGAACGGTAGTGTCCTCACCGGGTGCAGGAGCGGTAGTGTCCTAACCAGGTGCAGGAGCGGTAGTGTCCTCAGCAGGTGCAGGAGCGGTATTGTCCTCTCCAGGTGCAGGAGTGGTAGTGTCCTCACCAGGTGGAAGAACGGTAGTGTCTTCACCAGGTGCAGAAGCTGTGTCCTCACCAGGTGCAGGAGCGTTAATGTCTCCACCAAGGGCAGAAGTTGAGGGCGTGGCAGTAAAATTAAAGGCCGTGTTATGGACAGTTGACGCATTCAAATGACTCTGGTTCTACAAAGGGAGGTTCTTGACAGAGTACTTTGACTTTATAAACGTCGCCCCTAAATAGTTGATACTCGGCTAACACAACATCCTTCTTGTTGGTATCATGCGCCATCATCACCAACAGACATGTCTCGTACTCCGAGATTTGGGTAGATAACCCTTGCAGCCTCAATTTAATCTCCTTTATCTTACCTGGGAAAGGGTTGAGTTGAGTTTATTTACCAATTTCCAAAGGTTATCTAAATCGCGACGGCGTAGTTCCCTATTTAGGGTGGCCAGAGCAATGTCGGCCATTTTGAATTTAAGTTAAGTCAAAAACAAAAAAATTTAGGTTATGGTTTTGCCCTGAGGTAATAAGGGGCAAGTAACAAAGGTTTATTGATATTAAGCTGACAAAAAAGAAAAAAACTTGATTTTATGAAGCGGTAGTAAATATATAGTGGTTCTAAATATGTTTTTCTCTATAAAATGAATTATTATTTAAATTAGATAAAAATGGTAAAAATGATAATTAAACGGAAATAAATTAAAATTGGGAATATAAAATGAAAAATACAAAGTGGTACGCCCTAAGCGGGCGTTTCAGTAACTAAAATGGCACATAAAACTTCAAATTGCAAAAGTAGATGCATCCTTTTCTGTTTGTCAATCGAGGAACTTTTATTAATTTTATACATTATTTGCTAACGGACTGTTGTTCTCTTTTTGCTAAATGTTTTATTAAAAATGCTTGAAAATCATAAAAATCCAGTTTTATCCAATGTAAAGAAAACAAAAAGGATAGATACTACAGTTCCAAAATCAGCTAAAATCCCTTGTCCAACCGCCAAACCAGTTAAGAGCAGTACTTCAATTAATATTTAAATTAATATAAATTGTATTTTTAATAAAATTAATAGATTCAGTTGTAGGCTCTCGTTGAAACATATTGAAAATAGAACTCAAAATAAAACTCCGTAATGTTAATTCAATATTTTGAAACATTACCGAGTGTTTTGAGTTGTCGTTTTAATGCTTATGAAAGGGTGTATCAAACTACTCATCCACCCTTTTTTTTTTTTAAAAAAAACCCGATGTGTAAGTCGCGAAAAATTTTGATAGCCAAAGTCTACACGCATAAAAATCGAAAAAAACTGTAACATGTGGGATACCCCAAGGGACGGTTCTCGGTCCCATCTTATTTTTTATCTATATTAATGATTTATTATTAATATCTAATTTACAAGGACGAATATTGTCTTTCGCGGATGATATTGTTCTCGTCATTCAAGGGCGAAAGTGGGAAAATGTGAAAGATAAAGCTGCCCAGGATTTAAATGTTATTAAAAACTGGCTGGATATAAATAAATTATCCATTAATTATAAAAAAAAAACGTTTTTATAAATTTCAGCATTTATGAAAATTCTCAAATTATAAATAAAATTTTAATACACTCATGTAACAATAGTAACCGCTGTCTATGTGATACCTACATAAGCGCAGTAGATTCTACAAAATATTTTGGCGTAATAATTGATAAACATCTTAGGTGGGATCGTCACATACAAATCCTCTGTAACCGACTTCGTACAAACATTTTTTTCTTCCGGAAACTGCGAATTGATATTTAGTATAAAAGCACTTCATACATTTTATTACGGTTTTGTAAAGTCTGTAGTGTCATATGGTATCATAGGATGGGGAATCGCATCTGATGTATACATAAATAAACTGGAAGTCATATTAAAAAGAATAATTAAGATTATTTTAGGAAAACCAATTTTATACTCCACTTCAAAATTGTATGAAGAGGCGACGGTACTCAATTTATCCCAGTTATACACCTACTCAATTCTTCAATACATTAATAAAAATTCAAATAATTTAATAATGTTCACGCATGAATATAATACAAGAAATAAATCAAATGCAGTAGTAACCAAAACTAATAAGTCAATAGGTTAAAGATGCTTCACTTATCATGTACCTTTTATTTATAACGCCTTTATGAAATATACACAAAAATATAATATAATAATTAATAAAAACAATTATAAATCACATGCAAAAAAATTTTGTAGAACATTAAAATAGAGAACAAAAAATAGGAAAAATACTTTAAATTATAATCAGTTTAAACTTAGCAATGTAACCTTTTTATAATAGTACTGTCGACTTTTTGTAATATTTTTTATGTAGCCACATACAGACAGTTCACTAAGAGGTGTTCTTTATATTTATATTATAATATTAATTTTGTAAAATTTATAAGTCTAATTTGTTCTAAAATAAATTAAATACATAAAACAAATAATAAAACGGAAATACAGGATATAAAGGATAATTATGATTTTTTTAACAGTAACGTATGTTCAGTTGGGTATCTTTGAATATAGCTTTTGAAGAGAAACAACTATTACTAGTATAAATCAAAATGGAAGGCAGTATGAACACTTTTAAATAAAAATATTTTATTGAATTAGATGAGTTATTTTCTTAGATTATAATATTATGATGTAGTAATAGGATTCGAACTGGTCAGAATTTAAAACAATATTTTAACTTCGCCAACGTTTCGATTTATATCTTAAATCTTCATCAGAGCTGTAAGAATAAAGTAGATTAATAAATAAATAATATAAAATAATATAAAATAAACCACAAATTAAAATTTGTACATACCTTAGTTAAATAGTCAATAAATAAAATAAAATAAAGTTGAAAATTAAAATACAGCTAGGTGGACGTTGCATTTGTTGACTATTTAACAAAGGTTTTTTATTTGTGGTTTATTTTATTTCATTTATTTTTTTATTTTATTTATTTATGTACCTTGTTGTGTCGATTCTGTTTTGTCGCTCTTGGTCTTGAATTTCTCTGTCTCTTTCCGCCAGCATCTGCAGGAAATCCTCTCCTTCTTCTTGCATCCTCTTTATTTCTTCTGATCCATATCCGTTCCTCTCGTAGTATTTCCTTCTCTCAGTGCCCCAATTTGTTTGGCTATTTCTTTCCCTTTCTTTTCGGCAATCTTTTAGGATTTTATTACTACTAAATCTTATTCTCTGTTCATATTTTGCGGCTCTGACTCCGGTGTTTATTCTTATTTTGTCCCTCTTTGTTTCGGCCATCACTATGTAGCTAGGGGTCTGTCTATCTAGTTGTAGCGTCCACTTAATGTATATTTCCTGTGTTCTTTCTATTTCTTCATGTTCTCTCCACCCCCATATCTCTGATCCGTAAAGGAGAATTCCCTTTACTAATTTGTCATATAGGAACATCCTCTTCTGGAAATCCGTCCTAAATTTCTTTTCTCCTACACTCCAAACTTGACCCATAGCGTTCCTTGCTTTTTTCTGTCTGTCTTTAATATGTTTTGAGTCTCCATTGTTTTTTTGAAAAATATAACCCAGATATTTGATTTCCTTTACTTGCTCCAATTCGTTTTCTCCCCATTTCCATTCTTCTTTCTTTTCCCTACCTCCTCCTTTTCTGAACTCTATTACCTTTGATTTTTCCGAACTCAGTCTCATGTTCTTACTCTCCAAGTACCTTTTAAACCTTTTGAGCACGTCTTTCAGTTCAGCTGCACTTCTGGCTATTAGCACTATGTCGTCAGCGTACGCTAAAGACCACACCTTCGTGCTTCCTACTTTTATACCTCCCGCCTGCCACTTTTTTAACACATCTTCCAGGTCTGACATGTAGATCGAGAACAGTATAGGACTTAATGGGCATCCTTGCCTTAATCCCTTTTCTGTCCAAAATACAGTGCTCATTTCACTTTCCGTCTTTATTTTGTTGCTTGTTTCTCTATAGATCTCTCTTATTTTGTTTATTATTTGCTGTTCTATTCCCTTCTTCTTCATCAAGTCCCATAACTGTTCCCTGTCTACTAAGTCGAACGCGGCTTTCAGATCTGCAAAAAACGCGTATAGCTTCCCTTTTTCTTTACTTATCTCTTGGTCTATAATACATTTCAAGATGTAAATATTGTCTAGGGTACTTCTTCCTTTTCTAAATCCGGCCTGGTTGTCTGGTAGAATCTCTTTTTCGTCTAGGTCTTTTTGGAGACGTTCTGCTAGGATTGCGGCGTAGATCTTATAGCTGCTATCTAGTAAAGTAATTCCTCTATAATTTTGTGGGTCTTCTCTATCTCCTCTTTTGTGCAGCGGAACTATTAACCCTTGCCTCCAACATTGCGGTATTTCTTTTCCTTGCCAAATTTCATTGTAAATATCTGTCAACCTTTTTTTTATTTTGTCATTTCCGTTCTTCCATGCTTCGTTTCTTATTCGGTCTTCTCCTGGGCTTTTCTTGTTCTTTAGTTTCCTTATCTGGTATTCCACCTCTTCTTCTGTTATCCTTTGCTCGTCCCTTTTCACATTGTCTTCTTCAATTTGCATTATCACCCTACTTGTTTCCGTTGCTTCGTAGAGATTTACGAAATGTTTCTTCCATCTTTCGATATCTATTCGACTTTCCGTCTTTGTTTGTCGTTTTTTTCCTTTACTCAGATATTTCCATATATCTGCCTCGTTTTTTATTTCTTCTATCTCTTTCTGTTCCTTTTCTGCTAGTTTTATTTTTTTCTTGTTTTGAAGGTTTTTGTATTCACTTAGCTTCCTTTTGTACTCTTCTTCTGTGATTCTCTCCTTCTTCCTTGCTTTTAGGGCCTTTTTGACTTCTTTTTTCATCTCTCTGCACTCTTTGTCCCACCAGTTATTTCTTCCTGGTTTATATGCTGTTTTAATCCGTCTTTTTGTAACAGCGTTCTTTATCTTTTCGTTTAACTCCTTGATCATTCTGTCCGTTTCGCCATCCTCTTCCTCAAACGTTATATCCTCTATTCCCTGTTTGTATTTTTCCTTTCCCTCTTCTGACCAATCTTCCGTATATGTCCAGTTGTCTGACTCTGCTCTAGTGCAACCCTGTTCCTTAATGTATATTACCACTGGTTGATGTTCTGTCTCACATCTAGTTCCGACTTTCATTTTTTCTATTTTTGTCATTGCCTCTGGATTGACTATGATGTAGTCGATAACTGTCTTCCCTCTTGGCCCTATGTATGTATATTCTCCCATTTCATCTCCCCATATGTTTCCATTTAGTATGTTCCAACCCCTCTCTTCTGTCAGTGCTATTAATTTTTTCCCTTCTTTGTTTATTATTTTATCTTTAGATCTTCTCCCTACTTCTTCTCCTCCTTCTGCCGTTAATTCTCCGTTTTCTCCCGTTCGCGCGTTAAAATCTCCTCCAACGACAAGATTTTGTTCTACGTTGTCTGCTATCAGTTCTTCTAACACTTCTTTCGTCTTGTCTAGTTCGTTGTTGCTGTAGATTGTAAATAATCTCCACTTCGCATTATTTACAAGGATGCGTCTTTCTTGCATATTTTGTTGCGCGTTTTTAACCATTTCTTCTCGGATTCCGTCTCTTACGCCGGTGATTATCCCTCCTTTTGCTCTTCCCTTCTTTTTTTCTCTCGTTGCGAAGGTTGCTTTCCAGTTGTATTTTCTTGGTAATAACTTTTTTATTTTTTCCCAACTTTTTTCTTCTACCCAAGTTTCTATCATACCGATGAAGTCGAAACTGCTTACGTATTCCCAGAATTCTTCGTCTTTATTGTTTATCCCTGCTACATTCCAAAAACCCATTTTTAATTGATTTTCACTTTGACATTTCTGCTTATAGTCTCTTTTGTTTTTTCCCCTATTTCTTGTCGTTATCCTTTGCCTTTGCCTTTTGTCGTTACCAGTGATTCCTTTCTCTGTTTTCTTCCCCATTAGTTTTTTGAGTCTACAAGTTTTGCCCTTTTTTCGTCCCAATACCACATTTTTTCATCTACTTTCAGTTTTTTATACCCTATTCTTACCGTTCTCCCTTCCTCTCTATGTGTTCTTGCTATTTCGGCTAAGCTTCTTCTGATTTTGATTTCCTGTTCCGTTAGATCATGATCTACGTAGATCTTTTCCGTCTCCTTTTTGTTTCGTAACACCTGCTTTCTTCCCATTATTTGTTGTTTCTCTTCCCATGTATTTAGCGTGACCACGACCGTATTTCTTTCCTTGCCTATAATTCTTACTTCTTTCGGTTTTATATCGGAGGCTAAGTTTTCCCTCATAAATTTCTCAATTGTTTCTCTCCCTTTCTTTTCTTCTATATTCAGCCCTCTTATGATTATGTTATTCCTTTTATCTTGCTTCTCCTTATGTTCTAGCTTTCTTTCTAATGTTTCTACTTTCGTGTTTAATTCTTGTATCTGATGCTGCCACTGTTCTTCTTTGCTTATCAGTTTCTCCTTTAATTCTACGAACTCTTGTTTCAGTGCTGCATTTTCCTGCCTCATTTCTCTTATCTCCCTCATCTGTTCCTTCATCATTTCCTTTAGTTCTTCCATTTTTTCGTTGTTTCTACTGTCTTTTTCTCTTTCTGGAGATCTCTCTGTCTTCTTACTTTTCACAAACGGGTTCTCTTCCTCGAAAGATGTGTCTTGCGTCTTTCTCTTGTAGAACGAGGTAATGCTGGATCTTCTCTCTGTTCCTCCTACTTTTTTCTGTATACTTTTTCCTGACATGTGTGCGCCTAAGGTCAGGTACTTTACGTGACCGGGCTGTAATGTTGGTTGCCGCTCATTCGGCGCTCCGCAGCGACGAGTCGTTTAGCCGGTATTCACACCTATAATGTAGTTAACGGCTGCCCGTGAAAGTATGGTTCCCTGTCTTACCAACTCTGCCGATTCTGTCAGCTATTTTTGACAGTTCTATGTCTCTTTTCTAATCTTCTGTTTTCGCCTTCCTGCCTTATTTCTGAGGTCTTCCCGGATATTTATCTTTCCGAAATCACCCTCTTTAAATTTTGTTGTTTTTTCGTTTATATGAAAAATCGGATTTCTTGTTCACTTCACTATTACTCTCTATCTGCTTTACAGCGCCCTCTCTGTACTCCTTTATTTATTTATGTTCATATCTAGGAAAATATTGTTTTAATTTCTGACCAGTCCCAATCCCATTATTGCCTCATAAAAAAATATTTTATTTTTAAGTATTTCTAGTGATTCTCAACCCAAGTCTTACCACGGACCGGCAAAAAGACAAGTTATTGTTTTTACTCAGATCGATGGGAATATTACTTTACAAGTATTATATTATTTATTTTCTCCACGACCACTATAGAATTTACCAACTCTAAAACCAATTTTGACTACAGAAAGTTAATATTCTAACACAACAGTAAGAATGTTTTTCTAATGCACTAATCTTCTTATGAATTTTGCGTGTATTTCATTCCATCTCTTGTTATGGAATATCTATTCCATGCGTGTTGTCATTTGTGTTTGTAGAGTTACATTAAACTATATGCAATGTCTACATTAAATAAATGCAATATAACTTCCTAAAAAGTACTTAAATAGTGGCTGATGTGCAGCAAATTAAATTAAAATTACACAAAAAAAATAAAATAAATAAATAAGTTTAATTAATTGATTAATTTGTTATATTATATAAATTATTTGTTAAGATAAAATGTTTGTTAAAATAATTATTTCTTAATTTTTTTTTCTTTTTGGTGGTCGTGGAGAAAGTAGGGTCTGTGACTCGGTTGGAAGAGCTCGTGGTTCCTCACGCTCGCCTGCGGCTCGCGCTTGAAATGTTCCACTCGCATCGAATTCCAACCTTGTTACAGAATATACTATTTTATACTTTGCGTTCACAATAATATCATTGTTACACTGAAAACAGTTTAACAATAGAAGCTATTGTTAAACTGTTTTTGGTGATTTTTTATTTTGAGAGATTGGTAGTACGACTCGTCTACGGCAAACTCCAGTATTTTTCCAATATGTGGATTAAAGAGTTGTATAAGCACACTACATTTCTATGTTCAGCCGTTTGGCTACAGTTTCTACTATACAGACAGACAGACAGACAGACAGACAGACAGACAGACAGACAGACAGACAGACAGACAGACAGACAGACAGACATACAGACAGACAGACATACAGACAGAGAGACAGACATACAGACAGACAGCCAGACAGACACATGAGTGGCATTATAAGGGTTTTTTTGTGATCATCCTACAAAACCTAGTGGGTGATACACCCTGTACGCATTTTGTTTTACTAAAACAATGATTTATTTTTAACTAAATAAATATCTTATCCATATACTAAATAAGAAAAAATATGTGTTTTTTTTTCACTCTCCCCAAAAAAAACCCAAAGGCGTTTAACTGTTTTTGTCAATGGACTATTCATTTATTCTACCTACAGATTTAAGTACATATCTTGAAAAATGCTTACGGAAAAACTAATCTAATTTTGAGTTCGTAGGTATAAGGTTCTTGACTGAAATACTTTCACAAAAATGTATTCATTGCAGTTTAGGCGTTAAACTTTTTCATTTCTACAAAATTTTAATCCAGTTATTCAAAATATTTAACAGTAAACAAATTAAAGCGCTGAAATATCTGTTGAAAAAACAAATTACCAAATAGTAGTTGTGGCGCAATTATTCCATATTTCCATACCATTTGTTGATTTTTAGAAATTGTTGATGTAGCCTTTGGCTCAAAGTAAAAACTAAATGAACTATTTTTTACGTTTTATTCTACTATTCATTTTAACAACTGAAATGGAAGAATTTTAACAATCGGTACCCGCGTACAGTTGCGTCAAGGCTGCGTTTAACCCCCAGAAGTTACCAATTTCTTATACAAAACTAAAAATCTGAAATAAAATTAGTATCAATCTATACATCAAATATTGCACCGAATTTTTATCTACCTAATGGAATATTTTTAATTGTAGAAATAATTATTGTAAAAATATTATCACTCAATAACTTATTAATTGATATCAGCAACATTGTTCTGTAATTTTTTAAATCTATTTATGGGTTTCAAATAACTTTTATATTTATATAGTTTTGTGTAGAAATATTCAAATAGTACGTCAACATTTTTTCGATTTGATTACTTATAGTTTAGAACCCTCGTCGAAAAAGGTTATACTTGATGATAATGGAATGCCAGTTGGCACACGTATTCTTCACAAAAATTAAATCATTTTTACCCGTAACACCTATTTTGAGAACCGCGGCAGATTCAAGATGGCGGCAAATATAGAATACCAAGTACAATAACTATAAATAGTTTTCACAATAGAACAAAATAGCTAAAAACCTTTTTGTAGAATGAAGCTTTAGCTACAATTTGCCGCATCGTACGCAAATATGCGTCGATTGGTTTAAAAGATGGCGTCTATAATGCAATTTGCTTATTTAAAATTACATGACAGTTTTTTGTACAATTTAAAATAGCTTATTAGATAGATAAAAATTCTCTGCAAATTTTGATGTATAGATTGTTATTAATTTTATTTCCGATAATTAGTTTTGTATAAGAAACTATTGAAAACTATAGGGTTGTGCTCCACCTTAAGGCTGAATATCAGTTCTGGATATAACTCAAAAACAATTTTTCAGAACTATTGAGGCATTGCTAGTTTCTTTATTGTAAGAGACACGAAGGCGGTTAAATTAGAAAAGATGGAGTATTTTACTCTACAAATAAAAGGATTCAATTGGAAAAACAAAGGATATAAAATAAACATCCCGAGATAAATATAAACAATTATGTATTTAATAAAAAAAATAAATATTTTTTTAAATTTTGAGTGGCATACTTCTTGAAACCTCTTAATACGTGGATCAACAAGCAACATTTTTTTTTAAATCAGTAGTTTTTATGGGATTTTAGCCAAAAATGTGCTAAAAAAGTTTTTGTCCCGCCCCGTTTTACCCGAAAGGTTGTACTTAAAATCTGAAAAAATTATAGGTAATGTACATTGATCTGAGCCGGAAACATACGAGAGGTATTTTTGTTCCGATTGCGTTTTTGTAAAATATTGCAGTTTTTGTGTTTTTGACAAAATTAATTATTTTTTTTAATTCATGGCTAAATTATGGCTAATAATGATATGGATTTTTTGTATTTATTGCTAAGATAGTGTTTGTCTTATTTTTAATTAAAAATATAATAATAAAAAATGAACAGCTGAGAACCGAGTTTTGAACACCACATTACAATTTAGCCTGTAGAGCGTAGTGTGCAGTGTTCAGTTATTTTATTATACTATTATACGTTGTGATTCAACATTTTTTGAGGTATCAAAGAAGAATAAATCATTTATAGCAAGGAAACACTTATAAAATACATACAAAACCCTGAAATGAGAAAATTCACATTTTACATCAACTTTTTTATATCAGAAAAATTCAGCATCAATTTAAAATGCAAAATATTTATTTTCTCAAAATTGTATGCTTGTTAAATTTTAAAAGCAAACATAGTCGACAGAAAAATAAAGCAAAGTTGAAATTAATCACATAAAAATACACCATAAGAAAAATGCATTAACGCTTAAATTAATTTTAATAGTAGAATAGTTATTTTAGCAGATTTTGTGGAACTGGTGTTGACGGAACCACATGGTCTCATTATTATCTTATTACATCTTTGGTATTTTTGAGTTTATTTGCACAATTCTTTAACTGTTTTGTTTCTTCACGGGTTACCTATTTGTTTTTGAAGAATTGGACCGACTTTACTTGACTAATATCCATTTTCCTTGTGGTTCCTTCTTCCTAGTTCCATAAAATCAAAGTTATTTTATTTTAAATTTCAAAAAAACATGTGTTAAACAGAGTTTGGGATTCTCTGGGGGAATAGAGTCTTGGGTTTGATATACAATTTGGAGTACTCATTTCGCAAGATCTTTGTGCGTTCCATCGATTTTTGGGGAATAAGTACGTCGGATTGTATGATGATTTATTTCTCTATGTCCTTTTAAGTTTCTCACTGTTATCGTAATGTTTTTTTTTCCGGTGCATGTACCGATGAATATTTTCGCTGTTGTTACAATTTATGTATTTAACCAGGTGTTTAGCTCTCAGGGGGTTTTGAACTTCGGTCTTGCTATACCGTTTGAGGTACCATTCTTTCATTACCCTTGTGCGTACCATTGATTTTGGGGGATTGGTACGTCGAATTGTATGATTGTTCCGGATTTCATTGCCTGTTTTGGGTTCTTTCACTGGTTTACCTGGATGTGGAGGTTTATGATTTTTAAGATTGATTATTGCATCATGTTGTACAGGGAGTGACACTGTCAATCTTGCGATTTGTGCGTACCAGGTTGTCAGGGAGGATAGTGTGACTGCCTGTCATATTGATGCGGTAGTCGGTTTTACTATCATTCATAACTTTGAATTTTGTTAATCTTAGATACTATTATATTTATCACTAGTCTCTTTGTTAAAAATTTTAAATTTAACTAACAGTCATTACCATTGGTTCTTATATAATATAATATTTAAATTTATTCCTGTTTTCCTATTTTTCTGTATTTTTCAACTACAAAATATTTTGTCAATGTTAATTCTGTAATTTCACCATCCTTGGAGATGACTAATGTAAATGTTGTTAGAGTGACGTTTAACTAACATAGCACCTGAAGAAGCCAACAATGTTGTTGGTGAAACGTTGTGTTGTTTAAAATAAACGCTTCTTGTCCAAAAAGCTGAATGAAATTATTTTCTTTTATTTAATTTTAATGATACTATATTTTTTTATGCCATGTTTTCAAGATGCCTATTTAATTTCAAACTAATTTTTCTTATGCTGAGAGGAATTTTGATCAGATTGCGTTTTGAAAAATATTGCAGTTTTTGTGCTTTTGACAAAATTAGTGTATGTATTTTTATGAAATTAAAAATATAATAAAAAAAAATTAACAGCTGAGGACCGAGTTTTGAATAGGGATGGGAATTTATTTTTGAATATCGATATATGCGCGATTCGATATATCGTAAGTGTGACATCGATATTCGATATATATCGAAGTAAAAATATCGATATTTTCGATATATCGAAATAATTAACACGTAACATGTAAGACATATAAATTACAGTTTTTTTTTGTTGGATTGGCTGGAAAAGAAGTCGCCACTTGACAGACAATCACTTTACAGTTGGTACTCACCCAGCTAATAACCAACTTTCTAATATTTTCCTAGTTAACTGCCCTCATAATTAAATATATATATATGCTGTCCACTTTTGTAAGGACAAACCAGATCTTTTTGGTTATTTTTATAGTGTATTATGGACTTTAAATGTCAATCAAATATATTCCTTACGCTGTAAAACCGACTTTAGATTTATTGGTTGTTATGATCATTATTAAGAAAGTGACATTTTTTATAATTTTTTAACACCAACATGACATATAATTTTAAAGGTGCAAATTATAAAATCAAAATTTCGTCTTACAGGCTATTCCAAACGATTAGGCGGAACTAAATGGAAATTTCGTTCTTTTAGGTTGTCACGAAAACGGACCTTGCTTGGGATATTTCATGTTTCAGTTTTGGTATGTGAAAATTTAAAATTCCTAGAGTGAAACCACGGAAACGAATGACATATGTCAAATATTTTAATACATTTTTCCATATTTTGAAGACAAAAACCTAAATAAATGGGAAATTTTTATTAAGAATGACAAAAAATTAAAATGCAATGAAAAGGACATTTTATAATGACAGTCAATTTAATCTAGAATTTAAATGTGACCATGATTTACAAAGCTTAAACAAAATGACCAAATGTCCGAATCAATAGATAAAAATTACTAGATTTCAAAACCTAGTACCGCCTAAACGTTTGGAATAGCCTACAGTTTGTTTTTGCAAAAGTGAACAGCATATATTTAAATGTAAAAAATATACAAGAATACCGATTTTGTGCGAATATCGATATTTTGCTCGATATATCGCATTTCAAATATCGATATAAAAATATCGATATATTTTTCTAAAATATCGATATTTTCGAAATATCGATATATCGTTCCCATCCCTAGTTTTGAACTTCACACCTACACATTCATATTCATATTCATATTCATATTCATTTATTGACCATATTACAAAAAATTTTGTTTACAGTCAGTCATTTACAACAAATTGGAATACATATTTAACACAAATATAAAATAGAGAATCATAATACAGAATACAGAATAATTGAGAGCATAATTAAAAATAAAGAAAATAATATAGCTAATGATATAGATATTGATATTAAATCGGCCTCAGGCCTCGGTAATTCCACGGATGAGCGGTGGAAACTCATCAATGGAGTACAGTGGATTATGTGTTAATAGATTTTTTATAGCTTCTTACACTTATTAAATACCTACAAAACCCTGAAATGTGTGAAAATTCATACTTCACATCAATTTTTTAGTGTACCATGAGGGACCTTTAACACTATTTTTTTTAGAGTGTAACCCTTCAGAACGCACAGTTTTTGGAATTCGTAATGTTTTGGATTTCGGATTGGTAGTATATTTTTATACTGTATACAGTGGTAAATAATGATACAGTATGTCTCGTATTATATGGTGTTATATTCCACTGGTGTTATATGCACTCTATACTAAATGCTGTTCCCCAAAAAAAATCTAAATAGGACAAATCTGGCAATGTGGCCGGCCACTCTATAGCACCCATATTTTAACCATGGTTTTTTAAAAAGTATTAATAATTTGTCACAGATTCTCGTTAAAAACGTATAATTTTTACAAAGCACTCAACAAATAATTCTGTACTCTATATACTGCACTTTACCAAGAAACCTATTTTCCATTTTAGTTAATATTTAAAAAGTGATCAGTATGAGGGGAAAGTTGTTTTTGAAATAAAGTTATATAGTATATTTAATATAATAAGTTACAGGGTGTTTGTTTGAAACGCCGCACCTCGAATAACTCCTTTATTTTAAGAGATACAAAAAATTCTTTAGAAGAAAAGTTAAACTAGACAAAAAGGCCCACTTAAGGACTATAATAAGAATTCTGCATCACTTCCGGTTTCAGCGGAAATTGTTTCAACTTTTTATCTAGCATAGGGAATTGGTACTCTTTTTTTTTTCTTGAAAGTACATTAAATCAGCTTTATAAGGATATGAAAATATTATACTTTAATTTTAACCATTTCAAAATAGCAACCATTTATTTACAAAATAATAAATAACATAAAAATCGTCGAAACTAAATTATAAAGAGATACATTATGTAACTAAGAAAAAAAATAAAACAATATATGACTAAAGTTAGTAATAAACTAAAAAAAAATTACAAATGTTCAATATGACCGCCGTTGTTATCCACACATTTTCTCATTCGTAATAAAAACTATTTCACTACATTTAGAACTATATACTCTTGAATTTCCCTGATGGCTGTTCTTACCCTATGTTCTAAGTCTTCTAACCTATATCTTCAGGATACCTTTCTTGGTAGAGTTGTTGGGCCCTAACAGAATTTATTTGACATTCCCCGAATGTCAGAACCATATCTGTCATTTCTTCATTTGAATAACGTATGTAAGCAGAGCCGTAGCAACGTCCTGACATCGGAGCACTTGCCAGGGGCGCGAGGTTTGATTAGGGGCGCCAAGTTTGATTTGGGGCGCGAGGCCTGATAAGAGGCGCCATTGTGAGTATTTGGTCATTAGGTCATTAAAAGTATTCGGAGATGAGAACCTTTTCCGTTTTTGCTCATCAATTGTTTTTAGGAGGTGACGACCTTTTGTTTTGCTCATCACTTGTATTTGAGAGGTGATGACCTTTTTTTTGCTCATTAGTTGTATTGTGGAAGTGAGGCGCTATTTTAATTTAATTTAATTAATTTACTATATTTTCCAAGGGCGCCAAATACATTGCTACGGCTTTGTACGTAAGCCATAATTACAAACGATGTGATGTTATCACTTTTAATATCAAACTCGTACTAACAGGCAAGAAAATTTGCAGGTGTTATTTGGTTCTTTTATGTACCAAAATCATTTTCTAAGCTTGCTATATTTAACTTTCTACGATTTTATGTTATTTATTATTATGTAAATGAATGGTTGCTATTTTGAAATGGTTAAAATTAAAGTATGATATTTTGATATCCTTGTAAAGCTGATTTAATGTGCTTTCAAGAAAAAAAAGTACCGATTCTCTGTGCTAGATAAAAAGTTGAAACATTTTCCGCTGAAACCGGAAATGATACAGAATTATTATTATAGTCCTTAAGTGGGCCCTTTTACCTAATTTAACTTTTGTACTGAAATTTTTTTGGTATCTCTTAAAATAAAGGAGTTATTCGAGGTGCGGCGTTTTGAAACAAATATCCTGTATAGGAAATTGATTTTTAAAAAAATTATTCAATTTGATATACATCCTAAAAATGAAACTATATATTTTTTCATATTGATTAAGATTCACATAGCCTATTAAGAATTTTTTTTGTTTAAGTGGAATTATATTTTGAAATTATATAACTTTTAACGATTGAATGAGGCTCATCACAACAGCCCTAATCAATCGTTAAAAATTGAGCTCGTGATAACTTAAGAAAATAAAAATTATATTTAGTTACACTTAAGTATATTTCAACTGACCTATTTTGATTTATTTATTTCAGTTGGTAACATTCAAAATGTGATTTGTCACACAATTTCAAAATTGAGATATTGATATCAGCATCTTTCTCGTTAAATGTATAAATTAATATCCTTAAATTAATCTAAAACGTGTTTGGAACCATCCAAATCTCGACAACAAGAACGAAAAAAATTAAATGAAAAAGTGCAATTTTTTTTAAATTTTTTGATTAACTTATAAAATGGTACAAAGAATTGGGTTCCATGACAACTGGGGCCGTAAGACAATTCGGGCCGTTCAGTTAGTTAGTTGAAATTTTTGGCGCACAGCAACAAAGGCTATTTGCGCCTAACGCAGCCCATCTAAATGACTAGACTATATATTAAAAATAAAAATTTAGACAATAAATAAATAAATAAATAAATAAATAAATAAAATCGGGCCGTTCACAATTGGGGCTTTTCACAACTGGGGTCATTATCAATTGGGGCGATGGACAATTCGGGCCGTTCACAATTGGGGTTTTTGACAACTGGGGCCATAACTATAAGAGCTAGAGTCTTTTTCATAGTCAAAAGAGCAACAAATTTTACTTAATATAACTCTTAAAATACAATTTCTTTTTAATCAAATGATCACGAAAATTTACTTAAGCCAATCCTTAAAATACATTTTTTTTATTTATTCTTATTCCCACCAAAATGTACTTAATCAAACCATTAAAATATTTTTTTTCAAAAGAACACGCAATTTAATTTATTCCAACTTGTAAAATAATAATTTTTAATTTTAAACAAAAGAAGACTCTAGCTATGCTGACCGGCGTAGTGTAGTGGTAACACATGTGCTCTGCGTTGCGAAGGTCTCGGGTTCGAATCCCGTTCAGGCATGGAAATTTTCTCAAATAAAAAATTGTCCTGGCTAATTGCCCAAGTAGCAAAGGCCATAAAATTTAAAAAAAAAAGACTCTAGCTATAATAGTTATGGCCCCAGTTGTGAAAAGCCCCAATTGTGTACGGCCCGAATTGTCCATCGCCCCAGTTGTTAATGGCCCCAGTTGTGAAAAGCCCCAATTGTGTACGGCCCGAATTGTACATCGCCCCAGTTGTTAATGGCCCCAGTTGTGAAAATCCCCAATTGTGAATGACCAGAATTGTCTTACGGCCCCAGTTGTCTGGTTACCAAAGAATTGATCTACGGTCTTTCATCTGTAGAAATTCCTCAATAAGAGGTTTTATATGATTATTTAGAAAATTAGAGTTGTCATTTGCATATTTAAAAAATTAGAAATAAATAATCATATTTAAAAAAGAGAATAAATAAAATAATTTAAATCTACTTTTGTTAATAAACATTCATCATCAGATTTTATCCTTGTTTTGTCCATTAAAACATTCCGAATTTCAAATTTAAATAATCGTTTTTTTTTTTGTATTTTTGCTCATTAAAATTTAAAGACATGTTTGAATTCAATATATTGGACCTCAGAAATAAGTATGTCAAAAAATTAGATTCCCAAATTTTGCAATCACAATTATGTTTTTTGCAATTTTCTCAAAACTGTATTATTGTGTCAAATCACGTTTTGAATCTTATCCCTTTATTTATCAATTATTTTATTTTATTTATTTTTATTTTTTTATAACTCCGAGCACATCGGATAAAAATCGTTGTTTCTCTATTTCCTTACGAAGTTTTTATATTTTCATATATTTTCATAGGAAAATTTCGGAAAATTTTCAGTGAAATTTACATCAAATAAATGCAGTTCAATTTTCCTAATTAAGCTTATTTTGGAGATAAATTAGTTTAAATTTAATGAAACAATAAAGTAAATTAACAAATATAGCTATGTATGTTTTTTTATAACTATTCTTCACATTTTTACAAATTTTAAAAAGTTCGAACGGGCGAACTAATATTATTTTGGGCTCTTACGTAAACAGTTCTTAAATGAAACACTTGGTAAAGTTTCACAAATATATTTATTCGTCATACTGATTTCAAAAAAGTTCAATCTACAAATTTATTTTTAACTAGCTGATATGCCGTACTTAGGTAGGATTAGTAGGTACGTAGGGTAGGATTTTTGTTAAATACATTTTTATTGGTAAAATATAATGCCAGTAATAATTGAGATATTTCAATCTCAGGCAGCGCTCGCCATAACCCTCCAAATATTTATTAAAAACTGTATTAAACAGAAAAAAATCGCTTCTTTATTCTAAACCGCTCTTTTACAAAAAGTTTCACTGTTAAGTAAATATTAAGTGGGATACAATTTTATAGGTAGAACTCAGTTATTCATATTAATAATAACTTAATTGAACAAAAAAGAATAGTTTCTTCATTCTAAACCACTTTTCTTATAAACATTATGTAAATAATAAAAGAGATATTTTAAATTTATAGGTCCCTTAGTCCCTAAATGTTCATCTTATTTAAGACCGCTTACAAAAGAAAATAAATTCCAATCAAATTTTCGTATACACCTTTTTAACGTATAACAAGCAACAATGAGTAACATACATATTTCAAAATTTTAGTTTTAGTGTAACTGCCAAAATATTCATTCTATTGAAAAAATGCAAAGAACAAAAAGAAGTTGTTTTTCATTTTAAACAATTTTTGTCATGCACATTTTTTTTTTCTGTTAAGTCAATAATATGAGATATTTAAATTTTTTTAAAAAGATATTTCAAAATTTTAGTTATAGGGTGCTCATCTGTAACTGCCAAAATATACATTCTATTAAAAAATGCAAAGAACAAAAAGAATTTGTTTTTCATTTTAAACAATTTTTGTCATGCATATATTTGTTTTTTTCTATTAAGTCAATAATAAATTAGATATTTAAAATTTTTTAATAAGATATTTCAAAATTTTAGTTATAAGATGCCCTCTGTAACTGTCAAAATATTCATTCTATTCAAAAACTTAAAGAACAAAAAAATTTGTTTCTCATTTTAAATCATTTTGGTCTTAAATTTTCGTTTTCTGTTAAGTCAATAATAAGTGAGATATTAAATTTTTTTTAGTAATTTATTTCTAGATTTTAGTTACAGGGTGCCCCCCTGTACTGCCAAAATATTAATTCTTTTGAAAAAAATGTAAAGAACAAAAAGATTTATTTTTCATTTTAAACATTTTTGTCATACATGATTTCTTTTTTGTGTTAAGTCAATAATAAGTGGGATATTTAAAATTTGTTAGTAATATATTTCATATTTTAGTTACAGGCTGCCCCCCTGTACTGCCAAAATATTCATTACGATATTTTAATTTTTTTAGTTTTAGGGAAAATGCCAAAATATTCATGCAAAAAATGCAAAGAATAAAATGATTTATTTCTTATTTTAAACAATTTTTCTCATACATGTTTTTTTTCTGTTAAGTCAGTAAGTAATAAGTGAGATTTTAAATTTATTAGTAGAATATTTCAAAATTTAATTCAATTGAATAAATGTAAAGAACGATAAGGATTTGTTTTTGGATTTGCTTTTGATTTTAAACAATTTTTGTCATACATGTTTTTGTTTTTTCTGTTAAGTCAATAATAAGTGTGATATTTTAAATTTATTAGTAATATATTTCAAGATTTTAGTTTTAGGGTGCTACTCTACCAATTACCAAAATATTCATTCTGTTTAAAAAATACAATTCATTTTAAACAATTTTTGTCTTACATGTTTTTTTTATTAAGTCAATAATAAGTGAGATTTTTAAAAAATATTTTAGTTATACAGTGCTCTACTGTAACTGCTAAAATATTTATTCTTTAGAAAAAATGTAAAGAACCAAAAGGATTTATTTTATTTTATTTTAAACAATTTTTGTCATGCAGGTTTTTTTTTTCTATTAAGTCAAGAATAAATAATATATTTTTAATTATTTAGTTGTGGTCTCCTCAAAATTAGAATAAAAATTTGCAATGCCATATAGCCGTATAATTCCCGGTTCTAATCTATAAAATTAAAACTTATTCAGCCGTTTTTATGTGTTTCTTATTCAGACAGAGAAACACAAATAGATGTTTTGCTGATATCGTCTTATAATCACCTAGCGAAACCCAATGTGAGGGCAGAAAAAAAAATTAAAAAAACACAGATATTGCCTTCAATTTAATTTATATAAATGTGCAAAAAATGTTTAAAGTGCAAAAAATGTTTTAATTATTACTGACCTGTATAAGACGCGTTGTTCCGTACTAGCTGTTGCCTTTATTTCCCAGAGTATATGATTCGCGTGCGAGAGTATACTGACGTCTGTACTGCACGCGTCTACCTTAATACTAGCATCGGCGTCCAATCCCGGCGTCGCAAGCTGACGCCACGATCATACTGTAACCAATCACAGACAAGCACACGAGAATATGAATGACTGAATGTGGGCGCCAACCCATCAACGAAATAAAAAAAAAAAATGCTTCATGAAAATTTTAAAGAGTCCGGGGATGAGTGATTTTGGCTGTAAGTGATGCAACAGTGGCCGAATGAAGTCAATTTTTCCGGCACTATATCCAAAATCACAAATATATGACTTTTATCCTGAAATTTTTAAACAAAGTCCGGGGTTGGCGATTCTAGCCGAAGATGATAAATCAATTGCCTATTAAAGTGAGTTTTGTCGAAGTTATATCCAAAATTTCGAATATTCACCTCAAATTGCAGATCGAAATTATACACCAACCCATCAACGAAATAAAAAAATGCTTCATGAAAATTTTAAACACTTTCCGAGAATGAGTGGTTTTGATTGTAAATGTTGGAGCAGTTGCCGAGAGAAATAAAATTTTCCGGGACTATATCCGAAATCACAAAAATTTTACTCAAATTTTGGCCTAAAATTTTTAGACAAAGTCTGGGGTTGGGTGATTCTAACCATAGATGATAAATCAATTGTCGATTGCCGTGAGTTTTTCCGGGGTTACATCCAAAATTCCGAATATACACCCAGTGGCGTAGCTAAGGCAGGGCGGGAAGGCGGTCCGCCTCGGGCGCTAGCTACTTAGGGACGCCATTGGACTTTCATCACTTTAAATGCAAGGCATTAGGTATTAGAGCGATTCCAGGGGGCGCCAAAATTTAAGTGAGTTTGTTTTTAGGTCTTCGCTTGAAATTTAGATGTGAGGACCTTTTTTTTAAGTCTTCACTTGAAATTTAGAAGTGAGGACCTTATGTTTTTAGGTCTTCAATTGAAATTTGTCCCTGTTCCTGTGTTGCGCCCTGTCTAGGAGCGCCAAAGACCCTCGTCCGATCCTGCTAACAGCTTTTTTCTTTTTTTTTTTTAGAAGGGGGGCGTCAAATTTTTCACCGCCTCGGGCAACATGACCCCCCAGCTACACCTCAAATTGCAGATTGAAATTTTTAGACACAGTCCGGACTTGGACACTTTTAATCGCAACTGGTAAGGTTTTAGTGGACAAAACTCAGTTTTATCGGTGCTATGATTCTAAAGGTTTCTTTCTAGGGTACTTAAGAAACAGGCATATTTATCATAATCATTTCAGTTGTTTAATGGAGTTCATTTTCCCACTAGTGTGAAAACGAGCTCCATTTTCGCACTAGTGTGGAAATAAATTTACATATTATTTAGTAAATCATTAAATCGTCATGGGAAAAGTAACAATATTTATTGAAAAAATTAGTTTTTATTAATATTGTTTTACGTTCAGTACCTATTGTATACAATACTCTCTCTACGGTCGTTAGTGCACAGCTACAATGGCTATTTGCACCTAATGCCGGCTCCACACATTGGCCGAGTCGACTCGAAACAGCACGAATCCGAGCGTGTGGAGGCTTCGTTCGCCTCGGTTCGTCTTGTTTCGCTATGATGCGCCATCGCTCCGTATTATGTCGGTTTTTATCAAAGGATACGAATGCCGACCGCGAGCGGCTATCCCGAGCGACGAATGCTCCGTCCACACGCTCGTCGTTGTTAATACAGTATACAGTAGAACTCTTGGAAAAAACACGTTTCGCGCTGTAATTGAACAGTTATTTTTTTATTCCAGTTATTAATTTGAATAAGTACAGTGAGTGAGTGGGCAAACGTCTTGAAATTTTTGGACTGTTACCAAGCCGGGCCTGTTATGTGGGATCCAAAAAATAGAGACCATAAAGATAGGAAGAAAGTGAATGATGCATGGGTCCGCATCAGACAAGTATATTAATAATTATAATATGTAAAGGCGCACAAAGCTGTTGCAGCTCCAAGTTCTACGTTTCCCATCGTGCTATACGTCTGAACAATGACTGAGCATATCGCGAGTCTTAGCAAGCATGTGGACGGTGCACTCGTATCACCATCGTTCGCCGAGCGCTTCGTCCAAGCCGCTCGGACAATCCTGTGGAGGTAGCATGACACAGCTCATCTAAATGACTAGAACATATATTGAAAAGAATAAATAAAACACAAAATAAATAAATACAATCTGCCCCACATACCGAATAAAAGAATTTTGCATGGACAAATACAAATAAATTAGAATAAAAGTTTATTCGGAAAATTGAACAGACGTAGAGTGATGGTAAGAGGCTGTCGAGGGGCCAGTTACCATCGGATGCCACAGATCAAGATAATATGAAACGATAAATTCGATTCCTTCAGGAAGACTATCAGCCTGACCATAAGTACCGAATCGTCACCTAAAGCAACTGGCAGGTCATAGCACAGGCCTAACCTTTCCCTAACTTCCTCGAACTGTACATACTGAGTTAAAATGTGTAATACAGACAATATGTAGGGTGACCAGATTTCAGTGAAGGGAAACCGGGACACAGGGAAAAAAAGAAGGTCCTTACCTGCCAGATCCAAGTGAAGAGCAAAAAAAAAAGTCCTCACCTACCAAATCTAAGTGAAGACCAAAAAAAAGATCCTCACCTCCCAGATCGAAGTGAAGAAAAAAATAAGGATCACACCTCTCACATTGACTAGTTGTAATATTTCTTTTCTTACAAATGCAGAATTATGTAAAAACCGGGACCATCGACCGTCCCGAAAACATTTTTCGGGACACCGGGACAATGTACATAAAACCGGGACAATCCGGGAAAACCGGGACGGATGATCACAATAACAATATGTTACAGTTCTTTCAAATAGGAAGCTCTTCACCTTAAAGGAGGTGTCCATAGGTCCAACAATAGTGGCCTATACAGAGGCGTGCGATGGCGGTTTTCTCTCTGCAGTCAATCCTGCATGAAGAACCCCATGGCTTAACTTCTCTCTTAATCTGCCTCAAATTCACATTTTGTCTGCTACTACAATCATGTTGCCATTCGGCAAACACCAGATGATTCAGAAGACTCTTTGCGCCATCTGGAAATATAAAACTCACATCAATCATAAGTCTGTTCTTCATTGCCTTTAATAACAGCCGTTTATAAAACAGCTCTACTATCACGATCTGAGCATTCAGATTGTGGAGCAGCAACAGACTCTTTAGTGCAAGAGGATGCACTGGATATAGAACAGATACTGTTCAGAGCGGTCAGCGAGTCCGTCAACATAACTGTTGAATGACTTTGACCTAACGACTTTGCTCTCTCTACAATCGTTCAAAAGGCTACGAAAAATGAATGAGATGCTAATATCTACCAAGCTTAATACGGATAATTTCCTTCCTTTTTGCGCAAATAGCAGATTACCAGAGCCCGGAGTTTTAGGCGCTGTTGACATAGACGCTATAAAAAGCACAAAATAATATTTAAAAAATGCAAATATAAGACAAATAATCAGGTGAAACAAATATTGTTATGATAAAATTATATGTTCATAAATTTTAAAAAAAATCATATTTTGAATTACATTACGAAACCAGTTTTTTTTCTAAATTTTCTTCGGTTAAAGACCAGTATAATTCCCACAAATTATAAATTTCTTATACAAAACTAACAATTTGAAATAAAATCAGGAACATCGAAATTTGCAGAAAATATTTATCTGGTCATTTTTAAGCAGGGCTTCAAACCGTTATTTTTTTCGTTTCGGTTTTCGTTCCGGTTCAATTAAAAATACATATATTAGTTCGGTTCTGATTTTCGTTCCGGCAAAAATAACGGTTTGTTTCAGTTTTCGGTATTCGGTTCAGTTCCGAGTGATAAATTTTTAAATGCTTTTATTTGTATTAGAAATTTATTTTCGACTATAATTTAAAAGAACACTTTATTCTTTATTTTGTGATAATCATACCAAGGTAGCCTTCGGGAGGGGGGGGGGGGTTCTTAGCATCCCCCCTCGAAATAATAGAAGCGCATTTTTTTTTTACATATCAGTTTAAAAAAATTACGTATTACGATTTTTTTCTGCTCACCAGTTTAAAAAATAATCCTAAATAAGATGTATTTTATATTCACTCACATAAACATTATCTAAACCGAAATTTTTTTCGGTTCAGTTCCGGTGTTTGTTCCCTCAAAAATAACGGTTTTTTCGGTTATTGGTTCAGTTCCGGTTGGAAGCCCTGTTTTAAACTACAGGAACAATTGTTATAAAAGTGGTATTTCCATTTTTTTTTTTTTAATATATTGTGGCTTTCAAATAATTTTTATTGAAAGTTATATAGTTTTATGTAGAAATGTTGTAATACTACTTCAAAATTTCTATCGACATCAATGTTTATAGTTCAGAACCTTCGTCGAAAAATTCTATACTTGATTATGATGGATTGCTACTTGGTACACTTCCTTACAAAAATTAAATCATTGTTAACCGAAGAACATAAATTGAGAACCACGGAAGATTCAAGATGACAGCAAAAATTGTGAATAATTTTTAGACGAAAAAAAAATGTCGTCCCGGTGAAATTTAATTCAAAAATCACAGCGATTTTTTCTGCGTTTGTTTCATATATAAGTCTTACAAATTAATAAGAAACAGTAAATGGCTTCATTTTTTCAATTTCAGAAACGTATTTCTCACTATTAACAATGTGTTATTTTATTTATAATTGTTTCACGACTATAAATGATATATTCCTCTTCGAAACTAAAAACCATAAACTAAAATAATTCAAACAATAAGTGGAGTTTACATACATGAACGCTACACACATAGGCACCCGCAGAAATTATCCTGGGGGGGGGGGGGCAGGACCAAAACATAGATATAGATGTCATATTCGAGCAATGCTTTCCACGTGGCAGGTCTGGGAACAATCCCCGCTGAGGATAAACATTTATTTTCTAGTTAAAAATGTGTTCTCTATAGTTAAAAATCATCGATTTAGTAAATAATAACTATCCTGGTTAATAGCCAAAGTTGCTAAAGCAAAAATATAATAATAAACAATCGTTTTTAGGGTTTTGTAGGTATGACCAAAAAACCCTTATACCATCATTTTGTCGTCTGTCTGTCTGTCTGTTCGGGAAAAATTGTAGCCAAACGGCTAAACCTAGAGAGTTGAAATTCGGCATGCTTATACAACTCTTTGACCGGCACATAGGAAAAATACTAAAACATCTAAAAAACATATCCCCCCTAAAAATATTAACAAATATGTGTTCATCGAAAAAAAATATATATATTTTTTTAAATTCTGAGTAGGGTATCAAATGTAAGCTCTTAGTATATGGATTAACAACCAAAATTTTATTTTTGCAAAATAAATTATTTTGACCCTGTAGCCCAGATGGTTTAAACTAAAAATCTGATAAAATTCTAAGTAATGTACATTGGTGTGAACCGGAATAGTACAACAGGAATTTTCGATCGGATTATGTTTTCGGATAATAATGCATTTTTTGTGTTTTTAACTAAAATATGTTAAATATTTAATTCGCTATGTAACACAGTAACTAAGTAAGGGCCCGTAGCGTAGTGCGTAGTGTCATCGCTTAGTTATTTGCAAACTACAGTTCGATTCCTGTCAATTTTAATTTTTCTGTTTTCTTTTTGCATTTTTATTTTGTTTAAATTATTTTGTCAAAATTCTAGTAATATTTTGGTAAATGTTGCATTTAATTTTTAAAAGCGTAAATTTAATAACCAGTGGGAAGTGTTGAAATTATAATTTAATTCTATGTTTGAATGTATGCGAAATCAGAGGGCGGGGCTTAGGATTTAAGCTACCAATGGAAGCCATAGGCGCAATTTTCAAAATCTTAATGAACCTCGCTATATTTAAAAAAAAAAAAAAATACTGCACATATTTAGAAACTTAAATAATGGTATTAGGCATTCGAATTAAAATTCATAAAAAAATATCTTGACGTAAAATTTGTTTTGGCATCCCAAATAATCATCATTAAGTTACTAAATACCTGCGAAACCCTGAAATGCCATCAAGTTTTTTATGAATTTTATATTTAAATAATTTTTTTTTTTTTTTTCTAAAGATACGAATTGGTAATTGGTTTCGAAAATCAGGGGGGGCAACTGACCCATCTTGCCCCCCCTTGCGGGCGCCTATGGCTACGCATTATATAAATTGCATTACATAGCGTAATTTAGCCCGCGTTTTAATTCGATTCGCAGCTGTTAAAAAAATGTTATTATATTTTTAATTTAAAAAGAATACATACAAAATAAATACCAAACACATGCCATAAATACAAAAAATCCCATTATTAGCCATAATTTAGCCATGAATCAAAAATATTATTAATTTTGTCAAAAACACAAAAACTGCAATATATTCCAAAAACGCAATCTAATCAGAAATTCTTTTCGTACGAGTTAGGTTCAGATCAGTATACGTTACTTAGAATTTTTACAGATTTCTATTTTAATCCCTTTGGGTTAAAGGGTGCTGAAAAGTATTTTTATTGGTACATTTTTGGAAAAAATCGTGTTAAAATAAAGGAATTTTAAAAAACTTCTTTGTGTTCCCGAATAAATTTAAAAAAAGAATATAATTTATTAGTGCACCCGTTGCCAACTGTGTTGCCCAACACATCGTTACCTTAATGTGGAACTTGCTCGACGCCTCTGACTTCTTTCTATAGCCATACGCCTTACTTCATTAGAAGTAGAAGTGCCTGGAGTTTTAGACCGGGAGCTCATGACATTTTTGGTCTCCGATTTCATACAGCATACCTTTTGGAGGAGAGGATATTTACCTTGTGACAACAAAAAAGGGATGGTACTAAACCCCTGCACGCTTTCCGGTCATAGGGAAAATTGCATTTCCACTTGCACAAAATTTTTGTGTTTTTCTCTGATTTAATATTGCTTGCCCTTTTGTCAAAAGAAAGTTATAACAAATTTAAAGTCTTTTAATTATAGGCATGCTGTATGAAAACGCGGAAAATCATATTTTTTTATTACAAGATCACATGACCGTTTGAGCTCTTTGGGACCCTCCGAATCGCATGCATATATTTAAGAGACTTTAAATTTGTTATAACTTTCTTTTGACAAAAGGGCAAGCAATATTAAATCAGAGTAAAGCACAAAAATTTTGTGTTTAAGTGGAAATGCAATTTTCCCTATGACCGGAAAGCGTGCAGGGGTTAAGTACCATCCCTTTTTTGTTGTCACAGGGTAAATATTCTCTTCTCCAAAAGGCATGCTGTATGAAATCGGAGACCAAAAACTGTCATGAACTCCCAGTATATTTCTTGTTTCTGCCTATGAAACCCTAGACCTTTCTATAAGTTATTTTATCCGCATATTCTTAAAGAATAAATCTGCAAAATATTTTGCATATCGATCAAAAGATATAGAAGTGTCTAGAGTTTTTGTTTATGCCTACGAAAGTCTAGACATTTTTTATAGGTTTTTTTATCCCCAGATTCTGAAAGAATAAATCTGTAAAATATTTTTAATATCAATAAGGATATAGAAGTGTCTAGAGTTTCTTGTTTATACCTACCAAACCCTATACATTTCTATAGGTTATTTTATTTGCAGATTCTTAAAGAATAAATCTGCAAAATATTGTTCATATCGGTCAAAGAAATATAGGAGTGTCTAGAGACTCTTGTTTGTGCCTACGAAACCCTAGACATTTTATGTGTTATTATATATATATATATATATTATATATATATATATATATATATATATATATATATATATATATATATATATATATATATATATATATATATAGATTCTTAAAGAATAAATCTGCAAAATATTATTCATATTGATCAAAGGATATAACAGTGTCTAGAGTTTTCTGTTTATGCCTACGAAACCCTATGAAAAACCCCCCGTAATTATATTTGTAGATTCTTAGAGAATAGATCTGCAAAATTTTGTTCATATCGGTAAAAGGAAATAGAAGTGTCTAGAGTTTCTTGTTTATGCCTACGAAACCTTAGACATTTCTACATGCAATTATATTTGTAGATTGTTAGAGAATTAATCTGCAAAATATTGTTCATATCGGTCAAAGGATATAGGATAGGATATGTATAGAGTTTCTTGTTTATGCTTACGAAATCCTAGACATTTCTATATGTAATTATATTCATAGATTCATAGAGAATAAATCAGCAAAATATTATTCATATAGGTCAAAGGATAGAGCACTGTCTAGAGTCTCTTGTTTATGCCTACGAAATCGGACGAATCATCCCGAATCCTCACGACCGGACGAACAGACAGGATAAGCTCTTTATAATATAGGGATTATTTTCAACGATACAAAAAAATCAATATTTTTTGAAAAACTAAGCGGATCAAACATTTCTGTTTAACTATTCCGGTTCCCATCAATGTACAATATCGAGTTTTTTTTTTCAGAATTTGGGGTGGGGAACAAGAAAATCACAACAAAAATCGATTTTAAAAAAATAAAAATTTGCTTGTTTATCTAGGCATTAAGAGGATTTGATACCCCACTCAAATTATTTAAATAAATATTAATATTTTCTTTAAATGCATATTTGTGTCTATTTATCTCGAGATGTGTTTTTGAATTTTCTATAATTTTCCTATATGTGGGTCAAAGAGTTCAAGCATGCCAAATTTCAACAATTTCTACTGCACAAACACAGATATTACAACTAGGTAGGCAAACAGGCATACAAACAAACAGACAGACATAAAGACAGACAGACACATGAGTGACATTATAAGGGTTTTTTGTGGTCACACCTACAAAACCCTAAAAAATAATTTATAAACCACAAAAATATTGATTTTAAGGTATTGTAGGTATGACCAAAAAACCCTTCATTATATTCATACCGTCATTTTGTCGTCTGTCTGTTCGGTAAAAATTGTAGCCAAACGACTAAACCTAGAGAGTTGAAATTTGGCATGCTTATACAACTCTTTGACCCGCACATAGGAAAAATACTAAAATATCTAAAAAACATATCCCCCTAAAGATATAAACAAATATGTGCTCATCGAAAAAAAAATATTTTTTTACAATTCTGGGTAGGATATCAAATGAAAGCCCTTGGTACGTGGATTAACGAACAAAATTTTATTTTTGCAAAATAAATTATTTTGAGGCGATTTTTGCCAAAATGTGCAAAAACATTTTTGTCCCACACCCTGTAGCCCAGATGGTTTAAACTAAAAATCTGAAAAAAATTTAAGTAATGTACATTGGTGTGAACCGGAATAGTACAACAGAAATTTTTGATCAGATTATGTTTTTGGAAAAAAACATAATGTGTTTTTTTGCTAATAATGTACACATGTTATACTTATGTAGCACGCTGGATTGGAAGTTGTATCCTGGTGTAATGGTTATGGCGCTGGCATATCAGCCAACTAAATCAGTTCGAACCCTGCGGGAGGAGATAGAATTATTTTTTGTTTTTTTTTTGCATTTTTATTTTGTTTAAATTATTTTTTCAAAATTCTAGTTATATTTTGGCAAATATTGCATTTAATTTTTGAAAGCGTAAATTTAATAACCAGTGGAAAGTGTTGAAATAATAATTTAATTCTATGTTTGAATGTATACGAAATTAGAGGGCGGCGCTTATAAATTTAAGCAACCAATAGAAGCCATAGGTGCAATTTTCAAAATCTTAATGAACCTTGCTATATAAAAAAAAATACTGCACATATTTAGAAACTTAAATAATGGTATTAGGCATTCGAATTAAAATTCATAAAAAAATATTTTGACATAAAATTTGTTTTGGCATCCCAAATAATCATCATTCAGTTACTAAATACCTGCGAAACCCTGAAATGTGTGAAAATTCACACTTCACATCAATTTTTTTTTTGTGTCTGCGCTGTGTTTTGTGTCAAAGAGCCTAATAAACGTATAGCGAGTGTATAGCGAACAAATAGACGGACATTCGTTTAAATATATAAGATAATTTTTATTGAAATGTGTCTTTTGTCTTTTGTTGCTAATAGCCAAACCTTCTTTACTTTCTGAACGACCTTCCTACTTTACAGTTTCATAGCTCGTTGCAGTTTTAATAAATCCCATGTTTGAATTCCATACTTTTTTCTATGTTTGCTCCTTGCAGACCTTAATTTTGAAGGATTTATAAACATCTTTACAAGTAGGTGAAAAAACATTTCAAGTGGAAACAGGACTTCGATCCAAGCAAACAATCACAACAGAAAAAAAGGGAAAACTGCTAAACGATTTTCCGACTGGCCCACGATTTCACGATATTTTTTCAGAATAAGATTATCTTTTATCCAGATACTTGAGTTTTGTTTATTGTATTGAGTTTTTGAAAATTTAAGAAATAGAACGAACAAAATAACTTATCGTAATCATAGTTTAAAAAATTCTACAGTGCGTAGTTATATTACTAGAGGCATACGAGGGCTACCTTTTAAGTTTTTACAAAAACTAAGATAGAAATTTTTTTATTTGGAACAAAGTGTTTTATTGCTTTTCAAAATATTCGTCTCTAAGATTTATACACTTTTACATGCGTTCAAACCAATTCTCGGAACATTTTTTCCACTCTAAAGTTGGTATCTCAAAAACGTGGTTTTCGAAACCTTCAACCGCTTCTTGAGGTGATGAAAATCGCTGTCCACGCATTTTTTGCTTGACATTGGGAAACAAAACAAAAAGACATTAATTCGATGTTTTTCTCCTTCAAATAATCATTTGTTTAACGTGCTGGGTGGGAGCTTGCATTGTCATGATGAAGAATGATGCGACGTTTTTGGTTGTTTTTCCTGATTTTGTCGATGACTTCTGGCAAACAAATTGTTGTATACCATTAAGTATTAACTGTTCTCCGACACTTTAAAGGAATAGTAGCGACATATCCAGTACAGCCGAAGAAACAAGCCAAAATTTTCTTGGAAGTGCTTCGTGAACGAACAACTTTTGTGGGTTCCGGTTCATCTTGGAAGACCCAAACAGTGTATTGTTCCCTTACACCAATCAACACGAGCCTTTTTTTGAGCGGCCAATTTATTTGGATTCCATCGGGAACAGATCTTCTTCACAGCTAAATGTTCATGTAAAATCGAAAGTATTGCAGTCTGCAATATGCCAAAGAATGCCTCTATCTCACGGAAAGTCATATGCTGATCTTCTTCAATTATTTTGAATTACGAGATTCATCACTGACGGACGCACGACCACGACGAAATTCTGCAAACAAATTGTAAACAATTGTCTTTTCTAATGGTTCTTCATTACCAAAAGTTGAACGTAGCGAATCTATGCATTGTTTTTGAGTTAGGCCTTTACTAAAATCGTAAAAAATCATCCAACGAAAACCTTCACGAGTAATACCCATTTTTTTATAAATGTTTTTTTTTAACGCTCACTGTCAGCAAACTACTCGGCCAGTTTATAAGCTGCCACTGATTTCACAATAACAAATGTCAAATTTTACGAATATAGTAATGACACAATTCCATATTGCCATCTAATGGTCGTTTGTAAAAATTTAAAAGGTAACTTTCGTATTTGGAAGAAAGAAGTCAAAGTTAAATCAATATTTTATTTTAATTAACAATTACAGTACAATGTCGGTAATTCCGACAAAAAGAATCTTCTGCTTGTCTGAAAAATCGAGTTGGTTCAGATTATCAGTAGTAGTGCAATTTTGGTTTATTTTTTTGTTTATATACAGAGTGTATCAGACGACCAGTCTACTACCCCTTTTTTCTAGAAAACACATCGTGTGAGTAAATTGGGCAAATAATTTTGGTAAACAAAATTTACCCAAAAAATCTAATGTCAGTTATGAAATTTTCCGTAACAAAACGGAAATACAGAATATCAAGGACAACTTTTTAAATGGTAATATATGTTGAGTTGGGTATCTTTGAAGAGAGCTTTTCAAAAGAAACAACTACTCACTCCGTCCGAAAATGTGGTATACATTACTTTAAAAAAATGTGAATTAACGAATAATATTATCTTGATCTTTATTTCTAAATAAGTGGCTTGCTAGGTAAACTAATATAAAATTGGCGCGCAAATAGTTTTGCATGTGTCAAAACAAAAACGCGTATTTTAGACAAATTAAAGTGACACCCGCTGTTCTAACAAAATGGTGAATTTTGATCAAAATTGTGTTGAATTGCAAAGAAAAAGTTCCAAATCGATATCCTTAAGATATCCAGATATCCTTAAATTAGCCAAAGTCCTGCCTCTTCACAAAAATAACGAACCCAAAGACCCAAATAACTATCGTCCTATATCTCTTCTACCAGTATTTTCTAAAATTTTTGAAAAAATTATTGCTCAGCAAATTTCCCATTACATGGAACAAAATCAACTGTTCTGTAGCAATCCATATGGCTTTAGAAGTGGCAAATCTACTTCCGACGCAGTTCTAGATTTTACTAAACATGTCTCATATGCAATTGAGAACAATGAATTTTGCATGGCAACCTTTATTGATCTTAGTAAAGCCTTTGATTGTATTTCTCATGAAATATTATTAAATAAACTAACCCGGCATGGTTTTAACAACAACAGCTGTGCCTTACTAAAGTCATATTTAGCTAATCGTCAACAATACATTCAGATAGAAAATGAAAAATCTGAAATATTCATAAATAATGTTGGTGTGCCACAAGGATCTGTACTTGGGCCTCTACTATTCTTGATTTACATAAACGACTTTCCATCCTTTTGTTCCACAAACTCAATTCTATATGCGGATGATACAACCATGATCAATAAAAGCTCCTCCCTTGACTCTTTATTACTAGACAATGACACAATTATCAGTGACTCCGAAATATGGTTTACAAGCAATAAGCTAACATTAAACACCAACAAAACTAAAAAAATGCTGATGTCCACTAAAAAACACGATTTTGACAATCCGCCGGCAGTCAAATTTTTGGGCATCTCTGTGGATCCTGTTCTGCAATGGAGCCAACATATCAATCAGCTTTGTGTTCAACTCCGAAAAACCACCTCTATAACTCAGTCTCGTTAGATGTATCCCTACTAGCATACTTCGGACTTTTCCAATCTGCAATGATCTACGGGATTCTAGTTTGGGGCCACTCAGCCCAAGTTAAAAGAGTATTCAGCTTACAGCGAAAAGTTGTACGAATTATAATGGGTGTTTCATATAGAGAAGATTGCCGAGAA
Source organism: Liopterus haemorrhoidalis (assembly GCA_963971575.1). Classification (NCBI taxonomy): domain Eukaryota; kingdom Metazoa; phylum Arthropoda; class Insecta; order Coleoptera; family Dytiscidae; genus Liopterus; species Liopterus haemorrhoidalis. The sequence goes on from OZ020613.1 coordinate 26,429,353, forward strand.
ATATTCGCTAAATTAAAAATAATGACTTAACCGGCTCTTTACATCTTTCACTCTGCACTCTTTGTTCATAAGAACCAATCCAATTTTACCACTCATGATCAAATACACAAATACAACACTAGAAATAAGAACAATATATGTCCGGAATTTCTGAGACTTAACAGGACACGAAACAGTATAAACTTTTATGCAATTAATTTCTACAACACTCTACCGGAGGAGTTTAGGTTGTTTCCATTTGCAAAATTCAAAAATGTACTAAAGAAGATTCTAACATCATTTCCAATATATGTATATGAAGAATTTTTTGCCCTAAATTTTGAGACATTGATGAAAGAATAACTCATATTTTTACTGAAACTACTTTGCGGCTCAGTTTCAAAACTAAACATGTAAACCTGAAACTAACAGGCTAGTCGTATATATATATATATTTATTATTATTATTTTTTTATATCGAATTATTTGTATTTGCTCATTGTACCTGACTGACTAAAACCAACATTTTGTAACTTGGTCAATAAATAAATAAATAAATATTATTATAAATCAGAACTGTCAAATAGTCCAGATTTTAATGTATTGGATCTTGGCTTTTTCAATTCTATACAAACCTTACAACATACAGCTTCACCGAATACAATCAGCGAACTGATTGAATGCGTACAGAATGCATTTAATGCATTAAACATACAAACACTTGATAATGTTTTTCTAACATTGGAAACTTGTCTAGAAGCAATCATGTTAGCAAAAGGAGGGAATTCCTATAAGATTTCGCACAATTATAAGGCAAACTTCATCAGAAGGTACGATTACAAACAACCTTATCATGTTCCATGCATAGTGGAGACAGCCACGTCATTGTTAAATTAAAACTTTTTGTATTATTTTTGGTTTTACTAGATATTTGGGTCATTCCATCTCAAATCACCAAAAAGACACCTATGGCTCCCACTCGACCCTCTCCAAATGCCATGAAATTTTGTAGTAAGATAGCCCTAGACCCCAAATGACACTTTGCAAAATATTAGAGCTCAATCTGCTTTGGTTCTTAAATAACAGGTCCATATTGAATGGGCTCTCGTCCCGTTCATGCGTAAATACCGCAAAAATTACCAACTTTGATCCTTTGTTAAATCACTTCTATTGCCTGTAGGAGTGTGAAATTTGACATACCAGGACAACTTTTGGTGTAGAATAACGTAGTGTAATCAAAAAAGCAGTATGGGTGGCTATTCAGCTATCCACCCATGCTAAAATCACTGCCAAATTTTGTCGCGAGAAATTTGGACCCCAATTTGGAGACCACTTACTCATCAGCAAGAGGTCTAAACGCCATGATCTTTTGCAACGATGTAGAACAAGCACAATATTATGCAGTGATGCAATAGCAACTCTGTTGTATCCATATGTCCAGAGGTGGCCCACTTGAAAGTTGACCAAAAAAATTTTTTGTGCAAAACTAGCCAACTTTCAAGGCAAAATATCTCAATATGCGTCATTCTCAATTTGGTTTTGAATGACACCATTGGATAGAGCAGATTTTTCTGTACAAGAGTAACTTTTATTTAGGTTGGGATCTGAATCCCTAGTTCAGCCAGAGGACTCTGAAAATGACATACCTTGGTGCGATATCGAAAAAATCAAATTATGATTCTCTATATCTTCGTGCACTGATCATGATTGCCAGCAAATTGATATCCAAACTGATTGGAAAAATTTTAAGCTTCATTGGGTAGAACATTTTTGGGTGGGATTCAGAATTATTATTTAAAAATCAGTGCTATTTTAGGTTCCTGTTCTATATTTATCTTTACATCTTTGTAGTATCGTGTCAGCAGGTCAAACGTTGCTGTTTACTTATTTGTGTATTTACTTGCAATAAATACACACATAAATAAAAAGCAATATTAATATTAATGTATTACAGGTCTCACTTGAAATTACTGTATTCAGTTAGTTAAATAATTTGATTTGAATTCGATTACGGATACGTCATGGATCAGGATTCCATTAGTTTATTGTAATGCTGGGAACCGAAACCGGTTTTTCGGGTACCCGGTTCCGGTTTTCGGGTAAAACCGGGTTCGTAATTTTCGCGTTACCCGGATAACCGATTCCGATTACCCGGTTCCGATTACCTGGTTCGAAATACTCTGTTCCGGATACCTGGTTCCGATTACCGGGTTCCGATTACCCGGTTCCGATTACCCGGTTCCAAATACCCGGTTCCAAATTCCCGGTTCCGGATACCCGGTATCAAATACCCGATTTCGAATACCCGGTTCCAGATACACGATTCCGAGTTCCTAGATTGGATACTCGGTTCTGGGTTCGGGAAAATACCCCAGGAATTCGAATGAATACAAATTCCCGATGTTGATTTAAGTAAAATGTAAACATAAATATATTAAAATTAATGCTGGGAATCGAAACCATAAAATAAAGTCAGACAGAAAATAGTGCGAACTTCCTAAATTCTTAGCCATAGTCATAGGCGAGATAATTTTCGTGCTGGGAAACGAAACCGGTTTTTCGGGTACCCGGTTTCGGTTTTCGGGTAAAACCGGGTTTGTAATTTTCGCGTTACCCGGATACCCAGTTCCGATTACCCGGTTCCGGATACCCGGTTCCGGATACCCGGTTCCGATTACCCGGTTCCGAAACCGGGTAAACCCGAAACCGTTTTTTTTTTTAATCTGTTCCGGTTCCGTCAAGATCGATTTCTGACAGCACTAGTTTATTGCCATGTGCTATTGCTAGCCATGGCGTGGTTCTTCTGAATGTCACTTGACAACCTATACCCACTCCCATTGGTAGTGGCTCAGCCACCATGGACCAAAGCAAGGATTACACTAATAATGGATAAATTTGCCTTCTGCAAATTGCCATGCTCTGAATTTGACAGCCTGCAATAGTCTACAATATAAGTACACCTCGCATATAAAAGTGTCATTTTCAGAGTCCTGTGGCTGAACTAGGAATTCAGATCCCAATCTAAATAAAAGTTATTATTGTACAGAAAAATCTGCTCTATCCAATGGTCTCATTCAAAACCAAATTGGGAATGACGCATATTGCGATATTTTGACTTGAAAGTTGGCTAGTTTTGCAAAAAAAATTTTTTTGGCCAACTTTCAAGTGGACCATCTCTGGACATATGAATACAACAGAGTTGCTATTGCAGCACTGCATAGTATTGTGCTTGTTATACATCGTTGCAAAAAATCATGGCGTTTAGACCTTTTGGTAATGAGTAACTGGTCTCCAAATTGGGGTCCAAATTTCTCGCGACACAATTTGGCAGTGATTTTAGCATGGATTGGTAACTGAATGGCTACCCAAACTACTTTTTTGATTACACTACTGTATTCCGCACCAAAAGTTGTCCAGGTATGCCAAATTTCACACCTCTCTGGGCACTAGACGTGATTTTATAAAGGGTCAAAGTTGGCTCTTTTTACGATATGTACGCATTAACGGGATGAGAGCCCATTGAACATGGACCTATTATTTAAGAACCAAAGCAGATTGAGCTCTAATATTTTGCACAATTTCATTTGGGGTCTAGGGCTACTTTATTACAAAATTTCATTAGATTTAGAAAGGGTCGAGTGGGAGACCTTTGGTGAATTCACATGGAATGACCCATTTGTAACTATTTCATAAATAAAATCAGTCTAATTAATTAAAATTGTAAATGTTTATCATATTTTCGGAAAAGAAAAAAATCAAAATGTATACAATATTTTCCGACGGATGGAGTATTACTTCTTATAACATTTTCTTAATATTGAATAAAATTATTAGTAGTTGATATAATAGGAGTTGTAGGAATTTATTTGAATTACTAGTACAGTCAGCTAGTCAGATAGTACTACAATAAAGGCATAATCAACTTACTACATTAGGCTGACCAGATTTTTTTTTACAGAAAAAGAGTGTACTAAAAAAAAAAGGTCCCACTCCAAAAATACAAGTGATGAGCAAAAAACAGAGGTCTTCACCTCACTCAAAAATACTAGTGACGAGCAAAAAAAAAAAGTCAGTCTTCACTCCCAAAACAGAAGTGATGAGCAAAAAAAAGGTCCTCACACCCAAAATACAAGTGATGAGCAAATAATAAAGTCCTCATCTCACTTCCAAAATAGATAGAAGTAATAAAAACAAACAAGTAACCAACAAAAAATAGTATATTCAGGATTTTTCGATAAAAAGTAAGATTATATAGCAGTGGTACTCAACCTGGTACCTACCTGGAATTTTTTGGTGGGTGGTTTTGTCCAATGCTGACTACTTTCCATTTTTTTTTTTTTACCAAATATTTGGAAAATGATATTCAATTTATTGATACCTTTCCCTACCTCATATCTTGTAGAATCAGGCTTTAGTGATGTTAATCATATTATGACCAAAGAAAGAAACCGTCTGAATATTTCCGAAAGAGGAGACCTTCGTTTGTTCATTACAAAAATTGAACCAGATATCCAATATTTAGTTTCGCAGCATCAGCCTCATTGATCTCATTAATAATTTAATTAACTAAATGTAATTTCAATAGACTTCATACTTCTATGTATGCAAAGTATAAATAAAAAGATAAATTTAACTACATGGGTTCATTAAACCTCTACACATAAATTACGGGTAAGGGAAGTGTGGGTACTGTATTACACAGGGTACTTTGTGACATCCAACGTTACCACGTTTTCGTGCATGTATATTAGCTGTGTTTAATAATAAGAGATGATGTTTTTTTTTTAATTTACTTTATTGGCCTTGGGTCTGACCACCACTTGGCCACCTATCGCCCAGTTCTTATAATTATAATAATCATTTATACAACGTATCTTATTTTTCTATTACTAACACTAATAACATTTTGTTGTCTATGAGTCTAGTATTATAAATCTAATTCACAATTTTTTATGTGTTCATAAAATTTAACTTTAAGGTCCTCTCCATTAGATATTAAATAGTCTAAGTTTATTGGTAAAGTTTTCACTATTGGTAGCACTACTTTTATAAATTCGTCAATTTTTTGTTTGTTAATATCACATTCTAATATTAAATGGTCCACTGTTCCTTCTTTTTCAAACTCGCATGCACTGTCTCTCACTACTCCTATACGTTTTAAATGTGTGGGGCATTTACAATTTCTACTTTTTATTCTAATAATAGTAGTAATTAGTTCTCTTGTTTAAATGTTCTTGAACCACATTTTTTTATTTATATTATTATTGTACATATAATAAGCTACGCCAGATAATTTGCACTTATTTTTATACCACTTCTCGAATAAGTTGATAAGAATTTTTGTTTTGGATCTGACAGCGTTCGCATAAGGAATTTTAATGAATTACCACCATATTTATAACAAAACCATTTTCGCTTTTGGTCGTACCATTATAGTATGCACAGCTGCTTTTTTTTTCTATCATAGTTTACGGATCCATAAGAGATGATGCAGTAAGTTGTTTTATAAAGATTTTTGCAGCTAAATTTTGCGAAAGTATTTGGTAAGTTATTATTATTATACAACAGGTGGGCGGTATGAAAATTTTTCTACTAATAGAGATGCTAAAGTGGGCGGTAGGTATGAAAAGGTTGAGTACCCCTGGTATAGAGGATATTACTCAAAAAAGGATATAACTCTGGTCACCCTATACTGCATCTATACTTTATTCGGTGGCAATCCAAAAAATAAACCTACAATTCTTATTTTCTTAATATCTATTACAGTTTAAAGCACGAGTTAAAAGTCAATCCCTTCTATTTTAATTTAATCATTGTCGTTTTCTTACTTTGAGCTGTCTGTAGCTCGGAGCACAATAAAAAAATAAAAATTAAATATATTACACTTTATAGTCGTTCTTGAAAGCAAGTACAACTGGAAAGTTCTGCTTGAAAAAATAATAATTGTGTTTATATTGTTTTTAATGTGAATCAAAATGGAAGTCACTTTAAACAGATACAAATATTTTACTTTCAAGTTGTTATAGAGAATACAATTTTTCATATACCGTAAAAAATATTTTAAAAATGTTAAAGTAAAAGTTGTTTCTTTTCAAAAGTTCTATACAAATATTTTCAACTTGAAATACGTTACCATTTAAAAAATCAAAGTGGTCCTTGAAATCCTGTACTTCTGATTTACTCCTGAAACTTTTAATACTGCTATTCTATTCTTTGAGAAGACTTTGGTCATTAAAATGTTTTCCCTACTTGCTCACATGTCACATTTTCGTATACCTTGTACATTACTATGATTTTTCAATATGATGTCCCCTGAACTTCGCAATATATCTAGCGATGTTCCAGTGCCATTATTTCATCCCGAGAAAGCTAATACTTGTGGCGGATAGACCTATGAACATAGTCGCCCTTGCCCGTAACCGGAGTGACAAAAACAATTGAACAATAATCCTATAATATAATACGCCTGTTTGTATGTTCGTATGTTCGACCGGTCGTTTCTTCATTCCCCGATAGAGGCGCGCATATGTTAATTATTTATGTCAAAAAAATATATTGTTGATGCAATAATAGTGAATTTTCTACGAACACTTTTTATAATTATTATAAGATGCAATAATAGTGAATATTCTACGAACACTTTTTATAATTTCTGATTTTAGAGTTATTATATATTAATTTATATATTGGACAGTAGTGTGCTGTGAATTTTTGTTTTGAGTGTTGACAATAAATTAGACAAAAATGACAATGACAAAAGATGTTTTTTTCATTAAAATATTACTTCACAATTATTAATTTAGTTGTGAAATACACGGATCGGTTTTTTTACGAAACAAAACACAGAAAAACGTTATCCTTCCGTGATATTCGACATTTTTGATTAAAATTATTATTAGCAGAAAAATAATTATTTTAAAAAATATTTGATTTTAATGAAAGTAAGTAAGAAAAATATGACTTTTTTTTCTTTATTATTATTTTTTCAATGCTTTATTATTTTTTTATTTCTACGCAGTGGCTGTGGGTTTTGCGGGGCCTCGGGAAAATAATGCATTTGATGTCAAAAACTTGCCCTAGCTACTAATAATTGTTAGAAATATCCCTAAGCGCGAGGCCTCGGGAAAAATCCCCGAAGTCCCGACCTCTGAGCCGGCCCTGTTTCTACGATTTCTAGGACAAGATTTACAATATCCCACTGCAAACTCTATACAGATGGCAGCACATAACAACTACACTAAATAATTCAAGAATTATCAGTGTCTCTAAAACAATGGTTTCTGTTTATTTATCACATTAAAATATCATTTACCTTTTTGTTTAGGTTAGATTCACCTTAAAAGCACTATCTTAGGTTATGGTTGATAACTGTTTATTTATTTTTTTATAAACCACCTAAAAATAAATTGTATTTTAACTGTTCTGTGCAGGGCCAGGAACAGTGATTCACCTTAAAAACACTATCTTAGGTTATGGTTGATAACTGTTTATTTAATTTTTTTATAAACCACCTAAAAATAAATTGTGTTTTAAAAGTTCTGCACAGTCCCACCTGTTTAGAATCTCTGTATATTGAACAAATGATGTGTGTGTGACGCATGCGCAGTGTTCAGTGGGATATTGTAAATCTATCCCATACTCATTATTTGTCCAGTTTTTAATAATACGCGAAGAGTTGATTCAATCTAATTTTTTTTGGATGAAGGCGTATGGATAGAGAAAGAAGTCTGAGGTGTCGAGCAAGTTCCACATTAAGGTAATGATTTGTTTGCCAACACAGTTGGCAACGGGTGCACTAGTTAATAATATTTTGACAGATATGTAACAAACATTGTGTACAATAATTTAATATACAAGGTGTCTCAAAAGAAATTTTATATTTATTTAGCTTACTGCGTGAACGCAACGTATCCGAGGGGCGCGGGGGTTATGTCAATCGGTAGCCTGGCTCTTAGGAATTCAGCCGCTATGGTGCGTTTCTCGGGAGCAGACCGCGCGTTATGCGTGCGAGAGTTTTACAAAAACGGTGATTCGGCGACTGTAGCGCGTAGAAAATTCTGCAGTATTCGAGGTTTTCGCCACTTAAATGATGCGCCAAGCATTCCTCTCATTCGACATTGGGTTAAAAAGTTTGAAGAGACTGGTACAACGCTGGATAAATCAAAATCCGGGCGACCTAGGTCATCAAGAACGGTAGAAAACGTGGAGAATGTTAATCAGTCTGTTCGTGACGACCCGAACCTTTCAATTCGGAAGCGCGCAAGTGCTTTAAATGTGCATAGATCATCATTACATCGCATTATGCACAAAGACCTAAAGCTGCACCCCTACAAAATTCAATTGGTGCAAGAATTAAAGCCCCAAGATGCCAGTCAGAGGCTTAATTTCGTAAATCAGGTGATTGAGCGATTTTCAACGTTTACCAACATTTTGTTTTCGGATGAAGCTCATTTTCATCTTAATGGCCACGTAAATAAGCAGAACTGCCGCTACTGGAGTGCAACGAATCCGAAACGCAAACATCAGAAACCCCTACATTCACCTAAAGTGACCGTATGGGCTGCGATGTCGGCGCGAGGAATTATCGGCCCTTACTTTTTTGAAGACGAAAGGGGGCGTGCAGTTACAGTGAATTCAGAGCGTTATGTGGAGATGTTAGACAACTTCTTGGTACCTGAACTGCAAAACTTTCCTGGCTATAACCAAAGAACATGGTTCCAACAGGACGGAGCAACTTCACACACGTCCAATATGTCTCTGCCACGTGTTCGTGAAATTTTCTCAGGCAAATTGATCTCCCGGAGAGGTGACATAAATTGGCCTCCACGCAGTCCAGATTTAACCCCTATGGACTTTTCTAAATCTAAAGTTTACGCCAATAAACCGACTTCACTGGCGCATTTGTAAGAAAATATCCGTCACGAAATGGCAGCCATCTCTGAGTCCACCTGCCGAGACGTCATAAGTAATTTTACTGTTCGATTAAATGAGTGCCGAGAACGCGAGGGTCTACATTTAGACGATATTATTTTTAAGAAATAAATTCCCAAAAAGTGTATTTTAATAATTAATAAACATTTTTTCTATATACGGCTTACTTTTTTTTTAATCGATCCACTAAATATAAAATTTCTTTTGAGACACCTTGTACAATAAAATGTGGAAGTAAAGGTGTTATTATTATCTGTTCGCTAATACTTCCCATATACTAAAGCCCCCCATAAAATTCTGACCACCAAGTCAGGCGGAGCTTTTAATAGCTAAATAAGTTGGATGGAACTGCAAATCGAATTTAAATTAGGTGATTTGTGATATTGAAACTACACTTGTATGAGGACGTACATTATCCTGATGAAAATTATTTTACTCTTTGAAAATCTTAACCTTCTTTCACAAGAGATTGACACAGTTGGTCCAAAAGATTGGTAGTACTCGTTTTTTAAAGTTCAGCTCTTTTAAATATAATTAATAAGCAATATTCCTATTACTTCCCAGAAAATGAAAACATTCTTTGCTTGTGCAGAATCACTACGCTTCCATTGTCTTGACTGATGTTTTGCTTTTGGTGTGTAGTAGTGGACCCAGTATCTTCATCTAACTTAAAAATTACGTTGGCATTATACTTTTTAATAAAATCACTGCACCATGCTCAATTTTATCGATTTTCAAACCATAACATTATCAAGTTATTACAACAAACTACGTGATCAATCGATGTCACAGCTGTTTATAAAACAAGTGTATCAATAAAATTTAGCAAAAATTGCCATGAGTACTAGGCGGTGGACCACCGCCATTGATACATCGTACAGATATTAAGTAAACTTCCAGATATGCAAGGGGGTGCGTCGTACTGTTGAGTATTCGATTGTTATAACTTCAAAACATGAGTGCCGAAATAGAATATCCCGCCAAATGTTAGAGAGAACCGTCGGTTGACGATCTCGAAACTGTCCGAAAAATTTCCTCAAGTTTCTCGGACTCTTTTGTACTAGATAGTCACCGTAAGATTAGGCTACCGGAAGTTTTGTGCTCGTTGGGTAGCAAAACTGCTGAACGAGATCCACAAAACCAAACGAATGGGTTCCGCATTAGACTTTCTTCTAGACTTGGCACCAACTGATTTCAACCTGTTCAACCACATGAAGAACTGGCTTGGGCCCCAGCACTTCGCTAATGATGAAGATCTTCAAAATTCTGTGACAGGTTGGCTACATTTCTCTGGCGGCGGCAGAGTTCTATGAAGAAGGAATTTCAAAGCTGATTAAACGCTATGACAAGTGCTTAAATTTAAATGGTGACTAGGTGGAAAAATAAAGAAAATATGTAGTTTTAAGATGTATAAAATAAAATATTTGTATCTATGCTGGTTTTATTTTTATAGCCAAACGGAGGTTACTTTCCGAATAGCCCTCGTAGAAAGCAGTTACTAATTCAAAAACGATTTTGATTGAATTATGATTTGTATTTGTTTTCAGCCACTTCGCATTATTAGCTATCTATATAAAATTATATATAATAAAATCTTTATTGCCGTGTCTTATACATAAAATATTTGATAGATATTACATATTATAACATACATATTCCTAAGCTACTATGTACATTTTTTTAATTTATTTTTTAATTTGTGAGCTTTTACATTATTTACAACTAGATTTTGAATGTGGTAAAAAAAGGCAAGAAAAAACACACATTATATAAAATTAATATTAAGCAATAATGTACTAGAGTTTATAAGATATGATTAATTTACGTGGGAGACATATACAAGCGTGATACAAAAAGGGTGCAAATTTAAAAGTAGGAAACTAACTTTACTATTGGCACATTAAAGAAAATTGCTTGAAAATTGTGAAATGATCGTTCTGCGCTAACAATTAAAAATTGATGTGGAGTGTGAATTTTCACACATTGTAGGGTTTCGCAGGTATATAATAAGTGAAGGCGGCATGCTGATTATGTAGGACAAATTTTGCTTTGTAGTAATCACGGCAAAATGAATGATCTTTTTAAAATAATTTATCGTCTGTTAATCTTTAAAAACAAATTTTATGTTAAAATATTTTTTCGTTAATTTTAATTCGTATGCCTAATACCATTATTTAGCGCGGACATCTTTATTTTGGACGTTTGCCATTGCTTTCATCACTTCTCGTGATCGCTGAAGACGGAAACAGATTGTTGAGCAGTTTCCGAAACGTATTTTTTATATACTTTTGAAGTATTATATCTTTTTGATACTAATACTCATTATATTGCACTAGTACTATCAGCAATGGTAAACGTCCAAAATAAAGGTGTCCGCATTAATATTGGACCATTGCAAAATAATTTAAGATATTACCATTATTTAGGTTTCTAAATATGTGCAGTATTTTTTTTATATATATAGCAAGGTTTATTAAGATTTTGAAAATTGCGCCTATGGCTTCCATTTTTTGTTTTAAATCATAAGCTCCGCCCCTCTAGTTTCGTATACGTGACACATAGAATGAAAATATAATTCCAACAATTCCAATTGGTTATTAAATTTACGCTCTTAAAAATTAAATGCAACATTTGCCAAAATATAACTAAAATTTTGACAAATTAATTTAAACAAAATAAAAATGGAAAAAAGAACAAAAAATAATATTGTCTCCTCTGCCCGGAAGAGAACCCTAGAAATCTGAGTAGTTAGCGAGCAAGCTAAACATTAGACCAGGATACGCCTTTCAATTTAACGTGTTATATAACTATAACTTTTGTGCATCGTCAACCAAAAAAACACAAAAATGCGTTATTTTCCGAAAACATAATCTGATCAAAAATTCCGGTTCACACAAATGTACATTACTTAGATTTTTTTCAGATTTTTAGTTTAAACTATCTGGGCTTCAGGGTGTGGGACAAAAATGTTTTTTCATATTTTGGCAAAATCGCTTCAAAATAATTTATTTTGCAAAAATAAAATTTTGATCATTAATCCACGTACCAAGGGCTTTCATTTGATACCCTACTCAGAAAAAATAAAATATATATATATTTTTTTTTTTCGATGATCACATATTTGTTTATATTTTTATAGGGATATGTTTTTTAGATGTTTTAGTATTTTTCCTATGTGCGGGTCAAAGAGTTGTATAAGCATGCCAAATTTCAACTCTCTAGGTTTAGCTGTTCGGCTACAATTTTTTCCGACAGACAGACCGACAGACAGACAGACAGACAGACAGACGACAAAATGACGGTATAAGGGTTTTTTTGGTCATTCCTACAAAACCCTAAAAAACACTGTATCATTTCTTCACTACTTTTATTAATTGGTAGATGTACATTTCGAGAGCTATACTGTCATCTTCAGTAGTACAGTAAATTACAGTTGAAATTTCTTGTTATATACAGGGATGGATGAGCAAGTGAGGGTGCGAATTTAGGGTAGACAGACAGACAGACAGACAGACAGACAGACAGACAGACAGGCAGGCAGACAAGCAGGCAGACAAGCAGGCAGACAAGCAGACGACAAAATGACGGTATAAGGGTTTTTTCGTCATACCTACAAAACCCTAAAAATTAATTGCGTATTCTGTGTTGTATAGATAGTGCTATGCTTTCAGTCTGGACCCAGCTTGAGCGGGTTGTTCAGTTGAACAAGACACAAAGAAAAAATATTTTATTAATAATTAACCCTAAATAATAAGTGTAATTCTAACCAATATTACTATTTTTATTAGTTTCTAATATGAGCACCCATTTTATAATGGATATTTAGTAAAATTGGACTATGGTGGTTTTGTATGTAAATTTGGTACTTGTAAATTTTGCAGAGTTGTTAATTTGAAATGTCAGCCCTCTCTTGACCCTTGGTTGAGGGCTACAACGAACGTCACTTTGTCCAGCTTCCAGCGGACATCCTACAACATGGCTCATTCATAAAAACTCTCTTTTCTTCAAAAACGTATTGTTTCCTTACTTTTATTCTTGTTGTTCTAATGATTATTAACTTTCTTAACAAAGTTTTAGGTCTTAATAGCAAGCAGCTAATGTATTTTTTCATGTAAATTACCTAATGTAGATTTAATTTAGTATTAACATATGTAATACATTTTCGGTAATGTTCTGAAAAAACGGAAAATATAACTTATTTTCTTTGTTAAAAAAAATATTTTATTCCGTCTTAAAACAATTACCTACTATGTGTTACATACTGTATGTTATTGCAATATGTAAACAATTAATATACGCAATATTCTAACTCAGCTAAATATTAGCAAAGGTAGCGTATTACGCATAACCTACATTTATACATTACAATTAGCAATACATTACAGCACAACGAAGAGGATTCTATTCCCACGGAATTTTCATCTATGATACTGTTATGAGTAGAGCCTGTCAGCTATGGCGCCAACCGTTTGGGACGGAACAAGGACCGTGAATATTTTTATAGACTACTAGAGACTGCGAAAAAGGTCTGGAAATTAGTCGACTTCAAGGTTGATATAGACAAGTGATTGAGTAACGTGATCCAGAAAGTAAAAACATTTGATTATTAGCAATATAAAAGCCAGCTTCAATGATTTCAGTGTTTACTGTTAATACAAGTTAGCGAAAATATTATTATGAACGATTTATTATTATTATTAGTGATTTAGAATTTAGAATTTATTGATTTTAAGGACACTACAGACCGAAGTCCCATTTGTGACCATACATAAACACATATAAAACAAGTACAAAATATAACCAAATATGTACATTACATGTTTGAGAAAAGTAGATAAACAAAAGTAACAGAAACAGAGGAAATGAAAAATAAAATTCTAAATATTACAATATACGCACATTGCAGAAATTTACATTACATACAGTTACAATAATAAATCAGATTAAAACCTTCTAATTATCCAAGCTGCACAATAAGTTGTGAACCGTTTTTTTAAATGAAGTGAAACTCATACCAATTTCAACTTTGTGTTTATGTGATCATAATAAAAGACAAAAATTATAATATTTTCACAAGCAAGGAAGAGAGAACAGGATGGAAAATGGTTCTGGCTCGGAATAGAACTAGAAAAGTTAAAAGCATTTAAATATTTGGGATATACTTTTCAAAAGAACGGACAAGAACAGGAACATATCAAGAAGGTCACAAGAAAGGCAATTATAGCTCTCGTCTGGGCAATTAATGAAAGAAAGTTTCAGAGTAATTTCAATTTAAGTTGTCTACTCTTCGATAAATGAATTTTTGATATCATGCTATATGGTGCTGAAATATGGCGCTAGAGAGACAAGAAATGGTAGAAATAATACAATATAAATATCTGCGATGGTTACTCGTCATAGATAAAGTAACGCCCATCTACATCTTACTGAAAGAAACGAAAAGATTCAAAGTGTCTATAGAGCCAGCCTCTATAACAGGGCGAGAACAGGGCCGGGCCAATCATTTTTGGCGCCTGAGGCAAGATAGAAAAATTGCGCCTTTTGATTTTATCCCCCCCCCCTTTTTTTCCACACCCATTTTTTGACCCATCTCCCCTCAAGCCACTATCTTGTCTCGTAAAAACCTCTACCTTTTTTCATCAATCCTATATTATTATACAGGGTCCGTCCAATATTATTATTCCTCTTTAATCTCGAGGACTAACATTCCCTAATATTAAACGGTTCTTGATGAGTACCAATTCCAATCATGAAGAAATCCTTATCTCTAAATATCACAGCCGACAAGTGACGTATCGACTTTAGTACAGAATAGCCATTATTATTAAAAATTTACTTAAAAAAATATTGGCGGGTAAATGTTTAAGATGTGTAAATAGGGATCTTCACGAATTCCTCTGGTTCAGGTCACTTAAATCCATAACAGATGTTGGTCATAAATAACATTGAAACCTTTTTAGGGTTTTGTAGGTATGACCAAAAAACCCTTATACCGTCATTTTGTCGTCTGTCTGTCTGTCTGTCTGTCTGTCTGTCTGTTCGGTAAAAATTGTAGCCAAACGGCTAAACCTAGATAGTTGAAATTTGGCATGCTTATACAACTCTTTGACCCGCACATAGGAATAATACTAAAACATTTAAAAAACATATCCCCCTAAAAATATAAACAAATATGTGCTCATCGAAAAAAAAAATATTTTTTTAAAATTCTGAGTAGGGTATCAAATTAAAGCCCTTAGTACGTGGATTAACGATCAAAATTTTATTTTTGCAAAATAAATTATTTTGACGCTATTTTTGCCAAAATTGTGCAAACAAATTTTTGTCCCACACCCTGTAGCTCAGATGGTTTAAACTAAAAATATGAAAAAATTCTAAGTAATGTACATTGGTGTGAACCGGAATAGTACAACAGGAATTTTTGATCAGATTATGTTTTCGGAAAATAACGCATTTTTTGTGTTTTTTGGTTGACGATGCATATAGCTTATACTCATATAACACGCTGAGTTGTTAAGCGTGTGGTGGTCTAGAGGCTATGTTGCGCGCCAACTATACAGATTTGTTATACACGACGCAGGTTCGTTCCTAGCTTGTGGAGTCAATTTTTTTTTTGTTTTTTTTTTTTTAATTTTTATTTTGTTTAAATTAATTTGTTAAAATTCTAGTTATATTTTAGCAAATTTTGAATTAAATTTTCAAGAGCGTAAATTTAATAACCAATTGGAATTATATTTTCATTCTATTAGTCATTTATACGAAACCAGAGGGGCGGAGCGTATGATTTAAGACAACCAATGAAAGCCATAGGCGCAATTTTCAAAATCTTAATGAACCTTGTAATATAAAAAAAATACTGCACTTATTTAGAAACCTAAATAATGATATTAGGTATTCGAATTAAAATTAACAAAAAAATACTTTAACATAAAATTTGTTTTTAAAGCTCTGAGATTAACAGACGATAAATTATTTTAAAAAGATCGTTCATTTTGCCGTGGTTACTACAAAGCAAAATTTGTCCTACACACTCAGCATGCCGCCTTCACTTATTATATACCTGCAAAACCCTGCAATGTGTGAAAATTCACACTTCACATCAATTTTTTACACTTGATTTTGGTTGAAACAAGTGCCGTCCAAATACAGCACTACCAGAAATAATAAAATATTTTTTGGCAAATTTTATAATCACGACTATTTTGGCACACTAAAAAAGATTCTTTTTGGCGCCTTGATAAATCCGACGCCTGAGGCGATCGCCTCGCCGCCTCACCCATCGGGCCGGCCTTGGGCTGGAAGGAGAGCTGTAGCCACGAAGAAAAGATAAGACTGACTCCTTGGAAGGAACTTGCACTCGAAAGCTGACAAGAAATACAAAGAAAAGAAGTAAGAAGACAGGAAGAAAACAAATGGGGACAAAATCGAGCTAGTACGAAATGAAGGACTACTCGCTGATGCAAGTGGGAAATCATTCACTGTATTGATATCTGACCGAAGTCAACTGCTTATTTCTGGCTGAGTTGAGGTTCTAGCCATACCTACGCCCGAGAAGCTACGGACCACCCAGAAGGGAAATATCCACAACTTAATTATATTATAAAGATAAAAGTTTTTAGAATCCATGGAAACGGTAGAATACCTAATGAAAAATTACAAAAATTCAAATATGATAGCTAGGTATAGAGTAAGAAATGAATAAAATGGAAATATGTACTGGAAACAAGACTAAGAGAACAAGTATAGAATATGTGAAAGAGAAGAATAAACCTTAGAACATCTGACACAGAGGACTTAAGGAACTCCAAATCAGCTGTACAGATACTCAGTGATTTAAGACCCAACACAAAATGGATGGAACTGGTGAAGAAGAAGGGAAGAGAAAAAAACTTGAAATAGAATTACTTCTTTGTTGTGCATAATTATATATTTATGTTATATGCAATAATTAATGATTTATTGTTTTGTTTGCAAAATGTTATATGTAGTAGATAAATATGAAATAGTTTATGTAGATTTTAATCCGAAAGGAAAAAATAAAAACTTTACTTTACTTTACTGGTGATCATAAAACGCTATTATCGTTGAGAGTGTTTATTGCTTATATAACAATAATGATGGGAATATTCTTCTCTTACTTTTATTTCTCTCTCCCTCTTCAGTCGGTTAGTCTCATTACTCAGACGTCGTGATCATCATGTTCATAAGGCTTGTTGGGTGCTTTGCCCCCACTGATTCCAATAGAGGACTTAGTGAGCTGTCTTCTGAACTGGTCTGCTAACTTTCTTAATAGTACCAAGCAACCTAGTTGGGCAGCGTCCCCGAGTTCTCCTACCCTCCACATTCCCTCGACAATTCGTAACTCGAGTCCGTCTTACTCCGCATGATGTGTCCGAAATATCAAAATATACAATCATAGACTACGAACGAGAGGCGTTTTTTAATATTGAGCTCTCATAGAATGGAGTTGTTAGTTCTACGAATTGTCCAGAAAATTTGTAGCATACCCCTCCTACTACATCTGAAAGGCCTCTACACGTCTACGGTCACTTGCAAGTAATATTCAGGTTTTAGTTGAGTAAAGGAAGACTGGGAACACCAAACATCGTACCGTCATTTTCTGGGTATTGACAGTGATATATCTGTCAGACCAAACTTTATGCAGTTCTCCATAACTTACCTAGTGAATTCAATTCGCCTTCAGATTTCTTCACTATAACCATCTTGGTTTGACAATAGAGACTCGAGATACACAAACTTGTTAATCACGTTGTACTCTGCGATTTGTGTGATGTGCGGTTTCGACTATCACCACTTTAGTTTTTCTGCAATTAAGTAGCAACCTATGGATGATCTGACACTTTTTACTTTATTTATTATTTCGGAAAGTTCTTCCTTAGATATAGCTATTAGAGTAATATCATCGGCATCCTACTGAGAAACTACGTCTCCGCTTTTCTAGAGCCAGACGCATAGAAAATTAGCCATAGATATTAAAAAGTATAGGCGAAAGAATACACCCTTGTCTTACTCCGGCTTCTACTGTAAAATAATCTGAGTTTGTGCTATCCAACAGAATTTTCGTTGGAATATTTAGGGGTGCATCTCGATAACAGACTAGCATGGAGACACCACATTAAGAAAAAATTACGAGAAGCCCAAATTAAATTAGTGATCCATTCGTGAATAGGAAATCAACCCTAAAAAAAAATGTTCCCTCTTAATATATAAAAGTATAATGAGGCCTACCTTTTCAAAAAAGATGTTAATATTTTCAAGAGGTATGTTGGAGTTTTAACTTTCAATAATTTATAAATAAGACCCTGGATCCACACTCTTGCGCAATATCTAAGAATCCTGCAGGTACGAACTGTTTGTTTTCAAAGCCTTTTTCAATTATTACAGAAATGCGAAGTAGTTGGTGTACAGAAGCGTGCTTCTTTTTAAAACCAAATTGGAAAGTTGGTATGATGTTATTTTCGTTAAGGAATTTTATCAGTCGGGAATATATAATTTTTTTAAGGACTTTTGAAAGTGAGGGAATAGGCTTGTTAGACGGTAGCTTGATACGTCATGCTTATCCTTTTTTGGTTTGTGAAACTGTCTAATTTTAGCATATTTCCAATGTTTGGGGAAGTATTCTGTCCTCAGACAAGCATTGAATATGTTTGCAAATTGAGTTATGGGCTTTAGTGGTAGGGACTTTAGAATATTATTAGTAATGAGATCATGACCGGGTACTTTTTTAATATTAGATTTTTTATGATTTCTTTAATTTCTCCAAGTGTCGTTGTTGAAAACGGTTCTGTTGATTCCGGTAGGGGTTGATTTGCGACTTTGCGCACTTCCTGGTAAAATTCCGAATTGCAGGCTCTTGGTGCGGGCTGGATACTGAAAAAAATACGCTATTGAATAGTTATAAAAAATCTGTATAATCCTATTTGAAAAAATATAACTTAGTACTCTAACTTGAGAACCACTGGTTAAAAAAATATATTTTCTTCTTGAAGCAGATGTCCCACTTGGTCTCGCTGTTACACCCTGTATGTCACTTGTTTTTGGGCATAAAATGCGTGGCTATGGTGAATGTAAAAAAATGTAAAAATTGTTAAAAAAAGTCTCATAAGCGTTTTATTTTTTCACTCTTTCCATTAGCATAATACATCTGGTAATGAGAGCTACACAACAATCTCAACGGACTTGCATGAGCTTATGGGGATGACAGAACCATCTCCAAGTACTGCAAGGGTATACGCACAAATTATAAAACAAGGAAGATAGCGGACTCCCACGTTACGGCTTTGGACAGCGATAGTTGCGACATTCGTGGTTGTAATATGAACTAGGATTAGATAGTATGCAACCCGCAGTGCACACAAATATATTTTTATATTTTAAATTGCTATGAATTACGCGATCATTAATTTTCTACCAAAATTGAAAAATAAAATGTAATTTTGGTAGAAAATTAAAGATTGCCTTGAACCGAAAATTATGATTAATTTATTTACGACTCTTCTAATTAATTTCCTAAAATTAAAATTACAATTGTTAAAAGTTAATACTTCAGTAAGCATTAAGTTTTATTATTTTATTTGCAAGCAAGCATATGAAATAAATAAACAAGTATTTATTTTTTACTTTTATATTTACTTTTATTGTACATATTAAATTTAGTCTGTGCCATTTTTTTTATTACACTATTTATATTTCTTTTGCATTTACCATTTAAAATATTATTAATTACACTACACCATTTGAAAATAAAAAATGTGGTGCTAATATTTAAAATTTCTTATAAAATTCATCACTGTCACAATCACAATTTACTGTCACCTATCGTTACAACGTCAAAAACAATTGCCGCAAATTGCCGATAATGAAGTGTTCTCAAAATTTTGGTTAAAAAAAAAACGCTTTTAGCACTGTCGGTGGATGGAATATAACTTAAAATCGTTTCAAGGCCGTGTATATGAGTTTCATACCCCTGGGTATACGTGCAGTCCGAAAAAGAATCAAAGAGTGCACTTAGAACAATTAATGTCAATTCGTGATCGTAACGTCCAAAATCTCAAATATTAGTTTTGTTCTAAATTTTTTAACTAGAGACAGCTGTAAAAAAATGTCTGTATGTATCAATTTTAATTTTATTTATTTAATTTTATTATTTTTTTTTTTCTTTCTAATTGCAGGTAGTCCTAGAGAAAATATTGTATGAAACTCATGCACACGTCTTTTTCACGCATTGGATTGCTGTACTCATCTACGGCTCGTGCGATCAATAACTCAATAATAATCAGATCAATTCTGTAAAAAGTTATTGTGTTATAACGTTACTACAACATAAAATATTATAAAAAGTATAATGGCTTTCATTCATGATAGTAACCGACCTTGCTCATAGTGACGAATTTAGTTACAATTATCATAGTAACAGAGTTACAGAATTGGTCTGAATATCTAAAATGCTTAACGCACTTGTTGTATAAATAACTATTAAATTTCCGAGATGTAAAATTGTTCTTGCATATAAATAAAAAACATTGTTTCTCTTATTTATTTATTCGTGTGACGTATAAATCATGTAGCGTCTACTTCAAAATTTATCCCAGTAAGATAATAAAATAGAAAATAAAAAATAGTTTTTGCAATATACCCTAATTATACTAAAATTTATTATTTTATGTTTCTGTCTACAGAGAGATCTCTAGACATATTTTGGCAAAGTTATTCACAGTTTCGCAGATTGTTAGAGGCCTTATTTTCTTAAATCTTCTGCATTGTAATCTGAATGTGTTAATTAATAAACTATTTTGTGATATGTTTATTGTTATTGTTATGAAATGTAAAGTCTATGTTAAATGCACAAAATTGTTAATTGTTACTTGTTTGTTTTGTATGTGTATCTTAGTTCAGTTGTGCATAAATGTAAATAACATGTAAGCTAACTGCACAAAGGACGTAGGAGGAGTATTCGAAAAGTTTCTAGAACGAGATAGAAAACATAACCTATTGGGACAAAATTTTATTTATTTTTCTGCATAGTCTCCATTCAGACCTTTAAATGGGCTGAGTTAGGCGTAAATAGCCTTTGATGCTGTGTGCCAAAAAAAATTAACTAACTAACTAACGCTTTTCAAGACCTTTCATTTCTTCAGAAAAATAAGAATTATCTAAACTCTCGAAATATCTATGTTTTTTTGTTGTTCTTCCATGCTGCAAATAGTCGTGTAAATTCCTCGGGAATCCCAAAAGACAGTAGCCAGAACCTTATCATCTTGGACTTCGTCGGAGTTGGTTCACCACGGGCTATCCACTGTTTTGATTGATTTTTGGTTTTCAGAGTGTATCCACGTTTCTTCGACATTTATAAAACGTCGCAAAAAATATTTTGTATTGCACTTAAACATGTCTAGACAGTACTGAGAAATAGTCATTCGCACTTACTTTTGGTGGTTTGTAAGCAAACGCGGCACCCATCTTGCTTTGTAATGCCCAAGTATTGGTGTAAAATGCAATGTGAGCGGTCATATGAAATGCCAACTTCCTGTGCTATCCTCGCAATTTTAGTCGGCGATCGTTCATCACGAATTTCACGGATGATTCTGTGGACATTTCTAACTGTTTCTTCATCGGTAGCTCTTTTCGGCAAAACGTGGTGCATCCTCGGTGCTTGATCGACTGCGTTTAAATTCTTCAATTCAATTTGCAACTGTTGCATATGAAAGAGCAGACTCACCATGAACTCACTATTTTTTTTTATATCTTTAGCATTTAAGCCTTTTAAAAAGAAAGATTTTATCATTGGACGAAACTCGATTTTATTCATGATAAGGAAAATGTACGTAATTTGTTGCTTTAGTTGAATGCACGGCTATATTGTATGCGCGATCAGTCTGAAAATTTGACTGCAGTTATGTAAAAAATTAAGCTTTCAAAACATATTAAAGACATGCGCGCCAAACACCGTCTTTTAGATTCCGATCACCCCTCGTATGTATGTATCCATACACATATTTGTATAGACAAAAAAAAAACAATTTCTCTGTAATGTCCCTTAACGAATAAAATTTAAACTTGTTGAAGTTTTATTTTATCTTATACATTCTGTATCAATTAATTTTTTTATGTTTTCTTTAAAATCTTATGACGATCGTTGCACATAGACTAAATGGGTGCAAACATAATAGGGTTCAACTATTAGTACGCATTTTTAATTTGTTTCTTGGAAATGCAGATTACATAAAGTTTTGGTATAAATTGATTTACTAAATACTTTTTTGAGAATTCCAATAGTGGGAGCTCAGTTCCAAAGAGCTTCCGTTGGGTTTTTTGAAGCATTTAACGAATCGACACAGTTCCAAAGAGCTTTCGTACGCGTTTTGTTTGAGAACAGCAGGTTTAATTATCCAAAGTAGAGATCCAAAAATTGAATGGACGAACGTTGTTTTGTTTATTAACAAACACATTGTACGGAGATAACATGATGATGACTAAAATGGTAAGAGACATTTTATTGCTTTGACTAAATAATATGGCACGTACATTGCCGGTGCTAGGATTTGCGAGGCCATGTGCGAGATTGACAAGAAAATTTTATATCGATGCGGTGGTGAAAAAGGGCTGGTTCAATAATGATGGACCACGTAAAATGACGGAATGAACGAGATACATCAGTCAAAATGTAATTTTCCTTACCTGGTGCTGTCCGCTACCACGTTATGTTTACATATTAGATACTCCTATAATGTTTCAAATGTATATATTTTAATGAGGGATACATTTAGTGAATGTTACACTATTTTTTTTTTCTGTGGCATCTATCAATAACAACTTTCGGCTGTGTGATTTTTTCTCGTATTCAGGGAATCACAGCGCTTCACAGCTGATGCAAAGCACCCCACCCGTTTTCTTCTTTCTAATTTCAGCGCACTCGAGAACTACATATACAATTTAGATGGGAGTTTGGTGTAAGCGATTACGCGCGGTTCAGAAACTTCGCACCATGCGCGATGCATGTTGAGCCGCGAGGCCATGTGCCGCTGCACATACTGCACATGCCTAGCGCCGGCCCTGGACACGTATTAGCTATAATTTGTAAAAATAGATTTAATACATATTTGGTATTTAAGAGGAAATATTTGAGTTAACAGGATCTTACACTGTACACACAAAGAAATCAGTGTATTTATAAATAAGGCATAAAGGAAGAGACCTAACGAGTACTTTTGTAAAGTAAAAATCACCTCTTTCAAAATGTATGAGGATCTTTGACTAATTTAGAAATTTAAATTTCTTAAAATATGTTAAATCAAGTTCAATTGAAATTAATATAAACTTAAATTATTGCACTTGTTTTATTTTTCATATTATAAACAATTAAGAATCCTATAAGCTGCCTATGAGCCCCACGTGTCTAGGATAGGATATCATTGAAATTCCAGATAATGTTAGTTAAAATTTTTGGCGCACAGCAACAAAGGCTATTTGCGCCTAACGCAGCCCATCTAAATGACTAGACTATATATTATAAACAATATATTAGACAATAAATAAATAAATAAAATCATTAAAAATACGCATACTCAATAAAAGAAATCTTGCAAACACAACTAAACACAAACACAAATAAATAATATAAAAAGTCTGTTCGAAAATTTGAACAGACTCAGGGTGATGGTAAGAGGCTGTAAAGGCGCCAATTACCATCGTATATCACTGTGACAGTCAATAACTAGAAACCCATTAAAATTAGGTGCAAGACTTCACACATAAAACAATAAGTTCGATTTTCTCAGGAAGAGTATCAGCCTGTCCATGAGTACCCTGTCGTCACATAGAGTAACTGACAGGTCATAGCACAGGCCTAACCTCTCCCTGACATCCTCGAACTGTATACACTCAGTTAAAAAGTGTAACACAAACAAATCTGTGTTACACGTCTCACAGATAGGAGATTCTTCACCTCGAAGGAGGTGTCCATGGGTCCACCAACAGTGACCTATACGGAGGCGTGTGTTGGCGGTCTCCTCCCTCCGGTTAATCCTGCAGAAAGAACCCCATAATTTAACGTCTCCCTTAACCTGTCATAACTTAACGTTCTGTGTGCGGCTCCACTCATGCTGCCACATGTCTAAAACCAGGTGTTTCAGATGACTCTTTGCGTCATCTGGAAAAATGAAACTCACATCAATCATAGGTCTGTGACAGGCGGCTTTTGCAGCTGCATCTGCCGCTTCGTTGCCTTTAATACCAACATGTCCCGGTATCCAAAACAGATCTACCCTCACATTTTGAGCATTCAGATTGTGGAGTAGCAACCGGATCTTTAGTACAAGAGGATGCACTGGATCTGGATCTTGGATACTGTTCAGAGTGCTCAGCGAGTCCGTCAAGATAACACTTGACTGACTTTGCTCTGACGAAACAAAAAAACAGGGCCTTGAAAATAGCGTACAGCTCAGCAGTGTACACACTCGGTATGGAGTGCAGACGGTACTGAAACTGTTGACGTGGATTCAGGACAACGAACGCACACCCAACCCTGGTTCCAGATTTTGATCCGTCAGTAAAAATGACAGTATACTCGAACCTAGGGACCAGCGTTCTTTGTAACTTATGTTGGTATTCGATAGGCAACGTAGTATCTTTATCAAACCTAGTTAATGTGAGATTCACAAGCGGACGCGGCAGCGTCCATGGTGGAACAGCACACAAAACGAAGTCTGCCATTTCGGGCATATTAAAATCAATATCACCCAAAATGTCGAAAGTCCTCAGACCAAAAGGCCTATTGGCACTTGGTTTTCTGTCAAAATTCCAGATAAACTCATCATGAGATAATCAACTATTCCAATACCCGAAGCCCCAAAGCCCCCGAAATAAAGATGCAACAAGCATCCACGAAGAGTTTCTGGATCACCTTTATAATTACAGATATTTATAGTTTCTTTTTTAAATCAGTTTATTTCCTTTGCCTAACTGGGCATTTACTTGAAAATTTATTATTTTTAGAAAGTAAGTTAGGTATATGACTTATTAATAAACGCCACCACTGTTTTAATATTGTACCGAAAGTTTCATTTTAATTTGGTCATTACTTTTACCCCGTCGAATGACGGGATTTACTCTTAGTATAAAATAATAATTAAAAAAATCTATTGCACGAGGATTCGTTACATTTGGACGTAAAGGGTAGCTAGTCAGGGCAGAGCCTCATGTGGGATGGTGATGAAATCCTCATTTTTGCCAGGATAATCTCGAAAAGACCATTCGAATGTTATGTGCTGCACTGTTTGATTTAACACCGCAATCACAGTTTGGCGAGGAAGTGATGCCCCATTTCGTGAAAGCAGCGACACTTCTACCATGATTGGTACGAATGTGGTTAATGGTGGACCAAAGATGTCGTGGTAGGCCGAACCCAGGTGATTCACATTTAGTAGGCAATAACGCCTGCCATTCTAATGGTGCATTTGTTAGCCAGGAGCCGTCCATGTAATCAATCTATCCGAATGTAATCCTGACTGTGGGCTATTACTCGTCACTGATGGAAGTCGAGATTTAAGCCTAGGGCGAAATGGTTTAAAATCTTCGTGAATAGTCAGGTTTGTGTTTATGAAACTTTTCTTGCATTCGCGAGCACATGCAGCCTGGCGGTGGAACTCAGGGGAGGGACAATATTGCACAGCGTCGGTAACCAGTAGGTTGGTGTAGATTTTATTGTTCCCGAAATAAGTCTCAGTGCTCTGTTCAACTGTTCGTCGATCTTGCTAGCATGGGTGCTGTTAAGCCATACTGAGGTGCAATACCCTGCCGTTGAGAAAACTAGAGCAAGATCAGCTGTACGCAATATCGTAGCTGATGCTCTTCAAGTAGAGCCAGCAAGTTTTTGTAATAGGTTGTTCGGGGTTTTCAATTTGGCTGATACGTTAGACAGGTATTGATATGTGAGTGATCAGTCCAATGTTACTCCCAGGTATTTTGAATGTGCCGTATGAAAGAGCTCGCGATTGTTTAATTTAATTAACAGAGTAGTATTTGCCATTTTGTTATTTAAATGAAAACACGATATTTCCGTTTTTGCCAAACTTTGGCACAGTCTCCCATTTTCAAAATATTGACTTAGAATTTCTAAGTCTTTAGTTAGAATCATTAGGATTCGGATCGCGGGCCTTAGGCTGGACACCATTGCAGTACATGTTTCAAAAAGTGTCCCTCCAAATATTTTACTCACCGCTACTGGTGGATATACATATTATATTGTGTGACACGTAAAAATTGTACATTATTATTCGTAAAATACATTTTTCTGTAACAAACATATCGCAACTTATTTTTCTTGAGTCACCATTTAGATTGAGACACTTGTCATTCCTTTGTGACGAATGGATACCTCTTTCGTAAAAAGTATCTGCTCGTGAGTTCAACCAGTTTGTCTCTGTTGTTTTCATTCGTCATCATTTCTCAGTCCATCACCAAATTCTTAAAATAAGGGAATAAATGATAACAAGGCGCAAAGTCGCGTTTGGTGGCTGCGTAAAAATGCCGCATTGAAATTCGTTAATTTGAGCTTAAGCCTGACTTGATTTAAGTCACTATCTTGATTTAAGTCAAGGCATCAACGTGCGGACAATCGTTGTGGTACAGCAAAACCACATTGCAAAACAAAGTCGACGCTGATTTTGGATGCCAATTTGCATAAATTTCAATTGACCAAACATTTTATGCGTTAAGTTGAATCCAGATCTCTTAAATTAGTCGACTATAGGCTATAACTTGTGCACTGTTGATTGTCACTAACAAGTATGTCATATGGTAACGCGAGCAATCATTCTGAGCTCTAAATTTAATATGTTATACGCTATCGATTGTAACAACCCTGCAGCTACAAACTTTAAATCGTCTGTACCTATTGCTATTTGACCGCTAGGCAAGGGCACGGACGTGAGTTCAATTCCTGCTTATGTCAAATAATCTGTATAAAAATATTTATACAAATTACAGGTTCTGCTTAGTCGTTCGGAACCGGCTTAAAACTGTAGGTGCCTTTCTGTGTACGCTCAAAAATGAACGTAATACTGACCATATTATTCCAGAATGTACATAGATTGAAAACATGGTCATGAAACCTGGAAACAGGAGGCTTTGGCTCACTTCGGGCTATCGCGCCAATGATGATGATACTTCGATTATCGATAGTTTTCCAAACTTATAGTTAGTGAGTTGTTTTAATGAGACAGACATATAAACACATTGGCTATCTCAGTCTACATCGGAGAAAACATTTACATTGTGTGCCTTTACATAACGTAACAAAATCGTCGCGCCGATTACCACAAATCTCGCCCAAAATTACAAAGACGAACAGTAAATATGATCAAATAGGTTTAGTTAGTAAAAATCTAGAAAAGACTGCACAATTAGGAAAACGATAATAGATAATAAACATTTTACGAAACCACCGTAGTTGGTTTAAAGACACACAGATTTCGCACTATCCGTAACTAATTTCCTTAGCTGCAAACGCTGCCTTGAACGTTAAAACTATCTACTAAACTTATCCACAATGCACAGTGAACCGTCAACTAATTTAAAGAGCTCTGAACGCAGCTTTAAGAAAAAAAATTACTGCATGCAGAATTTTCATAATAAAAATCAATAAAAACGCACTAAATGTGGGGAGTGCTTTCTGAAACTTATTTCGGACCAGCCAAGTTTACACTGAAGATGACTTTTGTCTGTGTTTCTCTTACTGTATGACGTCTTGGATTTACATGAAGAACATTTTTTTTTTTATTAATTAATGTGGAGCGCTTTTGATGCTAACTTAGTTCCTGGGTCTAAATGCAGTGTAATAAAGTTATAAATTTAATTAATTGGGGTTATTATGTAATTATAAAATTATGAATTTGTAGGTTTTCAGAAAGTTAATATAAATTCAGATTGTTACAAATTGATTTATAAAATATTGATAGGTTTCTGAACACACTGAAATAATGTTTTTTGATAAATATACAAGGTGTTCCAGCCAAATGACTCACCATAGCTATCTAGCTTATTAGTATAGATACAGATTCGGTTAAATGGACAATGTTTGAGTATCTTTTACAAGAAATATTGTGAAAAGTTCAAAAGTAATTTTCTTAAGGCTTCATTATCAAGATATTTTGAAAATAAACATGTTTCGAAATGCAATACTCTATATTTATGGCCTATCTTGATATATATATACAAAGCTAATTGTCTTCACTGACCCACTCATAAACGCCCGGCCCAAACCCTTGGAACTAGAAAGTTGAAATTTGGAGAACATATTTCTTATGCTTGGTTTATATACGGAACAAGAATAAGGAATAGGAAATAAGAATAGTGCACAAGATGTTAAAACATGGCTGCGCCGTATATCGGTTTATGTAGGAATGAAATTTAATTTAAACATAAGAATAGTTGGTAACATTCAACATTTTTATTCTTATTTCAAGAATAAGACATGAAAGTTTGGTCAACAGATGTTTTTCAGTTGTGATCAGAGGGTTGTAAACAACAATAAAATGTTTTTAACGGTAATAAACGAAATTTTTTAAAAGGTTTTATGAATCAGAACCTTTCAAGTGACAAATGTTAAACACAGGCCAACGCAAGTACGCAGGCGCAGCGACGAAATGTTATGTCCTATATAAACGGTTTAATATTTTTTATTCTTGTGTATTATTCTTATTTCCTATTCCTTATTCTTGTTCCGTATATAAACCAACCATAACATGACGTAAACGCCCACAAGAAGAGATTTTTTGAACCCCTAAGGTGGTGAAAAGGGGTAAAATGTCTTTTCACGGCTTCCAATTATAGTGGACCATTGAATTATATACTATGCAGCGATGATATGGTAATTTCTTTTCAATACTTTATTGTATAACTATCTTAACATCGTGTGTCTTCGGTCAGCATTGTATGTTTGGCCTTGAGAGAATTTAGGAGAATAAATATTGTCAATAAATGATTGTCGAGAGGGTCGACAATGGGTGCGTTTTGTTGTGCCAATTTTGGTTTCGGTTTAATCAGAATATGCGTTTTGTTGCGACTGTATTCTCATTCTATTCATTCTACTCATTCGATGACTCGAGGTCGAACGACTGGAATGAATGAGTGTGGTGGGGATGAAAAGTAATATTTGAATGCAATTATTTTCATTTGGTTTTTAAATGTACTAGAATTAAATCTTGGTATTACAGTTTAAAAATAATTTTCACTTTTAGGTATTTTCTCATTTTGTGTCCGAACATAAATATATACCTATATGATTTTAATACAGTATTGACAAATCTAAACTTAAAATGTATGTACAATTCAATTACTCGTTCTAAAACATTACGTTCTAGAATATTTGCTTCAATTATAAACTTTTCTTATTCTTCATTTATTATTTAGTTTATCCATTTAGGTGAAATATGTTCGTTATTTGTTCTACAACCATATGACTTAACCTCCATGCAAATGTCATTTCATGATTATTTACTTCACGATCAAAATTGTCGTTTTCTTGCGCATCATTTCTAGTAATTCTAACCAGCCACCAACTAAACGCACCCAATATAACGTATTGTCGAGACTATTAAACTCTTGTTATTTATAAAACATTTCATTGAAAAATAAAAATTTAAGTTATTTCATGTTATTTCATATAATAACTAGTTATAACAGTTTATTTTAGAGATATTTTGTTTCTTTTTTTATTGTTTTCAAAGCTTGCTACGTTTAACTTTGTAAAACTTATGTTGATTATTATTTTGTAAATAAATGGTCGCCATTTTGAAATGGTTAACATAAAAATATGATTTTTTGGTGTCAAGTAAAGCTAATTTAATGTACTTTTAGGAAAAAAATATAAAATTATCGATTCCCTATGCTAGATCAAAAGTTGACATCATTTCCGGTGAAACCGGAAGTGCCTCAGAATTCTTATAGTAAATCTTTAGATAGTAAATCCTTTATGTCCAGTTTAACTTTAGTTCTGAAGATTTTTTGTATCTTTACAAATAAAGGAGATTTTCGGGGTGCCCCGTTTCAAACAAACACCCTACATTTTTTTTTTTTTTGTTTTTTTAATTTTATCCATATTAATATAAAGATTTTTTTTAAATTCGACTTCTAAAGTGGTGAACTGTTTTTTTTTTTACGGATTTCTCAATATCCAAAACACATGCACAAAAACGTATTTTGCCCTAATCGAAATCCCGTTCTAAAGGTGTAAATTGGGTTTTTATTTATTTCTCTCAAACTGTTCCAGCTACACCGTTGAAATTTTATTTTTATGTCTATCTACATGTGCTGCAAGTTCATGAACATTTTGGTGAGACTCGTAAGGTCTCGCAGGTGCACAACTATGGAACCAGGACCAGAGAGCAAATAAGGATACCATTTACAAGAGGAATTTAGCATTAAATTCCAATAAACATTATTATTATTATTATTATACATATAAAAGCGAATGTCCTGACTAACTGACTCACTCATCACCGCACAGCCTGAACCCCTGGGTCTAGAAACTTGAAATTTGGAGAATATATTCCCTCCATGATGCAAGCACCCATTAAGAAAGATTTTTCCGAAATGGTTTTGACAATTTTTTTAAATTTCACCCCTACAGTGTGAAAATGGGTGAAATGTTTTTTTCAAGGATTCCTCAATATCTCTTACAGATGTGATATCGACTAGGTTTTTGCTTACTAAGGTTACCCATTCACATGTTTATAAAACAAAGTGAGGATTTTACACTAATGAGTCGTCAATATACCGTAGCGAAGCACGGGTACTCAGCTAGTGATATTATAAAATCAAAACGTTCTTTCTTTGCGGATGAGTCAAAATTTTTCAACTCCCCTATTACGAACTTCTAGATGATCTTAATAGTATTGCTACTTGATCAGTTGATAGGATGGCTTTCATCAACAACGGTAAATCTACTGTTCTGCATATGGGATACAATAACCTGTACCTCGACTACTTTATTGATGGACAAACATTGAGCAAGACGTCCGAACATGTTGAGTTGGGAGTCACCGTATGTAGCGACCTTACTTGGTCTAAACTTGGTCTAAAAAATAATGTACTTCATTAGAAAGAATTTGCATTTAACCCCCACTTCCAAAATACAAGTCATGAGCAAAAAACAGGTCCTCACTTCCAAAATATAAATGATGAACAAAAACAAAGGTCCTCACTTCCTCCGTTGGGATGTTGTTCTTGACGAAAATATGTAGAAGGAAAATAAAAATTCTTGTTTACTCGTCAATAATTTATTAAATAGTTTCTCAGTATATATATTCAGTACAATAGTTTCTATATATATATATATTCTTTATTCCCTAGGCCTTGCGGCGTTCAGGGTATTAACCATTACAAAAAATAAAACAATAAATCCAAAAATAAATACATAACAATCCAATACAATTTACAATGTTTTTTCTCTTTTCTATCTTCTTGCTCCAATGTCCCTCTCATTGTTCCTGTTCTCCCTCTAGTTTCCTTCTTCGATCCCCTTCCTTCTTGCTTCCAGTTCTCTCGCCCATCTTTGATTTATTTTATTTTATTTCATTCTCTTCCCTTCCAATCATTTCTTCACCCCTCCTCCTATCTCCCTTCCTTCCTTTCCATTTCTAGGTAACCTCATCCCCCTTCCTTCCTTCCATTTCTCCCCTTCTGCTTCCCAACGGGTCTCCTCCTTCTTTCATTTACCCCTTTCTGTTATCCTTCCTCAATGTCCATCCTTCTTGCCTCTAATTCCCTCGTCTACCTCTCCCCCCTGCCATCTTCGTGGAACAGGTCTAACGTGCTCCCCGACCATACTGTCATCTCTCTACACATCTTCGCGAGGTGCTCTATATCTTCCTCCTCCTCCCCGCACATCTTTTCCTCCTGTTTCCTCCAATATCTATTTCCTCTCTCTTCATTCCCGCACCTTAGCAATCCTCCTAACTCTCCCTCCTGATCTTCCTCTTTCTCCCTTCAAGTAGCTTGGTACCACTATAGTTCTGACCTCCTTATATCTCCCTGCGCTCCTTGATTTGTCTATTCTGACTGTCCTTTCTTGCCCCCCACTTCCTTATCCCTCCTCCACAACTCCTCAATCAGTCTTATCCCGTTTTTTCTTCTCCATTCCACCTCTGTCGCATCCACTCCGCATCTCCAGTAATACTTTTTTTTTTTTCTGGTATTTCTTTTCGACCTTGGAGTAAGTTAAATTATGTAGTCAATTCTTGGGATATTAGGTCAATAAGTAAAACACTTAGATATTCATATATTTGAATAGACCGGTTTCGACAATTTTATTGTCTTCTTCAGTATCTCTGAGGAAAAATTGAGAAGAAAAATATTTAATATTACAATAATGTTCACAAAAATTAGTATGAAAATTAACAATTAAATAAACATGTGTATCAAAAAAAAAAAAAATAAAAACTTACTCAAATTACTAATGTAAATAATAGTTTGTAAATGTATTTAAAATAAATAAAACTCATTGTAAGAGACATGTGGTATCACAGATAAATAAGCGTCAAAAGTTAAAATGGTTAAAATACTTTAAAAAAATTAATAAATAAAATTCTTGATGGACATCCACAGTTGAATGTGTCCGAATAGTGCCAAGCAATGACCGACTGTCCCCCCTCTATTCTATAATACCCCACTATAATCAAAATGACATTTAAATATGCGCACAGGTATTGTTTTTAATACAATTGATAATATAATCATAGCAATTATTTAAATTCTCTGTGTCTTGTTGAATGTTTATATTATTGTTATTATGTTTTATATATGTCATTTCTTTAATTAATCTTTTGTAATAATTACTCTCTTTATCTAATATTTTAAACTTATCAAAATTGAAGGTATGGTTATTATCTCGGCAATGTAGTGGAATAGGTAATGTTTTTTTATTTATTATGTCTAATTGATGCTGTTTAATTCTTTTTCCGATATACTGTAAAGTTTGCCCTGTATAAGTGGCCTCACAATTGTTACAATGTAATTGATAAATAACATCGTTCTGTTTAGTAATATGATCCTTTTCTTTTATTTTAGAAAATAGTGTTTGTACTGTTTTGTTATATTTAAAGCTAATGTTTATTTTATTATTTTTAAGTATATTTTTTATTTTTTGTGATAACCGGGGTATATAAGTTAATGAGCAATATTTAATATTCATATCTATGTTGTTTTTTTTTAATCTATTATTATTAATAATATTATTAATGAGAATCTTTGGAAAGTTATTTTTAGAAAGGATTATCTTTATGTTATTTATAATTTCATCTTGAAAAATTGGATCTGTAAGTTTAAGGGCTGTTTCTTTTAGATTATAAGCTGTATTAATTTTTTGTGAATTGATATGTGTTGAATTAAAATTTAGGAATCTGTCCGATGCAATTTCTTTTTTAAACCATTTAGTTTTAATATTATTATTTATCCGAATTAGTGTCATATTAAGAAATGAAATTTGATTATTATTTTCCTTTTCACATGTGAATTGAATATTATTATCATATTTGTTAAAATTATCTATTATTGTATTAATTGACTCTTTAGGTACTATTAAAATGAGATCATCTACATATTTTTTAATTAAAGTGATTTTAATATTTAGTGTTTTTAAACTACAATCTAATAGGTCATTCATGACTAAGTCTGAAAGGGCTGGGCTACTAGGGTTACCCATACTCGTCCCGAAGATTTGTAAATATGTGTATTTATTGAATATAAAATAGCTACTTTCAAACATGAATTTAATGCATTTAATAAACATTTCAAGGTTAATGTCTGTGTATAATTTAAATAGGTCCCATTTTTTTTTAATCACTTCAATAACCAATTCTTGATGTATATTGGTGAATAGAGAAATTACATCCAAAGAGATCATAATGTCATCATTCTGTAAAGTGGGTAAATTATTTATGATGGTTTTAAGTTCAAAGGAGTTTTTTATGTTGTAATTACTATGTAAGTTAACTTTATTAATTATTTTAGTAAGAAATTTGGATAATTTGTAACTTGGGGCTCTAATACAAGAGACAACTGGTCTGATAGGGAAATGTAATTTATGTGTTTTAATTAATCCATAAAATTTAGGGGGTACTGAATTGTAAGTTTTTAAATTTTTTCCTATATTTTCTGGAATCATTTTATTGTCTATTAGTTCTTTAATTAATTTGTTATTTTTATTTTGTAATTTATCTGTCGGATCTTTAGGTATAATTTTATAATATTTAGGATCTTGAAGTAAATCATTACATTTTTTCAAATAGTCATCTTTATGCATAATTACTGTTTGTTTAGTTTTGTCTGAGTTTAATATTAATAATTGTTCATTATTTTTAAAAAACCGTTTGGTATCTTTAAATGTTTTAATAAGATTGTATTCTAAATTATCATTATTATTATTATTATTTCTTGTATTATGAATATGGTTAGTAATTATATTAACTATTCTGCATCTATTGTTTTCTATATTAGAACCTTCGTCGTCCTCTATTGCGTGTAATATGTTTTCTACGTCACCAATTATTTGGGGTATGGGAATTTCATTTTTGTCTGGAGGGATTACAAATTTAGGTCCAAAACTAAGTAGGTTTAATGATTCGATGGGAATTGCAGTGTTAGTTAAATTTAAAACAAATTCTTTAACTGAATTATTATTGGTTATGGTATTATTGTTATTATTATAATTATTGATATTTATGTGATCATTGTCAACAATCTCATTATCAATTCTATTGTGTGTACATCTAGATATTACGTTCTGATTGTTATTTTTGTTGATCGGTAAATTAGCTAATGTGAGGTTATTAAATTTACTGTATTGTTTCAATTTATATGAATTATGCCATTTTTGATAATTTTTATCGATAATATTCTTTAAGTCTGTGTATTTATTAATGGGTAGCATATTTTTTAATAAAATGTCAATTTGATTATAATTGTTCATTACTAACCTATAATTATCGTGTATATTATTAATTTCAATCTTAAGGATGTCCATCTTAAATTTAAAAATAGTATCTTCTATGTTCTTTTGAAATCTATGTGATTCTGACATTAGTTTGTAGGTGAATTTAAAATTGTTTTTAATATGATTGGGAAAAATTCTATTGTATTTGCATCTCAATAAGAAGTTTATGTGATTTTTCATGGCGGCCATCTTTTTTGATAAGTTTTGTAGTCTATTAAAGGCTATTTTTGTGTCTAACTTTAATCTTGGTTCAATATCTTCAAATACCGACATGTCTAATTCTGAGGATGTGTCCCGTATTCTTGTAAAATCTTCTGGTATTTCTTTTCGACCTTGGAGTAAGTTAAATTATGTAGTCAATTCTTGGGATATTAGGTCAATAAGTAAAACACTTAGATATTCATATATTTGAATAGACCGGTTTCGACAATTTTATTGTCTTCTTCAGTATCTCTGAGGAAAAATTGAGAAGAAAAATATTTAATATTACAATAATGTTCACAAAAATTAGTATGAAAATTAACAATTAAATAAACATGTGTATCAAAAAAAAAAAAAAATAAAAACTTACTCAAATTACTAATGTAAATAATAGTTTGTAAATGTATTTAAAATAAATAAAACTCATTGTAAGAGACATGTGGTATCACAGATAAATAAGCGTCAAAAGTTAAAATGGTTAAAATACTTTAAAAAAATTAATAAATAAAATTCTTGATGGACATCCACAGTTGAATGTGTCCGAATAGTGCCAAGCAATGACTGACTGTCCCCCCTCTATTCTATAATACCCCACTATAATCAAAATGACAGTAATACCAGTAATACTCTTTTCTCATTTCCCCCCATGCGTACCATCTTCCTTTCTGTTCCTCTCTGGCTCTTTCCTCCCAGCATTCCCTCATTATTTTTTTTTGTCTGTTTCTATTCTAATTTTCTCCTCGTACTTAACTGCCCTCCTTCCTGTACCCACTTTCATCTTATTCCTTTTCAGTTCCTCTCTTACAATATACCCTGGTGTTGTTCTATCTACCCCTAAGATCCAACTCAAATACCTCTCCTGTACTCGTTCTACCTTTTCCCATTCCTTCCATCCCCAAATTTCCACCACATATAGCAGGATGTTTTTCACCACGGCGTCAAACAACCTCAATCTCCATCTAATATCGTCGCTAAACTTCCTCTCTCCTATACTCCACAGCTTCCCCATGAGTATCCTTGCCTTCTTTACTCTTTCCCTTATGTGTAGTTCAGCCCCATTGTTCCTCGATAGTATATAACCTAGGTATTTTATACTCTTCACCTCTTCTATTTCTCTGCCACCCCATTCCCATTTTATCTTCTTTCTTCTCCCTCCTCCTTTACCGAATACCATTACCTTAGTCTTATCCCTGTTTACTTCTAGTAACATGAAATATTTATCCGCCCTTTCAATCATTCTCTTAAGCTCCTGTTCCCCCTCTGCCATCCACACTTCGTTCTCTTGCCTATGAAACAAGACTACACAGACTAGGACTACCATCTCTTGAAACTCGTTGCACCTGTAACTTGATAACTATGTGCCGCATATTTACCGACTGTTTCCACTGCGATATAACTTCATTAATGAATATGAATACTGACGAACGACTTCGTGGCCACAGGTAAAAACTCAAGCCGAGTATTTTTATCATGAAATGTCTCTTGTACAAGTTACTCAAGCTCCAAGTATCAATATTTTCAAGAACCGACTGAATGGGTACATTAATTTATACTATAGTGCGTTCAAATGTGAGTTTGCAGTATAGCTCTTATGGAAAATGGTAGCGGTACTGCCAAATGTTGTAAAAGTGTCAAATGTGTCAATTATAATAATATGAAAAACTCTTATAAAACTCAAAATAACACTCAACAAAAACAAATGGCCATTTGTAGAATACTGCGTCTTACCAGATCAGCGCGTTTTAGGCAACGTCGACAAGCAAGAAAAGGATAGCGTCATTCTGTAAACTCATTAGAGAGTATGAAAAAGAACTACTCCATATGCCCTGTACTGCAAACCCACCTTTGAACGCACTATATTATTATTGCTGTATAGGCTTTTCGCTATTTACATATATGTTCTGCTATATTCTTATGTTGAGATCTTGCCAAGTATTTTATATACTAAGTTCTGTATGTACTATTTTTTTTTTTTTGTATAGATTAATATGAACTATGATATCCGCTACGGTGTGACGCAAGGGAGGAGAGAGTTTACAGACAGATGTAGGCAGTGTCTGAGACCAAATAGTTACATGTTCGAAAAGTGGCAGCGTAACTGTCTGAACAATCGGGCGAAGTCAAATTCAGCGTAGCGTATAAAAATAAACAGGCTGTTAAAATTTAGATTTAAAAGAATAAAATTAAAAATAAAATAAAAATTTTAACACCTTTATATCTTTGCAATTATAATAAATGGGTAATTATTATTATTATAAAATAATAT
Source organism: Liopterus haemorrhoidalis (assembly GCA_963971575.1). NCBI lineage: Eukaryota > Metazoa > Arthropoda > Insecta > Coleoptera > Dytiscidae > Liopterus > Liopterus haemorrhoidalis. The sequence goes on from OZ020613.1 coordinate 26,466,741, forward strand.
TTTAAAATGTTCAGATTTAAAAATATGTAAAGAAAGAAAATTAGAGAAGTCAACTGTGTACCACCAAAACATGTGTGTAGTGTGTAGTCACATAACCTCACAATATCCAGATATGGACTTTGTAGGGGTTTATCTTTACATACCATAATTTCACCCTATTTCATAAGGTTTGTACAAATATTGTATTTATTATCTAATCAGGGTACTGATATTACTACGTATTTCACATACAGGCTCGAAAATGAATACTAGATATATGAAACTAATCGCCACATACCAAATTGCTTAAATTGTTATTACACCTACATACCGACCGCCCACTCTGAACCACAAGGTTCATACACTACACATAAAAAGAAACACTTTTCTTGGAGGGGTATTGCCCATTTGTTATTACATAAAAGCCGCTCTTATCCCCAAGCATAAAAGTCTAACGGCGTTAAATATGGGGACCTGAGAGGCCATACAACTGAACCTCCATGTACTATCCATCTTTCATTGCAACTCTAATTCAAGTGTTTGCTAAATAAATAGCTTACATCTTTGAAATGGTTGGTTTCTGAACTGTTGCTTAAGATTAATCATTCATTTTACCCAGAACCATACGCTTTGAGATGGCAACAATTAATCGAATGATTGAAATAATCGATTATTTTGTTCCAGTTTATTGATTGATTGTCTTTCTACTTGATAATTTTCGAGAAAAGCCGGGAAAGTACCAGGTCTTTTGGATACAAGCCTTTGTTTTCTCAACCTTCTTTGGACAGTTTTCGATGTTAGTTAATTATTTAAAATTTTTGGCGCGCAGCTACGAAGGCTATTTGCGCCTAACGCAGCCCATTTAAATGACTACACTACATATTAAAAACAATAAATTAAACAATCAATAAAATTACGAATACTCAATAAAAGAAATCTTGCACAGACAAACACAAATAAATAAGATAAAAAGTCTGTTCGAAAATTCGTACAGACTCAGGGTGATGGTAAGAGGCTGTAAAGGGGCCAATTACCATCGAATATCACAGTTAAGAAATAGAACACATTACTATCACACGTAAGCAAGACTTCACACATAAAACTGTTAGTTCGATTCTCTCTTCTTCTTCTGGTGCATCATTCTGGCTATTATCGTTTTATTGACAGCAGCATAGAATAGCTCTATTGAAGTTTTTCCATACCACTGTCGTAAATTTTTCAGCCACGAAGTCCTTCTTCTACCTGGCCCTCTACTGGCTTCGATTTTTCCCTGTATGACAAGTTGGAGTAGCTGATATTTAACTGGGTTCCTCATAATGTGTCCCAGGTATTCCAGCTTCCTGATCTTGATGTTCTTCAAAAATTCTCTCTGCATCCTCCTGAGAACTTCGGCATTTGTTACTCTGTCGGCCCAGCTTATTCGCAGTATCCTACGATACGACCACATCTCAAAAGCCTGAATTCTTTTGGATGTAGCCTCAGTGAGGGTCCATGCCTCCATTCCGTATAATAACACAGGGAATACGTACGCCTTCCGAATGCGGACTTTAGTGTTCAGGCTCAGATTGTAGCTGCAGAATACTAGCCTCGTCTTTTGAAAAGTGTCGCGAGCTCTTGCTATCCTATACTTTTTTCTGCGGAGTGGTCCCAATCCTCGTTCACGACTGTACCAAGATACATGAAATTATGTACTCTGTGTAGGGCAACGTTGTTAATTGTTAACCCGGTGTTAGGTGGATTGGCACCTTTGCTGATTATCATGTATTTGGTTTTAGCCACGTTGATTTTGAGACCATATTCGTCGTCCGCATTTGTCAATCTATCAAGCAGATTCTGAAGCCCATCAGGTGTGTCAGCAATAAGAAGGTTGTCGTCCGCGTATCTGATGTTATTAATCGTCCTGCCATTTATTACTATACCTTCTTCAATTTCGTGAAAAATCTCACTGAAAAGCTCTTCAGAGTATATGTTGAAGAGTAATGGTGACAGAACACAGCATTGACGGACTCCTCGCATTATTTCCACTTCTTCTGTAAGTTCGCTTTCCACCCTGACAGCTGCTGTTTGGTTCCAGTATAGATTAGCAATTAAACGCACATCTTTGTCATCTATCCCTGTCTTTCGGAGTGTACTGAGAGGTTTATCGTGTTTGATCTTATCAAAAGCCTTCTCAAATTATCTCAAATATCGATTCTCTCAGGAAGAGTATCAGCCTGTCCATGAGTACTCTGTCATCACCTAAAGCAACTGACAGGTCATAGCACAGGCCTAACCTCTCCCTGACCTCCTCGAACTGTACACAACAGTTTACGATGAAATTGCCCAATTTCTATCTTCTTTTAGACGACGTGCGAGAAAAGTTGAGGGCCAGTCACAATCGCACAAAGCAATTAGGGTAAAAAGGTCATTTCGAGCGCTTGTGGCTCGTGTATGATTTGAAACAGGTGGTTTATATAGAGACCAGTTCGCTGATGACGCTATATAGTGTAATTAATATTGTTTTTAGCTACATCTAAAACACAAACGATATATTCCAATACTGCGGCCATCTTCATATAATGGTGCAGCTCGTATAACATTTTCGGGTCAGATTTTAATTTTATTGAACAAAAACACTGATAGGAGGTAATAAATCCCTAACTTATGCCCCAAATTTTATTTTAACAAAGAGTTATTTGTGTTAAAACTTACGTATTTAATATACGATTTTATATAGGTAGTATTCGTTCAAACGGGCATTATTTATTGTTACAGCCTGTAGCAACAAAATAGTAAGTAGATATATTCTTTATTTCTCCATAGGCCTTGCGGCGTTCAGGGCATTAGCCATTACAAATAGAAATAAAATAAATAAAATAACCAAAACAATACAAAACAATCCAAATTAAACAACATATAATTTAATTTACAATATATTACATTTTCTCTCATTTCTTCCTTCTTGCTCCAGTGTCCCTCTCTTTCTTCCTATTCTCATTCTGGTTTCCCTCTCCAATCTTCTTCCTTCTTGCTTCCAGTTCTCTTCCCTTCCAACCGTTTCTTCCCCCCTCGTCCTATCTCCCTTCCTTCCTTCCTTCCATTTCTCGCCTTCTGCCTCCCACCGGGCCTCTTCCTTCCTTCCTTTACCCTTTCCTGTTATCCTTCCCCGATCTCAATCCTTCTTGCCTCTAATTCCTTCGCCCACCTCTCCCCCCTTCCATCTTCGTGCAACAGGTCTAGTGTGCTCCCCGACCATACTGTCATCTCTCTACACCTCTTCGCGAGGTGCTCTATATCTTCTTCCTCCTCCCCGCACATTCTACACATCTTATCCTCCTGTTTCCTCCAGTATCTATTTCCTCTTTCTTCATTCCCGCCTCTCCTTCTCCTAACTCTACCTAACTCTGCTCCTTATATATCCCTGCGCTCCTTGATTTGTCTATTCTGACTGTCCTTTCTTGCTCCCCCACTTCCTTATCCCTCCTCCACAACTCCTCAATCACGCTTATCCCGTCTTTTCTTCTCCTTTCCACCTCTGCCGCATCCACTCCGCATCTCCAGTAATACTCCTTTTTAATCTCCCCCCATGCGTACCATCTTCCTTTCTGTTCCTCTCTGGCTCTTTCCTCCCAGCATTCCCTCATTATTCTTTTGTCTGTTTCTATTCTTACTTTCTCCTCGTACTTCACCGCCCTCCTTCCTGTACCCACCTTCATCTTATCCCTTTTCAGTTCCTCTCTTACAATATATCCTGGTGTTGTTCTATCTACCCCTAAGTCCATCTCAAATACCTCTCCTGTACTCGTTCTACCTTCTCCCATTCCTTCCATCCCCAAATTTCCACCCCATATAGTAGGATGTTCTTCACCACGGCGTCAAACAACCTCAATCTCCATCTAATATCGTCATTAAACTTCCTCTCTCCTATACTCCACAACTTCCCCATGACTATTGTTGCCTTCTTTACTCTTTCCCTTATGTGTAGTTCAACAACATTTGTTTTCAACCCCATTGTTCCTCGCTAGTACATATCCCAGGTATTTTAAAGTCTTCACTTCTTCTATTTCTCTGCCGCCCCATTCCCATTTTATCTTCTTTCTTCTCCCTCCTCCTTTACTAAATACCATTACCTTCGTCTTGTCCCTGTTTACTTCTAGTTTTTACTCCTGTTCCCCCTCTGCCATCAATACTATATTGTCCGCGTACCCCAATGTCCACAACTTCATCTTCCCTACTTCCACCCCCCCATCTTGTCCCTTCCTCATATTCCCTTCAAGATCTGCTACATACAAGTTGAACAAGGTCGGGCTCAGGGGACATCCCTGTCTCACCCCCTTATTCACCCAAAAACTTTCCGACTCTTCCTCACCAACACTCACCTTGCACCTCGTCCCCTTGTATATTTCCTTTATCCTCCTTATCAACTTCTTTCCTATCCCCTTCCTTTCCATTACCTTCCATAGCTCCTCCCTATCCAGCCTGTCAAACGCCGCTTTCAAATCCACGAACGTCATATACGCTTTCCCTCTGTTTTTCTTTAACCTCTCCTCTACTATGTGATTCACTGCAAATATTCCGTCAATCGCCCAACAAAATAGTAAGTAATTAGCAACAAAAAATATTTATTTATGCAGACTTGTTATATAAACATTGTATTATTTCTCAATACTTATAGTTTCCTATTAAAATGGTTAAATAATTTGTATCAGTCTTAAATAAACTATAGTATAAATATAAAATCAAATACAGTTCCATTTTTTGTATGCGAGTGTATATGTTTTTTTATTTCATATTCAATAAATCAATTATTTTCTATCAACTAAATCAAAAATCGATTATAACATTTCGATTAATCATATTATGACGAAAATGTTTCGATTTCCCTTATGGGATGCCTATGATGGAATCTCGTAAAATAATCGCGTTACCATATGATCAATTAATCGATTAATTAACTTTTATTGCCATCTCTACATACGCTCTTAAAATTTCTGACTATTTTTTTAAAGACGCTTTAATTATTTATTTATTATTATTTTTTTTAAATTAATTATGATGTTCTTAGCTACAAAGACTATTGGTCAATACCAGTAGACTCTATTTAAATGCAATTTGTAAAAATTCTGTCAATATTGTTAGTCGGAGTTAATATGATGTGGGCTTAAATTCACATTAATTATCAATATAGATAGACAGATATGATTAATGTTTAAATAATATTGACAACTAATGTATAATAGTGCAAGATAAACAACACTAGATATTATCTACAGTATTTTAATTGCATATAGCTAATATGTTTACCTATTTAAGTGCGGAAATAACAGATTTGAATTAATTGACTCACTATAGGGGCACAATCAAAATTTGTTTTAAAACTATCTGGCGTCAAAACATGCAATGGATGCAGTGGTGGGATTCAAATAATTTTACTACCGGGTCGCTATGAATTTAAATTAAAAAATCCTAGAGCTTTTTTCTGCATTTGCTTCGTATCTTTATTAAATAAGTATTAAGTCTTCATTTAATTGATAAATAACTTCATTATTTTCAATTTCAGAACGTATTTCGCATTATTAACAATGTGTTATTTTTTTTATAAGTATTTCATTACCATAAATGATTTATTCCTCTTTGATACCTTAAAAATAAAAAAATTAAATAATTCAAACAATAGGTTAAATCATGACAAATAAAAATAGGCGGAGCTTACACACATGAACGTTACGTAAAACATAATGCATTACATTACGTAGTTTAGTCAGCTCTTAAACTCAATTCTTAGCTGTTAAAAAAAAATATTATATTTTAATTTCAAAAAAAGATACTTATACACTAACTCCATAACATAATTAACCATAATTAATCCATGAATTAAAAAATAGTAATTAATTTTGTCACACAAAACACAAAAAGTTCAATATTTTCCAGAAACGCAATCTGACCAAAAATTCTTTTCGTACGTTTCCGGTTCAAATCAATGTACAATACTTAGAATTTTTTCTTATTTTCAGTTTAACCCCTTTGATTTTTAAAAAGTAAAAATTTGCTTATATATTCACGCATTATGCGATTTCAGTTGATAATACATGCATATTATAAAATAAATAGTAATGTAAATTAATGTAATGTGATGTATGTTTAATAGAAGGTTGGGATGTTGATAGGAGATATATGTTTTGTAATTGTAGTAAATACCCTAAACACCGAAAGGTCGAGGGGAAATAAAAGGATTATATATATACATGCATATTTGTTTATATTTATCTGGCGTTGTGTTTATTTTAATTCTCTATAATTTTCCTATATGTGGGCCAAAGAGTTGTACAAGTATGCTAAATTTCAACATTCTATGTTCAGCCGTTTGGTTACAGTTTCTACCATACAGAAAGACACATGAGTGACGTTATAAGGGTTTTTATTTTGGTCATACCTACAAACCGCTAAAAAGAAAATAAGGTGACCAAAGGTCCCGCTTTTGATGGGACAATCCCGGTTCTTTATAGTCTACCTCTGACACCGGCATGCATGATTTTTTCCACAAACTTGATGTGTACTTGACATGTATGATTATTTTCTAGAATTATTCCTTTCCTATTTCTCATCATCTTTCCCTAAAATTAAAATATGCCCAAATAGACGCTAGACCACTCAGGTAAACTGGTTTGACGATCATCTTCGTGACATGCGCGACACACTTCATAACTTAAATCAAGTTCTTATTATGAATCCAAGTAGAACTAATAAAACAGCACGCGATACATACAAGTATCTCTATCGCAAAGCAATATCTGCTGCTAAAATTGATGCACATTCAAAATTTATTAATAATTCAGATGACATCCAGAAACCTGCATGGCAAATTATAAATAAACGCAGAAACAATACAATAGAATCCTCCAACGATACAATTATTACCCCTAACCAATTTAATGAACATTTTTCGACCATAGCTAAAACACTTATAGATAAAGTCCCCGTTTCTAACATTGCAACTGATTTTTTCCTTTCGAATAAAACTCCCAATACAATTTTTTCTTTCAAACCTGTCAGTGAGTTCACGATTAGAGATGTTATCAATTCTTTAAAGTATAGCAATACTCCTGACGTGAATGAACTATCAGTCAAAATTCTAAAATCTGTAAAAGATCCTATTATTCCACCTCTTACAAGAGTAATAAACTCCTGCATCACTAACAGCTGTTTTCCTGACAAGCTTAAACTTGCCAAAGTTTTGCCACTTTTTAAGAAAGGAGATGTTGATGATGTTAATAATTATCGACCCATATCAATATTGCCAGGTTTTTCAAAGATTTTTGAAAAGATGTTGTACAAACAAATTGTGCAGTATTTTACAAGCAAAATTTTTTTCTCCGATAGTCAGTTTGGTTTTAGAAGTGATAAGAGCACTAAAGATGCAGTTTTGGACTTTGTCGCGTATGTTTCGGATGCATTAGAATCAGGGAAATACTGTCCTAGTGTTTTTCAAGATTTAAGCAAGGCTTTTGACTTCATATCTCATGATATTTTATTAACCATACTATCTTTATATGGTTTTGACGACAAGAGCCGTGCCATGGTTAAATCATACTTATCTAACCGAAAACAGTTTACCCAATTTAAAAGTAGCGTTTCTGAGTATCTTCCTTTACATTTTGGTATTCCCCAAGGTTCAGTTCTCGGACCGCTACTATTCTTAATATATGTTAACGACTTGGCTCTCACTATGACATCTAAATCAATCCTTTACGCTGACTATACAACATTACTTTACGCTGACTATACAACATTACATAATTCAGTTATTTTTTTCTGAAACAAACGTGTTTATTTGTTCTCCTTCAAAAACTTAAATTTGCGCGGATATTTGTACAAGTTTATTGATTGATTTATACCAAATTAATCAGCAAATTTTTATAAATAAAGTGAATATGGTTTCTGTTTAAACAATCAATACAGTGTTAAATTAATATTCATAACTTTTATTTCTGAAGTGAACAATTGGTGACAAGTTTATTCCATGTTAAGAGCCGTCAATGCTGTTGTGTGACGTATCATACCGGTGATCCAGTGGCATACTAACTATTTTTCCAGTGGTGTAACAGTCGTTTTTACTACTTTAATAGATCTTGCTCAACCAGTGGCGTACAAACCACTTTCTTCTATATAATATTATCTTGTTTACCACTCAAGTTATCGTGCTACCAACTGTGATATTCTCAACCTTATTCGGTCGATTCAGCCAGTGGCGTGCCATATCAACACTATGGGTATCTGCAAATTATGTACGCAGGCGGTTACTAGAAAATCTGTGGGCATCAAGTGCAAAGGTCGGTGTTCTAATTATTATCATGCGAAGTGTGTTAAGATCGCTATTGCAACTCTCCCGCTGCTACTTGGACCCGGTATTAACTGGCATTGCCCCGATTGTCGAACCACTGACGATGATGATAATGAAGCCAACACACCTGATGGTGCCACTGGATCTATGTCAGGTCAGTTATTTAATTCTTCCAAAATTATGTTAGAATTATCTAATATCAAAACCCAGTTGAATACACTGAATATCAAGCATGATACTATTTTGGAATCTCTAAGCTTTTGCACGGACAAAGTGACTGAGTTCCAACAGGTTATCAATAAATTTAATAACAAAATAAACCAAATCGATAAATTGTCCACTAGTTACGATAATCTTAAAACTAATGTTGATGACCTGACTGAACGTATAAACGACCTAGAACAATATAGCAGATTAAATAATATCGAGATCCAAGGAGTTCCCGAGTCGCGTGATGAAAACTTATATGAAATTATAAACAAAATAGGTGAGGCAATCGAACATCCCATAAAAAAAGAAGACATCGAAGTCATCCACAGGGTCCAACCACGTGATAACAACAAAACCAAACCGATAATAGTACGTTTTCTTTCCCGCGCCATCAAAAATAATGTCATTGCTGCCAACACTATGTCTAAACGATCTAAACGCATCTCAACTTCTTCTGAAAACTACACTCCTGGTCTAACTGTTGATGGTCTATCCTCTAACATATTTATTAATGAACATCTGTCTCCATATTACAAGTCCTTGTTCAATAAGAGCCGACAAATAGCAAAAGATAAGGGATATAAGTACACCTGGTTCAAGAATAGCATGATATGCATGAGAAGAAGCGACACGTCTAAAATTATTGTCATTAAATCCGACAAGGACCTTCTTAGCTTATTGTAAATTCTACTGATTATACCAATAATATATCCAATCAAATCTTCTTGCTATGGATATTTACTATCAGAATGTTAGAGGATTAAGAACAAAAACAAATAAATTATTCGTCAATACTCTAAATGCCGACTACGACTTTATATGCCTAACGGAATCCTTTCTCAACTCTGCAGTATTAAGTAGTGAACTTTTTAACAGCGATTACACCGTGTACCGGCGAGATCGCGAAAGTACCAACTGTAAGAAAATGGACGGTGGTGGCGTTTTGATTGCGGCCAAGTCTAACTTGTCTACATGCCAGATGATTGACTGGACTACCAATGCTGAGGACTTGTGGTTATCTGTGACAAGTGAAAATAATCGTAAGTTCTATTTGTGCTGTGTTTATCTGCCCGAACATGATGTTGATGCCTTTGATGATTTTCTCAATAATTTAACCCATATTATTAATTCCCATCCTGAAGATATATTTGTTGTCTTGGGAGACTTCAATTTACCACGCATTACTTGGCATAAAAAAGATAATTTTTATACCCCACGCAAGACAGCAAATGATCATCGATTGGAATTATTTATGGAAACATATAGCTTGTGCTCTTTGTATCAATTTTCAAATATTAAAAATCAATGTCTCAATGTATTGGATTTAGTATGTAGTAACCAGAATATTGTGAACAGAGTAATTAAATGCAACGATCCATTAGTGAACGAGGATAAACATCATCCTAGCCTAGAATTTTCAATTAATATTAATTTATGTTATTCAGTTTTTAATAAGCGTTCAGTTTTTAACTTTACTAAAATGAACACTACGGCCATTCAAGAGTCTCTCGATACAATCAATTGGAATCTCGAGTTTTCTAATCTTAACACTAACGGATCATTTGACAAGTTCTATAAAATTATAAAAAGTATGATAGCTCAATTCGTTCCATTTAGTAAAATTATCAATAACTTTCCGTCTTGGTATTCTTCCTCCACTGTGAAGTGTATAAGAGAAAAAAACAAATTCCACAAGAAATGGAAAAAATATGAAAACAAAACGGATTATGTAACATTTTCATTACTACGGGGGAGGTCGAAATATTTGATTTCATGCGACTATCTTGCTTATATCTCAAAAATAGAATCAAATATATCGGACAACTCTAAATGTTTCTGGAATTATATAACCAGTAAAAGAAATAAATCATCTTTGCCTGGAATACTTAAACATAATGATCATGTCGCCAAAGATGGCAAATCTATTTGCGAATTATTTTCAAATTATTTTCAATCTGTATTTGAACCTCTCAATCCTGTCTCAGCTAATGTACACAGCTCAGACAATATAAATAACTCGTTAAACAAAATCACCATCACTGAACCTGATATCAAAACAGTTTTGTTAAATCTTGATATTAAGAAGGGACCAGGGCCAGATATGATTCCGCCTTTATTTTTCAAGTCATTTGCTAACTCTCTTTCTTTTCCACTATTTCTACTCTGTAATATGTCTTTACAAGAAAATATGTTTCCTGACACATTAAAATCAGCGACTATAGTGCCCATTTTTAAATCTGGTGATAAAAACCTAGTTAAAAATTATCGCCCCATATCCAAAATTAATACCTTAGGTAAAATTTTTGAAAAATTAATCTACAGACATCTTTTAGATTTTGTTAAACCTAAAATTATTAATCAACAGCACGGATTCCTTCCTAAAAAATCAGTAGAAACTAATTTAATGATCTACAGTAATTTTATATTAGAAAATCTCGACAATAGAATTCAGATTGACTCCGTATATACAGACCTTTGCAAAGCTTTTGACAAAATTGATCACTACACTTTGATAACTAAGCTGTTATTGATCGGTATTAATGGTGATCTCTTAAGATGGTTAATATCTTACATTTCAAATAGAACCCAAGCTGTATGTATTAATGGCTTTACATCTAGTTATGTCAATATAACATCTGGCGTTCCACAGGGTTCACACTTAGGACCACTGCTCTTCTTGATTTTTATCAATGACGTTAATCAAGTAATAAAAAATTCCGACTTTCTTCTTTTTGCAGACGATTTGAAAATTTACCGAAAAATACAGTCTTTATCTGATGCCAATCTTCTTCAAAATGACATAGATAATTTTCATAACTACTGTACCACGAATAAATTATTCCTTAATTACGATAAATGCTCTATAATTTCTTTTACTAGAAATCATAGTAGAAATTTATTCAACTACAATTTTGAAGGTACTGTCATCACAAGAACTGATGTTGTAAGAGACTTGGGCATTCTATTTGACTTTAAACTGTCATTTGATTCCCATGTAAATAATATCACAGCAAAGGCCTTCAAAATGCTGGGCTTTGTCATCAGGTCAACTAAAGATTTCAAATCAACTGCAGCCCTTAAGTCATTATACTTTGCCTATGTTCAGAGTAATCTTCAATTTGCCTCTGTCATATGGAACCCTCAGTACGATATTTATATAAATCAAATTGAACGTATTCAAAAAAAATTCCTTAAATACTTATGCTTCAAAAATAATTACAACTATATCAATTATAATATATGTTGCGCCGAGTTTAATTTTCTCACACTAAAGGATCGTCGCACTTTAACTGACATGAAAATTTTGCATAAGATTCTTAATAATCTATTATCATGTGTTGAACTGAAAAATTTAATCACTATTAATGTTCCAGTGTACAATACGCGATCTTCTTCGCTTCTTTGTATACCTTTTGCGAACACGAATTCTTATCAAAATTCTCCAATAGTCAGACTCTGTAGCACTTACAATAATAATTTCTCAGATGTTAACATTACCAACGTGTCTGTTAAAATGTTCAATAAATATTGTAAGGACAAAATTTGTCATCAATATTAATAATATGTATTGTTAACAGTCTATTACGTTTAACTATTTGTTGTATTCAACTACTTATTGTATTTCAAGTACAAATTTGTTTAATTATGTATTAACATTGTAATTATGTAGTAGTGAACACTTCGCTGGGCCTGTCCTGTTTGTGTTCCGAACAAAATAAAATAAAATAAAAAAATAAATAAAAAATTACTAAATTGCAACCATGATCTAGATTCCCTTATTACGGAAAATATTTCTCTGGTGAACAGTGCAAACTCTTGGTTGTCTAGCAATAAACTAATTTTAAATGCAGATAAAACCCAGACCTTCCTACTGAGCACCAGAAAACATGATTTTGCCAATCCCCCTTTCGTTAAATTTCTTGGTATCCACGTTGATCCTTACTAACTGCGATCGACTGTGTATCTAGTAAGGAATCTGAAGCATGAAGTCAGCAGAGATGTTGTATTAAAAGCCTATTTCTCCCTCTTTCAGTCCCACCTAACCTATGGGTTAATAATCTGGGGACATTCACCTGCAGCCAATAGAATTTTCAGCTTACAACGTAAAGTTGTAAGAATAATTGCCAGTGCTCCTTTTAGAGCGGATTGCCGAGATCTTTTTGTGAAGCTGTAAATAATGTCATTCCTTCACTATTTATTTATTTGTGTCTATTGTTTATATGCAAAAACTTACACAATTATATCACTTTTAGTGAAACGCACGAGCACAACACGCGTTGTAAAAATAATATTCGTTTTAAGTTTTTGCACTTAAATAAATCCACACTTTTTTATAAATAATCCATTGTACAAGTTAAATAATTTATTTAACTAAATTTGTTTTTAAAAAATATTTATTTATTTACGAAGAGATACAATAAATGAAGCAGAATGCAGTTAACAAAACACTGGCAAGATTACATCTGGTTATTTCCTTAAAACTACACATTTTTATAACATCCTAAGTTTCGGCTTATCAGTCGAAACACAACATTAAGAAATCTGAAAAGGTCAAAGGGGGAAATCATTTCGAGATAAAATGTGTATCATAGATATACATAACTCCTCCCCGCTCAGAAATGATTTTATCCCTTTTACAATTTTACTGGGATTGGTTCTCGAATTTCTTTCATTTCAATATCTTTATTATTTTCGAGTTTCAGTTTCTTTTTATTAATATATTTTTTTATTATGAAAACAATTGCTGTAATAAATATTACAATAATAATTGTAATAGAATTAATAACAGAGTGTTTATTATCATCTAATTTGACTGTATTAATTTTTTGTATATCGTGTAATACAATATCTTGCTTGTTTATTTGTTTCAAACTTAAGCTTTTATTACTTAGTTGCTTTAATTTTATTTCAAAATTAAAATTCTCAAAAATAATTTCTTTTGATTTAGTTAATTTCTTTTCTAAAGCATAATTATTAATTTTACAATTACCATCAATATTAAATTTATAAATTCCAACAATAGATTTTTGAATTTCTTTATCGTTACATTTAATGTTGATTTTGTTTTCTTGTGAACTAGCTATATACAATAAATTTGAGTTTTCTATTCTAAATAATCCAAATACTTCATTAATTTTATGATAAGTGCAGTCTTTATTATTTTGGTTATTAACAACATCTTTGAAGCAATTGTTCACTTCTATGTAATTGGTTTTACAATAGTATTTGTTGTTAATATTTAAACAATCATGTGAGTTGTACAGGTTTTTATCGTCTTTAATAATTAATTCTTTTTCTTCATTTATCAAATAAATATTGTTTCTTTGAATCACTGGTATTGGAGTTAATTGTAACAATCTTTGATTTTTATTTTCGTAAATAGGAATCTCTAATAAATATTCAATTTGGTTTTTATTGATTCTGCAATGGCTTGTAATTTGCGAACTTATTTCCCAAAAATTTAATCTTTTATCGATATTGTTTACTAAGACCCTCAAATCTTCAACACTAATAATGGAACTATGTATTTTGTTTAAATTGCAAAAAGCTAAACTGGTTTCTATTTCGTGTTGTATTACGTCTGTGTGTGTTAATTTGTCGTCTTCCCTCGGAAATATTTCAATATAATGTTTAATTAATTTAAATAGTTCTCGTTTCTCTTCGCTATTTAAGTGATCGGATCGGATTTTAATTTCTTCTATATTATTATTATTTACTAAATTTTGAAAATATTGATTTTATATTTCTTATTATTTATCCTAATTATGTTATTTTCAAAATCAATACCAACTTTCATCTCTAGCATTGTAGGTAATGATAAGAGTAGGTTAAATTGATCATGAAAGTCGTGCAAAAAGAATTTAATGTCTTTGCCTTCAAAAGTTAAAGTTACAAATTCATTTCCGCGATGTTCTCCAGTAGCTGTTTGAAATTTGAAGTTTTCCTTTTGAATTTTGAATCTATCTTTATTTTGGTAAACAAAAGTTTTACTAATTAAATTTATGGTTGATCCGGTATCTATTAGCATGAAATAATCGCGAATTTTCAGGAAAGGCAAACGAGAATTTTGAAATATGCTTAGGATTTCTCGTCTAAATTCGGAACTGTCTCTAAAAAATAATTTTGATCGTCTATCTCATCGTTTTCTTCCGAAGGTTGTGCTATTTCATAATTATAATAATCGTCAAAATTTTCGAAATCGGTTTCTAATTCTGTATTTTCTGTAGTGTGGAGTTCTTCGACTGCATAACTTGGTTCGTGTGTACCGAACTGTCGATTTTGTCCTGTGAAATAATTACTGGAAGTGGGCTGATTATCTCGCGGCCTAAAGGTTTGTCTCGTCTGAACGGACATTGGTTGCGGTCTAATTCTCTGACCATTAATAATGTTTTGTCTAGGTGCGAAATTTCGACGGGGTTGATTTGCATTCACTTGTCTTTGGGTAGGTGCAGAGTTTTGAGCTGGGATTCTCATAGGCGGAATGTTAGGGAGTTGCTGCACATGATTATTTAATTGATAATTATGTTTAGGTTTATTACCGGGTAAATTAAATCTATTTGGTTTGAATTTTATAAATTGATAGTCATTTTGCAATAAGTTTCCTACCTCAATTAGTGTTTGCGGGTGTCTATTGGCCAAGTTACTGCTAAATGGTTCATTTATTTTGTTAATAAAATTTTGAATAATAATTTTTTCCAATACTGTCTTGGCGTTTTGGTTGTTGGAAGGAAATTCTAAACTAATTTGATTGTTTAGTTCCTTTTGTTTCTCTAAAATTGTTTCAAATAGTTCGTATGGGTCCTTCCTATTTAAATAAATTATGTCATTAAATAGGGCATACGTTTTACGTATTTGATAACGACCTGTTAAAGTTAACTTTACTTGGTCCCAATCGGTCAAATCAGTATCTTCCAAAATTTCCCTAGCAGGGCCAATAATTTTAGAAATAATTCCCGATAGTACCGAATTTTTTTCATACGGTGTTAAAGGAGGGAGTAAAGCATTCAGGTACGAAAGATATCTATCTACTTGTGTAATAAAAGTGCTTAAATGCTTAATAGTTCCATCATAAGTTGGAAGATTCTTAAGTCCGAATTCTAATTCTGAGAATCTATTAGCCATTTTAGTAATTAAATTATTATTTTCAAAATTATTAGGTTCGCTCTCTATTTCGAGCAAGCTCTCTTCTAAACTTATTAAATTAAATGCCAGATTGAATATTTTTACAGGCAATTTGTACAGTGATTCTGTCTTTACGTTAATTTGAACTTATTCAGTGATTCGTAAACAGTTAATATGTACTTAATGTATAACAATTAATATATGTAGTTCTACTCACAATAATATAAATATTACGAAGGTGATTGTTGCAATCTTCATTTGCGGAGACTTCAGGCACTCGATTTACGGGCTCGGTGAAGTTGATGACGAGACGGCTCTAGCGATGCTGGCTCTCAGGTCCCGGAGATGTGTGGCTTCTCGTAGTGAGTACTGCTGTATCGGCTTCTGTAGGTTCTTCGCAGATATGTTGATTGGAAACGAACCGTTGATACGGACCGTGTTTTGGTATGAACGAATTGATACTTTTTTATTGTATGTCGACCAAAAACACTTTTTCCAATCCTACCGACTGCGCCAGTTAAATAATTTATTTAATTAAATTTGTTTTTAAAAAATATTTATTTATTTACGAAGAGATACAATAAATGAAGCAGAATGCAGTTAACAAAACACTGGCAAGATTACATCTGGTTATTTCCTTAAAACTACACATTTTTATAACATCCTAAGTTTCGGCTTATCAGTCGAAACACAACATTAAGAAATCTGAAAAGGTCAAAGGGGGAAATCATTTCGAGATAAAATGTGTATCATAGATATACATAACTTACACAATTGATGAATTTAACAACGTTAATTTTGATGAATTTGTATGATTTTGTCCCATAATATTGTATTGATTGACTGAAATCAGTTCTTTGTACTTGTTATTTGGTCAATAAAACTATTATTATTATTATTATTATTATTATTACCCCGAATCCCCTGTAGTTTAAGAATGTCCCGATTTTTAGAAAAAATAATCCGCATTCTAGTTAGGTTATAGTCGGCTGTTGTACATCGCAATTGCGTATACAGAGAGGCTGTAACCACCCCTAAAATCCAATGAAATGAATGTTTAATAAATGTAATGTAATCGTACCGCAAAATCACTTTACAAAATTTACATTTTACAAGAGATGGGACATATTCAATTATGATCAGTGTTGTAATTAACGTAAAAGGCATATTTCTATGTTCTCTAAGAGTTTTAGGTTTTTGTAGGTATGATCATGAAATCCTTATTCCATCACTCATGTGTCTCTTTGTTCTGTAGAAATCGTAACGTATACAACTCTTTGACCAACATGTGCGAAAAATACGTAGTCCTAAAAAAAACACCCCACGAAAAATATACAATTAGAACTTATTGAAAAAAAAAAAAAAAGTTGAACTTTGAGGGATATCAAATGAAAGCTCTTGATATTAGGATTAGCAATCACAATTTTTTTATCAATACATAATGAACCAATTTTTTACAGTGTGGCCCAAAAGTCGCGCTACCATAGGAATAATTCATAACAATCTTGGAGATTAATCGTTTCCAACAACAAGGATCTGCGATTGACTTGCCACGAGTCGGTAGACCATGTTTCATGCGGACCCCGGAAAACAGGTCTCGTGTTGAGCAAACTTCTTCGAGGACGAGAGAGGTAATGCAGTAACGGTGACTAGAGCCCGGTACCGCGAAATGTTAGAAAATTTTGTCCGTCCAGGAAAAAAAATCTGTTCAGGACACACCTGAGGTTTGATGGCAGCAAGATGGAGCGACTGCCCATACCGCGAGACAGACTATGCAACTCCTGAGGGACATATTTGGAGAAGGATTAATTTCAAGAAATGCCGATTTCAACAGGCCGGCGAATTGTCGCGATCTAACCGCTCTAAATTTTTTTCTTTGGGGCTACCTGAAGAATTGTGTTTACAGTACTAAATCCCAAAATATCCAGGAGCCGAAGGAAAACATTCGAACATAAATACGAGCAATGGATGGAAATGTACTGGAACGGGCGCGCGCTTGCGAAGCGGAAATTGGAGGCCATTTGCGTGACATCATCTTCTATAATTAGACCCAAAAAAAGGTCCAAATGTTATATTGTCATATACAGAAACCTTATTTCATTTAATAAAGAAGTAAAAAAGTCATTCAGTTTTTAAATGGTAGGGCGACTTTTGGGCCAATTGTATTTATTTATTTATTCTTTGGAACATAAACAGGACGAGCCCAGTAAAATGTTCGCAAGTTAATTACAAAAAAAAAATATACATAAATACATCACATTATAAGTTTGAGGTAACACATAAATTATACAATAAAAATAATAATAATTACAGAGTAATACATGATAGAATTAGTTTTGAAGCTTTAATTTGATAGATTTAACAAAAGTTTTAATGTTAACATTATATATTTCTATGTTAGAAAAGAGATTGTTGTAAGTGGAACAGAGACGGACAATGGGAGAATTTTGGTAAGAGTTAGTATTAGCAAACGGAATACTAAGTAGAGATAAAGCACGCGTGTTATACGTTTGAACATGAATGTTAAATAAGATAGAGAGATTTTCACAAATTAATAAGTTATTAAACAAAATTTTCATGTCCGATAAAGTGCGACGGTCCTTTAGAGTTAAGAGATTAAATTCTTTTCAATGATGATAGTAGTTGTTTTGAGGATTGCAAGAATTTGTTTTAAATGACAGATATTTAACAAATTTCTTTTGTATTTTTTTCTAATTGATTAATATAAATTTCATAAGAAGGATTCCAAATGACAGATGCAAATTGAACATTACTTATGACGTAGGCGAAATACAATGACTTTAAAGCAGTTATTGATTTGAAATGTTGAGTTGATCTTATTACAAAACCTAGCACCTTAAAAGACTTAGCTGTAATCTTGCTTATATGTTCGCTGAAGGTTTTACATCAATATCCTGCAGTAGGGATGTCAAAATCATTTTGGCTACAACCTATTTTTCATATAAAATAATAATAAGTAGTGACGGAACATAAAATATCCCGCAGGGCTCCTTGAAATTTTTTCAGAAACAGAAAAGGAGAAGGGAAATTTTTTATTTTCATTGACGCTTGACGAGCCACAACAAAAATGTGTCGCGAATCGCCAGTTGAACTCCCACGTCTTACAAATTGCATCATAAAGCCGCATTCAGAGCTCTTAAATCAATAGCGCTTATGCACTGTAGATTATAGACTGTTCATTGTCACCAGAAAGTTTGTCATATGGTAAGACGTGAAACCGTTCAGACCTCCAAATTTAATACGCTGTTTGTTGTGGATTGTGCATAATTTTCTAAAATTATAGCTAGTGAGATGTTTTAATGAGACAGGCATATAAACACATTGGCTTTCGCATTCTATCAGTGACACCTTAGTTATCGTATGCCTTTACATAACCTAACATAATGTCATCATTACAAATCTTGCTCAAAATTACAAAGACGAACAGTAAATATGATCAATTTAGGTAATTAGGTAATTAAAATATAAGACAACAGAATTATAAGAACGATAATATATATAAAACATTTTATGAAGCTAACTAGTTGGTTTCAAAATTCACAGATAGCGGACTATTCGTAACATATTAATTTCTAACTTGATATGAACGGTACGTGCAACGTTAAAAAGAATACATAGAAACATAACTTACAGCTAACAAAGCATAGTATACAACCTCTTAATTAAAAGAGCTCTGAATGCGGCTTAAGTGCCCGCATTAACCATGAGTCTTGTATAAACCACTGGTACATTATATATACAGGATGTTGAAAGTTAACTCGGCGCTTTGCTAACTCGGTTATTAGCAGAGCTAGGATACGATTAAACAGAGAGACTAGTAATAAGTTTTAAAGCGCCTACGAGTCACGGCCAATGTTTATATTTGTCAAGCTCCGTGGATCATGTGTATGGGCAACAAGTCACAAGTCACAGCCAATGTACGCTGGGCTTGGAGCTGGACGACGTTCGCTTCCGAGGCGGTATTCTTATGACAAGTCAAAGGAGTTTAATAGGGTTGTACATCGAAGGCAAAACTTCGATGTTAACATCGGCGCTTACTATCGATGTTGAAAAAACATCGAAGGAAAAACATCGATGTTTCCGATATATCGATGTTTTATTAATATTAAAAAAAGCTATTTATTTATATTATATAGGTTTTATTTAATAATGTAGATATAAAATACGAAAAAAAGTAACATATAATACACAAAAAGCATTTATTAGATTTTTAAATAGAAATATTCTTTTTTAATAGTAATTAATTTCACATTAACATTACCCAATATAATAATCCTATTTTGTTCCTATTATTTTTACATTTCTAAAATGAAATATTGCATTTTATTATAATACTAATATAGTAATCTTAATGTTAATTTTATATTATTTAACATAAAAGTAACATACTGTCATACACATTTTTTTTCACTTTTTTAAGTTGAAATAAATATGTATTACATTTTTTTATAACACTAACATAGCAATCCTAATATTAATTTTACACTAACATTACAATACAATAATCCTTATAATAGTTTTATTAATAAATAAATAATAATTATATTTCCCAATACGGTAATACCAGAGATTGGAGGAATAACAACTGGGAAAGTGTCAACAAGACTCAAAAAGCAACAAGTTTGTTGGTGTCGTTGGTCGTTGGTATTGTTTGCAAAAATTAGAAGTTTCTTCTTATTTTTTCTTATTCTGCTAACTTCTAAGAAGAATAAAAACTAACACTATTAGTTTTGTTATATCACAATAGATGGCGCTGATATTTTGTGTACTAATATTAAAAAAAAAATTAATTTTCAGTTTCCAGCGCTCTAGCAGTAGCTTAAAGTTTAAACATCGACATCGGTAGCAAACATCGATGTTTTATCGATACTATCGCCATCTGACCATCGATGGTAAAAACATCAATGTTTTTAAAACAAACATCGATGTTTTCGATACATCGATGCTTTTTTCCCATCCCTAGAGTTTAACCAACATCGGTGCAGACTTGTACATGCATGTTAGCACCGTACACACGACGCGCACACACTTGTCATCACATCAGTCGAGAGTGTTGTGCTCAAAAGGAAGGTTATAATCATTTTTGCTTAATTATGAAGTCTACTTTAAGTAAAAAGTTATATTTTTATACTTTTAATCTAATTTAAATATCAAAAGCAAGGTCGAAGCTGCGACCATAACATCACTTTCACTGTCAGATGCCATTTTCCAAACTTTGGCCCATGTTCGCTATTTTTGTACTTGGCCGGCACTGACGCTTCATCGACACATCGTCCGTATAGTACGCATGCACAAGTGTCCACCAGTGCTACGTGTTACGGTCAGCTTCAGTACCAGCCAGTGGCGGCTGATAGAGGGTGGTGCTGGGACAGTGTCCTCCTAAAAAAAATTAATAAAGAAAACTGAATTTAAAATCTTATTTATACTTTAAAATTGCATTAAACTAGCTAAATACAAGTTGTCTCAAAAGAAATTTTATATTTATTTAGCTTACAGGGTGAACGCAACGTATCCGAGGGGCGCGGGGGTTATGTCAATCGGTAGCCTGGCTCTTGGGAATTTTGTCGCTATGGAGCGTTTCTCGTGAGCAGACCGCGCGTTATGCGTGCGAGAGTTTTACAAAAACGGTGATTCGGCGACTGTAGCGCGTAGAAAATTCTGCAGTATTCGAGGTTTTTGCCACTTAAATGATGCGCCAAGCATTCCTCTCATTCGACATTGGGTTAAAAAGTTTGAAGAGACTGGTACAACGCTGGATAAATCAAAATCCGGGCGACCTAGGTCATCAAGAACGGTAGAAAACGTGGAGAATGTTAATCAGTCTGTTCGTGACGACCCGAACCTTTCAATTCGGACGCGCGCAAGTGCTTTAAATGTGCATAGATCATCATTACATCGCATTATGCACAAAGACCTAAAGCTGTACCCCTACAAAATTCAATTGGTGCAAGAATTAAAGCCCCAAGATGCCAGTCAGAGGCTTAATTTCGTAAATCAGGTGATTAAGCGATTTTCAACGTTTACCAACATTTTGTTTTCGGATGAAGCTCAATTTCATCTTAATGGCCACGTAAATAAGCAGAACTGCCGCTACTGGAGTGCAACGAATCCGAAACGCAAACATCAGAAACCCCTACATTCGCCTAAAGTGACCATATGGGCTGCGATGTCGGTGCGAGGAATTATTGGCCCTTACTTTTTTGAAGACGAAAGGGGGCGTGCAGTTACAGTGAATTCAGAGCGTTATGTGGAGATGTTAGAAAACTTCTTGGTACCTGAACTGCAAAACTTCCCTGGCTATAACCAAAGAACATGGTTCTGTTGCGGGACGGACTCAGCCAGGGGATCGAACCCTGCGTGAGAGGCCACTACTACCGGCCGCGGCTAGCGTTGCGGTGAGTCTGAACTATGCGCGTCCGTTCTAGATGCCCTGAAAGATAAAACTTGGTTCCCCAGGGTTTGAAAAATAATAGTCGGACAGTTTAGGTTTATGGTTTTTATTAACAGAGAAAATATATATATCTAGAAGTGATAACAATGACAATAAAAATGAATAATAATTACGATATAACAATAAAGAGGAAAGGAAGAGAGAGAAGGAAAAAGACGGGTCTATGCGGTGATCGGCGTTCGTCGCTGGATAGTGTCGCTCGACACTGTGTTCACGATGAAGAGCCGAACAGCTCGAGTAGGCGGCGCCGTAGTTTCCGATTCTTCCTTGTTGTTCCTGGGGTAGTTGGAGTGATCGGTGGAGTGGCCACCGAAGTAGGAGTGGTGACCGACAAGGGTGACAGCGGCACGAGCGGGCGAGCTGTTGCCTTGAGCGGTGATGGTGTCGGCGGTGGGAAGCAGCGGGTCCTGGGGTCGTCTACCTCGTAGAGGGCCTTCCTCACTGACTTCTTTAGGTCCTGGTATGGCCTGGTGGCCTCACAAGCCCGTAGATTCCGTCGGTAGTTCCACGCAGCGGCGTGGAGACGGCGCGACTCGGTTCCTCTCTTCTTGGGGGCCAGCGTAAACGGCTGAACTGCCGTGTGAGTGCTAGGCCTTGATGTTGATGACGTCTGAGTCGTAGCGGTCTGTAGCGGCGCTACAGAACAGGCGACGACGGAAATCGGCGTGGACGTTGGCTTCTTGGTGCGGCGTGGAGCCGTGCGTTCGTAACAGGGGGTACGAACGTGGCGGCGGCAGGCAAGACGACTACGGACGTAGAACGGTGCCAACGTAGCGATAACGGATGTAGACTTGAAGAGATGAGACGGTTGAAGATGTGAAGCGAATATCGTGGAGAAAACGGGCGTTGACGTGAGGCGACAAACGTGAAGAAAAGATCGTGGATACGTATCGACGAGGTCCGCTAAACCGTCAGCGAACGGGACACAGGCACGCCGAGGCGATCAGCGCACTGTGTATACGTATGACAAGTACAGATAACAATCACAAGCACCGCTAAGGGGTGTCAGCGTTACTTGCAAGAGTTATTGTAAATAAAACAAAACAAAGAAATATATGTATAAAACAATAATATGCAGCGTGCATAAATTCTTTTTGTATACTCGGTTAGACCGATAGCTTCTTTCAACTCACTTGATAATTTTCTCGTAGATATATTCTGGTAGACTGTTTGCTGGTTGCTGATCTGATGGATACTGTCTGTTGGATACTGTAAGCCACGGGTATCCTAGGATGCAGTCCACTCGGAGGTCACTGCATATGAGGAAACGTCCCCGCGTCTTGAGTGCGTCTACTTCTACGGTGGCCGTCTCTTCGCCGGAGACCGTCATGGTTTGCCCGTTTGCCGCTAGCGGTATCGACTCTTGAACTGTTGCGGCCGCGTTAGCATAGTCTTCGTGTAGGCAGTTATACGCGGCGGCGGTATCCAAGAGTGCCCGTGCGTTTCTCCCATTGATGCGCACGTTAACGGTGGGCAGCTTTTTGCCTGAAACGGCGTAAAGGGCCAAGCTGTCCTCGTGGCCCCTTACTCGTTTTTTGGATGGGGCGCCTTACTGGCCGCGGGCGCGGCGTTTCTTCGGGCTACAAAGTGTTGTTCGGTGACTGGACAGTCGCGGTGCCAGTGTCTCTCTGGACAGAAGCGGCACTCCGGTAGTGTCCTTGCCTGTTGCGGGCCCCGGCTATCTTGCTGTTGACCTGCTGGTCGTTCGTAGCGGGGGGGGGGCGCAGGCTGTTGTTCTTGCCTCGGGCGCTGGCCGTCATGGGGGCGGCGAGGCTCCGGTGTTGGCCGCGTCGCGTAGCGGGGCGCTTGCGGTTGTGTTTCCCTTGCGTATCGGGGAGCTGGATAGGGCCTGTCGTCAGTGTAGCGGGGCGCTGGGGGCGGCCCGTCTCTGGCATAACGAGGCGCTGGCGGCGGCCCGTCTCTTGTGTGACGAGGCGCTGGAGGTAGACCATCGCTGGCATAGCGCGAGGCCTGTGTCTGTCGTGCTGGGGCAGCTCGTGACGTTTCGACCGGTCCGGCCTCGAGCAGGATGTCATCAAGGTCCGTGGCAAGGTCTATCAGCTCGTCAAAGCTCTCTACCCGTCGCTGTGCGATAGCGGCGCGGTAGTTCGTCCTCATGAGGCCTATGGTCGTCTCGAGCGTGCCGACTTCGGATGAGTGACACCGGTGCGCGAGAGCCATCTTCCTGGCCACGAAATCTCTGCCGGTTTCGTGGGGGCCTTGTGGATCGGTGAGCACGGAGACATAAATTTGCTTCTTGACCTGTGTTCCGTCAAACTTCGCAATGAAACGCTTGCGGAACGTGTTCCATTGTGTCGGAGCATTCAGGATGGGGTCTATCCATCGGCGGGCCTCCCCGGCGAGGTTTTCCCTCATATGTTGGAAAAATTCCGGCTCTACGTACCCCATGTCTTGGAAATATGTTTCCATCTGAGACATGAAGCGCACCGGGTCTTCTTCCATTCTCCCGCTGAATGGGGCGGGGCGTGTCGGAGGTATTGTTGGGCGCCAGCGGGAATCTGGAGCGCCGGCCAGTCCTTCCCGCAAAACTTTGGCCAGCTCGGCAATCGGATCGTACGCCGATCGTTCTGTAGCACTGTTATGTGCGATTGGAGAGGTGCTATTATACACCGGAGGAGCCATGTCCTCGCCTGCGACGAACGCCTCGTCGGAACCCTGGGGAACCAAGTTTTATCTTTCAGGGCATCTAGAACGGACGCGCATAGTTCAGACTCACCGCAACGCTAGCCGCGGCCGGTAGTAGTGGCCTCTCACGCAGGGTTCGATCCCCTGGCTGAGTCCGTCCCGCAACAGTTCCAACAGGACGGAGCAACTTCAGACACGTCCAATATGTCTCTGCCACGTGTTCGTGAAATTTTCTCAAGCAAATCGATCTCCCGGAGAGGTGACGTAAATTGGCCTCCTCGCAGTCCAGATTTAACCCCTATGGACTTTTTTCTATGGGGTTATCTTAAATCTAAAGTTTACGCCAATAAACCGACTTCACTGGTGCATTTGAAAGAAAATATCCGTCACGAAATGGCAGCCATCCCTGAGTCCACCTGCCGAGACGTCATAAGTAATTTTACTGTTCGATTAAATGAGTGCCGAGAACGCGAGGGTCTATATTTAGACGATATTATTTTTAAGAAATAAATCCCCAAAAAGTGTATTTTAATAATTAATAAACATTTTTTCTATATACGGCTTACTTTTTTTTAATCGATCCACTAAATATAAAATTTCTTTTGAGACACCTTGTATATCTGCGTATATTTATTTTTATTATTTCTTATTCAAAGATTTTTTATATAAGTGTTAGTTTTTAAAAATTTAGATCTATGGTCTATTTCAAATTAAAAAAAAGTAGATAGCGCTACAAACCGAGTACGATTTACACTGGACAAATACAGTATAGCTGAAAATTTAAAATAAGTTACAACTAAGGCATGGTAACCGAGAGGCGTAGTAACTGGGTTAACAGGTGATTTTTTTTTTTTTTTAATTTAAAAAAGGTTAATAAGATATTGAAATAAACAAGGCAGATAATACACTTACGTTATTTATACGACATAAATTCAGTTTAATGGGAAATTTGAAAAAGTTAAAAAAAATATTAATTGTAAAAATTATGTACTATACCTATATAAAAAGAGAGATTTGGCTAAAATAGTTTAAATAAAGCAATAAAACAAAAAATATATCTTCAGAGCTAAAGTTTCTTATTTAAACAATTATTATAAATAAAAAATAAAAATTTTCGCGGACCACTAAAATTTTACTGAGGACCACCGATGGTCCGCGGACCACCTGTTGAGAAACACTGATATAGATCACAAGACTTTACATACCGACAGATGGACAAAGAACTGATAAGCAAATATATATCTATTTCACACAGTTTTATGTAAAATTCAATGACGTCTGTGAGCTTCTTATGTCCAACGTATGTACGTCCGTTGTTTTTATCTTCGTTTGTATTATTTGAAAATATTCAGATAAACGTGTGTGTTTTTTAGGGTTTTGTAGGTATGACCACCAAGAAACCATCTGTCTGTCCAGTAGCGTATTCAGGGTAAGGCACGTGCCCCCCTTAAAGAAATGAAAATTTAATAAATCTAAAATAATCTTACCGTAAAATTACGGCGTTGTACATTAGTATATGATATAGACCAGTGGAGCCTAACCTTTAACTTGGCTCGAGCCACTTTGATATTTAAAAATTTTAGGCGAGCTACATATATATTTTGCTTTTAATATTTCAATTTTAAATGTATATAATAATGTACAAATATAAAAAATTTGTAATATGTTAAAGAAAATACTTTATTATTAAAAAAATTACAAATTAAAAATAGGAATTAATAAATTCAGGCAGATTCAGATGTTCATTCGTTATCCTGGATCTGAACTTTGATTTTCATTGTTTCCACTTGTCACTACTTTCGCACAGGTAAGTTGATACAAAGCAGGAGTTTAACATTTGAAAAGTTTCTTTTAAGAGTGGATATTTTTACTCACCTACGAGTGTCCTAAAATCGGTTCGTGATATTCTTGTTTTTAGTTGTAAATCAGATTGAAAATTAATTATCTGTATTTCTAAATCAGTAGCATTTTTATTTATCATATTTGCAATCTGTTCCAATATTTCAGAAATATTACTATTAACAATTGGATTTAAGATGAATGTTTATTTGCAGTGTTGTAATGTATCTAGTTACAAGTATCTGGATACAGTAACTAGATACTTTTTCAAGTATCTAGATACAAATTAGATACTTTTTGATATATGTATCTGTAACTGTATCTAGATATTTAAATTTAAGTATCTTGTATCTGTATTTCAGATACTTTGCTCGTTACTTTATTTTTATACCGTGATACCGAGCTGATTTAATAGTTTAATTATAAATTGTCATTTTTTTGTAACTTTTGAACGGCCGTAAAAAGAGTAGTAAAAAGAATAAAAAGAGTAGCCGTAGTAGTAGTAAAAAGAGTAAAGAGTAATTCCACTATAATTAGGGCTAAAATTTGATTGAAAGGAACAACCCCTTACCCAGAACATAGCTGCGTATCTATAAGACTAACATTAGTTTATACGTGAGTACACAGACGGACGGAACGACGGACGGACAGACAGACAGACAGACAGACAGACAGACAGACAGACAGACAGATAGAAAGACAGACAGACAGACAGACAGACAGACAGACAGACAGACAGACAGACAGACAGACAGACAGACAGACAACAATACATAACATAATACGTAACATAATATATACGTTATTTAGTACAAATTATTATTTAGTAGCTATTATTTCATTAAAAATAAATTTCTTAAACTTGTTTTTATATGGTATTTTCATTTATCAGTGTTTTTAAGTATCTAGATGTATCTATATACAAACGTTTTTGGCACGGATCTAGATATTTTTTATAGTTCTTTATCTGTATCTAGATATATTTTTTCTTAGGTATCTGTATCTGTATCTAGATATTTTTTTAAATGTATGGTATCTATTACAACACTCTTTATTTGTCTTATTTTGGTAAACTACATCCCGATAGCGATTCAGGCGATGCGCGCTTATAAAATTACTAGCCAGCGGCGTAAAAAATTTACCGAAAACTTTTTTTTACAAATAATCGTCCAAATTAATACCTAAACTTAAAGTTTTTCTTTCTTTCTATATATAAAAGAAATGTCTGAGCAACTGTGGCCATTAACAGATTTTTGTTCGTACGATTTTTTGTGAATAATCATAGAAACGAAAAAATTTATTCTTTTAATTCAAATAAGAGAGTGTTTATAGAACCAGAAAATTACAAATTTCACATTTTCCAGAATATAGTTGAACGTGTCCAAACTTATACGGACGTAGTCAAAGAATTTCTTAGGATCTTGCTTCAAATCGTCCATTAAATGGTGAAACTCGTCATGCTCTTCTCTCTTCAGAAATATCTGGTTAACCCATTCCGTTTTTCTTGAACGTCTTCTTCTTTGCTTCCTCAACAAACTACTACTTTCAACTAAGTAAAACAAGCCATTCATCTTTTCAAATCATTCGAATACGAATAAAACCTACAAATACGAAAAAACTGAATCAAAATTAACGGAAACCATAAAACAACAACCACCTTTGAAGGACAAAGGACTCCTTCAAGTATGTGCCAATGTGAGAGTTCAAGTTGTACGACCAAGTCGTCCATAGTCGGTTCCAGTGAGAGACTGGCCTTAAAAAATTAAAAGTAACACAGGCAGATTCATAATTTTCATAAAAGATATCTGTTTTATAGCAAAGATATTTTAAAGCTTTAGTTTGAATTCTTTCAATTTTATTTACATATTTATGATCAGACTCGGCGCGTTTTTTTTTTCTTTTGAGAAATGTTTGGCGCCTTTCAGAAAAAAAAGAAAAGTTCACTTGACATATCATATTTAAAATAAATATTGATCATATTTGTGAATCATTTGTTATTCATTTGTAATATAAAATAAATTCTATTTACCATCTGTTTTTGAGATCTTTTTAGAGCTTTTTTTATTACGATGCCTGTATGCCTCGCACACTACCCGCCGGGCCTACTTATCATCCTGCAGGTTCCAAATAACGGACGAAAATTTTAATACACTGTAAACAAAGGCAAAACAACATTTTTTAATAGGAATAATTGATTTAAAATTTTTGTACTTCGAATAATGAAACCCAGCATTCTCTGCGCTTTAGAATCGATATTGATGATATGAGTTTCAACAGATAATTTAGTGCAATATATACTCAAGTACCCTCACAATTTCCGTCCTATTTAATATATTCCCATTTAATTTATAATGAAATATAAACTTCTAGAAAATTAGAAAATTTAACATTTACTATTATTCAAGAAAAGTTTATTTTCCTCGCAGTATTTGTGTAATTTGTCAGGACCATTTTGGAGCAATGTTGGGAAAAAAAAAAAAAAATTAAACAACATTTTCGTATAACCAGCAAATCATAGAAAATTAGTATTTGAAATATAGTCATTGTTTATAAAAAGTAGACAGAGTTATGGTCCCAAACGAGACCCTTGAAGGACACCAGATGTGACGGCTTGACTTCGGTTATATATGAGATAAACTATTTCAGTAAAGTCCCGTGAATACCCATTTTAAAGAGTTTATTTACTAAACGATTATGATGATTTTTCCAAAGACCTTACTGAAATCTGTATAAACAGAATCCACTTGGATTTGTTTATCTATTAAATTACTAACTCTTAAAAGCTACGAAATAAATAATAACCTAAGTTAATTATAATAATCTAATCTAACCTTACTAAACCTAATGTAACGTACCCAGCAAACATTTTTATACGGGCCAGTGCTGGTAAAGCACATACTCCCCGGCATTGAAAGTAATGGGCCAGTGCTGGCATTTCGTACTGGGCCAGTACCCCGGTGTCCCCGTGGCCGTTATTGGCCCATTGATGAATCAGTTGCCGGCCCAGCAACGGTAAAGTGCATTGAAAGTAATGGGCCAGTGCTGGCATTTCGCACTGGGCTAGTGCTGGTATTTCGCACTGGGCCAGTGCATATATTATACCCACTCTCTAGTGTTTCAAATGTAACATATGTGTACTTACCCAGTATTAAAATAAATTAATGGTTAGGTGCAAAATAAATACTCATTTGGCCATTTTCACCAACGTTGAATAAATTTATTTAACAAATAAAGTTGACAATGTCGCATCGGTTTTAAACTATTAATGAAGAAATTAATATTGCTGTCAATAGAATGATGTGATATTGTTAACTTAAGTTGTTAAATAAATTTATTCAACGATGGTAAAACTGGCCGATTGTAAATTGTATTAACAGTTATAATTTATTGATTCATTTATAAATATTAAATAAATATAATTTCAGGAATAACAGGAATTAGTTTATTTAATTTATTAATTTAATGAAGAATTTTAAGAAAATGGTTTTCTGCCATTTCGGCCAAAAAATTGCATCCTAAAGATAAGTGGTGACTATTAATTTTCGCCAATATTCGGCTTGTTTTATCTACCACATCTTTTCCCCCTGACTTGAAGAGTGCCAACCTAAAGAAATCATACTTGTTAAAATAAATTCAGTTATCAAATTTTATAAGCATTAATGCTATAAGCTGTTCACTTTTATAAGAACAAACTAGATCTGGTTATTTTGGTGATTTTTATAGTGTATTACTGACTTTTAGAAACTTGGTTATATTGTAAAAAAAGATTTACAGTTTTGGATTAAGTTTGTATTATTTTAGGTTAGTATTATATTTACAAAATATTTAAGATGTCACTATTCAAAATAAAATATGACAAATTATATTTTTTAAATGACATATTTATAATCTTGTAACAGATTTATTAATAATTGAAAATTTTATTACATGAAAAAAACTATGATTTAACTAAACTAAAAATTAAACAATTTAACATGAAACAGTTTGTGTAAAATACGTCCTTAAATCTAATAAAACACACACAAATCACAATAAAAAGCTGTATAATGTTCACAAAACAATAACTATTTAAATACACATCTTGACACATCTTGACTGTCCACCGACACGTATCAACTTGTACTGGCCCTCCAAGGCCACGCGGTTAGGGCGTTTTATGACTAAGAACAATCAGACTTTTCAAATTATTACATTCAAAAAAAGTTTAGTTTTAAGTAAAAAGTATGAGTGAAGAAGAGACGATAGCCCGTATAAAAATGTTTGCTTGGATTAATACAAATAAGGAGTGCTTATAAAATGCTGGTAAAGTACTTCGTATAGGCGGAATGCGAAATACAAATGTGAAGTACATTATTGATACTGGCGTTGCACTTACTTTTGGTGCCAGCAATAAACCAACAGTAAAAGCAGTTTGCCGGCATTCGGCCGTTAGTTGAATGTTTGCTGGGTATGGATCATCCGATTGAACCAGATTTGCAGTCCGTCAAAGACATGTACCAATAGTAGAAAGAAACAACCAAAACGCGCGGCAATTAAGTCCGGCGGCGAGATGGCCGAGCAGTGAGTTGGCTCGCAGTAAGCCGATCAGGGTGAAACGGCCGCGGCGAGTTTGCTCGGAGCAAATCGCCTGGAGCGAGACGGCCGCGGCGAGTTGTCCCATTCGAAAATTATAAGTGCGTCTAAAATCATCTTCAAGTTGGGGGTGAATATGTTGCTTAATATAAGCTCATTTTCTTATGTATCATTTTCATTCTGGTGTTGGAAGCCTGGAACAAGAAATTCAACCAATAGGATCGCTCTATTTTGAAAAAAACCGTACCATGGTGTCGTAGGCGTGGTGTCTCAAGTTTAGAAATATCAACTCTAGCGCTGGCCGCACCGTCGAAACTATAGAAACAGATATATTTTTTCGGAATGGTGAGATCTTTTGCGAGACACTCATAATAAGATCCTAAAAAAAAAAATAAATAAAAAACATAAATTAATGTAACGAAATAGCGACTTTTACAATGTTGTCGGCAGTCATAAAGTTTATTATTATGGGTTCGGTTTCAAATATCTGGTCTGCAGAAATGCCATGCAGTGGGTATACTAATAATACACCCCCAAGCAGGGGCCAACAGAATCTTCATTCTAATTGTGATGTCAAGTAAAAAAGATTGTGTATTAAATTATTTTCTTGTAATTGAAGTAACTGTCTGTGTTTTTTGTGTTTCATTTCTTGCAACAAATTAAAATAATCTCCCTGTTGCCTTCTGTTTCTATGTATATATGGGACGTACCCACCATCGCTTTTCTTCATATTGCAATAAGTCTAAATATACATAAAAAAAAGAGCTAGACGTCTCCTTAAACTTGACGACATATTTAATGAAATTGAATCACCGTTTACTCCAAACACTTGTATAAACTTTTAGGTTAGATTTGGGTTACATACAAATGTTGGTAAAACCGAAAACGCGCACTTATCACCTCCAACCCTACCATGAAATTCGAACTTGTAAATATAACACCACGCCTCTCACCCCTGTCGCGCCTTTGACACTACCATGAAAATGATGCATTACTTTCAGAGGCAAATATTTTATCTGCTTGCATAGAACTATTTTTTTTTATATATCAAAATTGATTAATTCTTTACCCCAGTGATTCTTAAACAGGAGTCCACGGACCCCAACGGTCCGTGGGTAAAGACCTGAGAATCCATGTGTAAGTGACCACCTCATGTGTATGACATTTAGATGATTAAATCTAAGTTAAATGACCAAATTGTATATGAATAAATCCTCCATATTTAAAAACTAGATATTGAAATCAAGTAAATTTTTGCGATTGAATGGGCCTTTTGACCATTTTATTAAACAAAAGCTCCATTCAATCGTTAAAAAGAGAGGTCGTGAAGAATTTAAAAAATAAAATGTCTGTTTAGTTCCTCTTAATCATTTGGGATAGAGAATAGGGGTCCGGCAAGAAAATGTCTTTCTTAAAGGCGTTCTCGTATTCTACAAGTTTAAGGTCTGCTGCTTTAGCTAATACACACTTTAAATCAAATTCTGACTTAATATCAGAACCCCTGTAAAGTTAATTAAAATTAATTATTAATAGATACATTGCGAATAATGGCTTTTATTTCCTTATGCGAGTACTCCTGAATTCAAAGAGAAATGCCTGTTTTTCCGATTTACTGTACTATTTTTCTCGGGATTCGGGAAATAAAAAATTACAAATTTTCACTGGATTTCTCTGGAAGAAATCCTCATACGATAGAAATAGAAATTTTTGTTCTAGCCTTGAGAACATATTGTCTATATTAATAAAATTGGAGGCTATATCTGTTTTTGTGTCTGTCTGTCCATCCGGCAGTCCGTCCATCTGTCTTTGTCTGTCTGTCTGTCTGTCTATGTGTCCGAAATTCACTCAAAAACTGCTGGATATTTTCATGTAAATTTGTATGATTATAGAGTAGTACCAAGATTCAAACATAGGCTATAATGCATCTCAATTTTTTTATTGTAGGGATGTTTCGGGATTAAAGCTGTTTATTAAAATATTGAAAATACCTCCCGTTTTATTGATTTAACAGAAATTAACTTAATATCCACACTAGCATGGCAGGCCCTTGGGTGAGGCGGACTAGAGCCAGGCCTCAAGTAATGAAATACCTGAAAAAATTATCGGTGTACTTTAAATCACTGGATACTTTTGAAGGGACTTAATTTATCTTACCCAAGGCCTCACAAAACCACGGTCCACTCCCAAACCACTTGTGTGGATATAATTACCGACCGCCAACATATATAAGGAAGGTATTGTGATCATACCGATTTTGACATTTCAAGATCTCGATGGATCTCCACGAATTGAGGTCCTTACATAATGTTTTGACTATTTTTAGCATGATGTCTGTCGGTATGTCTGTCCGTCCGTCTGTCTGTCTGTCTGTCTGTCTATCTGTCTGTCTGTCTGTCTGTCTGTCTGTCTGTCTGTCTGTCTGTCTGTCTGTCTGTCTGTCTGTCTGTCTGTCTGTCTGTCTGTCTGTCTGTCTGTCTGTCTGTCTGTTCATATTTAAGCTTTTGACATCAATGGCACGAGTTGATCAACTTTTGGTAAAAATCGGTTGGCTAAATGGTAGTTTACTCGAGTCAATTTTAAGATTTTTGCGAATATTTAGCAACAGAAAAATATTTCGAAAAATTTATTTAACAAGAGTTACTATAAATGCAATAACTAACAACTTTTATTTGAGACATTTTTTGATAAAACGAAAGAAATTTGAAAAATTTGCATATAAGTATCTATTTTCTCATACTTATATGTAACGTTTCAATGATCATGAGAAATAATATCTCTGTTAGAAAATGTTAGGCCAAGTTATTTCTACTCTGCTGCTAGAATGTATTTTATGCAAGTACTTTGTGATGGCGATCGGTCCTGTGGTGGCTGATTGTTTTTCATATGTTTTTAGTAAATTGGTCATCAAAGTAGCAACAATATTTATTCAAAAACCTAGTTTTCAATAATAATGATCCATTTTCCTTAAGTGTTATATATAATACCTACTATTTTTACGGCCGTTCAAAAGCTACGAAAAACGAGTGAGAATATATATTTTTTTACATTCCATATAGATTTAGTTTTTAAACGTCAGAATTTCAATTGTTTTCTGAATTTTGTTTATAGAAAAAACAAAATATTCAAAATGACAATTTATAATTAAAGTAATATATCAGCTCAGTATCACGGTATAAAAATAAAGTAACGATCAAAGTATCTGAAATACAGATACAAGATACTTAAATTTAAATATCTAGATACAGATACAGATACATATTTTAAAAAGTATATAATTTGTATCTAGATACTTAAAAAAGTATCTAGTTACTATGTCTAGATACTTGTAGCTAGATGCATTAGAACACTGGAGCTACCTATAAGCAAAATATATAACTTGTTATTTATTTTACATTGAAAATACAGTCGATTCCGCTTAATCAGCACACCGGTTAATCGGGACAGCCGCTTATTAGGGACAAATCCTAAAGAACGGAAACAAAACCGAGGAAATATCGTAAATTTACTTCGCTTTTTCGGGACAATATTCCGTTTAATCGGGACAGTAATCGTGTGAATTCCCGTGGTGCCGGGAATTCATGTTGGAGTGGGGATTCACTTTGACCTCATTATGTATAAGCGTGGTTTTTGTGGTCGAGTTAACGTAAATTTAGTGTAGTGACTCACTGACATAACCCTTACCGGGATGCCAAGAAAGGATTTGATACATTTGAAAGAATTGGATTTAGTACGTATATAATTTTTTAATATATATGTATACCTACGTATAGTTTTGTGACTTGTTTTATTTTTCTGCAATTTATCAAATAAAATACTTATAAAAAAAACTAATCCTTTAATTTTTGTGAAACTTCGAATAATTGGGCTAGCCGCTTAATGGGGACAAAATGTACTAGTCCCGATGTGTCCCGATTAATCGGAATCGACTGTATATACAAGAGAATAAAGAAACGATTATTTTCTGTTCTAATTGAAATTGAAATATCTCACTTATTATTCACGTTAATGCAAAAATGTACATTACAAAAACCGTTCGAAATACGGGCATTCCAGCTAGTATAATATAACTTCATAAATAAAACTAAAGCAATAAAACTATAACATTGATAGTTGTTCAAAAATTTCAGTTGCTGTTAATTAAATACATTTCTATTCAAACATTCCGTCTGAAATATAGTATATTTAACAGTGATACAGTTCACCCACACAAACGTAATACAGTTCTATTTCATTTTTTTTTTTTTTCTTTTTATCTCTTACACCCACTTTTCACGCTGTTTTGATGACACGTATAACATATTTTTCCGATAGAAAAATTAATAAGGAAGATATCTTGACATTTGTTTTTGTTTTCTTGTAGAGCAATTTTTGTCAAACGGTTATGTTTAAAATTGTTTGTCTTAGTTCAATGCTATTTACCTTCTTACACCTTTTAGAAATCGCGGATCATTTAAATATGTTAAATATTTTCGCGGCGTTCTAATTTGTTGTGACATAATAGTTTTTAGATTTATTTCAAAATAATGATTTTATTTATTGATTATAATTACAAAAAAGTTATGTGAAGTGTGAATTTTCACATATTTTGTAGGTATTTAATAAGTGTAAGAAACATAATACTGGATGTCTAGGAATATTTGTTCTATAATCACATCAAGATCAACACATATTTGATAATCATTTTTATTCGTTATTTGAGTACTAAGAGCTTCCATTTAATTTTTTTAAACTAAATTTAAATAAAATGCCAAAAATCCCAGCGTATTTTCTACATTTGCTTCGTATCTTCGCGGATAAGTATTCTTCTTCACGTCTGGCGTATACCTTGTTATTCTAAGTTATTCGTAATTAAATTAGTTTATTTGTTTCTATAAAATTCTGCATACGCATATACAAAAGAGTACAATAAAACAAATACCATGTCTGAGAAGAGAAGAAAGGAAATGCTGACTCAGGATGGACCTAAAAGGGCTAGAATATCTCCTTTGAGAAGAAGATGGAAGTTATTAGACCAATGGATAGTGGGGGAGACCATCCCGATGTCTGCAGGATAATGAATTTACCGCCTTCAACTGTTACTACCATTATGAAAAATGCAAATAAAATCAAATTATCTTTAGCAAACTACAAAAGTACAGAGCGATCATCAAATCTTGACCGTTATGCAATACTTGACAAAAACATTTAGTTATCAAACTTATTTCCAAGGATATGCACAAGGCGTATATTTTATTTTTATTATCGTATACGAATTGATTATTAAATGAATATTATTTTTCTCTACACGCCAATGAATTGATAACAGATATTAAGTTAGGAACACATATTTTCGTTGTTCCTCGGGTGAGTTCAGGCAAACGAAGTAATCTGATTGATTCTTTGTTAAATTGGAATTTTCAGCTGTGAATTAGAATACAGTTCTGATATGTTTAAACTCATTGTTTACTGTTATGTAACTGTTATTAACTGATCACACGGTACAAGTCAACGAGTACTAAGTCAAATAAAATAGCGTTATAGATACCCTTTATGTCTATTGTTTATTTATTTGGAACCTAACCCTATACTCTCACTATAAGTTTTCATTTTACGCAGGTTCGGTTTACGCCGATTCTCCTAAGAACGGAACGGTGGCGTATATCGAGTTCTTCCTGTACTATATAAATCTACGAGCATATGATTTAACATGTTGGTATTGATCGTTTGGTAAACATTTATAAAATTCAATTAAAATTTAAACCTCTCCTTCACATTTGGCTATTAACATCTCACATTGCAGATTAACAATTTCCAGTTGAAGTTTGACGGAAATTCCTCAATTGCACAGTTAAATATAGGTAAATTAATATAACTATGCTTGAAGCCCAGATGCCAAAATAAAAAGTAAATATAACCTGGCCATCCAAAATCAGAGTACGAGGGATGTTTCATGAGTCAGTGATTTTGATAAAAGATAACGCTCAGATAGCAAAATTAATATAATTCCTGACATTTGTCATTCTTTGTAGACATATATATTAAGTTTCAAGTAGATCTGTTAAATGTTATATTTTTAACAGCGTTTGGAAGAGGATAACCACAACTTCTTGCATGGAAAAACTATTAATAAAACTCAAACAAAACTAAAAATGTATTATAAGAATTCTGCTTGGTCGCATGGAATGAATTACAAGTGGTTCACTGAATTTCGTTGTGGTCGTACGAGCACGAATGATGCTAAGCACCCAGGACCTACGAATGAGGTTGCATCTGATGAGACGGTTAATAAAATTCATGATATCGTGTTGGACGACCGCTAAGTGAAGATACGAAGGATTACAAATCACATAAGGAAAAAAATGTTAAAAATACATTTGATATGATTTTCTAATAGTTATTATGTAAATGGTTATCAAGGAGGTCTTTTTAATCAAGAGCACATTTTCACAAGTGGCGTTAGCAGAGTGTCGAAAATAGTATACGTATTTTATACAACATTTTGTCTAACACCGAAAATATTAATAAAAATTTTTAAAAAAATAATCGTTAATTAATTACATTCCTTAATTTTGATCAATGTCCATAATGTATGAGGTAAAATTATTAATAGATTCTTTATTTCACAAATTATAGCCTTAATTTGTGAAGTAAAGAATCGTTTATTAAAAGTAGTAAAGATTTTATTTTTTCCTTTCGGATTGAAATCTACATGTTTATGTTAAAATTTCTAATAATATTTCTAAATCTACCTGGAAAGTCATCAATAACAACAGACAAACAAAAAAATCAAAATCTATACTGAAACAGATATCTCCGCCAATGCCTTCAATAACTACTTTACGAATATTTCATATACCATCTTAAATTCATTGCCAAACTATTTCACATTTCATGTACTACATATATTCTGTCTCATTTTGTAATACGAAACTAGATCTGGTTACTTTGGTGACTGTTGTTGTGTAAATAGACTTTTATGGAAACATGTGAACTTGTAAATCTGGCTTTTAAATTTATGGTTAAGTATTATTATATCGAGGTTATATTTAATCAAAAACTACATATGTCAGATAACAAATTGACATGTCAAAATTGCAATTTGTAACGAGACGCCACTGGACGGTCACGTGAGTGCGAAGTGCGCGAGGGTTGTGCGCGACCACCCTTCTTGTTACTAAGAGGGTTGTACAGACGCTAGTCAAAAAGTTAAGTAATGTTACGCCATTACTGTGTTTAGTGCTCGTGTTTTCAGACAAAGAAACCAATGTTATTTAGTTTATTTTATATCACAATAGTCATAACTTTCTAAATTCAGTAGATTCAATAGCTTAAATATATTTGTTAACGTTTCGAACTCATTTAATCATGTAATTTTGTAATTTACAATAAAATATAGTGTTTACCTTTAAATAAATGCTTACAAAATGGCGCCCAACTAAGAAGCCGTTAACTTATTATTAAAAGTGTTTTGTTCGTTGATTTAGTGAAGTTAGTGACAGAGTGAACTAAACAAAAGTGAAAATTGAACAGATTTTGCGTAAACTGTGTATAGTTTACAAACTTTTCGCGGAGTGGAAGAAAGTTTAGTGCGTTTTCTACTAACTTTCCGCTGTATTGACATTTCGCGCCATTTTTTCACTTTTGCGCAATAAACTATTTCTTTAAAAACATTTTCATCTCTTTTGAGTGCGCTATCTGTGTAAAATGCCGCCCAAAGTAGAAAAACCGAGTACGTCAACAGACTCATCAACAAATATTGTTCTAACGGATGTGCAATTTCGCGAACTTCTCGCCAGTATTGGGAGCGCAGCGAGTGACCGCAGTTCGCGCGGGAGTGTTAGCCCGCCGCCTGTCGCGCCACGTTCCGGTAATTTCACGAAATGTACTGCGCGTTTCAATGGTTCGGTCGATTCCGACGTGGAAGCGTTCATCGACACCATTGCGATATTTAAAGACTGTAACAATGTGAGTGATTGCAACGCCCTGCGTGGCTTGCCCGTTCTCCTTGAGGGGATCGCTTCAACGTGGTGGAGAGGAGTAAAAAACACAGTGTTAGACTGGAACGGTGCCCTCGAAGCGCTACGAAATGCCTACTCCCGCCAGCTACCACCATCGCAGATTTTTCGAGAACTGTTTTCTCGCGAGCAATACACGGACGAAACCACGGAAATATTCGTGTGCAACGTGCGCTCATTAGTGGCTCAACTGCCATATCCGGTTCCGGAACGCATGCAGCTGGACATGTTGTACGGACTGCTGCGTAATGATATTCGAAAACGCATCACGCGCGCAGACTTTGACAGCTTCCAAGCGCTGTTAACAAAAACGCGAGATATCGAAGCATCCCAGCGAGAGTATGCAGCGAAGACAACGTTTCCGAAATCCACCAAGATGACTTCTCCAGAAAGAGCAGAAAAGAAGACTCGTCCCAAATGCAATTACTGCAAGTCCTTCGGTCACATGGAAGCCGACTGCAGGAAGAAGGCTCGCAGAGACCACACACCAGCCGTGAAGACGCCACCACCACCTGTAGGAGCGGGTAAGAAACAACTTCAATGTTACGGTTGCCAACAACCGGGGTATGTGCGTAGTAATTGCCCAACTTGTAACCCTACTAAAGCCAATTCCTCACTTCCTGTACATGAATCCCTAGAGTTCTTCACTGTGCAATGTCCTACTGATACTAACGCGAATAGGCCAATGGTGCATGTGCAACTATTCGGGCTAAATGGCATAGCCTGCCTAGATACTGGTGCCAAACGTAGTTTTGCGGGTGCGCGACTTCACAAAATCCTGCTTGATAGAGGACACGCGTATTCGACGGACGAAGTAGACCTTAGGCTGGCTGATGGAGAAGTGCAGCGAGTAATTATAAGAAATTTTGATGTGCAAATCACGGTGCACAATAGAATCATTTCTACGACACTCATTGCAGTACCGAACCACATTAATAGTAGAATGCTGCTCGGTGTTGATTTTATTAAGACGGCTGGCATCGTATTGGACGTTTCCGCCCAAGTTTGGTACTTCGCCGATGAACCGGACACGACGCACCAATTCGCCGAGGAACCGAACTTACCAATTCTTCCGCCAAACGACGTTACAGAAGTTTCAGGCCAAGAAGAAGACGAAGACTCCGATGAGGAGCAACGACAACGTTTCGAAGCGTTGCTTGTAGAGTTTAGGGATGTTTTCTCCCCAAGTGTAGAGCCAACACCGTTTGCGGAACACCAAATCAAAGTTACGGATGATACGCCAATCGCTGTGCCACCTTACAGGTTATCCCCGGCAAGAAAAGATATTCTTAAGCAAGAATTGGAAAAGATGCTCGCTACGGACGTTATAGAAGAGTGCGAATCTCCGTACGCCGCGCCAGTAGTTCTCGTTCCTAAAAAGGATGGAACTATGCGACTTTGCGTGGATTACCGACGCCTTAATTCTGTAACTGTACCGGATCGATATCCCCTTCCGCGTATCGACGAGCTGCTACACGCAACCAAGAAGTGCCAATATATGAGCACTATTGACTTAAAATCAGGATACTGGCAAGTCCCAGTAAAATCAGAGGATAGAGACAAGACTGCCTTCACGTGTCCCTTGGGGAACTTCCGCTTTAAGAGAATGCCGTTTGGATTACGAAACGCTCCAAGCACATTTCAACGATTGATGGATAGATTTCGATCAGGACTGAAAGGTATTTTTGTCCTGGCCTACCTCGACGATTTAATCGTCTTATCATCAAGTTTCGAGGAACACCTTCATGATCTACGATTGGTCTTTACGCGCTTAAATCAGTTTAAGCTGCGCGCCAATCGCCAAAAATGCAATTTTATGTTGCCAGAAGTGAAGTACCTTGGTCATCTCATTTCAAAAGACGGCATAAGGCCTGATCCGCAGAAAATCTCTGCCATCGCTGAGATGAAAAACCCGCGCAATACCAAGGAAGTGATTACATTCCTTCAAACAGGATCGTGGTTTAGAAGGTTCGTGCCTGACTACTCCAGTATTGCTCGTCCACTCAGTGATCTCACTAAAAAGGGCGTGCAATGGCACTGGGGACCAGAGCAGGACAAAGCTTTTGTTACACTCAAGAGGCTGTTAACAACTGCACCGATTCTTCAACAGGCTGACCCAGACTCACCTTATATATTGAGGACTGATGCCAGCGGTTATGCTCTTGGGGCAGTTTTAATGCAGGGGGAGAGCCCGGAACAACTTCCCGTGGAATACGCCAGTCGCCTTTTGACGCCATCGGAGAGAAATTATAGCACCACCGAGCGTGAAGCCCTCGCGGTGTTGTGGGCAATGGACCGATTCCGTGGTTATTTAGACGGAGCCAAGGTAACCGTCATTTCAGACCATCAGCCGTTGAAGTGGCTAATGTCCTTGAGGTCGCCAAGTGGCCGACTTGCACGATGGGCCCTTCAGCTACAATCATACGACCTGAATATTGACTACACCACAGGACGCAGCAACACAGTCGCCGACACCTTGTCTCGACCGCCTGGTGAAGATGTAAGTACAGTGACGGTGGACTTGCCCACCGCAGCTGCAAGTGAATTGCGTCATCAGCAATTAGCAGATCCAGATCTCAAAACAATCATTAGAGCATTTGAGTCAAACGATGACCCCGTAGATGTTTCGCGCTGGACAGAACGCGGCTACGTCATGTTTAGTGGAGTCCTATACCGCTACCCACCAGATGGCGAGGAGGAAGAGGAAGCCGCCCTTGTCGCGCCGAAAAACTTATTACCAAAAATCCTGTACGACTACCATGATTCGCCGACAGCTGGTCACTATGGGATTGAGAAAACCTTGAGTAGGATAAGCTCTCGGTACTACTGGACTGGCATGCGTAGAACCGTTACCGAACATGTTAAAAAATGCATCGAATG
Source organism: Liopterus haemorrhoidalis (assembly GCA_963971575.1). NCBI lineage: Eukaryota > Metazoa > Arthropoda > Insecta > Coleoptera > Dytiscidae > Liopterus > Liopterus haemorrhoidalis. Next base: position 26,508,775 of record OZ020613.1, read on the forward strand.
CCAACGATTCAAACCCTCCAACCAAAAGCCTGCTGGACTGCTACAAACACCAATTCAGCATCGCCGCTTTGAGGTACTTTCCATTGACCTCTTCGGTCCCCTACCCGAAAGTGCTACTGGGGAAAGATGGATCTACGTCATCGAGGATGTAGCAAGCCGTTGGGTTGAGCTTTGTCCGCTACAAGAGGCCACTGCCGAAAACTGTGCCAAATGTTTAATTGACGAGATCATACTGCGCTATGGAGTTCCTAGGCGAGTAATAAGCGACAATGGCACACAATTCGTCACGGAAGTGATGCAACAGGTCGCCCATTTCTTCGGTTTTAAGCAAAACCTGACACCAGTGTACCACCCAGAAGCGAACCCCGTTGAAAGGAAGAACAGGGACTTAAAAGGACAGTTGGCCATTCTAGTTCAATCGGACCACAGTCAGTGGGTAGAAAAACTCCCAATGATACGGTTCGCAATGAACACATCTAAATGCGACTCAACCGGATTTACCGCCGCATACCTTACCTTCGGCAGGGAACTTCGAACGCCTGATGATGTTCATCGTGATTTGCGTGCTGTCGTGGACGAAGATAATTTCGTACCGCAAATTACGCCGTACCTAAAGAAACTGGCCAATACTCTAACGGAAGCTAGAGAGAAACGAGAGAATCAGCAAGACCACTCGAAGAGATATGCTGATGCTCATCGCCGTGAATCACCCAATTATAAGGTTGGAGACCAGGTATTAGTCGCCGTGCACGCACTAAGTAGAGCCTCAAAAGGGTACACCTCCAAATTTGCACCCAGACGTGATGGTCCTTATTTGGTCTTTGCACAGTTGTCCCCTACTACCTACCAAATTTCCTCACTCTCCAATCCAAATACGCCCCTTGGCGCATACCATACTACGGCACTTACCCCGTACGTGCCGAGCAATCAAGAGACCGCCCCGGTCCGACCAATACGAGGCCGAGGAAGACCCCGCAAGAACGAGTCCCAGGAAGACCCGACAACAGAACGAGAGTCCCAACGACGAGGACGTCCACGACGTGGAACCCCGCCAGACAACACAGCCGTTCCACCAGCGACACGTGCCCGAGGCCGCCCAAAGCGATATCGACCCGAGATTGATGCTACAACAACAATGGTCACCACCGTCGTCCCGTCTTCTTTAACAAGAGCCGATACCTCCGACATCGCCTCTTGAGGGGGAGGATGTAACGAGACGCCACTGGACGGTCACGTGAGTGCGAAGTGCGCGAGGGTTGTGCGCGACCACCCTTCTTGTTACTAAGAGGGTTGTACAGACGCTAGTCAAAAAGTTAAGTAATGTTACGCCATTACTGTGTTTAGTGCTCGTGTTTTCAGACAAAGAAACCAATGTTATTTAGTTTATTTTATATCACAATAGTCATAACTTTCTAAATTCAGTAGATTCAATAGCTTAAATATATTTGTTAACGTTTCGAACTCATTTAATCATGTAATTTTGTAATTTACAATAAAATATAGTGTTTACCTTTAAATAAATGCTTACAAATTGACATATCAAAATTGTGATTGACATGTCAAATATTTGAAAGGTGCCACTTCAGAATTACCACCCTAAGATAATATTTCAAATATACAACATAAAAAATGAAGTTTCCCTGTTAGTTTCATATTACAAAATGAGACAGATAATATAACCTTTTACAAACAAAACCAAAAATCATTAATTCTAACATATAACATAAATTTATAACAATACACAAAAAACAGATAATTCTATTTAAGGTTTTTTCTCATCTTTTCTTCTTCACCAGTTCCATCCATCTTGTGTCGGATCACTGAGTACCTGTACAGCTGATTTGGAATTCCGTAAGTCCTCTGTACGGTCTCTTGTCAGATGTTCCCATGTTTCTTCTCCTCTTTCACATATTCTGCACTTGTTCTCTTAGTCTTGTTTCCATATACCCAGCTATCATCTTTGGATTTTTGTCATTTTTTCTTAGGTATTCTGCCGTTTCCATGGATACTAGAAACTTGTATCGTTTATTGTAGTTGTTTAATTTATTGATTTTAATATGTAGTGTTGCCGGTCGCTATGGCGTAGTGGTCAGCTCATTTGACTGCTAACCATCTGGGCTCGGGTTCGAATCCCGGTGATGGCATGGATGTTTGTATTTGTTATAAAATTACTAATGTATCCATAATAAAAATAAAGATATCCTGGTTAATGGCCATCGTAGATAAGACCAACAATTAATTTTAAATATATATATATATATATGTAGTGTAGTCATTTATATGAGCTGCGTTAGGCGCAAATAGCCTTTGTTGCTGTGCGCCAAAAATTTTAACGAACTAACAACGTTTATTGTAGTTGGAGTTGTGGATTAGTTCGCTTCTGGTCTGTTTTTGGGTATATTTTTTCCTTAAAGTTATTTTCTCGAGCATGCTGTATCCTTGTCGTCGTCTGTTTTCCACTTCCATCAGCGAGTAGCTCTTTGTTGCGTAGAAACTCGCGCGTTTTTGTTCCATTTGTTTTTTTTTTTTTTTTTGTTGCCTGTCTTCTAACTTTTCTTTGTATTTTTGCCAGCTATCGAGTGCAATTTCCTTCCAAGGATTCAGTCTTATCTTTTCTTCGTAGCTGACAGCTCTTCTTCCAGCCTCTATGGACACTTTGAACTTTTTCGTTTCTTCAAGTAAGATGTAGATGGGTGTTACTTTATCTATGCTGAGTAACCATCGCAGATATTTATATTGTACTCTTTCTACCCTTTCTTGTTCTCTCCAGCCCCCTACTTTAGCTCCATATAGCATGATGTTAAGAATTATTTGGTGAAGAGCGGACATCTTAACTTGAAGTTGCTTTTAAATTTTCTTTCGCCAATTTCCCAAACTTGTGCGAGGGCTATATTTGGAATATAGGAGAAATCATTTATTAATTTTACCTCATTTTAAATTTCACGTTAACTCATCAAATTAATTTTTGTGCAGTGTGTTTAATTTTTTAGAATTTTGACAGCTGGTTACTGGCGACAATAACAACCAGTACGCCACTGGTTGTTTCCATATGTACAAGTGCACTGCACACCTTAATATTTTTCTAAATTATTCTCTAAAATATTTTATGATTTGCATTTATTTTACCATATTCAGTATTAAAGGCGTATTTTATTTTAATGCAGGAATTTTCTCTATAAGAATTAACTCAGCTAGCCAATAATTTACTCTGAGTCTCTGCGCCTCGCTTTGCGATAAGACACATAGTACAGAGTGAGATGGTACACAGATAAAATCCGTGGTATGTATACGACGGCTAGGCGCTGCAATATTATCTGCGCCTTCGGCATGTGAATTAACCCGTTGATTGAGTAAACCTTTGCGCGCTAGAAACAAAGCAATTGTCACGTTGCCGCAGTCCATGCCGAAACTTAAAGGTAATAGGTTATAATATTGTCATTTTTGTATTACAATTAGACTGTTTAATTAACGTCGAGAAGAGCAATATTTATTTATTTTTTTGCTGTAAAATATTTAAAGCAGTTGGAACTGAATTTTCTAAAATTTACTTTTCAATATTCAGTTGTATAAAATTCAGTATTTTTGTATGTATAGAGTATTGGATTTTTATTTATTTACTATTATTATTCTAGCTTTACATTGTTCCTAGTGTACATATACACACAGTACAATATTGAATGGTATTTGAATGACTTTAAACATGCAACTTTTATGGTAACGTCAAAGACAATTGAAAAAATCAGTTGTGGCCACCACAGGACCGACCACCATCAAAAGTACTTGTATAAATACATTCTAGCAGCAGAGTAGAAATAATAATATTTTCTAACAGAGATATTATTTATCATGACCATGGAAACGTTACATTTAAGTATGAAAATATATCCCTTTTGCCAATTTTCTCCAAAATATTAGAAAAAATCATGTCCAATCAAGTCATTAGTCATTTTGAAAAACACAAACTATTTAATGAGTCACAGTTTGGTTTCCTCCCTAACTTATCGACAGGCGATGCAATTCTTAACTTAATTGCCGAAGCTACTAAAAGTTTAGAGGCTGGTGAATACTGTCTTTCGACTTTCCTAGATTTATCGAAAGCCTTTGACTGTGTTTCTCACCCTATCCTTTTAAAGAAGTTGGAAAGATATGGTTTTGATGAAGGCAGTTGCGCTTTCGTAAAATCTTATCTCTCTAACAGAAAACAGTATGTAGCTATTAATAATATAAAATCTGATCCTCTTCCAGTAAATATCGGTGTTCCTCAGGGTTCCGTTCTAGGCCCGTTATTATTTCTAATTTTTATTAATGATTTTCCCCTATCAATAAAGATCAAAAGCATCCTCTACGCTGATGATACTACATTAATTGTTAGATCTAATGACCTAGATAAAGCACTGTCTAGGAGTAACGAATTTCTAAGTCAAGCCAAAATGTGGTTTAATGCAAATGGACTATTACTAAATGAAAATAAAACTCAGCAACTAGTAACAACTTTTAAACATCACAATTTCAATAACCCACTTTCCGTTAAATTCTTAGGTATCCATGTTGATCCCACTCTCCAATGGGATCAGCATGTAACCCATCTCTCCAATAAATTATGTAGTATCATATATCTATTTAGAAAGTTAGCGAATTCGGTATCTGAACATGTTATGCGGATAGTTTATTTCTCACTTTTCCAGTCTCAGATCGCTTATGCACTATTAGCATGGGGCCATTCGCCCGCTGCAGAAAGAATTTTCTCCTTGCAACGCAGAGCGCTCAGAGTCATTGCTGGTTTATCATATAGAGCCGACTGCAGGTCATACTTCACAAAATTAAAAATCATGACTTTACCCTCACTATATATATATATTATTGCCTCTTGTTAGCTTTTAAAAACTTAACCGAATGTGATACTTTTGAGCAAATCCATAATTATAATACAAGGAATAAAAATAAGATTTATCCACCATTTTTAAGATTGACTAAATCTAAAAATAGCACGAACTATTATTCTTATAAATTTATTAACGTATTGCCAGACTCCTTCAAATCCAATAGTTTTAACTCTTTTAAAAATACCATCAAAGTTTTCCTTATCAACCATGCTTTTTATTCCATAAATGAATTTTTACAACATAAATTTTGAATTATTTTTATTGCTTTTAAAATTGTAGTTGATGCTATTTTGAATTATTTTGTCTAATTCTCTATTTTATTTTTATTTCATTCCCTAAGTGCACAATTTCTACCAAACAAAATGTTTCATATTGTATATGTACATATTGTTTTCCATATTGTTTCCTGTACATTTCATTAAATATTACATTCACGATTGTACTGACTGACTTAAAACAAATATTATTGTAATTTTGTCAATAAACAATTATTATTATTATTATTATTATTAAAAATTTGAGAATTTTAAGAAAATTTACAAATATTTGTCGAAATTTTTCGTTTTATCAAAAAACGTCTCAAATAAAAGTTATTAGTTATTACATTTATAGCAACTTTTGTTCAATAAATTTTTTCTAAATATTTTTCTGTTGCTAAATATTCGCAAAAATTTTAAAATCGACCCGAGTAATCTCCCATTTCTGGTTAACCGATATTTACCAAAAGTTGATCAACTCGTGTCATTGATGTCGAAAGCTTAAATATGCAGTTTCATAAAAATCCTTTTAGCCTAATTTGCTCTGCACGTGTACACAGACGGACGGACAGACAGACGGACAGACAGACAGACCGACAGACATCATGCTAAAAATAGTCAAAACGTTATGTAGGGACCTCAATTCGTGGAGATTCATCGAAATCTCGAAATGTCAAAATCGGTATGATCACAATACCTCCCTTATTGACGGTCGGTAAAAATGGCGATTGGAATTAAAATACAAGTAATTATTTTGACTATCATTTTATATCAAATTTAATTTTTAATTCATAATTTTCTTGTTGAAAAATATGCCAATTTTTCAATCTTGGCTATTCTAAACGTGGAACTAAACTGGAACTAGATTTTGGAACTAGTAACTTTTATTTATTGACTTGGGCTTGTGACCATTTTGTTTAATCTTTGTAAATCATACTCACATTGAACATTTTTAGGTTAGGGTGAATTGTCATTCTTACAAGTGTCTCATTTCTTAAATTTTTATATCAAAAATATAAAAATATATTATATTAGGAGGTCGCATTGAAAGTCGCTGTTTTCTTGTTTTTTTTTTGAGTATTTATTTCAATAACAAAATGCGTGAATACATTAATCAAATTATTTTCCCTCGGTAGCTACGATTTTTTCTGGCAGTAGTTTAATTGAACTGAATTTAAGTGAACTGAACTACCCGAATATTTACCGTCCTATATCATTGCTCCCAGTCTTCTTTAAAGTATTTGAAAAAAATATTTTTAATCAGATAACGTCTTATTTCGAATCCAATAATCTTTTTAGTGAGCCGCAGTTTGATTTTAGGAAAAATAGATCCACCACACAAGCTATTTTGGAATTTATTCTCGAAATATCCAGATGTTTTGAAGCTAAAGAATTTTGCTTATCTACTTTCTTGGGTTTAATCAAGGCTTTTGACTGTGTATCGCATGATATATTACTTGCTAAACTCGCTATGTACGGTTTCAATCACAGTAGCTGTTCATTTATAGAATCATATCTAACAAACAGAAAACAATTTGTATGTATAAATAATTCCAATTCAGATTCGCTCAATATTATGGAGTACCGCAAGGTTCAATTTTAGGTCTATTACTATTTTTAATTTATTTCAATGATTTTTCTTCTGGTATTAAGACGAAATCTATTTTATATGCTGATGATACGACCCTTATAACAAGATCATTGTCCCTGGAACACATGTAACATGTTTCTAGTGATAATTTATCTAAAGCAAAAGTCTGGTCTCTATCAAATAAATTATCATTAAATGAGGAGAAAACCCAAAATTTACTCATAACAACAAAAAATCATAACTATAATAATTCGGATTGCATTAAATTTAACTTACAAAAATGAAACCTGCAAAAATCTGTTACAAGGGATGTTTTATTAATTACGTATCTTGCGTTATTTCAGTCGCACTTAGCATACGCTCTTTTAGCATGGGGACACTCTGCCTCTGCTGAAAGAGTTTTTAGACTACAGAGGCGTGCAATAAGAGTGATGGGAAGTGCATCTTATAGAGCCGATTGTAGGTTACTCTTTAAATAATTTAGAATCATGACACAACCATCACTTTTTATCTATCACTGTTTAGTATATGCCCATCAAAACCTAAATTTTTGTTTCTCTTATGAAGACGTTCACAACTACAACACACGTAATAAATATTTACCCCAATTTTACACGAATAAATAAATCAAGATATATTATTAACTATTATTCTATAAAGTTTATGAATTTGTTACCAGTTTCCACCAAAGAATTAAGTTCAGTACAACTTAAAAAAACAATTAAAAACTTATTGACTGAAAACCCTATGTATAGTTTTAAGGTATTTTTTGAACCTTTATAACTTCTGTGTATCTATTATCATTTGTCATGTTATTGTAATTTACCTGATTGACTGTCTATTAATGATTATGTATTGTATGTGGACAATAAGTAAATAAATATTATTATTATTATTATTAATTCCGCGACGAAACAATGGTCTATCTTTTGTCAATCTATTCAGAAACCAAATTTTCGACCTCTCCGTAGTTATGGAAATGTTTATCTTCAAAAACAAGTTGCGTCGATCGGAACAGATGAAAATCTCTTAGGGCCAGGTCCGGAAAATACACTAGCTGCAAGAGAACCTCCCATTTGAGCTCCATCAGTGTTTTTTTTTACGACTCTAGCAACATGAGGTGTTCAAATTATCATTTAAATCAATAAATGTCGATAACATTCAGCGGTGATTGTTTCTTTTCATTTTAATTGCTCATGATACTCGACACCCTCCATATCCCACAGTAGATGTTTTGCTTTGGTGTCGACGTTGATGGTTTCACTTCCCAACATAAAGGCTCTTTTCATCACTCTATTCAACCTTCCATCTCTATTAAACCCTGGTTTCATAATCTTCACCTTAATAAAAGAACTATCTCCACAATTTGCCGGATGCGTTTTAATCATTGTCTTTCATTTGTGCACCTCCACAGAATACATATACTAGATACAGCTCTGTACGACTGCGGAGAACTTGGTACCGTCGACCATATGATTTTTAATTGCCCTATCCACTACAACAAGTCTTCTTTACTTTACCTGTATTTATCAATACTTCTCCCCACTCCTATTTCTATTAAATCTATCCTGACCAAACCCTCCCCAGCAGTTTGCAATAAAATTATTGGTTTCCTCAAGAAAACCAATTTAAATTTAAGTTCCCGCAACAGTTCCCGCTGACTACACATCATAAGACACTCCCTTTTTATACAAAATATTCCCAGGATGTATTTGACACTTTTTATAATCAGCATTTTTCTTTCAGTCTATATTAACATGTTCTGTTTATTATTTTTCAGTCTTAATTAGAATCTTGATCTGTAACCATTTAATTTTGTTAATGTCGTAAATAAAACTTTTTAAAAACTGATTCAGAACATTTGGACAGTTATTTTATATATATATATAAGGTATGTTAGAGTTTTCTCGACGAATTTAAATATTATAAATAAAACACTATCTTGTATATTCGTCAATTTATTAAAACAGTAATTAAAACATTACAGATACGTTTCGTGCATACAGTTGCACATCTTCAGTCATGTAAAAAACACAGAAAAAATAATTATTGCAAGCATGGCAGGGCCACGTCACATCACAATCACAAGAACACATGTGTTTAAAACTTTATGTGCTTGTATTCATTCTTCAGCGTTCTTCTCAGGAACTCGTAATTAATATGTTCCATATTGATATATAATATTTAATGCATAAGAAGATAAGTGCTTTAGAATAACATTCTAACTCTTGTGTTAGAATATTAACTTTCTGTAGTCAAAATTGGTTTTAGAATTGGTAAATTATATAGTGGTCGTGGAGAAAATAGTTATTTATGCAACACGTGCATAAAGTAGTGTTTTATTTTCAGGAATGGGAAGTTTGACTGCATGAGCCGTAGGTGAGTGCGGCAATCTTATGAGTGAAAAAAAGACGCTTTATGCATGTGCTTTATAGAATATTTTTTCTAGGTCTGTCTCTAATTGAAAAAATAAAAAATGGAATATCACCTATACCTTTTATTTTGTAACAATTTAAAAAAATAACAAATTATGAACTTTCTTTCATAACAGTAATATTAAGATATTTTATTTCTTCGCTAAAAAAAATTGCTTTATAACCAACTGATTGTCGTTTAAGATTAGCTATAGCCATGAAATATCTACTGATATCTACATTATTATTAATAATTAATGTGGCTTTCAGTTTCGAGTTCATGGACCATAATATGGATGATTTAAATTTTTTGATTTTTCCTCGCTAAATAAGCTAATATTACTCGTTCTATAAGGAAATATATTTTATTTTGATTATGTCATTCCATGAAAAAGTTACGAATTATTATTCCTACAATAGTTTGCCAACAAGAATTACAAGAAATAAATGTAAATTAGACCTGCTAACTCTCAGTGGCAATGCCGATCGGCGTAGCGTAGTGGTAACACATGTGCTCTGCGTTGTGAAGGTCTCGGGTTCGAATCCCGTTCAGGCATGGAAATTTTCTCAAATAAAAATTGTCCTGGCTAATTTCCACAGCAGCAAAGGCCATAAAATTAAAAAATAAAAAAAAATAAAAAACTCTCATTGGCAAATATTCCTTTCATCCCCACGTGGTTTTGGCTTCAAAACATTAAATGCTAAAGTATAGTCTATGGTATATGAAGTCCATGACGGTCGTGCTTGAAGCCGTGGAAGTATTTGTGTAAACTCCATTAGTTTGTATTGTTCTTATGACAAGAGTGAACTCTCACCATAAACAGGCATTTTATGCACTAAAACAAGTGAAATATAGTCGTTTTTTAACAGAAATAGACAAATAAGTTGAAAAAATAGTGAAAAAAATTACTATTTCTTTAAATTTTAGAGAATCAAAATAAATTAGCTGGAAAGGGTTAAGAATGTTTCGCGAACCCCTAGTTAAGAACCACTGTCTTGGGTTATTGTGCTTCATCAAAATTGTATTTAGTCTCTTTTATCGTTTAACGGTTAATTTCCGTTAAATAGGTACATCAAACGACTGAGTATGATGAAGCGAACGCTTTCAAGAATACCATTTAGTTCGTTTATTATTAATCACACATGATTGTCTAACTCTGGAAGGGTAAATATTGTTATACGCGTTTTAGAACCAGATTGAATGTTTATGTAATGGAAGTAGATTGTTTTCAGCTGCTACTGACTCTATTAGCTTAATCTTGAGATGAGTATCTACCTCTGCGTTACCTATCTGTCAACAAACTGCACCGCTATACAAAATTGCAATATGCATTTTGGCAATTTCATTTTGAAAATGTATCTAGCGAGCAAACACCGGAATATTCTATAGAATCACATTAATTATTTAAAAAACTGTCGAAGTATGCACAGGCGGACTTAGCCTGCTGGAGGCTCATGTTTATATAATATACATAAGTTTATAGGTCGTCACCAGAGATTCAGGTGAGTACGTGATAATAAAAAAGAAATTTCCAAAATTTCAAGTGAGGACGAGGGGAAAATTCATGTAGACCCTTGTACTCGAAGTCCCTGGCAGGCACTGAGTCGGACACCCATTAAAACCGCCTCTGGGAGTATGTAGAGTCCTCGGCAGAGTTTCCACAAATTCAAAATATGTAAAGAGAACTATTTTAATTAAAAAAATGATGTGAAGACTGAATTTGCACACTTCAGGGTTTTGCAGTTATTTAGTAAGTGATAACAAATTGTGAAAAATTAGTAGGTAGGTTAATAAGTCGTTACAAAATCTAAGAGATGGCGCTAGTAGTATTGAAATAAGTTTGTTTCTAAAAAGTTCCATCTGTCAATAATCTGCTGTCAAATTTTCAGCCATATACATCGCGTGGTTTCATTTTTATAATCGATTGAAGCAAACAACTTTTGTTACTTTCGAATAATGGAAAAAAGAACGAGTTTCGTCCAGTGATTAAACACTTTCATTTGAAACGCAAAACATCGAAAGAAATCAAAGCCGAGTTGAATGAAGTTCATGGCACATCTGCACCAGCGTTTAAAACTGTTGGGTGAATTAGTTGGAACGTGTTCGTACATCCGCAAGTGATGAACATCGTTCGGGACGTCCACTCAGTTTCAATGGCGAAAATCCATTTTACCATTATAGCAAATAAAATTTACACGCTTCCGAACACAGTTAAAAATATACCATGTGTTCAAAAAGAAATTACATAAGGGTTGGCTGTGGAAAAATAAAATAATGTGTACTGCAAGCTTTAACTGTCAGTTAATTAACGGTCATCACTGTTTTTGTCATAAGTTTCTATTGAAAATTCAAGTAAGCTACAATTATAATGGCTTTTACAATAGAATACAAAAAAATTATGATTGAATCATATTTTCGAAATGGTGTTCGACTGAACGGCGATTGGATTTACATTGCGGTGTCATATTTAGAGGAATTTCGGCTACAAATTCCAGATATTGCTTTCCTTGAAGGAGATTTTTACAGCGCACTTAGAAGAAGTATTGATTTATTCCAAGATACAGGGAGCATTACTCACAGAGATAGAACTGGAAGGCCAAGAGTTCGTACTCAAAATACAGTTGATGATGTTCGCCAACGTATGAACGAGCAACCCACTACATCACTACGTACACTGTCGCACGAGACTGGTTTATCATTAGAAACTTGCCATACTATTGTCAAAAAATATTTAAAGCTTTTCCCATACAAAATTCTTGTTTTACATGAGTTGCTGCCAGCAGAACACAATAGGCGAATTGTGTATTGCCACTGGTTCCAACAAAGTTTAATTAATAATGATGATTTGTTAAATTTAACTTTTTTTTTCTGATGAGGCCTGGTTCACCCTTTCGGGGTGTATTAATTCACAAAATATGAGGTTATGGAGTGCTCAAAATCCTCATACTTTTAATGAAACTTCCCTTCACCCGTTATAAGTTGGTGTTTGGATTGCTGTGTCTCAAAGATGTATTATCGAACCCATATTTTTCCACGAAACTGTTACTGCTCAGAGATACCGGATATTGTACGTGAATTTATTAATCAGCTTCATGAGGATGACCTCCAGCAAGGCTAGTTCCAACAGGATGGCGCGACTTCCCACACCGCTCAAGAGACCATCAAATACCTTTGTGAATTTTTTGATGATCGAATAATTAGTTAACGTTCAAAACCAGAATTTCCACCTAGATCACCAGACTTGACTATTTTAGATTACTTTATATTCCCTTATCTGAAAAATAATGTATACAAGACTCCTATTAACAATATCGAGGAACTGCAAAACGGAATTACCGAACAGTGTGCTAATATAACTCCTCAAATTCTTATAAATGCTTTTAAGAGTATGAAAAGACGAGTAAATTTGTGTCTGCAGGAAAACAGTGGTCATTTTGAACAGCTTCTTTAGTTTTTTATGTTTATTTTTCTGTACCTGTGAAATCAAAAAATATATTGTATATAATGTATAATTTTGTATTTAGCTGGCTAATATGGCTGTATAGACTAATAGCCAATAAAACAATACAATTTAAAAAAAAATAAAAAAAATTATTTTCAATTTTAATGACTACAAAGGCTGTGCCTAAAAGTTAGTCAATTGTTATATAAAGCTTGCAATAAACATTATTTTATTTTTCCACAGCCAACCCTTATGTAATTTCTTTTTGAACTCATGGTACTATATCACAGATTTACTTGCAAGTTAGTTTGCATGTCTACAAAGAATGACAAATGTCAGAAATAATATCAAACGCCCCTCGTATTATTTCCCAGGAAATGGTAAATTACTTCATCATTCTTTTGTATTCAAATATTACCAATTCTTTTGCACCAAAATTTTTGTTTCTGATATTCCTATTTTATTACTTAATTGTTGACATTCACTGCCCATAGTTCATTCAATTAGTTAATAGTTCAGTTAGCGTTATAAATTTTCACTTTTAAAGCCTTCGAAAAAACCTTTAAACATGTTACTAAACCATAATATAAAACCATTATACTTTTTTCAATACTATCCAACTCTGACGTCATTTCAACTTTTGATACTACAGAATATAGTGGGGAAAAAAATAAGAGACAGTGATATATTTTATACCTTCCATCTCTTATTACTTTTCATTGCCAACTTAAAAATATTTAGGTTCAGATGACAGACAACAATTTGGTTATATTATCTGTCTCATTTTGTAATACGAAACTAAGAGGGAAATTTTATTTTTATGTTGTACATTTAAAATATCATCTTAGGGTGGTAATTCTGAAGTGGCACCTTTCAAAATATTTGACATGTCTATCACAATTTTGCCACGTCAATCGCAATTTTGACATGTCAGTTTGTTATCCGACATATATAGTTTTTGAGTGAATATAACCTCGATATAATAAAACTTAACCAAATATTTAAAATCCAGATTTACAAGTTCACATCTACAGCATACTACAGAGTACACATCTTTCCATAAAAGTCTATTTACACCACAACAGTCACCAAAGTAACCAGATCTAGTTTCGTATTACAAAATGAGACAGATTATAGTAAACCAATTTATAAATATTGTTTAATTGTGCTAAGTTTATATTAAATTATATGTTCTAAATAAACATCTTATTAACTTAATAAACTACTAAAAGTTAAGTTGTAAACAAAAACTAAAAAGTTGGTAGTTGGTACGACTGAAAAGTACAGAACTGTCAACAAAAAATTTGACCGGAAGTAGTTTTGGATGACAGTTGTATACTTATCAGTCGTACCAACCAGCAACTTTTTAGTTTTTGTTTACAACTTAACTTTTAGTAGTTTATTAAGTTGATAAGAAGTTTATTTAGAACATATAATTAAATATAAACTTAGCACAATTAAACAATATTTATAAATTAGTTTACTATTATCTGTCTCATTTTGTAATACGGAACTAACAGGAAAATTTCATTTTTTATGTTGTATATTGACAATACATTTATAATATTATCATAGTATTGGTTCATACGGATACGCCAAAGTCTGTTTACACCACAACAGTCACCAAAGTAACCAGATATAGTTTCGTATTACAAATTGAGACAGATTATATAACCAAATTGTTGTCTGTCATCTGAACCTAAAAATGTTTAAGTTGGCAATGAAAAGTCATAAGAGATGGAAGGTATAAAATATATCACTGTCTCTTATTTTTTTCTCCCACTATATTCTGTAGTATCAAAAGTTGAAATGTCGTCAGAGTTGGATAGTATTGAAAAAAGGTTAATGTAGAATGGACTTAAGATTTACTCCGAAGTAATTAAAAGTGTCTACTTTCTCAAAACTATATGTATTGCCGTCTGCAGTTTGCATTTTTAAATTTCCTCCCATCTGGTTATTGCCCGTTAACAAATACTTAGTATTACTTTCATTTATTTTTAAAGCTGCTTCGCCTGCTTTAACTGTTATTCTTAAAACAGTCTCTTTCATTTCCTTCCTTGTTCTTGTTAAACTCGCTATATCATCGGCGTAGGCTAATATTTGATGTCTGTGCTGGTAAATTACGCCTGTTGCACAGAGCTTACTTAAATAAATAAATAATAAATGTATATATAAAAAATCAGCTGTGGCCACCACAGGACCGACCGCCATCATAAAGTACTTATATAAAATAGATTCTAGCAGCAGAGTAGAAATAACTTGGCCTAATATTTTCTAACGGAGATATTATTTATCATGACCATGGAAACGTTACATATAAGTATGAAAAAATTGAGATTTTCGAACAATTTTTGTAAAATTTTACAGAAATTTTACAGAAATTATTCGAAATTTTTCGTTTTATCAAAAAACGTCTCAAATAAAAGTTATTAGTTATTACTTTTGTAGCAACTTTTGTTCAATAAAATTTTTCGAAATATTTTTCTGTTGTGATATATTCACAAAAATCTTAAAATCGAAACGAGTAAACTCCCATTTTTAGTCAACCGATTTTTACCAAAAGTTGATCAACTCGTGCCATTGATGGCAGAAGCTTAAATATGAAGTTTAGTAAAAATCCTTTCAGCCGAATTTGCACTGCACGTGTACACAGACAGACGGACAGACAGACGGACAGACAGACAGACGGACGGACAGACAGACCGACAGACATCATGCTAAAAATAGTCACAATACCTCCCTTATATATGTTGGCGGTCGGTAAAAATAAAGCATAAAAACCACATTATGTTAGATTGTTAAACATCAGTTGAAGGATTCTCAAATTTTGGCGTCTTCTTTGGTCTCTGTCAGTCTGGGTGACTTTTGGTCTCATTCGCATAAGTCCTCCATCTTGATCTATTAATTTACCCGTCTTTAGAGAACCCCTTTATACCAATTTTTGTTAGATTTTCGGTTAGCTCATCTCCCCATCTTCTGCGAAGTCTTCCCACTTATCGACATATGTCCAATCTTCCCTCCCACATCCTCCTTACTATTCAGTCGTCCCTCATTCTTATCATGTGTCCCATCCACTCTAATCATCTACCCTTCAGTTCTTTTGTGATACTCGGCCTTAAGTCCAGTTCTCAGATATCTTTTTACCGACCGCTAACATATATAAGGGAGGTATTGTGATCATACCGATTTTGACATTTCGAGATTTCGATGGATCTCCACGAAATGAGGTCCCTATATAACGTTTTAACTATTTTTAACAAGATGTCTGTCGGTCTGTCTGTCCGTCCGTCTGTCCGTCCGTCCGTCCGTCCGTCTGTCTGTCTGTCTGTCTGTGTACATGTGCAGAGCAAATTCGGCTAAAAGGATTTTTATGAAACTACATATTTAAGCTTTTGACATCAATGGCACAAGTTGATCAACTTTTGGTAAAAATCAGTTGACTAGAAATGGGAGTTTACTGGTGTCGATTTTAAGATTTTTGCGAATATTTAGATACAGAAAATATTTCGAAAAAATTTATTGAACAAAAGTTGCTATAAATTCAATAACTAATAACTTTTATTTGAGACGTTTTTTGATAAAACGAAAAAAAATTGGAAAATTTTTCGATACGAAGTCTTAATTTTTTCATACTTTTATTTAACGTTTCCATGGTCAGGATAAATAATATATCTGTTAGAAAATATTAGGCCAAGTTATTTCTACTCTGCTGCTAGAATGTATTTTATACAAGTACTTTATGATGGCGGTAATGCGAAGTGCATGTTTTGAACCCATTATAAGTATGGGTCGTACTGTAGTTTGGTACAAGCGCATCCCCAGGATTCAGTGCTGAGAGGGAGGTTAGAAGACAAAATTGTTTTACAGGGGAAAAGATGGACTGGAACCTACATTTTTATCAGGAAATTACTGACCCGATCGGCTCATTCTAAAACGGCCCGTGCATCTCTTTATACACAAGTGCTAACCAAAAACCAGAAAGAACTTCAAAATTCAAGTAATGACCAAGAAAGGAGTCCTCGCTTCGAAAATGCAAGTGATGACCAACAAAAAAGATCGAATCCAAAATACAGCCTTGGACAAATGTATGGAGCACCCTACGTTTTATTGAATTTTAAGATTATTACAGGAAAAATGGTAAATAAAATAATACATACAGCTTTCAATAACAACTTTAACCAAATTATTAATATTTTGTGGTACCTCCTCGTGCTTTAATTACCGCACGTACCCTTTTAGGCATACTGTCCACAAGTTTTTTACGTACATCGGATTGTACATTGAACCATTCGTCCACAATAATTTTCTTCAATTTTTCTTTTGATTTGCATTTGTTAAGAGACACCTTGTTTACCATAAATTTTCAATTTGCGATAAATCTGGTGACTGGGGAGCCATGCGAAAAGTGGCACATTGTTTTTGGAAAACCATTCATTTCTTGCTTTGACTTTGTGACAGGGACCATTATTTTGTCAGATCATCAGATAATTTTAATACTGATGGCTCCAAAACTGCATTAAGCATGGTAATATAACAAGCAGAATAATGCGTCCTTCGCATTAAATGATTTCGTCTAAGCCACTGGCGGATATGCACCACCAGATCATAATGCTACCATATTTTTTAATACCAAATTTGACCGTAGGGATGATGCGGTCAGGATGAAAAGCTTCACCTGGCCAACGTCTTACAAAGATGGCCCCAGGTTGTCCAGCTGATCCACAAAAGAAAAAAACAAACCTTAATTTCGTAAATTTATAGTAAATTAAATTTTATATTGTTAGTGCAATAATTACTTAGTAAATTATTTTTCTGTTAAATTCAGTAAGTATATTAAACCATTACAATGCTTACTTCTATATTGAACTCATCAGATCAAATGATTTTCTGTCATTCATCCGGTGTCCAATTTAAATGTCTTTTGACCCACTCAAGGCGAAGTTTTTTGTGTCGCTCAGTCAACAGTTGTTTTCGGTGCGCTCTTCTTTCATGCAAATTAGATTCCAGTAGACGTCTTCTAATTGTTCTAGAAGAAACTTTAACTTCTCCATGCTCCCACAGCTCACAACCTCTTTTGACGATATTGAGAGTTTACGAAGAGCACTTCTCTTTATAAAACGAGCATATCTGGAAGTGGTTGCACGTTTTCTTCCGAATTTTAGTATGTTTTCATAAGTATCAGTCTCTTGGAACCTTTTGATGGTAATTTGCACGGCTTTTCTTGAAGATTCAATTTTTTTTAAATTTTTTCCTGCGACTGTCCTTGTGAATGGAGCAATACAATTTGACTCCTTTCTTCCACAGTGAGTTCACGTTTTTTGACCATAATAAGATTAAAAATATTCACTTGAACTCAATAGAACATGAAAAAGACAGTGTTCACTTCAAACGTATGTGTAATAATGATCCAAGCCCTAGTTGTTTATTTTTATGTAAATAAAACATAATAGACATGGGCCTGTATTTATTTGTATTTCAAGATTTATCATAACTCTCTTTACATTTTGGGTTATCTGGTTAGACGTACGTCTTTTAGAATGTGTCAATGATATTTTAAAAACATTTTGTCAAATATATACAAGTTACAATGTACATAAATTTAGATATTATATTTTAACTGCATGGGTGCTCCATACATTTGTCCAAGGCTGTACAAGTGATATTTGGATGACTAAAAGAAAAAGCTCATGAGCTCTAAAACTCAAGTGAAGGAGTAAAAACTCAAGTGTGTTCCTTAAAATGTATTTTTTAAATTATTTTAAAACACATTAATATCTTCAAAACATGGTAAACTAGAGATAAGTGATTTCTGAAATAAACGATCCAATTTTATTATGCATATCATTTTATTTTCTATTGAATTTTATAAAATTGAATCGACAATGTATGTGTGTCAATTGGTGACTAGGTAAATAGGGCCAAATGAATTACGTTTGTATAATTTTACCCTACTTTCCTTCAATTAGTAAAAATAGGTTAACCTTTGACCTTCTCAATTCCTAAAAATTAGTTGTACCACCATTTCAAATTTATTGTTGGTAACCCTTCTTTAGTGATACCAAAAATCTGTTATAACTATGCATGTTAACAGTAGTAGAAAGTTTGTCTATTTGTCAGAGTCGCATCTCAACTTTGGGTAGTTAAAATTCAAGCGTCGGGCTGGAAATCCTGCATGGAGATAGCCTATAAATACTAACACACCAGCACTAGCAATTTATTAACTTGTCTGCGTCTCTAATTTGACACTATTGTGTTTAAAACTTAAAATAAACTTCAAAGTTTCATATATCTATGTGGGATTTTCGTGGGACAACCAGAGCCAACTAAGAACTACAGACAGATGACTAATAAAGACAGAGACAGACGAGAGACAACTGAGAACAGTAACTAAAAATTGATGTGAAGTGTGAATTTTCACGCATTGCAGGATTCGCAGGTATATATTATGTGCAGTAGTTTTTTATATAGCAAGGTTCATTAAGTATTTGAAAATTGCGTCTATGGCTTCCATTGGTTGTTTTAAGTCATATGCTCCGCCCCTCTAGTTTCGTATACATATAAGGATCAGATCTAGTTCTTGGACGTCCATTGTAATATGTTACGTTAGCAGCCATAACAGCCATATGTGTGACATATTGTAAATAGACGTAGTAATAAATGCTTATATGTGCTTGGATTTGTGTGTTTTAATTGATATTATTATAAACGCTATAAAGCGTTCTATCATCAGAAGTGGGATCCCTACATCTAAAACTAATTTTGGCCAGTTTTTGTTGTTCCTTACATAAAATATTTTGAAAATGATTAAAATGAAAAAAAGTGAAAATGACAGAAAGATTGTCAGTTGTAAAAATAAGTTGAAATGTCAAAAATTGGCTGACAAAAGTTTTTAAAATGGAAAACACAAGTGTTATATTATAATTAAACTGTAAAAAAATAATTAACCCCAAAACGTTGCGTACCCATATTATGGTGAGCCACAGTAATGCGTAGAAGTTGAAATGTTCTAGAATGAATTTGGATAAAGTACGTTAAAACTAATAGCAAGGTCAGGAAAACGTCCTACAAGATGCAAATAATTTTTCCGATAACATTGCAAAGGTTAAATAAAGAATGAGCTAAAGGTAGTATAGAAATTTGACACCAAATAATAAGAGAATAATGAGGTATGGTATTTATAAATTGTTCTTGATAATTTAGAAATTTTGGATAAAGACTTAACAAGGTAATTCAAAGAGTTTTTGTTGGAGTTTTTGTTAATTATATTCCTTGTATGGAATCATATTAGATAAAATTATATTTTGCAGTGGCAGATGACAGATGACAAATGTCAGATGACAGATGACAAATGACAGTTTTACCAAGTTTTTTGTGTAATTTTTCTAAATTTTGCATTAATAAATTACAGAATTATGGTCTTAATAAAAGTGTGTTATTTCTTTACGAAATATATTGAAACCTGCGCGTATGCGAAATATCACGGGTAGTGACATTTTAAATACGCAAATCGAACAGTTTTATTATTATGAGTATGCTTAAAAGAAACGATTTTGTAATTTCAGAAAACTAGCTTTTATAGAAATGCAAATTTAAAAAAAATGAAATCAAAATAAACGTAAAAATTTTAGTTCTCCCAAGTTCAATAATACAAAAGTACTAAGTTAAGTTTTTAACTGATGTGGTAATTGTAGAAACACAGACAAAAATTGACAACCGAAAGGTGTCAAAGTTGTCTTGTAAGGTGTCAAAGATGTCATGCTCTTAGGTCTGTACTAATGGGACATATTGGACGAAAGTGCTAATATATATGATAGATTTTACAATTGATGCACATGCTATGTAATACTAAATGTGAACGATGTAATACTGTGCACATTGCTTGCGCAGATCTTTTGTTACAGCTATTGCAGGTTTAGAACATATTTTAGAGCCGGGAGATAAATTCATTTAATGTATTCTTTGTTCTTTGGAGATCTTCAACAAGGACTAAAACAGTGGGAACCGTAGGGTTCTGCTTAATTTTACTTATTTTACCAGTGAGATTGATAACAGATCAAGGTGTAGTTTACCTGCAATGGCAAATGTAATGATCTGAGGAGAAATAATAATAAAAATTGTCAGAATGGACGAGCGTTTGTCTATTGACAGACAAATAGTACGAAAGTAACTAGTTAGATGTTGATGATTAAAAGTGACGATGATTAAAGTGGTAAGAGACACATTATTGCTTTGAGTAAATGAGAAGGCACGTTGCGTGTGGAATAATAAGGTACTGAGTAGGAAGCAGAGACAGTCACGGAGCTTGTTGGGTACTGTAGACAACCTGTAATGAAATGAACTGATTGATAGTTGAGTTGAGAATTGATAGCTTATTGAGTACCGCAAGACACACTGGTCGTTTTTGTTTTGTTGGCTCTGGATGGTCAGGGACCTCAAGGAGTTCAGAGAAACTCTGGATGGTCAGGGACCTCAAGGAGTTGTTGGACCTAAAATGGTCGTGTTTGTCTTGTTGACTCTGGATGGTCAGGGTCCTCAAAGAGTTCAGAGGAACTCTGGATGGTCAGGGACCTCAAGGAGATGTTGGACCTAAAATGGTCGTGTTTGTGTTGTTGACTCTGGATGGTCAGGGATCTCAAGGAGTTCAGAGGAACTCTGGATGGTCAGGGACCTCAAGGAGATGTGTTTGTTTTGTTCGACGCTGAATGTTCAAGGACCTCAAGGAGTTTAGTGAAACTCTGGATGGTCAGGAACCTCAAGGAGACGGGCAAAACTAACATTATGTTTTCGTTTACTCTGTTTTATTTTGCAGTCATTAAATTCTGAAGATGCCGCGAGGACGTGGCAGGAGCAGGACGGCCGTGTAAGGATCAGATCTAGTTCTTCGACGTCCATTGTAATTATGTTACGTTAGCAGCCATAACATAATGACATATGTGTGACAGATTGTAAATACATGTAGTAATAAATACTTATATGTGCTTGGATTTGTGTGTTTTAATTGATATTATTATAAAAGCTATAAAGCGTTCTATCATACATGACACATAGAATGAAAATTGGTATAATTCCAACAATTCCAACTGGTTATTAAATTTACGATCTTAAAAATTAAATGCAACATTTGCCAAAATATAACTAGAATTTTGATAAAATAATTTAAACAAAATAAAAAAGGAAAAAAAACAATAACAAAAAATAAGATTGTCTCCTCTGCCCGGGAGCAAACCCTAGTTTGCTGAGTAGCTAACCATTAGACCAGAATACGCCTTCTAGTATAGTGTGTTACATAACTATAACTTTTGTACATCGTCAACCAAAAAACACAAAAAATGCATTATTTCCCGAACACATAATCTGATGAAAAATTCCTGTTGTGCTATTCCGGTTCTTACCAATGTACATTACTTTTTGAAGGAATTTTTAGTTTAAACCAGCTGAGCTACAGGGTGTGGGATATTTTTTTTGCACAATTTTGGCAAAAATCGCATCAAAATAATATATTTAGCAAAAATAAAATTTTGATCGTTAATCCACGTACTAAGGGCTTTCATCTGATACCCTACTCAGAATTTAAAAAAAAATATCTTTTGTTTATATTTTTATTGGCATATGTTTTTTTAGATGTTTTAGTATTTTTCTTATGTGCGGGTGAAAGAGTTGTATAGGCATGCCAAATTTCAACTCTCTAGGTTTAGCCGAGAGACAGACAGACGACAAAATGACGGTATAAGGGGTTTTTGGTCATACCTACATAACCCTAAAAACGCTGAACAAGGGTCGCTTTTATGTAAGGGCAAAAAATATTCTTTTCATATTTCTGAACATTTTTACCGACCGCCAACATATATAAGGGAGGTATTGTGATCATACCAATTTTGACTTTTCGAGATTTCGATGGATCTCCACGAATTGAGGTCCCTACATAACGTTTTGACTATCTTTAGCATGATGTCTGTCGGTCTGTCCGTCCGTCTGTCCGTCTGTCCGTCTGTCCGTCTGTCCGTCTGTCCGTCTGTCCGTCTGTCCGTCTGTCCGTCTGTCCGTCTGTCCGTCTGTCCGTCTGTCCGTCTGTCCGTCTGTCCGTCTGTCCGTCTGTCCGTCTGTCCGTCTGTCCGTCTGTCCGTCTGTCCGTCTGTCCGTCTGTCCGTCTGTCCGTCTGTCCGTCTGTCCGTCTGTCCGTCTGTCCGTCTGTCCGTCTGTCCGTCTGTCCGTCTGTCCGTCTGTCCGTCTGTCCGTCTGTCCGTCTGTCCGTCTGTCCGTCTGTCCGTCTGTCCGTCTGTCCGTCTGTCCGTCTGTCCGTCTGTCCGTCTGTCCGTCTGTCCGTCTGTCCGTCTGTCCGTCTGGCCGTCTGTCCGTCTGTCCGTCTGTCCGTCTGTCCGTCTGTCCGTCTGTCCGTCTGTCCGTCTGTCCGTCTGTCCGTCTGTCCGTCTGTCCGTCTGTCCGTCTGTCCGTCTGTCCGTCTGTCCGTCTGTCCGTCTGTCCGTCTGTCCGTCTGTCCGTCTGTCCGTCTGTCCGTCTGTCCGTCTGTCCGTCTGTCCGTCTGTCCGTCTGTCCGTCTGTCCGTCGGTCGGTCCGTCGGTCCGTCTGTCCGTCTGTCCGTCTGTCTGTGTACACGTGCAGAGCAAATTCGGCTTAAAGGATTTTTATGAAACTTCATATTTAAGCTTCTGCCATCAATGGCACGAGTTGATCATTTTTTGGTAAAAATTGGTTGACTAAAAATTGGAGTTTACTCGTGTCGATTTTAAGATTTTTGCGAATATTTCACAACAGAAAAATATCTCGAAAAAATTTATTAAACAAAAGTTGCTATAAAAGCAATAACTAATAACTTTTATTTGACACGTTTTTTGATAAAACGAAAAATTTCGAATAATTTCTGCAAAATATTTCGAAATTTTTTCAGTCTCAATTTTTTCATATTTATATGTAACGTTTCCATGGTTATGATAAATAATATCTCTGTTAGAAAATATTAGGTCAAGTTATTTCTACTCTACTGCTAGAATGTAATTTATATAAGTACTTTATGATGGCAGTCGGTCCTGTGGTGGCCACAGCTGATTTTTATATTTTATTTAACACTTTAGGTCACAATTTATTTTTTGCGTTCTTTGATTTAATCTGTAAGTACGAAGGTAGGTCAATAATTCTTTACAAAATCTGAGAAATGGCGCTAGTAGTATCGAAACAAATTTGTTTCTGAAAAGTACCATCTGTCAATAGACTAGTGTCAAATTTTCAGCCATATACATCGCGTGGTTTCATTTTTACAATCGATTGAAACAACTTTTATTATTTTCGAACAATAAAAAAACGAGTTTCGTGCAGTGATTAAACACTATCATTTGAAAGACAAAACACCGAGCTGGATGTTAATGGCACATCTGCACCAGGCTTTAAAACTGTTTACAATTAGGTGAATGAATTTAAACGTGGATGAACATCGTTCGCGACGCACACTTGGGGTGACTATGCCAGAAATGATTAACAAAATCCACGATATGGCCATGAGTGATCGACGAGCCAAAGTGCGCGAACTTGCCTTTCCAAGGGGTCCGGACCCCCTCGTACCGTGAGAAGTGAGGACCTTTTTTTTGCTCTTCACTTAAAATTTAGAAGGGAGGACTTTTTCTTGCTCTTCACTTGAAATTTAGAAGTACAATTGAAATTTAGCCCAGCGTTTCCCAACCTTTTTTTGGCTCGCGTACCACTTGGTAGTACATCACGCTAAATTTTACCACTTCGTAAGAATTATTGTATTTCGTATATATATTTGCTTAGTAGATATAATAGTAGATAGAAAAGAAATATGACAAAATAGTATTATCTGTCTCATTTTGTAATACGAAACTAACAGGGAAACTTCATTTTTTATGAATTATGTCCGTAGATAATATACAGTCTGTTCCAAACGGTTAAGCGGAACTAAATGGGAATTTCGTTCTTTTAGGTTGGCACGAAAAGGGACCTTACTTGGGTTATTTCATTTTTCACGTTGGAATGTCAAAATTTAAAATTCCAACAATGAAACCATGGAAACGAATGACATATGTCAATATTAAATTATTTTTCTCACATATTTTAATGACAAAAAAATAAATAAATGGGATATTTGTATTAAGAATGACACAAAAAATTAAAATATAAAGAAAATGACATTTTAAAATGATATTAACCTTAACCAAAAAATGTTTGTTGCAAGTATAAGCGGTTCACTTTTGTAAAAACAAACTAAGAGGGAATTTTGTTTTCAATAGTTTGCACCTTTCAAGCTGTATGTCATGTTGGTAATAAAAAATGTCACTTTTTTAAAATGTCGATCCATTTGACATATGTCATAATGAAAAATGATATCTTAATTATAATGATCATAACCTTATCAACTTAAAGTCGGTTTTACAGCGTAAGGAATATTTTTAATTGACATTTAAAGACAGTAACACACCATAAAAGTAACCAAAATAACCAGATATAGTGTGTTCTTACAAAAGTGAACAACTTATATGATTTACAAAGCTTAAACAAAACGGCCGAAAAGCATGATTTAAACGATGAAAGTAACTAGATTGCAAAATCTAGTTCCGCCTAACCGTTTGGAACAGACTTTAATAGTTAAGTTAATAAACTTAACTAATATATTATCTACGGACATAATTCATCAACATATATATTCATCATGGGATTTTTCGACACCATAGAATTCATTTTTTATGTTGTATATTTAAAATATCATCTTAGGGTGGTAATTCTGAAGTAACACCTTTCAAAATATTTGACAATTCATAATTGACATTAAATTACGTATATGTCAACTTACTAACACAAATTGTATAAAACACAAATTGACAAGTATTTAAAATATATTTTATACAACCAGAACAGAAAATATGAATAAGCGAAATAAGATGAAATAAATATTTGTATATAATTCAAAATATTTGACATGTCAATCACAAATTTGATATGTCAATTTGGTATCTGACATGTAGTTTTTGAGTGAATATAACCTCAGTATAATGAAACTTCACTAAAAATGTAAAAGCCAGATTTACATGTTTACATGGTTTCAAAAAAGTCTATTTACACCACAACAGTCACCAAAATAACCAGATCTAGTTTCGTATTACAAATTGAGACAGATTATAGATTTTACTATTTTGTCATATTTCGTTTACTAATAAATGGTTTAAATAAAAACAGAATTATAAAAAACCAATTAATATATTTTCTATATTTTTATTATTATAATCAAATAAATTTAATGAGATCCTTGTGCTTGTTTCAAGAACATAATTTTTTGAAATTTGGTTCAAAAGATGCGAGGTATACCCTTAAGCCTCTAATCTGTTTCGATAAATATTTTTTAAAAAAATATATAAAGAAAATGCTCTTTCTACGAATTCCGTACTAGTAAACGGTAATAATAATTTAAGAGCTTTCTCAGAAAGTTGTTCATATTCTTTATTAATGTTTAACCAAAAATTAATTAGATTTTGTCGTTTGAAATCTACTTGTAAAGTTCTGTCACATGATAATTGTATTAAATTTTCTTTATCTTTTACTGATAATGAGCTTTTTCTAAATTTTCTTCATAGAAGGGGTTTGAAATCTGATGGCTAACGACCGCCATTATTGATTGGATATATATTGGAAACGTTACTCTAAAGGAATGGTTTCGACATATCCAGAACAACCGAAGAAACAAACGATCATTTTCTTGGAAGGGCTTTGTGAACGAACAACTTTTATGGGTTTCGGTCCATCTTGGAAGACCCAAACAGTGGATTGTTGCTTAGTTTCCGGTTCATATGAATAAATCCAAGTTTCGTCACATGTAACAATGTTGTATACGGATTTTGCAGTGCCTAGGTTGAATTTTTTTAGCATTCTCTTACACCAATCAACACGAGCCTTTTTTGAGCTTCGATCAAATTATGCGGAATCCATTGGGAACAGATCTTTTTCACAGCTAAATGTTCATGCAAAATCGAATGTATTGCAATCTGCGATATACCAAAGGATGCCTCTATCTCACGATAAGTCACATGCCGATTTTCTTCAATCATTTTGCCCACAGCATCGATGTTTTTTTGAATCACAACTAATTTTGATCGATCTTCACGAGATTCATCACTGACGGGCGCACGACCACGTCGAAATTCTGCAAATCAATTGTAAACAGTCTTTTCTGATGGTGCTTCATTACCAAATTTGAACGAAGCGAATCTATGCATTGTTTCTACACATGTAAATACTTAAGAGAGATTCAAACTAACCCAAGAATACTTTCCCCTTAAAAATTATCGTTACTTTTGAACTACTGAATCGATTTTAAAAATTATTTCAATTCTGATTAGTATATAAACCGTGTACCAAGTTTGTTACTGCAAAAATATATTCTGTCACCGATAATTTTAAGAAAACCTGTTAAATATGAAAGTATTAATATTTTACTACCCGCACGCACAAATATCATTATATCTTTAGAACTACCGAACAGATTTTAAAAATTCTTTCAATTTTGATTAGTGTATAAATGGTGTACCAACTCTGCCGCTGACGAAACCTATGTTGTCGCGTCGCTGATAATTTTAAGAAAATGCGTTAAATATGAACGGAAAACATGAATTTCGTATTATCTGCGAGGACAAACATCACTATAATTTTGGAACTCGACCCGATTTTAATAAAACTGTCTAAAATATAACTAGATGATGTAGCTGCATATAAAGAAAAAATGCATGAAAATTGGATCAGCAGTTCTCAAGTAATGTATTAAATATAAGAAAAAATATGGATTTTGTGAGACCCGCTTGCACAAATATTATTATATCTTTGGAACTACGGAACAGATTTTCAAAATGCTTTCAATTCTGATTAGAGTATAAATCGGGTACTAACTTTGCCGCTGACGAACTCTATTTGTATCTGATAATTTTAAGAAAAGGCGTAAAATATAAACAGAAGACATAGATTTCCTTTTCCCCGCTCGCACAAATAAAGTTATAACTTTGGAACTGAACCGATTTTATTAAAAAAAACCGAAAACCTGAATAGATGATGTAGCTACAGATAGAAAAAAAAACGCATGATCAGCAGTTCTCAAGTGAAAACCACACATAGAGACGATGACTTTTATAAATATAGAGATGTTAAGATCCTTATTACGAGGGTTGCGTCTTATATTTCGAGATTGCGCTAAACTGGTGCTGCCATCTGGCAACTGACGCGTCTAACGTATAGTTTTATATTTTGGAAGGTATACGTACTCAGAATGTTTGGATGTATGTGCGCTATTTGTGTTGTTTACTACTGTAACAATGATGTTTTTTTCAAGTTACTACTTGAAAAAATACATCTCGACTAAAAATGGAATTAAATCTTGAACATTTTCGAGCAATTATTTTTTACAACTTTCGACGTGGATTAACTCAACAAGAGTGCATCAATGAACTTAATTCGATGAAGCACCATCAAGGACTACTGTTCGCTTGACCGTACCGTAGTTCGCTTAAGGACGAATTTCGTGAAGGTCGTTCAAAATCGCTTGTTGTTCCGGAAAACATTGATGCTGTGCGTGAACTGATACTGCAAGATCGTCATATGACTTACTGTGAGATGAAGTAACCTTGAACATTAGTGAGACCAGCATACAGTCACTATTGCATGAAAATTTGGCAGACAAAAAGATTTGTTCGCGTTGGATTCCACATAATTTGACAATCGCAGTAGAAAAAACCTCAAGCGGAGTAAACAAAGTACTTCGAAAAGTGGTTCAAACACATGCAAAAGTGTATTGATCTTCATGGAGAATATTTTGAAAAACAATAAAGCCATATTTGTTGATAAATTATTGTTTTTGATCTCAAATCCCGAAATATAAAAGGCACCCCTCGTACATATTTGATTTAAATCTTTTAGATCTTAAAATTCTAACAGTTGTTTTTTTATACGCTACGTTCAATTTAATTTCGCGCAATTGTCATACCGCAGCACTATCATTTTCCGGACAGTTAATTATTTTGCCCCAGACAATGCATATATTACGGTAAATGTACGGAGTCACGTTAATGTATTCATTTACCTATAAATGTACACATACATATACCAGCTTGTTTGGTAAATGTTAAAACAACTTACATATATTTACCCATCATTTCTGGAATATGTGTACATTTACTTATAGTTATTGATAAAAGTATATACGAGGTGTAATCAAAAAGTTCGTGCAATTTTTTAATTTACAAAACAATATTATTTATTCATCAATTTTTATATTTTCCCCTTCAAAATAGTCCCCATTTATTAATAAGTGCATTGAAGATGTGTTTCCCGATAGTATGAAAATCGGTAAAGTAAGACCAAATCATAAAAAAAAAAATGACCGATCTATTACTGATAACTACAGGCCAATATCTTTTCTTCCTGTGTTCTCTAAAATCTTCGAACGTATCATAGAGAGGCAAATAACGCTAATTTTTCGAAAAGTTTTCGTACTTTTCAACAGAACAATTTGGAATCGTTCTTTGCGTGGAACCATCAATCCGGTAGTAACATTAATGAGAAACATATGCAACGCCCTTTAAAATAAAGAAGAATGTGCTATTCAGTTGTGCGATCTCAGTAAGGCCTTCGACCGAATGCTTCATAAATTATTCCTGGACAAAATTAAATATTACGGTGTTCGGGATACATTTCTTCAATTGCTCACATTGTACTTATCAAATCGGGTACAAATAGTAAATAACAACTGAGCAAGCCATGTACTATACAAACAGGAATACCCCAAGGCAGTATCCTTTTCCCTTTGTTCTTTATTATTTTTATAAATGATTTACCCAAAAATATTTCCTGCAACAGTGTGTTTTACGCCGATGACACAACTCTACTGGTGAACGATAGGAATCAAAGTATCTTTAAAAAAAAGCTTGATACTGCCAATCTGGAGGCTACTAAGTGGTTCCAGCTAAATCATCTAGCCCTAAACTAAAACAACACGAAAACTATCATGTTTACGTCCAACAGAAGAACCCCCAAACCTGGCGTTGCCGATTTTCCGGGGTTACGTATAGACCCTGCTTTGACATGGAAGTGTCATGTAACTCTTACCAGTGGCAAACTCAACAAAGCAATATACGCTATTTGACGTATAAGGAAAACGACCAATCAAGATCTAGCATTGACTGTATATCACGCACTGTTACATTCCGTCATATCATATGGTCTATTAGTCTGGGGTGGTGCACCACAAGCAGAGAAGCTATTTATTCTTCAAAAGGAAGCTGTAAGAGCAATAGTGAATGCACCAAAAACTGTTTTGCCAATATTCAGGGAACTGGATATACTAACATACCATTCCCAGTTTGTCTTACTACAAGCTTTAGAAGCAGAGAAGAATAGTGGAGATTTTTCAACCCGCAAAGAGTCTCACAAATACAACATTCGTTCCAAAGAAGATCTTCCAGTACCAAGGTCGCGATTTTCAGTAGCAAGCAGGATGAATATTGGTTATACCATATACAACAAAATTCCTTCCATTAGAAATGAAAATTTAAAACAATTTAAACCTATTTTAGAAAATATATTAAGTAGTATAACAGGGGGAGTTCTGGCGCATTTCCACGAATTTGCGCATTTCCACGAATCCCTGAAAAAAAAAAAACAAATTCACATTTCATAACCGTACGTGACATTGCTTTGTGGTCGAACAGACAGGTCGAACAGGTCGAACAGACAGGTCGAACAGGTCGAACAGACAGGTAATATAGGTCGAACAGGTCTAACTTACTGCTATATATATAAATATATATACACGTGTTATATCTCATTCATTAAACAAACCTGTATAACGTAACACGTAGAGACGGATGGGTTTGAAAACAACAACAGATGATGATACTCTCAGGCGAATAATAGATGTGAGTGATGCTATTCGCCTGAGAGTATCATCATCTGTTGTTGTTTTCACACCCATCCGTCTCTACGTGTTACCTTATACAGCTTTGTTTAATGAATGAAATATAACACGTGTATATATATATTTATATATAGCAGTCAGTTAGGCCTGTTCGAATTATATTACCTGTACGTTCGACCTGTTCGAGCTGTTCGACCTGTCTGTTCGACCTGTTCGATCTGTTCGATCCTGTTCGTCCGACCTTGGACGTGTTTGCACACGCTGGATACCACAACTGATAAGGGAAATTACCCACTTTTTGACCTTGAACAAGTTTGAACTTGTTCGTGCGACCTTGAACGTGTTCGATCCTGTTCGTGCGACCTTGGACGTGTTTGCACACGCCGGATACCACAACTGATAAGGGGAATTACCCAGTTTTTGATCTTGAACAAGTTCGAACTTGTTCGTGCGACCTTGAACGTGTTCGATCCTGTTCGTGCGATCTTGGACGTGTTTGTACACGCCGGAATAACCCGCTGATAAGGGGAATTACCCATTTTTTGACCTTGAGTCCCGTGGTGATAAGAAGAGGCTTGGCCAAGGGGTGGTGGGGAAGGGGCGGAGTCCACAATAAGGAGGCGGTTCCACAAAACGATGGCCACGTACGGTTGTGAAATGTGAATTTGTTTTATTTTCAGGGTTTCGTGGGTAATGCGCCAGAACTCCCCCTATTATACTACTATTTTAGCTAATAAGTCTGCTAATATTATCTGATTAATTTTAATATTACAGCTAATATTATTCTGTAAATGATTTCTTAAATGATGTATTGTAAAACCTATTATTTTTTGTGAATTAACTTGTATCTTTTGAAGTTAAGTAAATGTTTATTATTATTATCGGATATAATGCAATTATGTCACCGTTTTTTTCCAGTCCCCAAAACACTTCTGAAATGCAGATTTTGGTATAGCGTTCAGCTCTTCCAGCGATATTGCTTTTATTTCTTCAATGGTCGTAAAGCCTTGTCCTTTCATTGTTTTTTCGTCTTTGGGAAGAGAAAAAATCATTTGAGACCATATCTTGTAAATAGGGTGGTTGTGGTATCATGACGGTGTTATTTTTGGACAGAAAATCTCGAACAGGCAATGAGATATGAGGTAGTGCATTATCATGGTGCAATTTTCAAGAATTGTCCTTCCATAAATCTTGCCGTTTTCTATGAATTGCTTCACGCAGCCAACGCAAGAGCTGCTTATTTATTTAATATTAAATAAATAAATAAATAAATAAATAAATAAATAAATAAATAAATAAATAAATAAATAAATAAATAAATAATTATAATAATAAATAGTATTCTTTAGTAAGTCTAACACCTTGCGTTAAAAATTCATGGTACACAATACCACGATCATCGAAAAAAAATCGTGGGAAAACTTTAACATTCGATCGAATTTGGCGTACTTATTTGGGCCTTGGTTTATTTAAAAGCTACCATTGAGATGACTGAACCTTATTTTCGATGTCATAAC
Organism: Liopterus haemorrhoidalis; assembly: GCA_963971575.1. Classification (NCBI taxonomy): domain Eukaryota; kingdom Metazoa; phylum Arthropoda; class Insecta; order Coleoptera; family Dytiscidae; genus Liopterus; species Liopterus haemorrhoidalis. The sequence continues at coordinate 26,540,800 of OZ020613.1, forward strand.
CATACACCCTTGTCTCGTCACTCGTTATGATACGCTAGAGCAGTGTTTCCCAAAGTGGGTTTCGTGGAACCCCAGGGTTCCACGAAATAATTTTGGGGTTCCGCGAGACAAGTTGTGATATAATATTATTGGGTACAAAACCCATTCAAAGTTGAAGAAAAGCCCATTGAATTTACAGCACTGGATTATCAAAACTTAATTGTTATTTTTTTTTTTTTTTTTGATACCCAATTAAAATCTAATTTTGAGGAAATGTCACTTGCAACATTCTGGTGCAACATACATAACGAATATCCAGATTTATCAAAAAGGGCTATTCGAGCTCTTTTACCATTCGAAAACAACCTATTTGTGCGAATCTGGATTTTCGAGATATGCAAATACCAAAACGAAATATCGAAATAGATGGGACGCATGACCAGACTTGCGAATATAATTAACAAATATTCAACCAAATTTTGCGAAAATATTGGAGAACAATTACATCCTTCGCACTAAACTTGTGTTTTTTAATTAAAAACATGTCTTTGCAATTTATTCAAACATTTATTGTAGTTATAAAGTTTTATAAAAATAAATAAAATGTCTTGTCATGATTTTTGTTTTATTTAATATCTATGGTAATATTCTGGACACTGAAGTTCATGTTAGCATCGGTGTTATCGTTCAAGGTCACGGAATTTGTATTGGAAACGCTATGTACGCGAAAATCACTCAGATGTCAACGCTAATATCTCTGCCTAGAATACTAACTAATCTAATTTATAACAGCTTTAGGTATGGCAAGGGTTCCATGATCCGTAAAAAATTACCTAAGGGTTCCACAAGAAAAGAAGTTTGGGAAACCCATCATATCCTGAGCGACTTCTTTACGACACATTTTTTGTTAAAAATTTTACAATTTCGGAATAAATTTTATTGCCACTCGCCTCATATCCAAAACATTAGTAAAAATTTCTATGTACATTTCGCATGAACCATACGATATACCAACTTCTTCAGCAATCTCTGTAATTTTCTTTTCCTAGGTTGATAGAAGTGCTAGGTCTCCCAACTCTGTCATCATCTTCAACTGATTCACGGCCATCTTGAAAGCGTTTATACCATTTTTAAATCGCTCGTTCATTCATACTCGACTTACCAAATGACTTCTAAAACATATCTACAACTTTACAGAACTTGATTTCATTTTTCACGCAAAATTTAAGGCATATTCTTTGATACCTCATTGTAAAAAATAAAAAATCGCCAAATATACAGAAACACAATTTCTTTAATTAGCTGTCAAATCTAAAATACCTGCCAATTGAGACAATCGTCAAAGACAGGTTAACCAACATGACAACAAAAAAGTTTACCGATCCGACAATTGTAACGCCGAAATATCAAAAATTGCAGGAACTTTTTGATCAACTTTCGTATGTTCATGCACAACAGCTCGCCTGCGCCTGTTGGTCGGGCCACCAAATCTTCATCTTTAGGACCTGTAGTTATCAAACTGTAGATGTTTACGCTATATTTTTACACTTTAATACTGTAATACATATTTTTAAATCAGATGATCATAAATATAATTATATTTTATAAAAACTACTTATAGAATTACTTACCTGTATGAACGGTTCCGGCTATCCACGAACTAGATTTTTCCCAGTGGAGACGGACGTCCGGTTTTTATATTATTAGATAAGATGCACAAGTGAGTCAATTTTATGTTCAGTTCGTCACAAGACTAACCAACAAATCCTGTGACAACCAGAACAGAAAAAGGATCTGATCTGCGACGGTTTTATTAAAATAATGTCTCTAAGTACTCCCAATAGGAGTTTAATAAAATTCAAAGAAAACAAGACAAATAAATATACAATTTAAAATGTCTTTAAAATAATGTCACGAACGTAAATGAACGATGTCAATCGGGGTGAGGGGGAATAATCAAGAATTACAAAGCTGGCACTTTCTTATTGACAATCGACTGTCTAATTTTCTCGACTAATGGTGTCCCACTTCCTTAAAAAGTTGCACTATAGCATCACAATTTAGTTCTAATTACAAGTTATCTATCGTAGTATAAATTTTAAATATTACAAAAAAAAATCCTTTAATTTAAATTCCCTCACTCATTACTCCTGCATCCTTAATTACGTATATTAGTATGTAAATAAAAGGCAATGTCTCTCTGTTTGTCTATCTGTTTTTCTATCTATCCGTATGTGCGTTTTTCAGTCGAGAACTTCTATGCCGATTTCCATGCCTTTTTTGTTTTCTATTTGTATCTTTAGATCAAGTTTACCGCTGAGTTTTGTTCAAATCAGTTAAGTAGTTCCAAAGATATAGTGATATTTGTGCATGCTGGTAATAAAAATTGAGTACGATGCTGCCTTAAATGACGCGGAATTCCTTCATCTAAATCAACGTTCACGGGATCAGACCAAGGGATTCTCCGCGACGTTCCCAACTTCGCAAACCTTCCTTTCACGTAATCGAGTAAGAGCATGAACGTGGAGTACAGGGTAAAACCAAAATAAAAATCAGCTGTGGCCACCACAGGACCGACCGCCATCGTAAAGTGCTCGTATAAAATACATTCTAGCAGCAGAGTAGAAATAACTTGGCCTAATATTTTCTAACAGAGATATTATTTGCCATGACCATGGAAACGTTACATAAAAGTATGAAAAAATTGAGACTTAAAAAATTTGTCGAAATTTTTCGTTTTATCAAAAAACGTCTCAAATAAAAGTTATTAGTTATTGCATTTATAGCAACTTTTGTTCAATAATTTTTTTCGAAATATTTTTCTGTTGCTAAATATTCGCAAAAATCTTAAAATCGACACGAGTAAACTCCCATTTCTAGTCAACCGATTTTTACAAAAAGTTGATCAACTCGTGTCATTGATGTCAAAAGCTTAAATATGCAGTTTCATAAAAATCCTTTCAGCCTAATTTGCTCTGCACGTGTACACAGGCGGACAGACAGACAGATGGACAGACAGACCGACAGACATCATGCTAAAAATAGTCAAAACGTTATGTAGGGACCTCAATTCGTGGAGATCCATCGAAATCTCGAAATGTCAAAATCGGTATGATCACAATACCTTCCTTATATATGTTGACGGTCGGTAAAAAGGGAAAAAAGTCTAAAATATCACAAGGAAAAATCATCACATAAAATTTGGTTTTTAATGCACAATTAATTTGCAACTTGCAAGTGGAGAGCGTCCGGCAGTTTTGCCGAACAGGCGGGTAAATGCAGCCGGTCTGCAATCTCATGGCTCTCATTATAGCATCCTAGTACTTAATACTATTTTCTAATTATTCTAAAAAGAACTCAGATATATTAGTAGTCGTAAGAAATTAACTGAAATATTAAGACTGATCCTCTAAATTTTCAAAAAAATATGTAAAAAAGCATTGCAAGTATTGTGGATGGCATTGTGGTAGCATTGTGAAACTTTCGCCTGAATTAGTACTAGAAGAATTAGGTAATTTAAAAGAATCAGTAACTCCAGGCCCAGATAATCTACCATCGGTGGTTCTAAAACACTGTAAAGAGACGTTGCATGTTCCTGTTTGTAAAATTATTAAACAGTCGTTCGACACGGCGGTGTTACCTCCCTCTTGGAGCTTATCACATGTAACCCCTATTTATAAAAAGGGCGACAAACTAAAAGCATCAAACTACAGGCCGGTGAGTGTAGGATCGTCCATCCGAAAATAACTTGAGAGAATTATTGCTAGAAATATAATCGACTTCCTTACAAAAAATCAAGTAATACCTCGCGAACAGCATGGATTCCTACCGGGTCGATCTGTTACATCGAACTTACTTTTTGCCTCAAACTTATGGACTCTTTCTGCAGACAAATCGGAACCAACGGACGTTATTTATTTTGACTTCAAAGGAGCTTTTGATTATGTTTCAATTAGAAGACTATGCTTGAAGTTGGACCATTACGGCATCCGTGGGCAATTAATACGCTGGATCCAAGCCTTTCTTACTGACCTCAAATTTCAAGTGCGCATCGGTTCTGAATTCTCTACTACTAGACCTATATTCAGCGGCGTATTACAGGGTTCGGTACTGGGGCCAATTCTCTTCACAATCTTCGTAATTGATCTGATCAATTGCATCCAGTCTCCGAAAGCAGTATTCGCGGATGATACGAAGTTTTTCGCGAACCCTCTTACGCACTTTGCACAAATTCAAGATCTCAATAGAGTCGCTGAATGGCGTAAACAGTGGAAGCTCCCTCTAAACCTAAATAAGACTACAGTTCCACATGTAGGCGTCAATAACCCTAAATTAAAATACTATTTAGACGGCAGAGAGATAACAGCTGTAACTGAACAGCAGGACCTCGGCATTACTATAACATCTGATCTCCAGTGGTCATCTCAAGTAATAAAAGCTGTTAAAAAGGCTAATTATATGTTATACATCATATCAACAGCATTTTGCAACCCGTCACCAGATCTTGCCAAACGGCTGTATTGCACGTATATCTAGGGATGGGAAAGATATATCGATATTTCGAAAATATCGATACTTATAAAATATATCGATATTTGAAATGCGATATATCGCGCAAAATATCGATATTCGCACAAAATATCGGTATTCTTGTATATTTTTTACATTTAAATATATGCTGTTCACTTTTGTAAAAACAAACTATAGGCAATTCCAAACGTTTAGGCGGAACTAGATTTTGAAATCCAGTAATTTTTATCTATTAATTCGCACTTTTGGTCATTTTGTTTAAGCTTTGTAAATCATACTCACATTGCAAACTCTAGATTAAATTGATTGTCATTATAAAATGTCCTTTTCTTGTTTTTTAATTTTTTGTCATTCTTAATAAAAATTTCCCATTTATTTATTTTGCAGTCTTCAAAATATGGAAAAATGTATTAAAATATTTGACATATGTCATACATCATTTCACTGGCGTTAGTTTCACTGTTTGAGTTTTAAATTTTCACATACCAAACCTGAAACATGAAATAACCCAAGCAAGGTCCCTTTTCGTGACAACCTAAAATAACTAAATTTCCATTTAGTTCCGCCTAATTGTCAAAGTAAGACGAAATTTTGATTTCAATTTTTTTTTTAATTTTCACTTTCTTAATAATTGTCATAACCAATAAATCTTAAGTCGGTTTTACAACATAAGGAATATTTTTAATTGAAATTTAAAGTCCGTAATATACTATAGAAGTACTTTTACTATAAGTTGTTTCATTTTGTAATACGTAACTAGATCTGAAGATTTTGGTAACTTTTGTGATGTAAACGGACTTTGACGTCTCCGTGTGAACCAGTACTATGATAATATTATAAATGTATTTTAAATATACAACATAAAAAATGAACTTTCCCTGTTAATTACGTACTACAAAATGAGACAGATAATATAAAAAAAATTATTTACTATATTTACTATAAAAGTACCCAAAAAGATCTGGTTTGTCCTTACAAAAGTGAACAGTATATATATATATATATAATTTTAACACTGTAATATTTATTTATAGACTGAGGATGACTGGACTTACCAGTCGAAACGTCCCTAGAAACTATTTAATAAATTATTGACGAGTAAACAAGAATTTTTATTTTCCTTCTATATATATATATATAATTATAAGAGCAGTTAACTAGGAAAATATTGGAAAGTTGGTTGGTAGCTGGGTGAGTACCTGATGTGATATCTTACAAGTTACGTGCTAGTTATTTCGATATATCGAAAATATCGATATTTTTACTTCGATATATATCGAATAGCGATATCACACTTACGATATATCGAATCGCGAATATATATCGATGTTCTATATCAGGCCTCATCTTGAATTTGCAGTTACTGTATGGTCTCCATTTTTACGAAAAGACATTAACATTATGGAGAAAATTCAACTCAGAGCCACTAAGGGCCGGTTTCTAGAAGCTCAGTAAACTATAAGCTAATGGTAAACTACGGTTGCCTTAGTAAACTGTTGCAGGAACAAAAAACAATCCAAAGTTAACCATAAGCCAACTATGCATAGTTTACTTCGCATTTGACGTGAGTTCAACCAAAGCTTCCTTGGTTAAGTGTTGCACAAACGTTGGTCACGACTTGAACTCGAGTCAAACAATTGAATTTTTCTGACTATACCTTGATCACAGTTTAACTGCGATATACGTCAATATTCGGTTTTTTCATAAATTTTATTTTCATAATTTTTGGGCTAAATAAGTAAAAATAAAGCTAAAAATATATTCTTAATTTGTGTTTTAAAATGAAAATGCACCTAACTATTATTATTGAATGTGACTTTAATATAAAATAACCTACAAAATTTCCTTATAAATTCAAAATCAATTTTTAATTTGATATTTCAATAACGTTATAATATAATTGTAAAAGAAATATTAAATACATGAATAATTTATATATATTTATTGTGTACCACTGTAAATAAATATTAAATACATATATAATCATTATATATTTACATATTTTGATTATTCGTACATAATTCTAGGTTTCTATTATTATTTTTTCCTTATCCTATTCGAGCAATAGAAAAATTTCAACTTCCAGCCTATGTTCTTTGCCCTCAATAGAAGATATGGAATAAGATTCTTCAGACGGCGAAAAAAGGCTTTAGTGAAGTACTAATTTTATATCATACAAGTACTCGGAGCAACAGATTATGCACATTATAATAATGTTGATTATGCACCAAGTCAGTCACTTGGTGCACTTATCAACAATTTTTCCTGACAGTACCTTTGAATACACATACAAGAGTAGAGAAAAATTCTAATAGGGCCCATGTTGCAACAGGAATGGCAATTAATATTGACCGTGTCCTAACGACAATTATATCTTGTGCCGTTTTATATAATTTTTGTATACAACAGCATGATACGATATAAATTCCTGTAGAACTATTGCAGAGCGATGAACCAAACATTTGAGAGGGTAATGATACCAATGTGGCTGTACGTAGTGCATTAATCCAAACAGTTATTGGTGTACCCTAAAAAAATTAATACAATATAATGTAATAATTAAAACAAAACCACTTTATTATTTTTTATAGTTTAATTTTTTTATTAATTCTAATTCAATTTATATTTAAGTCATAATTGTACAGCATTCTTGCTTTATTTTTCTCTATTAGCGCAGCCTGGTATTTACTCTTATAATAAACTTTTATAATGTGTTATTATTATTATTTTTTTAAATTATGTTTCTTGCTTGTCTTTTTTTTTTGTTAGGATTGGAAGGTTCAGGATTAGCTTCTTGTTGCATTTCAGGTTCTGGTTCTGGTTCAACTTGATAAAAAATATGAACTAAAGCCAGTTCTGAATCAGTTAGGTAGGCAGGAGGTGGTGGTAAAATATATAGGCTAAAATACAGTTATCGACATATTTTCAATAATTTGTTGTTTCCATCGGAATCGACACTATATCAGTACTACATCGAAAACTGTTTTTTTCAAGAAACCAGCTCCTAAACAGATACTGAAGAGCGTACATTTAATTCACAAATGTTCTTTTTAGTTTGTTTATTATTTTTTTAAAATTAAAATACAAATATTTAATTTGTTTTGTGTCTCTTCACGCAACTTGAGTTAAATTCATTTGTAATCTGGTACCAAATTTTCTTTTTTTTGAATTGTTCAATTATCACATTTTTGTCTTCAGTAATATGGGAATATCTGAAAAATGATAAATACAAATTTTAGGTTATGTTTTAAGAATAATTTAAAAATATTTAGATTTCAAAAGAAATAAAAATATATGTATACTTACTTACCGAAAATATCTAGAAAAATGTTTTTATCGGTGTTGGTAAAGTTTGGTGTTCGTGAATTCATTTTTTAGTTCATTTTAAAACGTTTTAATTCTTGACAGCTGATTACTGTCACGTGAAGTACAGTTCACATTAGCAAAAAATATCTGTGCATAGTAAACCAATTGTTCCACTGACCAAGCTTTAAAAAATGTTTATGCAACGCAAAATAAAACTGACCATCAGTCAGACTTGACCATTAGTCAGTTGTTACCATAGTCAACTGACTTTTCAGAAACCGGCCCTAAATTATCACCGAGCCTCAGACACTTACCTTACGAACAACGACTATACAAGCTGAAAGTAACATCTCTTGAACACAGAAGACTTCGAGGTGACCTCATTACGGTGTACAGGATTTTTAAAGGGGACTTTACCAGTGATCTAACTAATCTGTTTGCGCTTAATCCGGACAGTCGACTACGTGACCATCGTTTTAAATTTGTGCGTGAAAATTTTTTAAAAAATGTGCTTTCATACTTTTTAAGCAACAGAACGTTTAATGTGTGGAGCAGCCTGCCAGATAATGTGGTTGCATCGTCGTCTTTAAACGCTTTCAAAAATTATTTGGACTTGATGTTATAACTTATAACTTGTTTTTTTTTTTTGTTTGTTTTTTTTTTTTCTCTTTATTCTTATGTCAAATTGTTAAGTAATTTAGTTTATAGAAATATATTTTGTTAAAATGTTAGCTTTGCAATGTTCAATTTCAATTTGGAGCAACGCAAGCCTTGGCTTCCGCTCTGTTATCTATTTGATAATAATAATAAAGTATCTGACAGTAAAAAGGGGATGGACTCAGTGCTGTCCATTATTTTTGCTTCTTCGGTACTTCCTTCTAAGAACAATAGCCCTAGGAGATAACACAGAAATATGTTATACGTACATAGCCTACGTCTGTTGCAGCACACAAATTCGATGTTAAAACCGAGCAGTCGATGACGGCGTGTGTGAAATACTGCAATGGTTAGAACTAGAGATGAACTAGTTCATGAAAAAAACGGCTCATTACGCGCCGGATCAGTACGCTTACTGAAGTGAGCCGACTCATCAAATTTAGATGAACTGGTTCACCGTTCACTGCATAGTTTACAAGATTTGGCTAGATGTTTGTGAGATTGAGCTCTGTGACGGATCGATGTTCATGTCGAGGTGTCGTTCGTGACGGTTTAGCTTGTGATGCATTATGTATATAGCAGTTCTTAATTGAAACTTACCCGCCCTACCTTTGGGTTATTATTCAAAAAGTAGGTAAAAAATCATCATGATGACTAAACTAAATTATTGTAAACTAAAAAATTGCAGATATTTACACACGACTGGTAAATGAAAAACAAAAATAAATAGTCATGCATTTATTTTTTTGTACTTGAACGTACGGGATATGGCTTGTTGCGTTAGGGCGATAATATAGCGGACGTATCACGTACGTTCGTATGGATAGGGCGGTTAAAATATGAAAAAAATATATATTTTTTTTTATTAATTTATTTCACTATCAGGTACGTCTTTATGTCTTTTTTACCATTTTATTACTATTTTATCTTCATTCTGACTATTTTATATCTTCATAATTGTATTTTAATTTTAATTTTTTTTTTTTTTTTCTTGCTTTCGTAGTGCTCGAATGAGCGAAACTAGTCAGCTACTACAATAAAGAACAAGGCAATCAAAAAGAAAAAAAAAACTCTACAACTCAATCTTTTTTGAGTTATAATTTCGAAAAAAGTAAAACAAAAACATTAGGTAAACATAATGAACTAAACATTTTCACTTACCAGTACTAAAAAATATAACTTATGCAACTTAATTATTCTAAATTGTAATTTAAAAATAATATTTCACTACTCTCTAGTATGTTTTTTTTTTCAGTGGTAATTTCACCTACTTTTGATAAAATTCTTTCACACGGAACTGAGGTTGCAAGTACACATAATCTTTTTTAACATAATTATATATGTAGAATTGGGTAGATAATTATCTTAACCACCTTTTGCACTTATAATTTGTCCACAAAATTCACACTTAGCCTTATTATTATCAAGTTCGATAAAAAATTTCCAAATAATTCTACTTTTTCGGGAAGCCATTGTACTTTTGTAAATTTATTTTTCCAGTAAAATACGTTCTATTTGTAGAGCAGCCTCCTTAAAATTAAAGTGATTTTATCGACCGTCAACATATATAAGGAAGGTATTGTGATCATACAGATTTTGACATTTCGAGATTTCGATGGATCTCCACGAATTGAGGTTCATAACGTTTTAACTATTTTAATGCATGATATCTGTCTGTCTGTCGGTCCGTGTACCCGTGCAGAGCAAATTCGGCTAAAAGGATTTTTATGAAACTTCATATTTAAGCTTTTGACAACAATGGCACAAGTTGGTCAACTTTTGGTAAAAATCGGCTAACTAGAAATGGGAGTTTAATCATGTTGGTTTTAAGATTTTTGCGAATTTCACAACAGAGAAATATTTAGAAAAAATTTATTTAACAAAAGTTGCTGTAAAGGCAATAACTAACAACTTTTATTTGAGACATTTTTTAATAAAGCAGCATAAATTAAAAAGGTACTTTGGAATGGTGGTCGGTCCTGTGGTGGCCACTGCTGTTTTTATTTTACATTTAACCTGACAATTGCAAAATACTCATAATAAAAAAGTTAGATAATTCACTTGTTTATAATCTTATTTGGTATTTATTTATCTTTTTTATTTCTTTAAAGCAAGGTAGATAGAGACGGAGCTAGTCAACAAGTCATTGACAATTACGCCTTGAATCATAAAATGCAAAGTAGGAGACGCACCACGTGCATATTGGAAACAATCGTATTGAAGAATATATACGGGAACTGACTGACGTTCTAAGCTGCTGTATCTCGGAGGTCCGCTTACTGAGGCGATCGGTAATTGAGCCGAAATGCCCATCGAGATCAACGGAGAAAATTAGTCGGTATGGAGTCACTTCGAATGAGGCGGGATATGGGCGGGTTTTGCTTGCTCCATAAACTCGTTAATGGAGTTATTTCTTCACCGCAACTTTTAGAAAGAATAAAAATAAGGGTACCTATTCGTTCGACGAGGACAAATGACACCTTCATAGTATCCCGGCACAGAACCTGCTACGGAAGTGATGTCACCATTGACAAGATCTGCCATCTATACAATTCCGTCTGCTGCAGTGTTCATAACCCAGCAGATATTTTTTGCTCCACACTAGTCGAATTTAAAAGAAGCATTTTTATTGACGTATTAATTGTACTAAATTTTTATTATCTTTTTTCTTTCTTTTATTTGTGAAATTATTATGTATGAACATGTTTTGTTATGTATTATTTAGGATTGAACCTGTAAATACAAAATACTTAAATAAATAAATAAATAAATCTCTAGTTAGAGCCGGTGCCGGCGCCAACACCAGTTTTGCCGGTGTAATAATAATAATAATAATAATAATAATAATAATAATAATAATAATAATAATAATAATAATAATAATAATAATAATAATAATAATAATAATAATAATAATAATAATAATAATAATAATAATAATAATAATAATAATAATAATAATAATAATAATAATAATAATAATAATAATAATAATAATAAAAGGTTGCTGAAGTTTGAGATTAGTGGACGCTTGTCAAGACCTGACAAACCCCATAATAATAATAATAATATATTTATTACAGTTTTTTGTATATGTACATACAATAACTTACGTCAATATTACAATGATAATGAATGACACAGAAAATACATATATCAGTAAATTCTTACGTTAGACATTATTACATAACATTTGTTAGTCTTCATTGATGTTCTTGATAAATTCAATGACATCGTAATATGCACGTTTCAAGAGAAAACTTTTAATTTTCTTCTTAAATTGGTTCTTATTTAGACTGGTTATTGTAGTATGCAACTTATTGTACAGGTAAATGCTTTTGAAAAGAGGCAAATTCCTACTTGTACTATACCTATAAAATGACACCTTAAATAAATAAATCCTTATTCCTAGTAATATAATTATGACTTGCTGCACCCGTGCTTCGCTACGGTATATTGACGATCTAATTAGTGTCATTAGTGTAAAATACTCAGTTTGTTTTTAAACATGTGTATGGGTAACATTTGTAAGCAAAAACCTAGTCGATATCTCATTTGTCCAAATAGATATTGAGGAATTCGTGAAAAAACATTTTACTCTTTTTCACCAAATAGAGGTCGAACTTCAAAAAATCCTTTCTTAGTGAGTTCTTACGTCAAACTAAATAAAAAAAAAATTTTTTTAAATGTTAAAAAATGTAAATATTTTAAAAAGTCATATATGTGCCAAAAAGGAATATTATAACTTAACAAACGAAGGACATACGAAGGGTTCTATATCCTGAAGGCAGAGCCACCCTTTTAGGAGTTGATTAGGGTAAAATTTTAAAATAAGTTTAAGTTTAAATAAGTATGGGTAACTTTTGTAAGCAAAAACCAAGTCAATATCTCAATAGTCCTAAGAGATATTAAGGAATCCGTGAAATCAAATTTCAGCCCTTTTCACCCCCTTAAGGATCGAATTTTGAAAATTTCCATATTAATGGGTGCTTATGTCATGGAAGGAATATATTTTCCGAATTTCATGTTTCTATGTCAAGGGACGTGCTATCAAATAAAAAATACCTATTAACCCCGTTAGGGATGAAATTTTAAAAAAATGTCAAAACACTTACTAAATATTTTAAAAAGAAAGCTACATAGGTTTCTATTTAATAGAAATCTATGTAAGGTTTCTATAATTCGCCCCGAATGTAGATTCATCCCTTTAAGGATTGATTAGGGCAAACTCCTGAATTTCTGTTGCAATCATTTGTATGGGTAACCTTTGTAAGCAAAAACCAAGTCGATATCTGATTGGTTCTAAGAGATATTGAGGAATTCCTGAATATCATATTTCACTCCCTTTTTACCCCCTTAGAGGTCCACTTTCGAAAAATCTCTTCTTAGTGGAATATATTTTGCGGAATTCATGTATCTATGTCTAAAAAACGTTCTATCGAATAAAAAATAGCCATTTACCCCTTTAAGGGCGAAATTTAAAAAACTGTCAAAATTATTTCGAGGTATTTTAAAAAGACATCTTTGTGCCAAAACGGAATGTTATGACTCAACAAACACAGGAAATATGACGGGATGTATAATTCACCCCGAATGTAGATTCACCTCTTTAGGGCTTGATTAGGATAAAATACTGAAATAAGTCTTGGGCCTCTAATAAATGATTATACATCAGACTTACCTCAGTTCACAAAAATGTTACAAGCCTTGTATCCAAGGCTCAATGATACAATTCTCAGAGCTAAATTTACACGAATTATTAATAAATTAACTAATAACTAATAATATAAACTAAAATATGACAACAATTTCGTGGAATATAAACGGTGTACTGTCACATATACCAGAACTACAAATACTATTGTCAAAACATCAAACAGACTATATATGCCTCCAAGAAACGCACCTTAACCTAACAAAATACTCAACATTAAAGGGTATCATATTTACCGCACAGACAGGGTACAAAATACGTATGGTGGAGTGGCCATATTAGTCAACCAAAAAAACCATTCAACAAAAGTATCCCTCCAAACTAATCTGGAAGCAGTAGCAGTTAGAGTACAGTTTTCTGAAACTTGCACCATATGCTCCATATATATCCCGCCCGACAATACACCGACACCAGCAGAATTAGAAGATTTAATCAAACAACTTCAGTCACCGTTTATCCTAACAGGAGATTTCAACGCTCACAACACCTTGTGGAACGGCAACTACAGAAACAGTCGAGGAAAAGTGGTTGAAGAGTTTTTAGACAACACCCTGCTTACCCTTCTAAACAATGACTCTCCAACCCATTTCTGCTCACGTACTGGTAGCTTCTCAACAATAGACCTTGCAATATGTGACCCAAAAGTCGCGCCTAACTTACTATTTGAGGTTCTCCCGTCTGTATGTGGAAGTGGTCACTTCCCTGTCCGGCTAGAAAACATTCTCAAAGAAGATCAGATATTTACCATAACAAATAAATGGAACTTTAAAAATGCTAATTGGGACCTCTTCACGGCGCACCTGCAAATACAGGACTTCACACTAACTGAAGAAAACGACATAAATAAGATAGTAAATACATTTACCAGGCAAATACAAGAAGCAGCGGAGAATTCTATAGAATACAAGAAACCCGCAAAATACAAAAGACCCGTCCCGTGGTGGACTAAAGCCTGCGAAGAAGCTATAAAAAAAATGTAAAAAAGCACTCAACATTTACAAAAAATGTAAAACTATAGACAACATAATTGAATTTAAGAAAAGAAAAGCAATAGCAAGACGTACAATTAAAGACAGTAAATCTCAATCGTGGCAGCAGTACACTACAACAATTAACCCAGACACACCTATAAAAGATATATGGCAAAAAATTAATAAAATTAAAGGCAAAAATACCTCACACCACATAACTACAATAGTAAAAAATAATAACACAATAACCAAACCGCAGGAAATAGCTGATACATTTGCAGAAACATTTGAGGAATGCTCAAGTGATCACCACTACAATGCACAGTTTTTGGCGTATAAAAAGGAGACTGAAAAAACAGAACTTCAAATTGAACCAGATAACCACCCATTAAATCTCCCTTTCACCAAATGGGAAATCAGTTCCGCTATAGCTGATCTAAAAGACGCGAACAGCCCCGGTCCAGACAACATCCCGTCCGAAATGATAAAACACTTTCCGGAAAAAACCAGACAAGCACTACTACAAATATACAATAAAATTTGTACCACACACGTTTTCCCGGACAAGTGGAGAGAAGTTTTTGTTATTTCTATCCTTAAACCCTGTAAAAATCCCACTCTAACAACAAATTATAGACCTATATCCTTATCAAATGTCCTTTGTAAACTACTGGAAACAATGGTTAATAGAATACTTATGTGGTTCTTGGAAACAGAACACTTACTTACAGACATCCAGTGTGGATTCAGGAGAGGAAGATCAACAACAGACCATCTTATGTCATTATGTACCGAAATACAAAATGCGTTTGTCAATAAGCAACACTTAGTAGCCGTAAGCTTCGACTTAGAAAAAGCTTACGATATGACATGGCGGTATAACATCCTAAAAAAATTAAAAGAATATAATATACCTGAAAATATGATCCACTTCGCAAAAAATTTTCTTATAAATAGACGTTTTCAAGTAAAAACACATGGATGTATCTCAAAAACAAAAATTCAGCAAAATGGTGTACCGCAGGGCTCACCACTTAGTGTATCATTATTCCTAATCGCAATAAATACAATATCTGTAAAAATAAAATTCCCTGTCAAAGCACTACTCTTCGCCGACGATCTAGTAATATTTTGTAAGGGTATAAATATTCACACCATACAACAACATCTGCAGACAGGAATAAACGAATTAGAGACATGGACAACTCGAACTGGATTCAACTTCTCGGTATCTAAAACCAGAGCCATACAATTTTGCAGGCTTCGAGGTACACAGATTAAACCAAAACTCCAACTAAAAAACTTGGATATTGAATTGGTAGATAAAATAAGATTTCTAGGCCTTCTCTTGGATCAAAAACTTTCATGGAAACCATATATTAAAGAAATAAAAACAGAATGTTTCAGAAGACTAAATATCTTAAAAAGCCTATCACATCACGAATGGGGAGCCCACACAGATACGATGCTGACAATATATAAAACACTAATACGATCAAAAATAGATTACGGATGTATTATGTACAGCAATGCAAGTAAAACACTATTAAAATCAATGGAAACAATACAGAACACTGCCATCAGACTTGCAACTGGAGCATATAGCACAAGCCCAATCTCCAGTCTTCTGAACATAACTGGAGAGTATCCTCTCAGTATCCGTAGAAAACAAGTTTTATTAAAGTATGTCACAAACCTATCATGTAAAGCAAACCATCCTACTTTCCCACGCATATTTACTACCCGCAACAACATCCATCAAATCCAACACCCATCAGTCAACCCAGTCCATATCAAAATAACAAATAATTTCAACGACCTCAATATTTCCATCTCCCAGAAGATCCAGGGTGAAAATATTATCAAAACCCCGCCGTGGTTGATCAGTAAACCAAACTGCAATATACAACTCAGCAAGCTATTGAAAAGTGTCACCATCCCAGAAATCTATCTGCAAGAATTCTGCCAGATTAGCCACCAATACAAAGAATTTACGCCAATATACACCGATGCCTCAGTTATTGACAACAACTGTGGAACAGCTGTAGTAGAGAACGATCGAATACACCAGTATAGCCTACCAAGACCTTCTAGTATATATACAGCAGAAGCAATAGGGATATTAAAAAGCTTGGAGATAATAGAAGAAAAGAACAAAACAAAATTCGCAATATTCACGGATTCTTTGAGCGTACTGACAAGCATCGAACAGATTTACTCAAAAAATTCATTAGTACAATCACTCCAAGAAAAGCTTCACTATCTTAAAACTCGGGGAATAGAAGTACACTTTATCTGGATCCCGTCACACGTTGGTATCCAAGGCAATGAGAAAGCCGACGTTGCTGCTAAAGAGGCCACCCAAAAGGAACCACCCTTGGACATAAACATTCAAGCAACTGACCTTAAAAATGAAATTACTAAAAGGCTAATACAAAAAGAAGAAAGAAAATGGCAAGACCTAAGAGACAACAAACTACGACGAATAAAAGAAGAAACCAAAAAATGGAAATTCGAAGGGACAAGAAGACAGCAATAGCAACGACCAGACTAAGAATTGGACATTCCAGACTGACAGACCAATATAGACTTGAAACCATATACCTGACAACTTACAAGAAGCCCTCAGAGACAAGGCTGAAAACCTGGAAAACCTCCACAAATTTTTACTTGACACAAATTTATACTCTGTATTATAATAATAATTCATGTAATAATATAAACACAAATTATAATGTAAATTAATAATGTACGGGCACTAATCACAATAGCAGTGGATGTGCCTCTGTTTTTGTTTGTTAAATAAAATTTTTAAAAAAGTTTTGGGCATTTGTATAGGTAATCTTTATAAGCAAAAATCAAATCGCTCATAACTTATTGGTCATTTTCTTTTATAAAAAGAAGTACATTTAAAATACACAGGAACCGTTAGAACACATATGGAACCGTTAGAATGGCGAGCTGTTTATATAGTTCCTTACAATGATCAAGAGATTATGCCCCAGCCATTATCTTTATTACGCGTTTCTGTGTCTTAAAAACTCGATCACATGATGCTGTACTTCCCCATAACATAATTCCATAATTAATAATGGATTGAAAGTGGGAGAAGTAAACCATTCTAACAGTTTCATCTGACACATTACATTTGAATTTTTTTATCATGTAAACCAGCGATGTCAACAAGAGGCCCGCGGGCCGCATGCGGCCCATTTGAATTTTTGTTTTTCGGCCCTTCTTAAATGTTTAAAATGTTTCTTTCTGGACAGTAAATTTTCCAACCTGAAACATCGAGCAATGTGCATTACAGCTGCAATAGAACCTACCGATGTCTGTGAATATTTCTTCTCGAAACTATAAATCGAAGAATCAAAACTGGCTGACGAATGAAAATATAAATAATCAATTGCATTGCGCGTCAACTAAATTACTAGTTGAAATTAAAAAATTTGCAAATAATATAAAAAAACAAGTTTCACATTAAAATTTAATATGAAGCTTGTTTTTTAATTTTATTGATTTTTAAATAAAATTATTAAAGAATATAAAATCTAGTAGTGTGAATAATTTATCTTGTTTATATGTGTGGCCCACAATCGACCAATAAGATTTGTTTGACCCAGCAAACGATTTTGGTTGGACATCACTGATGTAAACTATGCTATTTACTGGAACCCAAGGAACTTCACAGTGGAATCCTGATATAACGCATTGTTACTAACATGTTTATTCATGCTAAATATCACGGTTTTAGTTTTTTCGCGATTTAGGCTTAAACTGTTACTGGTAAACCACTAAAAAGTTTGCTCCTAGTAGCGCTAGTTGCTTGCTAGACATGCTCATAATCAACATAGTCATCGATGAATGATGATACATCGACAAAAAGTACTGTCATGGCCACTTAATTTTCTGGCAGGTCTTTAATGTACGTTAGGAATAGGAAAGGTTCAAGAATAGTTCCTTGTCCTAGTCTCATGTTAACGGTTCTGGGTGGAGAGAGGATATTTTGGAATCAAACCTGCTGTTGCCTGTTTATTAGGAAGTTTGACAGAAGTTCTAGCACTCCACCACGAATTCCATAATAACACAGTTTTTCCCGTAGTATTTCAGGACTCACACAGTCAAAAGCTTTAGTGAGGTCACAGAAAGATCCAACTACATGTTGTCCTTTTTCCAGGCTTTCCATAATTTTATTAAGCAATTGGATTGCAACTTTAGTAATAGACTGATGTGTCCTGAAACCAACTGATTTTTCGAGAAAATACCGCTTTTCTCAAAGAAATCTGAAAATCTATTTTTTATCGCCTTTTCAATGATTTTTGAAAATACAGATGTTATAGATATAGGACTATAGTTTTTAGTTCCCTAGAAATCCTCAGTTTTCTCGGGAAAAACCTGTTTCAAAACATGAGTTGGTGATAATGGCGGCAGCTGTGCGCTTCAATAGCTCTACAATTATGCCGTAGATATCAAAACTCCGGCTATTGTTGAGGCCACTGATCAGGGTACCAATTTCTGCTTCGATAACCGGTGTAAAAAAGAAACTATTGGTAGTGTTGATTCTCTTTTTCTGAATTAAATCCATATAACTCGTACTAACTTTTGGTAGTTGGTGTGAAAGACTGCAATAGTTAAAGCCGGTGCTGGTCTGTGTTAAAACGTCCTAACGCCGAGTCATAGTAATATTTTTACGGATATTCCTGAGCGATAGCGGATTAGCAATTACAGATTTATAAATTTCCTTTCAAATTTATTGCTTAAAAGTTTATCATTTTTTCTGTTAAATTTTTGTGTCGCGACACATCCATTGGAAAGTACAATTCTAGAATTCTAGAGCAATAGATACAGGAATTAGTGTGGTCAAAATCCAACGGGCTGCCAGTGCCTAGAAAGAGATTTTTGATACAAAAGAAAATCTAAATAAAACTTTGAATGTTTTTAGTTGAAGTAATATTTGAGAGAGCATTTTTAATCCCCCTTTTAAAACTAAAATACGAAGAGCGAAAGGAAAGAGATACAATAATGAATGCATGTAAAAAGAGGAAAATTATAGACCAACCTCTTTTAACATGCCCCTTTATTCGCAGTTCCACTTGAAAACATTACAAAATACAAAATATTCAACTAGGTAGCCACAATCATAAAAATTACTCTTGAAAATCAATCATAAACTATTTGATATGCGATACTGTTTTGCATAGTGATGGAAAGAACAAAAGCAGTTTTATCCGCACATCAAATGTCAGAATAAATTTTAATTATTATATTTATGCCCAACATAAAATATCTATCAAAACATAAAAAAAATACTTATAAATCATATAATATGAGGATATGAGAATTATTCTAAACAGTTCAGTTCTGAAATCAACTCAAATTTTTTATTTTACTCACAAATCATCCAGCATTGTTATATTTAGTAATATTTTAATATACTCATTTGTTACTTTCATATGTTTCTTTTAATTTGTTCACTATTGCTATCTGGAGAACTATATTAGCTTCGAGGTTTGTTAAATTAGAAAACAATTGCATAATGGCCGTAACATGTAGCACTGGTGGACATTTTTACTTGTGTACTCTATAGACGATGTGTCAATGCTGGCCAAGTAAAAAAATAGTGTACAGGAGCCAGCGCTTGTAAAATGGAGTCTGACAGTGAAAGTGAGGATATGGTCGCAACTTTGATCTTGCTTTTGATATTTAAATTAGATTAAAAGTACAAAAAATTACTTTTTACTTTAAGGACACTTCATAATTACGCAAAAATTGTTATAACCTTCCTTTTGAGCACAACACACTCTACTGATGTGATGACAACCCAGCAAACATTGAACCCTAGGCCGAATGCCGGCAAACTGCTTTTTCTGTTGGTAAATTGCTGGCACCAAAAGTTTGTGCAACGCCAGTATTATAATGTACTTCACATTTGTATTTCGCACTCGTCCTATACGAAGTACTTTACCAGCATTTTATAAGCACTCCTTATTTTTGTTAATATGTTACATTTTAGTTTTGTTTTAAAAAATTTTTAAGCAACTTTCTATTCTTTTTTATTCTGATAAAGTCGATAAATTATTGTTTTACACAGCTATCTCTTCTTCACTCATACTTTTTACTTAAAACTAAACTTTTTTTGAATGTAATAATTTGAAAAGTCGGCTGGCCTTCGAGGGTTAGTCAGTACAAGTTGAGACGTGTTTGTGGACAGTTTGTCAAGAAATGTATTTGAACAGTTATTGTTTTATGAGCTTTATACAGTTTTTTTTTGTGTGATTTATGTGTGTTTTGTTAGATTTAAAGACGTAGTTTACACTAACTGTTTCATGTTAAATTGTTTAATTTTTAGTTTAGTTCAATTGTAGTTTTTTTTCATGTAATCAAATTTTCAATTATTTATAAATCTGAAGATTATAAATATGTCATTTAAAAAATATAATTTGTCATATTTCATTTTGAATAGTGACATCTTAAATATTTTGTGAATATAATACTAACCTAAAATAATACAAACATAATCCAAAACTGTAAAGCCTTTTTTACAATATAACCAAGTTTCTAAAAGTCAGTAATACACTATAAAAATCACCAAAATAACCAGATCTATAATCCGTTCAAAGGTGAGTATGCAGTACAGGACATATGGAGTAGTTCTTTTTCATACTCTCGTATGGGTTTACACAATGACGCTATCCTTTTCTTGCTTGTTGACGTTGCCAGCTCTAAAACGCGCTGCGCTGAATGGTCAATTGTTCTTTTTTTAGTGTTATTTTGAGTTTTATAAGAGTTGATTTTTGTAATTCATACGAGTTTTTCATATTATTATAATTGACACATTTGACACTTTTACAACATTTGGCAACACCGCTCCCATTTGCCATAAGAGCAATACTGCATTCTCACCTTTGAACGGACTATAGTTCTTACAAAAGTGAACAGCTTATAGCATTAATGCTTATGAAATTTGATTATTGAATTTATTTTAACAAGTATGATTTCTTTAGGTTGGCACTCTTCAAGTCAGGGGGATAAGATGTGGTAGACAATACAAGACGAATATTGGCGAAAATTATTAGTCACCCCTTATCTTTAGGATGCAATTGGTTTAGACGAAATGGCAGAAAACCATTTTCTTAAAATTCTTCATTAAATTAATAAATTAAATAAACTAATTCCTGTTATTCCTGAAATTATATTTATTTAATATTTATAAATAAATCAATAAATTATAACTGTTAATACAATTTACAATCGGCCAGTTTTACCATCGTTGAATAAATTTATTTAACAACTTAAGTTAACAATATCGCATCATTCTATTGACAGCAATGTTCATTTTTTCATTAATAGTTTAAAACCGATGCGATATTGTCAACTTTATTTGTTAAATAAATTTATTCGACGATGGTGAAAATGGCCAAATGGGTATTTATTTTGCACCTAACCATTAATTTATTTTAATACTGGGTAAGTACACATATGTTATATTTGAAATACTAGAGAGAGGGTATAATATAAGCACTGGTCCGTCAGAAATAAATCTTGCAACTAATGCGATAATTTTGCACTTTACCGCTGCTGGGCCAGCAATTGATACATCAATGGGCCAACTAACGGCCACGGGGACACCGGGGTACTGGCCCAGTGCGAAATTACAGCACTGGCTCATTACTTTCAATGCCGGGGAGTATGTGCTTCAACAGTATTGGCCCGTATAAAAAAATTTTCCTGGGAAGTGTGCGCGAGTCGTGTACAGTGTAATGTCGTGTAATGTGTGTACAGTGCTAACATGCATGTACAAGTCTGCACCGATGTTGGTCAAACTCCTTTGACTTGTGATAGAATTCCGCATCGGAAGCGAACGTTTGCTAGCGGCAAACTCAACCTACGCTGGCTGTGACTTGTGACTTGTTACCCCTACACACGATCTGCGAAGCTAGACAAGTATAAACATTGGCCGTGACTTGCCACGCCGTCTGTAGGCACCATAAGAGAAAAGCAAGGAGAGAAACAATTTATTTACGAATGGTATGACAAGTCGTTCACAAAATACGTTGTGAAATTTTCTTATTATAATTAAGAACTCACAATTGTTGTTCTATTATTTGAAAGATAATTTTATTCTTCACTAACTGGAGTACCCGTACTTCTTACGGTTATTCTTAATGTACATTTTGGCTGTAACGTAAATGAACTTATCGTTTCTTTATTCTAAACCACTCCTTTGTATAGATATACTTTCAATGTAAAGTTAATAATAAGTGAGATACTTCGTTTATAGGTAACTCTCCACATAGCACCTCAAATATACGAGGTAAGATCAAAAAGTTCGTGCAATATTTGAAATTCTCGCGCTACATTTGATTGATAAACTTTTTTGTTGTCATGTTGGTTACGCTGTCTTTATAATAATAATAATTGTTTTTTGACTAAATTACAATAATATGTTTTAAGTTAGTCAGTACAATCGTAAATATACCATTCAATAAAATGTACAGGAAACAATATGGCAAACAATATATACATATACAATATGAAAACATTTAGGTTGGTAGTAATTGTGTACCTAGAGAATGAAATAAAATAGAGAATTAGATAAAATAATGAAAAACAGCATCAATTACAATTTTAAATACAATAAAAATTATTCAGAATTTATGTTGTAAAAATTCATTTATAGAATAAAATGCATGGTTGATAAGGAAAATTTTGATAGTATTTTTAAAAGAGTTAAAACTATTGGAATTGAAGTAGTCTGGCAATATGTAAATTTATAAGAATAATAGTTGTTACTATTTATAGATTTAGTAAATCTTAAAAATGGTGGATAAATCTTTGAAAATGGTGGATAAAATGGTTTTTATTCCTCGTGTTATAATTTAATTTGAATTTATTCAAAAGTATTACATTCGCTTAAGTTTTTATATGCTAACAATGATTTTTAATTTTATAAAGTATCACTTGCAGTCGGCTCTATATTATATTTTATATTTATTTATTGAGAACTATCAATAAGATAATACATAGACTATTAAGTCATTAAATGATATACATATATATAACAGTGTTTACATTTACATTATAATTGAAAAAACGAAACAAAAAACAAAAAACACAACAAAAAAGTTTGTACCTATAAATTTACATAACTAAGATAAGTTCACATATAAATGTAATTAAGTAGTTAATCTTCAATTCAATATTTCCGACCAAAAGAGTTAAGTGCAATTTTTGAAGTAATTGTATATATTGTATTTAATTTTTTTTATATTTACCGACATTTTTATATATTCTGGTAAAGAATTATATTCTCGATACCCTTTGATAAATAATGAGTTTGTAGTTATATTTAAGTTCGTTTTTTTATATGCGTAGATATTATTCTTAGCGCGAGTGTTATAATTATGTACTTCATAGTTGTATGTTATAAAGTCACTTAAGTAATTTGATTCCCCCTGAATAATTTTATAAATAAATACGAAAGTGAGAATTTTAATTTTATTTGTCACATTAACTAAATTTAATGTGTTGAGCATTATGCGAATGGGTGTTAGCCTTCCACACCCAAGAACAATTCTCATGCCTCTGTTCTGAAGCTTTTGCAGGGCCTCAATACTAGTGTTATTAAGTAAATACAGTACAGTAGCGCAGTAATCAAAATGTGGTTGAATTATTGATTTGAAGATTATGGATCTTGCCCAACATGTTAAGTGCTTCGATACTCGAGAGAAAAAATATAATTTCTTTGATATTTTTTTATGTATATAATCAAAATGACTTTTAAATGTTAAGCAAGAGTCCAGCATTAAACCAAGATATTTAATTTCTGTAACAAATTCAATATTTTCTCCATCCATTTTTAATTTGAATGAAGAGATATCAATTTGAGTTAGCTTATGTTTAGTCGTAATTATCATTACTTTGGTTTTTTTTGCATTAAGTTTTAATTTATTACATTTGAAATACTGTTCTACTTTATCAAGCTGTATTTGCATACGAGCTAATGCTTCATGTACATTGTTACTATTAACTGCTAAGCATGCATCATCTGCAAATAAGTTTAGTAAGTCGCATTCCATGGCATACTGAATATCATTAATATAAATTAAAAATAACCAGGGAGCAAGTACACTTCCTTGTGGACAGCCAACATCATTAGACAGGATGGAAGAAATATATTCGTTAATTGCAGTCTTTTGAGATCTATTCGATAAGTAATCGTCGAACCAGTCAAAAACTGTTCCACCAATACCGTATGCTTTAAGTTTATCTCTTAATATATCCCTATCAACAGTTTCGAAGGCGCGTTTCAGATCCAAAAAAACAACAATTACGAACCCCTTCTCATCTACAGACTTTTTCCAATCCGTGATAGTTAACTGTAACGCTGTCTCACAGGAGTAACCAGATCTAAATCCCGACTGATTACTATAAATGAGTTTATTTTCATTGAAATATTTATTTAGCTGATTGTAGGCGGCTGTTTCCAATATTTTTTCAATGCATGGCAAAGTATTTATTGGTCTAAACTGTGATGCTTTATTAGTGTCTTTAATTTTTGGAATTGGTGTTACCGTACTAGTTTTGAGCTCGTTGGGAAATTTACCTTTTTCTAGGGATGTGTTTATAAAATGCAATATAACATGATCAATTATTTGAAATATATTTTTTATAATTTTACCATTTAATATATCAAATTCTTTATATTTATTATCAAGTTTACCTACTATTTTTTTCAGTTCATTCATATTTAATTTTTCAAATGAATTTAATGCGGAAGTCACATGAATATTTTTAAGCTGGTTTGTCCTCTATAGGACAAACCAGCAATGATTCTGGGCGTTCTGCGTTGCAAGGACAAAATTCTTTTTGTAGCGGGCGAATGGCCCCTTGCTAATAGTGCATAAGCGATCTGAGACTGGAAAAGTGAGAAATAAACTATCCGCATAACATGCTCAAATACCGAATTCGCTAAATTTCATATATGATACATGATATATGATACTACATAATTTATTGGAGGGATCGGTTACATGCTGATCCCATTAGAGAATGGGATCAACATGAATACCTAAGAATTTAATTACTAAAGAAATTCGTTACTACTAGACAATGCTTTATCTAGGTCATTAGATCTAACAATTAATGTAGTATCATCGACATATAGGATGCTTTTGATCTTTATTGATAAGGGAAAATCATTAATAAAAATTTGAAATAATAACGGGCCTAGAACAGAACCCTGAGGAACACCGTTATTTACAGGAAGAGGATCAGATTTTATATTATTAATAACTACGTACAGTTTTCTATTAAAGAGAAGATTTTACGAAAGCGCAACTGCTTTCATCAAAACCATATCTTTCCAACTTATTTAAAAGGATTAGGTGAGAATCGCAGTCAGAGGCTTTCGATAAGCTATAATACGGATTTGACGACCAATTTTTTTCTCAATTGGCAGCCATATTGGATGTATATTTTAGATTTGATAGCTAATTAAAGAAGTTGTGTTTCTATATATTGGGCGATTTTTTATTTTTCACTATGAGGGTTCAAAGAATATGCATTAAATTTTGCGTGAAAATTAAATCAAGTGCTGTAAAGTATTGGAAATGTTGCAGAAGTCATTTGGTGAGTCGAGTATGAATAAACGAGCGATTTACAAATGGTATAAACTCTTCCAAGATAGCCTTGAATCAGTCGAAGAAGATGCTAGAGTTGGGAGACCCAGCACTTCAACCACCAGAAAAAACGTGAAATAAGTTGAGAAAAAAGTTCTTGATAACCATCCAATTACAATTAGAGAGGTTGCTGAAGAATTTGGTATATCGTATAGTTCATGCAAAGAAATATTCACATGTTTTGGACATGGCGAGTGGACAGGCGAGTGGCAGCAAAATTTGTTCCGAAATTGTTACATTTTTAAAACAAAAAATATGCCGTAAAGAAGTCGCTCAGGAAATGATAGATTATGTCGCCAATGACTCAACATTGCTCCAATGCATCAAAACATAGAATTATCGAAACAAAGACGCAATCATCTCAATGGAAGCTTTTAAATAAACCAAGACCCAAAAAAGCACGCCAAGTTCGATCGAATGTTAAAGTTTACTTTTTTTTCGATTATCGTGGTATAGTGTACTATGAATGTATGAATGTATGTATACTGCAAGGTGTTACAGTTACTAAAAATACTATTTGAGCATTTTGCGTCGGTTACGTGAAGCAATTCGTAGAAAACAGCAATATTTATGGAAGACCAGTTCATACTTCATTGTTTATTCGAATCTTTCTGCCCAAAAATAGCACTGTAATGACACCGCAACCACCCTATTCACCAGATATAGCCACATGTGACTTTTTCTCTCCCAAAGAAGAAAAAAATAATGAAAGGACAACGTTTTACAACTACTGAAGAAATAAAAGCAAAATCGCTGGAGGAGCTAAACGCTACACCAAAATCTGCGTTTCAGAAATGTTTTGAAAACTAGAAAAAACGGTGGCATAAGTGCATTATATCCGATGGGGACTAGTTTGAAAGGGACAATATAAAAATTGATGAATAAATAAATTTTGTTTTGTCAATTAAAAAATTGCATAAACTTTTTGATCTCACCTCGTATATCTTATTAAAAACTGCATTGAGCAGAGAGGAATAGTTTCTTTTCTCATAGTCATTTCTGCAGTTACGTAATTGATTAATTAGATATTTCAACTTTATAAGTAATACTCCCCTTGACCCCTAAAAAATCCTCTTATTAAAAACTGCATTAAAAAGAAGAAAAAAAAACATGTTTCTTTATATACATTTTTGATGTAAAGTAAATATAAGTGAGATATTTCAAGATTTTAGTTTCAGCTTGCCCCCATAATCCTAAATATTCATTCAATCAAAAAATTTGTTTTCTTATTATAAACAATTTTTGTCTAATAAGTTTTTGCTGTTAAGTCATTAATAAGGGTTATATCAAAGGCTTTTTATTTAGGCTTTTTATTTAGACACCCTGTAATTTCTCAAATATTCATCTAAATGAAAAAATGCATGGAAATAAAAGATTTGTTTTTTTATTATAATCTGTCATAGAAGATTTTGCTGTAAAGTTAATAGATTAGAGAGACGGACAAAAATTGTTTTTTCGCTGATATCGTCTTATAATCATCTGAAATGTGTAGAAACCAAATATGAGGCAGAAAAAATAAAAAAAACAGACACGGACACAGCTTCCAATTTTATTAATATAGATAAAGATTTCAAATGTCAGAACTAACAAGCAATTGAAAATTTACGGGACGCGTAAATAATGTCATATGCCATTATGGGTACATAAAATCGCCTTTATGGGTACAACCCACTTACCACTTATACCGTGTCCTTCACCTAATAAAAGTTGTGCATACAACCTACATATACAGGGTGTATCAACAAAGAGGGAACAACATTTTTCTCATTATATACATATATGTATATTTCGTACAAGACACAACAACCAAGAATAATTACATTTTATGGTAACAAATTCACATTGAAATAAAATACATAAATACAATAAAGGAAATAAATAAATAAAAACAATAAATAAATAAAATGCAATTACAGTAGATTTAGGTTACAGTGCTATATCTAGATTAATCAACCATTCGGTAGCGGAGGGTGTGAGCGTATACAGGTCTTCATCGGTCCCAGTAAAGCGGTATAGAGGGCCACTAAGAGGACCTCTAGGGACCTCTAGAGGACCACTAAGATAGAGGGCCTTTAACAATGTGTTGCATTGTTTGTATCGAAGCTCCACATTGGCACTTAGGGTCTTGTATATAGCCCCATTTATGCAACATATCCGCGCATCGGCCGTGTCCTGTCCGAATTCTATTTAATCTACACCAAAAGCGGCGAGGTAAATCAAAGCCTGCTGGTTTTTCAATTGGTGTAAGATATTGTGTTGCAGTTTGGGGGGGGGCGGTATTTTGCCACTCTTGCATCCAAGTCTCTTGCAAGGTGAAATTGTCCCTTAGTGTGGCATATGGAGCCTTTCTTGATTTTAATCTATTTCTAGGTAAATTATCCAGATCATCATGGATAGGCAACTTCTGCTCCCTGTTTTCATTAATGCCTGCCATTAGATTTGTTAATGCTTGCTGACGACGTAAATGTGGTGGGGCTATGTATTATTTGGGACTAGATTTGACGGTTCCTGATATCATACGCATAGTATTGTTCAGTTGGGTATCTATCCTTCGTATGTATGAGCTATTTAGCCATATAGGAGAACAATACTCCGCAGCTGAATGTACTAAGGCTAAACTAGCTGTTCGTATTGTGTCCGCAGTGGCTCCCCAACTTGAACCAGCTAATTTTTGTATGATATTACTCCTGGTCTGGATTTTAGCAGCTGCCGATACTAAGTGTTGCTTATATCTCAGTGACCGGTCGAGAGTAACTCCTAAGGCTGCGGTTACAGTGGAAGCGCTAATACGCCCGAACTGTACTTCGGGCGTATTAGCGCGTATTCGAGCGATTAGATAGGTGGTTTTTAGTTCTAGCAGTTATTTTAATGACAAAAAAATAAATAAATGGGTTATTTGTATTAAGAATGCCACAAAAAATCAAAATATAAATAAAATTACATTTTAAAATGATATTAACCTTAACCAAAAAATGTTTATTGTAAGTATGAATTACAAACCTTAAACAAAACGGCCAAAAAGCACAATTCAAACGAAGAAAGTAACTAGATTGCAAAATCTAGTTCCGTCTAAACGTTTGGAATAGCCTATAATGCTCCAATTTCTTAGTAATTTAGAAAATATCCAGAAAGTTAATTTTGTGACACAATTCACCTTTGTTAAGAGTAATTTTATATATATTTTTTTCATCATTACATTAACTAAAAAATACGTCACTGTTATTCACGTACCACCAAGTCTTCTTTCAGGTACCACTACTGATACGCGTACTACCGGTTGAGAACCACTGGTGTTAACCATTCATACGTTGTTTTGTTTTTTATTATGTTTAGAATATGTAAAAATAAATATTTCTTCTTACCGCTAACTTTTAATTCATTCGCCACTTCATCCCATAATTTACGTGATTGATCACGCAATTGTATACACAGACTGTACCACAGAGCAAGTAAAACAAGTGGACTGTACGGAGATAAGAACTGTAGGTAGAACGCATACTCGCGCGAAGAAAACAAACAAATTTGAATTCAGCTATTCGGGCGATTTACAATACAAAGATGTGTACCTGTACACGCTTGAATCAGTCGCGCGAATGCGGCCGAGTACGAGCGTAGTCTCGCGCGATTGATAAGCTTCTACAGTAACCACACATGTGTATTTCTACACGCTACAAACAGTCGCGCAAATGCGGGCGAGTACGCGCGACTTACAGTTCGCGCGAACACGCTTCCACTATAACCGCGGCCTAAGTATCTTGGATGTGGTTCAACACTCGACGAGCAAAGTGGACTGAAAGTGTTTTTCTTGCTTCTCTGTTGTTAAGATGCAAAACTGGATACTTCTGTTTTTGCCGGATTTGGACATAATCTCCACTTTTGGAAGTATTCGTTTAAAGTGGCTAAGTCTTCAGTAAGTTTTTCTTCGGCTGTTTTGAAGTGTTCGCTTTGAAAACTAAAGCTATGTCGTCGGCGTACATAAATTTCCGGGATTTGGTCTTGGGTATATCATGACAGTATAAGTTAAACAACAGAGGTGCAAGAACGGAACCCTGAGGCAGACCATTATTTAAATGTCGGAGCCTACTAGATTCTCCATGTAGTTGTAGCCGAAAAATTCTGTCAGTTAGCATATTACTAATAAGATTGAATATTTTGGCACACGGGATTACTTTAATAAGTTTATAGAGAAATCCTTTTCTCCACACGGTATCATAGGCTGCAGTTATTCGGCCTATGTTTCTCATTTATTCTGAGATACATAAAAAGAAAAATAGTTCAACTGAAATATATAATAAATTTACTAAGCTAACAATTTTAGGAAATAAAATATATTGGACACATTTTTCAAATTGTATATTATAATATAATATTTAAAGATGTTATGTTACTCTATCTTCAACAAAGTTTTAAAAATATTATGTTTTTAACGAGAATCTGTATTATTACTTTTCAAACCGAGCATGCTTCTAGAAACAATTATATATTTTATTTAAATTATAAAACAAAACAAAAAAACAAAAAAGTAATAAAAAGAACAAAAATTAGATTAAAGAAACAAAAAAATGTTAAAAAATGTTACACAAAATAGAGCTCTCGAACACAAAAATAAAATTATTTAGTAAAAAGTACTCTATTTTAATTTAATAATGTGCAACAAAAATAATCTAAAGGGGATAGGTCCTGAGATCTGCTTGGCCCCTATTCCTATCTTTCAATTCTTGGTTTATTAAATTGTCTAGTGGCTAACGGCATGTCATCCAAATATGGCTATAAATACATGGTTGTGTTAATACATGGTTTTTATAATAAATAATTAATAATTTGCAGTCACATATTCTCGTTAAAAACATTTATCACTCTCCAAAGCTCCCTAAGTTTTCAAGAGATATATTAAAAACAATTCATTCAGGGCGTTTCTGGGTCATTTGAAAAACTCAAATTTGAATTTTCGTTCAGAGGATTTTTTGCAAATATGGAATTCAATATATAACAGGAACGGTCGAAAAGCCGAGCATGTGATTTTAATATATATGACACTGTTCATTTTAATTTGTCCACTATTGATATCTCTAGAACTATAAAGTTACGAGGTTGGTTAAATTGGACAACAATAGCCATTTTATAAAAGAATATCAATGAGCGAAGTAATTTTTGTTTCGACCAGTGGTTCTGAAAATATATCGCGCAATTTTTACCGACCACCAACATATATAAGGGAGGTATTGTGATCATACCGATATTGATATTTCGAGATTTCGATAAGTCTCCACGAATTGAGGTCCCTACATAACGTTTTAACTATTTTTAGCATGATGTCTGTCTGTCTGTCTGTCTGTCTGTCTATCTCTGTCCGTCGGTCTGTGTACACGTGCAGAGCAAATTCGGCTACAAGGATTTTTATGAAACTTCATATTTAAGCTTTTGATATCAATGGCATGAGTTGGTCAACTTTTGGTAAAAATCGGTTAACTAGAAATGGTAGTTTACTCGTGTTGGTTTTAAGATTTTTGCGAATATTTCACAACAGAGAAATATTTCGAAAAAATTTATTTAACAAAAGTTGCTATAAAAGCAATAACTAATATAAAGATATTAGTTATTGCTCAAAAAAAATGTCTCAAATAAAAGTATTTGAGACATTTTTTGATAAAACGAAAATTTTTTATTAAAAAGTATATATTTTTGTAACGTTTCCATGGTCATGATAAATAACATCTCTGTTAGAAAATATTAAGTTATTTCTACTCTGCTGCTAGAATGTATTTTATACAAGTACTTTGTAATGGCGGTCGGTACTGTGGTGGCCACAGCTGATTTTTTAAATTTGATTTAATATCTAAAAAATTGATGTGAAGTGTGAATATTCACACATTTCAAGGTTTTACAGGTATATAATAAGTGAAGGCGGCATACTGAGTGTGTAGGACAAATTTTACTTTGTAGTAATCACGGCAAAATGAACGATATTTTAAAAATAAATTATCGTCTGTTAATCATATAATAAGACTGGTTATTAAATTTACGCTCTTAAAAATTAAATGCAACATTTGTCAAAATATAACTAGAATTTTGACAAAATAATTTCAACATAATAAAAATGCAAAAAAAAAACAGAAAAAATAAAATTCACTCCGTACTCGAACTCGAAACCCTTCGTTTCCAGCGCTTTTTAGCTTACGACACCAGTGCTCTAACCATTACGCTATCGCACGCCTTGCATGTGGGTGTCTTACATAGGTATAACTTTTGTACTTTGTGAACCAAAAATCACAAAAAATGCGTTATTTTCCGAAAACATAATCTGATCAAAAATTCCTGTTGTACTATTTCGGTTCACACCAATATACATTACTTAGAATTTTTTTAGATTTTTAGTTTAAACCATCTGGGCTACAGGGTGTGGGACAAAAATTTTTTTGCACAATTTTGGCAAAAATCGCTTCAAAATAATTTATTTTGCAAAAATAAAAATTTGATCATTGATCCACGTACTAAGGGCTTTCATTTGAGACCCTACTCAGAATTAAAAAAAAATATGTTTGTTTTCGATGAGCACATATTTGTTTATATTTTTCGGGGGATATGTTTTTTAGATGTTTTAGTATTTTTCCTATGTGCGGGTCAAAGAGTTGTATAAGCATGCCAAATTTCAACTCTCTAGGTTTAGCCATTTGGCTACAATTTTTACCGAACAGACAGACAGACAGACAGACAGACAGACGACAAAATGACGGTATAAGGGTTTTTTGGTCATACCTACAAAACCCTAAAAATGAGCATTTTTAGAGGGAGATAATTTCTTAACTTTTTTAAGATAAAATAATATAGCATCTTTTATAGTCTATTTTTAAATAGAAAGTCAATTGGAATTTCGAAAGTCTTATTTACACAATCAGCAAAAAATCATTTCATTTTTCGGGAATATTGAATTTCGGCATAATAAAAAACAATAATTATATTATTTTATTCAAACAATATTTTACAATTAAAATACAATTCTATTTATTATATAACTAAAAGAACTGTCATGAAATTTCATTGACATCAAGAATATATAATCCGTCTCAATTTATAATACGAAACTAGATCTGGTTACTTTGGTGACTGTTGTGGTGTAAGCAGACTTTAACGTATTCGTGTGAAGCAATTCTATGATAATATTATAAATTTATTGTCAATATACAACATAAAAAATGAACTTTCCCTGGTAGTTACGTATTACAAAATGAGACAGATAATTTAAACAGTTTAGTACGTTCACTACGTTTACCTTCTGAACGTTACCGTTGGCAGTAAAGCATTTACTAAACATCTAAACGTAAAAAATTTACGTTTAGTTATGTTGACTTGTATACCTAACTTAAATTTTTAGCGGTAAATTTATACAAGATACAAGTTAAATAGCACTGGAGCTTACACATTGATTAAATCTGCCACTTGAAGACGTGACAGTCTAAAATGGTTTTTAAATTCTGTTGACTATAGTTCCTTATCACGTCTTCATATCCCAACATTATAAGTTGGCACATTCGTAACAGGCACAACATTTATAGGTGCCGCCAAGTTATCCACTGCCACTCGGATAACATTAAAATCTATGTATATCTTTAAATAATTTTTAAGGTTATGTACTCAAACTATCAAACACTCGCGTTGAAACTAACCGCTAACCGTTTAGACATTCACCAAATTGTTTAATCAACGTACGTTTACGTTTAGACTCAACGGTTTAGGCGCTGAACGCGCCCAATATCAGTGAAATTTTGTCAAGCAAAAAGCATTTTTCGGGTAAATAACTTATATTCACTATAATTTTGAACTATATAATAACTATTTTGAAAATGTATAATTACTTTATAACAATTATTATTCGAGAATAGCACACACAATCACCTGATATAAGCTGTTCACTTTTGTAAGAACACACTAGATCTGGTTATTTTGGTTACTTTTATGGTGTGTTACTGACTTTAAATGTCAATTAAAAATAATCCTTACGCTGTAAAACCGACTTTAGGTTGATAAGGTTATGAACACTATAATTAAGATATCATTTTTCATTATGACATATGTCAAACGGATCGACATTTTAAAAAAGTGACATTTTTTAATACCAACATGACATACAGCTTCAAAGGTGCAAACTATTGAAAACAAAATTCCCTCTTAGTTTGTTCTTACAAAAGTGAACCGCTTATACGTCAGTCATAACATGAGTTATTGTTATTTTTGGGTTGTGCAAAACAAACTCTTTGCAAGCCAATCATATATACATATTCAAAAATAAACTATAGAACAATAATAAAAGGTTCCATAAAAAAATTGTCGAATTTGATTATCTTCTAAAATAAAAACTTGTTCATATTGGTCAAGATTTCAGCCTACTACAAATATTACGTACTCCATTTGAACTATTCGATTTTTTTTTTTGTGTATCGAACACTTCAATAAAATCGTGTTTCTTCTATCTTGTTACACCCTGTATGCTTTGCTTGTGTCAAACAACAAGGTCAGTATATCATAGACAAAAAAATTTGAGTAAAATTGGGGGGGGGGGGCAGAAATATTTTTTTATCGTTTACATATGAAAATACAAGTAATGACCTAAAAAAAAGGTCCCCACTTCTAAAATATAATTTTTTCCTAGCAAGGGGGGCCAACTTGGTTGCCACCACTGATTGTAACACTGTTCTCTATTTAGCTAACAACAGTGACATTAATAAATTACAATTGCTACAAAATAGAGCGATGCGTATCATCTTAAAATGTAATAGACTAACTAGTATATCAAAAATGTTAAATGTTTTAAAATGGTTAAATATTAAACAGTTTATTAAATATAATGGTATGATTTGTATGTATAAATTGGACAAAAGTTTATTGCAGGGCTTTGAACCGTTATTTTTTTCGTTTCGGTTTTTGTTCCGGTTCAATTAAAAAAATAAATGTCGGTTCGGTTCCGGTTTTCGTTCCGGCAAAAATAACGTTTTTTTTTTCGGTTTTCGGTTCAGTTCCGACTGATAAATTTTTAAATGCTTTTATTTGTATTAGTAATTTATTTTCTACTATAATTTAGAAGAACATTTTATTCCTTATTTTGTAATAATCATACCAAGGCCGCTGGGGCGGTGTTATCCCCCCCGCTCCCGAAATAATACAAGCGCAATTTTTTTTTAACTTCTCAGTTAAAAAAATTACGATTTTTTCTGCTCATCAGTTTAAAAAATAATCTTAAATAAAATATATTTTATATTCACTCCCATAAACATTATCTGAACCGGAAGAAAACGATATTTTTTTTTTTTTTTGGTTCAACTCCGGTTTTTGTTCCGACAAAAATAACATTTTTTTTCGGTTTTCTGTTTTCGGTTCAGTTCCGGTTCGAAACCTTGGTTTATTGCCACAGTATTTGGGGTCAAATCTAAAAAGGATTGAGAAAATACATTCATATAATACGAGACAGACTGGGTCATTTTACATAACGGGTACAAAGAAAGTAATCACAAAAAAAACATAATGCATAGAGGAGCTTTAGAATATAATAGTTTACCAGGGGAATTGAAATCAATAGGATCACTCACTATATTTAAGAAGAATTTAAGGATATTTTTAGAGAGTAATGATTAATATAGGCTATATGTTCATGCTTTCATTAACTATGTAAATATATTTTTTGTAAAGTTGTTTATTATTATAAATAATTCTCAACCCTAGCTGTTTGTTCTCTAACTGTACAGAACGCATTTAACCATAAACGTAGTTACGGATATTATTTGACATTGACAGCTGTCCAACATTGACAAATTTCAGTGTATTTATTATCAGAAAAGGATGCCAAGTGCTCCGCGGATTCCAACCTTTAGGCGGAACTAGAATTTGAAATTAAATTAAATTGTATGTTATGTAATTTGGATTGTTTTATATTGTTTTGGTTATTTTATTTCTATTTGTAATGGCTAATGCCCTGAACGCCGCAAGGCCTAGGGAGAAATAAAGAATATATATAACTAGATTTTGAAATCTAGTAATTTTTATCTATTATTTCGAACTTTTGGTCATTTTGTTTAAGCTTTGTAAATCATAGTCACATTGCAAATTCTAGATTAAATTGATTGTCATTATAATTTTTTTTTTTTTGTCTTCAAAATAAATAAAAATGTATTAAGTTTTTTAATATAAGCAGTTCACTTTTGTAACAACAAACTAAGAGGAAATTTTGTTTTCAACAGTTTGCACCTTTGAAACTGTATGCCATGTTGGTATTACTGAAAAATAATTTTGAAAAGTCAGATTATAAATATGTCATTTAAAAAAATATCATTTGTCATTTTTCATTTTAAATAGTGACATCTTAAATATTTTGTAAGTATAATACTAACCTAAAATAATATAACCAAGTTTCTAAAAGTCAGTAATACACTATAAAAATCACCAAAATAACCAGATCTAGTTTGTTCTTACAAAAGTGAAATGTTTTATTAATCTCTGGCTGAGTTCAATTTTATTCTATGTCCACTTTTTCTACATTTGAGTTATTGACATTTTAAAATTTGACATAACGGATCTCAAAACCATATTTTATTTTTGTGTTTTTAGTTTATTTAATATTTTTTATAAGTAATTGGGAATTTATTTATGTAATAAAAAATACAAATTACTAATAGTTATTAACAAAACTTTAATT
Source organism: Liopterus haemorrhoidalis (assembly GCA_963971575.1). NCBI lineage: Eukaryota > Metazoa > Arthropoda > Insecta > Coleoptera > Dytiscidae > Liopterus > Liopterus haemorrhoidalis. The sequence continues at coordinate 26,577,322 of OZ020613.1, forward strand.
TTTATTAGGACATAGAATAAAAGGAAAATATACTATAATAACAAAATGCAGATATTTCATTCTATGTCTGAAACTACACCTCTTTTATAAATAATAATAATAGAATAATAATGTCTCTTTATTTAACATATTACAGAGGTATACATTGGTACATTTATAAAGTAGATGCAATAAGAGATTAAACCCCAAATAGAAAAAACACAAATATAAACAGAAATATTAATTTAATAAATAATAGCTGTAAAGCTAAAACAATTTAGTAGATATACCACTTATTTCTATGCTGGGGAAACACCACATATACCACAAAGGTAAGTGCGTGGTATCAATGTATATGGATTTTAAGTAGGGAGCGATCCTATTTATATATTATATATTAGTTATTTTAACTTTTATATACATACATGCTCAAGTAAAAATAAAAGATGTGCAATGTATTTACAAAATATTAACAGTTGTTAAAGATTGTATCTAGTTCGATTTTTGTTAGCTGGTTAATCCATTTTTATGGCAATTTTGATAACATTATTTTCTTGAATGTTAATCCGATGTCGTGATGCGAAATTATGCAATTTATTGTAAATTCTTTTCAAATGTTGGATCATCTGCATCAGATGCACTAAAATCACTATTTTTTTTCTAAAATGTCGTAAATTTTTTGAAAACTGGCACTACATATAATTTAAATAATATTAAATTTAGAAAACTTGCACATACATTGACAGCTAATTTTTAAATGCGCGAATATTCTATGTCCACAAAACGGCTGTGATTGGTTGATGGACATAGAATATAAACGCTCAAAATTTATACCATATAAGAGAGATAGAATAAAAAGGAATATAGTTTTACAAAGTACTGGAGTAGAAAATGGACATGGTATAATGTAGTTTATGTACATTTTGTCTCACAGAATAATGTGGCACTCATAACTCAATTTATTGCAAAAGTGGACATAGAATAGAATGGAACTCAGCCAGCGAAATGTCTATATTCGTTTTTATGGTTTCACTATTGAAATTTTAAATGTTTACATACCAACCTGAAAAATGAAATAACCCAAGCAAGGTCCCTTCTCGTAACAATCTAAAAGAACGAAATTCCCATTTAGTTCCGCCTAAACGTTTGGAATAACCTGTACATCTTTAATTTGTCGATGGATTTTTCATTAGTCAAAAAATACAGATAAAACTATAAAGCTTAACAAACAGTATCGTTATTTTCATCGAAAAGCTGCGTAACTTATTTAGGGGTGGAAATATCAGTAAATGTGTTTTTATTTATGATTTTCCTCTAAATGTTACGCATCCTATGTAAAACATATCATGTGTCATTAACATAAATCTTAAATTTCATTGAAATATTTCATTAAAATTATTAAAACATTTCAGTGCTGTTATAAACAAGAATTACATTAATATTTACTGGTTTAATTTTCTGAAAATTCTACCCACAAAACACGCTCTGCCTACAGATGGCTTGACTTATTGTCTAATAATTAATAAGCACAAGTTTTATCATAAACTTTGAATAATTTCAGGGCATTACCATATAAATTGTTACTTTTACGGAGAGTAAAGTGCTTGAAAAATTTAACACAAAAAATGGTAACCCTTTTAGAAATAAATTTGAAAGGAAATTTACAAATTCTTAAGAACTTTTTCACGGTCAACCATCGCTCTGGACTTATTTTACGAGAAAATATTATTACGTCCCCTTTTTCTATTCCAGTGCTTTTCAACCAATGTGTCGTGACAACCTGATTGGGTATTCTGTAAGAAATGCGTTAAATATAGCGTCACGTGAAAACAAAAAAAATTAACACTATCTCTAACGCCTTTATGAAAAATACTATTCTGTAAGAGTATTTGTTAAGGTAGACCAGGGGTCCCCAAACATTTTTGACCGTCGACCCCTCAAGAATTTCTCGATTTAACATCGACCCCCGCCCCCCAAAATAAGTATGTGTAAGCTCATAGCCGGATTAATAAAAATTATTTGGCAACCTGGTCAAGGAGGGGGAGGTGGGCGTCCAAAATTTTCAAGTTATGACCGGTGGAGAGGAAATCAAAATTTTCAAGTGATAACCAGGGGGAATCCAAAATTTTCGAACAATGAACAGAGGAGATGTGAAATCTAAAAGAATAGCAAATGTGCCGACTACGGCCTCAACAACAGTCCATCGACCATCGGATAACAAATGTACATCCTTTTCCATCGGCCCCTGAGTCTAAATCGACCACTTTGGGAATCCGTGAGGTAAACTTAATATCATATATGTTAACACGAGGTGTTAAAGTACCTTGTGAAGAGGCTATTTTTTTCCTTTATGGCACACAGGTGTTTTTTTAAATATTTCGAAATAGTTTTGAGAGTTTTTTTAAATTTCACCCCTAAAAGGTGAAAAGGGCTGAATTGTGATTTCAAGGATTGCTTAATATCTCTTAGAATCAATAAGATATCAAGTTGGTTTTTGCTTACAAAGATTACCCATACAAATACCGAAAAACTTATTTCAAAATTTTGTCCTATTCAACCCCTAAAGGGGTGGATCTACAATCAGGGTGAATTACACATCCCGTTGTATTTCCTGTCTTTATTTAGTTGCACCATTCCTTATTGGCACATAGGTGTCTTTTTAAAATATCTCGAAATGGTTTTGACAGTTTTTTTTTTAAACTTCACCTCGAAAGGGTGAATAGGGGCGAATTGTGATTTTAAGGATTCCTTATCATCTATCATCATCTCTTATTTACGCTTAAAGGGATAAATGTATATTTTTTATTGGATAAAAATATTTGATCTATGAAAAAAATATATGATCTACAGAATAGTACCTATGAAAATAATAGTTTACCTATGTATTAAATAATTGATCTATGGCTTTAATTTTTGACCTATGGAATTAATTATTGAGCTATAGAAATATTTATCGACCTATGAAAATAATTGTCAACCTATGTAAATATTTAATAGATCTATGGAAATAATCATATACCTACTGATATAATTATTGATCTATAAAATTTGATCTATAAAATTAATACTTGACCTATAAGTAATCTTGCACTCTATCGACGAAAATTTTAACTGTAAATAAAATATAATAAAACAAATATTGTAATTAAAGCTTATAAAAATATATTTTTAAGTAAATTATAACAAAAAAAGTAAAAAGCATACATTGTCTTTGGTATTTAAGATGAAATCATCAAATAAAAGATAAACTTGTAAAAAAAGAGAACAAATAATTGAAAATGGGTATGTTACCGTGAAAGACTAAAATCTGGCAAATGTCGACATTCACTGGTGAATATGATATTTTCTACCCATCTACTAGTTTAATGATAAAACACTATCTTAGGTTAGGTTAGGTTAGTAAGGGTTTGGTTAGAAGAAGCCGAGCGAATCGAGCTACCCATCTTCTAGTTTAATGACAAAACACTATCTTAGGTTAGGTCAGGTTAGTAAGGGTTTGGTTAGAAGAAGCCGAGCGAAGCGAGCTACCCATCTTCTAGTTTAATGACAAAACACTATCTTAGGTTAGGTTAGGTTAGTAAGGGTTTGGTTAGAAGAAGCCGAGCGAAGCGAGCTACCCATCTTCTAGTTTAATGACAAAACACTATCTTAGGTAAGGTTAGGTTAGTAAGGGTTTGGTTAGAAGAAGCCGAGCGAAGCGAGCTACCCATCTTCTAGTTTAATGACAAAACAAACTCACACTAACATAACATTGCCATCTGTTTAGAATCACCGTACATTGGATTAGTAAGGTTATGTTTTATTATAACGCTACTAGTCAATAGATGTCACTACTGTCTATAGGTAGTTTATTATAGATCAACTGATAATTTTCTATAGATCAACTATTAATTTACTATAGATCATTTTTTAATTATCTATAGGTAAATGATTGATTTTTCTATAGGTAAAAATATAAAATTTCATAGGTAATATTTGACTTATTAATAGATCATAAAATTAGGATCCTTTTTTATTCGATAGAACGTTCTTTTGACATAGATACATGAAATTCGCAAAGTATATTCTTTCCATGACGTAAGCACCTACAAAGAAGAGATTTTTCGAAGTTGACCTCTAAGGGGCTAAAAAGGGGATCAAATGTGATTTAAGGGATTCCTCAATATCTCTTAGAACTAATTAAACATCGACTTGATTTTCACTTACAATTGTTATCTATACAAATTTAAATATCATAGGAATTCAGGATTGGGGAGAAACTTCTTCACACATATTATTATTATTACATTAATGATTATTAACATAATCTTTTGATGATGAAAAACTATTATTTTTATAAAATTATCTGTAAAATCAGAATTGGTAATAAATATTAATCACTTTTCACATGCAAAGGTTTATTTTAAAGATAAAATTACAATATAGAGTGGTCAAGTGTTAACATTTGTAATTTTTATTCATTTACTGAGTAACAGTGATGTGAAGTTAAAAAAAAGTTGACTGTAAAATTGAAAATTAAAAATAAATCAAAATTTTTCTTCCGTATCTAGAAATTTAAAAAAAAATCGAATTGATTCGAATATATTTAGTCTATATTTTACGGTTCCGAAAAATACAGGTTGATTTATAAATATTAGCACTTTTCCCTCTCCCTGTAAGCTGCTTCGAGGTGGGGGAACTTGCGTTCACACCCCCAATGACGTACTAAGACTACGGGCCACCGTACCCCACGGCCAACGATGGACTTTGGAGGTCGTTACATTCAGCTGTTTAGCCGTTTGGTTACAATTTCTACCGTCCAGACAGACAAACAGTCAGACAAACAGACAGATAGACAGACACATGAGAAACGTTATAAGGGTTTTTTGTAGCCATACCTATAAAACCCTAAAATGGACTTTGTAGGTATGGCTACAGTACAAGCATAGTATAATACAGTATTCCCACTCTTGTCGGAACCTTTGATGTTCGTGTACCATATTTTCGAGACCTCGAGCTACCTCGTCCTACCCAGGATGCTAAAGAACGATACAGACTATTACGCGTATAGATACGGACGAAGCTTTATATGACAACTGACGAATTGGGTGAAAGTTATCTCTATGATGAGAGTAAATAAGTGTAAAAATTAAATTAGGTTATAAATGAAATAATTGAAAATTATGAAGATTAGTGCAAATCTTCATAATTTTCAACAGGGAATTAGTTACAAAATGAAATTTAATTTTAAAATGTCAAAATTAAGAATTTTGCATTTTATGACTCTAAAATGAATTTTTAAAATATTATACAAAAACTATTGAAAGTAGTATAATAATAAAGTAGGAAAATTACTTAAATATAAAATAATATTTAATATTTTTTAATTTATTCACTTCGCAAAACTTCGCGTCCTACCCAGGATTCACGCATGCGCATGAAAAATCTGGTACAGAAAAACGGTCGAGTGAAACTACTGTATATACTATGGTACAAGTAGTGTTTCTTCTCGAGAATTCTTTCTCGAGAATTTCTCGAGAAAATGTTCTCATTTTTCATTTCTCGAGAAATGTAAAAAAAAATTCTCGAGAAATGTAATTTTTTCTCCAAGCCACGTTAAGCGCATTGTGCTTTTAAAAACTATTTTAAAAAAATATAATGTTTAGTAAGTCATTGATTATAATTTAATTTTGATAAAATTTGTCTTCTCTCACCCGCAACGCAACTGTGGCAACAGATAAGAAGCGATTTATAATATTTAGCTAATTAGCATTTATTGTTACAATATTTTATTTTAATTTAGTGTATTATTCATTATAATCAATTACATTTCATTTTTTGTACAGTTTAAAACTGTTATGTAAAAGATTACCTACAAGTTAAATAAAATAATTATTACTATTATTCAAACAACAGCGTTTGAACCTTCGTAGAGTGCGGACGTGTTGAAATACCTGCGATAATATTGCTAAGTTAGCAAATATGCAATTATTATAATAGCATTATACATGTGCAACAATATTTAAGATGTCGATGGCGACATGTGTAAAATGTAAAGCAGATGTGAAGAGAACTGATAAGTTGGTGATTTGTTCTGGGATATGTGAACGCACATTTCATTCTAAGTGCGCGAGTCTTCCAGATAATGAATGGAAGTTCATAACGACGAATGCGTGCATTGGCTGGTTCTGCGGAGATTGCATCGAGCGTAAGGGACGGTCCATGAAAAATCTGTTGGAAGCAATTCACGACAAGATATGTCAACAGGAAGAAGCTCTTAAAGTTGTTGATAGAAAAGTACAGAGGACCGAGGAGAATTTGGACAGGAAAACTGAAGCGACGGAAAAACTCATCGCAAAAATATCTGAAGATGTTCAAGCAAACAACGAGATGCGAAGTGAAGCTGTGTCATATGCTGACAAACTAAAATCTAAAGTTAAATCAGATCCTGTCCTAGTAATCAAACCGAAAAAATCCGACCAGAGAAGTGATATTACCAAAGAAGCCATTAAGAAAAATATTGACCCTCTATCAGCCTCAGTTCTAGGTGTAAGAAATATCAGCAAGGGTGGGATAGCAATTGAATGTAAGAACCAACAAGCAATAGACAACTTGAGAGAATCTGTTACCGAAAAGTTAGGCACAGACTATGTAGCAACCGTGCCAAAGAAGAAAGCTCCAAGGGTTAAAATATTCGGCCTATCTGAGAAACTAGAACCTGAAGACATAGAATTCAAAATATTAGCTCAAAATGATTGTTTGAACAATAAAGCTACGGTAAAGGTTGTTCATATCGCTAAAGACAACCGAAACGATCATAAATTTATGGCGTACTTGGAAGTCGATGGTGAATCTTACTTCAGGCTGACCGAAGAGGGAAGAGTGAATATCGGCTGGGATAGATGCAGAGTATATGGCGCAATAAATATTGAAAGATGTTTTAAATGTAACAAGTATGGACACAAAGCCCAGGTTTGCAGAAGCGATACATCATGCCCGAAGTGTACTGGCAATCATGAATTGTCCAACTGTCGTTGTGATGATGCAGAAATAAAGTGCAGTAACTGCGTATATGTAGTTAACAAATTAAAGATGAGACTTGATGTCAACCACCCCGTCTGGAGCTCCGAGTGTTCAGTTTATAAAAAGAAGTTGGAAACAGAAATGAAAAAAATTGATTTTTAATTGGATTGAATTTGGAAACCCGGACACATCACTCATTGGACCCATTAATATGTGAAGATAAGTCTCATCCGGCCCTACATTTCAAAGTTAAGTATAGTATTTCACAAGAAAAACTAACACGTAACAATTAGAAATACAACTTCAAAATTGCTGACTTTGAAAAATTATATAGGGCACTTATTACAACTGACTGGAATGCGGAACTAACAAACCACAATATCGAAAATGCTGATGCAGGAGTTGACAACATTTATTGCATAATTTATACAATACTTGATGATTGCGTGCCAAAAACCAGGTCGCTGTCAACATCAAAATAAAAATAAGACACCTAGATTACCTAAAAGAATGTGAGTCCAACATCTCCACAAACCCAAACCAGTTTTCGTCGTACTATCAACACACTAAAACCAAGATCCTTATAGGGGAAGACCTTATTCCTAATATATAATCAAAGCCTGTGCACATGCCCTAGTGAAACCATTGCATTATTTATTCAATATATGTATATTACTATATAATAACATGTAATTATTATCATTGAGTCTGTTAATTGGTTCATTATTCTGTCCAGACATTGCGACAAGCTTCAGCTTAGTGATGCTGGACAGAATGATAAAAAAATAGTATATATAAATAAAATTGTCAATAAGTATAAAAATTAGGTCTAAGAAATTATAATAGGTTTTAAATATATTTTCTTATTTACATTTGTAACATAGGTCTATGTAAAAAATGTAAATAAAGTTATTATTATTATTATTATTATTATTATTAATTTCTTAATTTTTTGAAAATGTCTCTATACATATGTATTTTCAATTAATATGCAATTACGTGCCGTTTCCATAATCATTTTTAAAGCCCCGTTATCCATTTTTTCTAATGTTATTTAAATGAATACTTTAGTACTATAAAGTTGACTATAATTTTAACATGTTTTTATCTTCTATAATATTATTAACATTAAAAAAAGATATACAGCGGTGCCTTGACTTACGAGTTTAATTCGTTCCGTGGCTCGTAACTCAAATTATTCGTATGTGAAACCAATTTTCCCCATTGGAATGAATTAAAAAGCCATTAATATTGTATAAAATCGCAATACAATAGAATTACTGCAGTAAACTGATTAAGTATTATATACATCAAGTGTAAATTAAATTGTTCTGTATTGTACGTTATGTAATTTGGATTGTTCTGGTTATTTTATTTATTTTATTTCTATTTGTAATGGCTAATACCCTTAACGCCGCAAGGCCTAGGGAGAAATAAAGAATATATATATATATATATATATATATATATATATATATATATATATATATATGTGTGTGTGTGTATATATATATATATATATATATATATATATATATATATATATATATATATATATATATATACATCAAGGTAAAGAAGATCAGACAACTTGAAGATACTGACAGAGGTGGAGGAGAAAGGTTGAACTGCATAACTGAATCTTATTCGCTGATTTTTATCCTTTTCGCCACGCTTTCTTCACTTTCATCTGCAGGATTTTCGATGAAAACCTGTCCAATGCGGTCTGTTTCATCTTCCCTTTCACAATGTTTCTGAAATGAGTTCGGCAAGTGTCATTAAATAGCGTCGTCGAACGCCCAGTTGTAACTTATTCTGGTGTTTCTTTTGAATAAAGTCTGAAACATTCTATCACATTCCCAACATTTCGTTCATCTAACTTGTAGAGATAACCTCCTTCGCTCGTAATTCGAATTTTAGCTCCCAACTCAAAGCAAAACATCGGCCGAAAGACGATCTTTCGGCCGATGAATAGTTTTTCGAGATACGAGCCGTATCTCGAAAAACTCTTTAGTTGGGACACTCGTAAGTCAAGGTACCACTGTATATTCTAATAATTATTTTTCTCGAGATTTCTCGAGAATTCTCGAGAAAATAAGTCTACCTTTTCATTTCTCGAGAAATGAAAAATTTCGAGAAATCAGAAACGACTTTAAACATATTTAAAGTAAAATCCTTAAAAATATGAACCAGGTGTTTTATTCACAATAATTCTATCATGACCCTCGTATATATGTTGTTTTTTTTACACAATGGTGTATATTTGTACTAGCATGATATTTAAATTAAATAAAACTATAATAAATCAATCAGGTACGGTAACCTTTTTAGGATTGGAAATCGACAGCAAGTTATCATGGGACCAACATGTAAACAAAGTAGCCAATAAACTTTGTACATCTGTTTTTTGCTTAAGCAACTTAAAATGGTGCGCGTCTAAGTCAGTCTTAAAAACATATTACTTTGCCTCTATCCAGTCACATCTATCGTACGCCTTATTGATTTGGGGTCATTCCACCCAAACAAAAAGGCTATTTGCTTTGCAACGCAGAGCAATAAGGATCATGAGCAATATACAATACCGATCCAGCTGCAAAGAAAATTTTGTAGAATTGGGCATTTTAACCTTGCCGTCCCTATACATCCATCATTGCCTCCTGTATGTACATAACAACCTCTCTACGTACTCTGTCCAAAGTTCTCTCCACGTACACGACACGAGAAACAAGAATGATATTCGTCCTGAATTTACCAGACTCAGGAAATCAAGGTATAGCGCAAATTATCATGCAATTAAATTCTATAATGTTCTACCATCCGCCACCAAGAGCCTTAACTCCGTAAGATTCAAAAAAGTAACTAAACAATATCTAATTGCCAAGGCTTTCTACTCTACTGAGGAATACCTACGAAATGATTTTGGTGACTTAAATGAGGTTCTGTGATCAGGCTTTACGTTCAGATTACGTTCTATCAACTTGAAGTGTCTCTGTTTATTTTCTGATTAGATTTCTTAAAATTATATTTTTATATTATTGTAATGCACATGATTCAATTTGTAATTTGTGTAATACATTATGGACCTTTGTAAAAATGTACAACATTTAATACAATAAATATATATTATAATTATAATCCATTTTATCAATAATTAATAGTAAATAGGTGTTTGTTTGAACAAATGTACTATATTTCATCGTGTGGCTCTCATCGACTAATGGGAGAATCTTGTATGTCAATTATATCAGATAAATATTGTAGTGCAGTCATAACTAATCATCACTCAAAAATGATAATTCAAAATACATTTTCATTTGTTTTATAGATTAGGGACTTAGATAAAATTTGTTTTAGTTGCAAGTTATTTGGTATGATAATTTTTGATATGAACTATCGACACGTCTGTTGTATCGATGATTTTGGTTACTAGAGAGAAAAAGCCTAATACGAGAGCTACTTTGGGTCTCGTTTACTCGACTGCAGAGTATTGTTCCTCGGTCTGGCTAAATAGCGCCCATGTAAACAAGATCGACGTAGAGCTGAACAGAGCAATGCGATTAATTTCTGGCACAATAACATCCACTCCTCTATATTGGCTGCCAACCCTCTGCAACATAGCTCCACCGGATCTACGCCGACAAAATGCATGGGCTAGAGAGTGCAGAAAAATCAGCACAAACCCCCATCTTCCTATACATAGTGACCTTGCAAATGAGCGTTGCCGTCTAAAATCAAGACGGCCACCTGTTTCCACTTCCAAGCTCATAGAAAGCAAGGACTTCAAAAATGTCCAGAAGATTGGCGTTCTTTAAATCCAAAAGAAGAACCTCCCGGCTTTAATTTTCCCCGCCACCTATGAGTTACGCTAAACCGTATTCGCACTAACCACGGTAGATGTACGGATACCTTAGCGAAATGGGGAACTTGCCCAACACCGGAATGTGACTGTGGTGCACCAAACCAGACAATCAGTCATATCACCTTTGACTGCCCACTCCGAGCCTACCAAGGACCCAAAGAAGATCTACTTCATGTCACACAAGATCTAGTAGATTGGCTTGAAACCCTAGATAAAAGAATTTGACTGTTGTACATTTTATATTTAGAATATTATATGTTGTTTTACTTTATGTTATTAAATGAACGCATAATTTTGTACTTGTATGCCATACGCTAAATAAATAAATAAACGAGAGCTACCTTTTAAGTTATTACAAAACACTGTAACAAACTGTTTTATTGCTTTTCAAAATATTCGCCTTTAAGATTTATATACTTTTGCATGCATTGAAACCAATTCTCGAAACTGAACTTTGAAATTTGAAATTCCATTCTGAAATTGGTATCTTAAAAACATGGGTTTCGAAGGCTTCAACAGCTTCTTGAGGTGATGAAAATGGTTGTCCACGCATTTTTTCTATGACATGGGAGAACAAAAAAAGTCGTTAGGGGATAAATCAGGTGAACACGGGCAATGAGACATTAATTCGATGTTTTTCTCCTTCAAATAATCAATTGTTTGCCGTGCTTTGTGGAAGCTTGCATTGTCACGATGAAGAATGACGCGACGTTTTTGGTTGTTTATCATGATTTTGTCGGACTTCTGGCAAACAAATTGTTGTATACCATTCAGCATTAACTGTTCTCCTATCCTCTAAAGGAATGGTTGCGACATGTCCAGTACAACCGAAGAAACAAGCGATCATTTTCTTAGAAGTGCTTCGTGAACGAACAACTTTTGTGGGTTCAGTTCATCTTGGAAGACCCAAACAGTGGATTCAAGTTTTTTGAGTCGTAATATACCGTAAGTCGTAAATAACCTTTCACAGTCTAACAATATTCCGTGGAATCAAAAAATAAAATGAATTAACATAATGTTGATACTTATGCCGGGATTCCAGATTTCAGTTGAGATAAACCCTAAGACTGAAAAAAAACTGGAAATACAGTATATTTTATTAAATTTTGCTCACCTCCAAAATATAAGTGATGAGCAAAAAAAACAAGATCGTCACCTCCAAAATCCAAGTAGTGAGCAAAGTCAAAAAGGTCTTCACCTCTAAACTACACGAGGGAAAAGGTATAAGCCCACGCCCAAGTAATTTGTATAGAGTTTAACCGCTTAAGGTCTACGCCCGAGTATACTCGGGCGGCTATTATGTGCAAAAATTCCCACACCAGAGATAACTCGGGCAAGCTTTACCTGCTGAAAAGATTACTCCCGAATGTACTCGGGCGAAAATAAATACGATTCATGGTATGTGGAAGCGAGACAAAAAACAGCTACGATGATTCAAACGAGGCACGAGAGAAAATGAATATTTTTTTATGAATTTCTTTTATTTCTCGACCCACACTATGCACCATAATATCAACTTTCAATCCCATTTTGGGCCCGAAATGGCTTTTATGAAGGATATATATGTTCAGTAAATAAAATTCATTCATAAAAAAAATGTGTTTTTTTCCATTTTTAATTTTTTTAATGATTACTGAAGGGGTTAAGAAAAAGCTCGTGGATCTCCAGGGTTCCATGGAACACAGTTTGAATATCGCTGCCTTATACCAATCAGCACGAACATTTTTTGAGCTTCGGTCAAATTATGGGGAAACTATCGGGAACGGATCTTTTTCACAGCTAAATGTTCATGCAAAATCGAATGTATTACAGTCTGCGATATGTCAAAGGATGCCTCTATCTCACGGTAAGTCACATGCCGATCTCAATCACAACCGATTTTGGTCGACCTTCACGAGATTCATTACTGACGGATGCACGACCACGACGAAATTCTGCAAACCAATTGCAAACAGTTTTTTTCTGATGGTGCTTCATTACCAAAAGTTGAACGAAGCAAATCTATACATTGTTGTTGAGTTAGGCCTTTACTAAAATCGTAAAAAATCATCCAACAAAAATCTTCACGAATAATATCCATTTTTTCACAAACTTTAACGGTTTTTTAACAGTCACTGTCAACAATCTACTCTGTGTATTGATTTTTTTTTCTACTGATTTCACAATAACAAATGTCAAATTTTACGAATAAAGTAATGACACTACAGTGACTGTATAAAGACAGTGTGGCCATACGATGGTCTCATTTTCTATTGGTCGAGCTGAAGTCCGCCATGTTTCTACCAAATTTGTTACAGATTATATATGGTTTACATGTGTTTAGCTTGTGTTTCAACAGATTTAAGTGATATTTTCAAATAATATACGTATATTTAGACGTTTAATAGTGAATATTGTTGTGTTTGTGATGAGTAATGAGTAATGTAGATAATGTAAACTGTGCACATATTTTAAATTGTCACAAATTAAAATTAAAAATAATGAAACGATTTGTTATGTTTAGGTTTAAAATTGAAGGAAAAAAAAAAGGCTAAATGAACATAAAAAAACATTATGCCAGTAAATCAATGGATGGTTTCACAATTATAAGAAGTATTTACTTTCATTAATTTTAATGTTATTCCATACTGATTTCATTTTATTTTTCACCTGACCATAATTTTAGTTGAATAAATGCATAATTGATAATATATACATCAGTTTTCCTTATTAATATATCATTTATACCATGAGTTCAAAAAGAAATTGCATAAGGGTTGGCTATGGAAAATAAAAGTAATGTCAACAGAAAGCTTTAGAATTAATTTACTGTCTGAATTAATTAAATCACTCTTGTTGTCATAAGTTATTTATTGTTACATAAAGCTTGTAGTATACATTATTTTATTTTTCCATAGCCAACTCTTATGTAATTTCTTTTTGAAGTCAGGGTATATAACATGTTCTGCTTATTCTTTTTTAATATGAAAATATCCTATTTTTTTTTTTATATAAACATGCGTTTTTCAATACTATTTCGAGATATTTTAAAAAGACACATTTGTGCAAAAAAGAAATTGTATAACACAACAAACACAGGAAATACGACGGGATGTATAATTCACCCCGTTTGTAGATTCACACCTTCAGGGGTTGATTAGGCAAAATCCTGAAATAAGTTTTTCGGCATTTGTATGGGTAATCTTCGTAAGCAAAAACTAAGTTGATATCTTATTGGTCCTAAGAAATATTAAGGAATCCTTGAAATCACATGTCACCCCTTTTCACCCTTTGGGGCTGAAATTTAAAAAAACTGTCAAAACCATTTCGAAATATTTTAAAAATACACCTATGTGCCAAACAGTAATGTCACATCTCAACAATCACAGGAAATACGGCGGGATGTATAATTCGCCCCAATTGTAGATTCACCCCTTTAGGGGTTGATAAGGACAAAATGCTGGAATTAGTTTTTCGGTTTTGTATGGGTATTTTTTGTAAGCAAAAAGCAAGTCGATATCTTATTGGTCCTAAGAGATATTAAAGAATCCTTGAAATCACATATTACCCCTTTTCACCCTTTAGGGGTGAAATTTTAAAAAACTGTCAAAACCATTTCGAGATATTATAAAAAGACACCTATGTGCCAAAAATAAACCTTATAACTCAACAAACACAGGAAATACGACGGGATGTAAAATTCACCCCGTTTGTAGATTCACCCCTTTAGGGGTTGATTAGGACAAAATCCTGAAATAAGTTTTTCGGCATATGTATGTGTAATCTTTGTAAGCAAAAACTAAGTCGATATCCCATCGACCCGAAGAGATATTAAAGAATCCGTGATAACCCAATACAAATCTGGAATAAACATGGCGGCTACAGTTCATATGGCCACACTGTCTTTATACAGTCACTGTAAATGACACATTTCAATATTGTCATCTAGTGGTCGTTTGTAAAAACATAAATGTAACCCTCGTACAGGTATGGCGAACATATGACACGCGTGCCAATAGTGACACGTAGAAAAAAATTATTGGCACGAAAACGATTTGAACACGAAATGATTTTTATTGTAATATATTAAAAAGAAATATGGAATATTGGGCGAGTTTAGCGAACGTAACTGCTGAGAATCAGCAATCAACTTGTTTACTTTCTGATTATACTCATGTCTTATCAGTTCGCTAAACGAACTGTAAAATAAATACTGCAATCTGTAATCAACGTACTCAACAGTTGCGCTCTGTGTCACCAACGTTGATATTATGCAGAAAATGTTACTATCCTTAAAGAAAAGAAAAGAGGAACGAGCATAAATACTGTATCTTACAGAATATTAGATATATAAACAAAGGTTGAAGAAGGAAGACGTCCTGTAGGCAGAAATAGCCTTCGTTTTTGTACGCCAATTTTTTTGAATGCTAAGTTGAGTTCCTGGAAGACGAAGGATAATTACTTGGCCGGTAAACTAAGCAAGTGGTTTGAAGATATCACTTATTATATACGTAAAATTTATATTATTTGGCACGTGAGCACAAAAAGGCTCACCATCCCTGGCCTAATATATGCAGTTTATCATACTAAGTCATAATTTCAATGACATACTTAGTGGCAACCTTTTTACCGACCACCAACATATATAAGGGGGGTATTGTGATCATACCGATTTTGACATTTCGAGATTTCGATGGATCTCCACAAATTGAGGTCCCTGCATAACGTTTTGACTATTTTTAGCATGATTTTGTCTGTCGGTCTGTCTGTCTGTCTGTCTGTATGTCTGTCTGTCTGTCTGTATGTATGTCTGTCTATCTGTCTGTCTGTCCGTCCGTCCATCCGTCTGTCTGTCTGTCGGTCTGTGTACACGTGCAGAGCAAATTCAGCTAAAAGTATTTTTATGAAACTTCATATTTAAGCTTTTGACATCAATGGCACGAGTTGATCAATTTTTGGTAAAAGTCGGTTAACTAGAAATGGGAGTTTACTCGTGTTGGTTTTAAGATTTTTGCGAATATTTCACACATTGACATATTACGAAAAAAAATTATTTAACAAAAGTTGCTATAAAAGCAATAACTAACAACTTTTATTTGAGACATTTTTTGATAAAGCAGCATAAATTAAACAAATATTTTGTAATGGCGGTCGGTCCTGTGGTGGCCACAGCTGATTTTATGGTACTAACGTAAATGTATTAAATCTCTAAATGAAATCTTTTAAATAGTTGCATTCTTATGTTATAACATTATCAAATTTGTATACTCGTAAATTTTTGTATAATTATAGAAGTAGTCTAGCCATTTTTGGCGTGAATGCCGGATTAACAGACAGACAGAAATTGATTTTTTTCCAAATATTGGACAGAAAAAATATAGAAACAGATATAGCCTCCAATTTTATTAATGTACATGTACTGATTGTAAAATAAGTGATTTTTATTTTTATGGTTCCACCAGGCATCTAAAGGACGTTTTTACGAAACTGTTAATTGAATAGAAAGAGTTTATTTTCAAATCAACTTTTTATTACAAAACACACTATACATTATTTTTATGAAAAGAAGTAAAACAAGTTATACATTTTCCGGACTGGCTTTTTTTTGCACGGTGTGCGGATTACACTCGTTCAATTTTGCCCTGCACAACTTTAAACTATGAATATTTTCAACTAAATGATCCAAACGAACTAAGCCAAAAATGGTTTAAATAACTTTTCCAAACAAAGGCCTTAGTTTTGTTATTTAATGTGCTTTATCAAGTTTCTCATTATCTGCGCACTGCACGAATTTCATAATATGAATAAAATGAAAGCGGCGAGTTGAATTTTCGTGGAAGTTTCAAAATTTTTCATGGTCTTCCAATATTTTGTTCCTTATTCGTACCCCTAAGAAGAAATATCAAGCACCGGGGGTCTATTCTGTAACTTCTCGACAGTCACATGCACAGTATCATGTCACCTATGCACAATGAACTGTCTCCGCAGACTGTCCTCTGTGATGTTCTTTTGTATTCGGCATTATCGAAAATAAGTGGAACCATTTTGAAATTTTGACATATTGTGATAAATATTTTGCCAAAAGTCTACAAAAAATTATTAATAATAATTCCGGAAATATATCGAATTCTTTCAAGAATATTGACTGTAAGATAACATCGTCACTGGTATCAGTGGAGAGGATTGCAGATACTAGGGTTACCTTTTATGTTTTTACAAACGACCACTAGATAGCAATATTGAAATGGGTTATTACTATATTCGTAAAATGTGACATTTGTTATTATGAAATCAGTGGCAGCTTATAAACTGACCAAGCAGTTTGTTGACAGTGAGCGTTAAAAAAACAAGTTTGTGAAAAAATTGATATTACTCGTAAAGGTTTTCGTTTGATGATTTTTTTAGGATTTTAGTAAAGGCCTAATTCAAGAACAATGCACAGATTCGCTTCGTTCAACTTTTGGTAATAAAACACCATCCGAAAAGACTGTGTACAATTGGTTTGCAGAATTTCGTCGTGGTCGTGCATCCGTCAGTGATGAATCTCGTGAAGGTTGATCAAAATTGGTTGCGATTCAAAAAAACATCGATGCTGTACATATCGATGATTGAAGAATCAACTTTTTTGGCTAGACTACTTCTATAATTATACAAAAATTTACGAGTATACAAATTTGATAATGTTATAACATAAGAATGCAACTATTTAAAAGATTTCATTTAGAGATTTAATACATTTACGTTAGTACCATATCGCATGATTGAAGAAGATCGGCATGTAACGTACCATGAGATAGAGGCATCCTTTGGCATATCGCAGACTGCAATACATTCGATTTTGCATGAACATGATCTGTTCCCGATGGATTCTGCATAATTTGACAAAAGCTCAAAAAAAGGCTCGTGATGATTGGTGTAAGAGAATGCAAAAAAAAATTCAACCTAACCACTGCAAAATCCGTATAAAACATTGTTACAGGTGACGAAACTTGGATATATTCATATAAACCGGAAACTAAGCAAGAATCTACTGTTTGGGTCTTCCAAGATAAACTGAAACCCACAAAAGTTGTTCGTTCAGGAAGCATTTCAAAGAAAACGATCGCTTCTTTCTTCGGTTGTACTGGACATGTCGCAACTAGAGATGGGAATTTCGGCTCAGTTTGCGGAACCGGATCAGTGGAGATCGTTCAGTTTGTTGAGCCGGTTCATTGATCTGGTTCAGTGATCCGGTTAAGTAAACATGTTTCCGAGACACAGGTCGGTCGTTAGTTCGTAGGTAGAACGTCACTTAGAGCCGGTTCTTGCAATATATGAACTGTAAACATGATCCCGAGATACAGGTCGGTCGGTCATTCGGTCGTAGGTAGAACGTCGCTTAGAGCCGACTCTTGCTTACAGCCAGTTCTTGCAATATGTGAACTGTAAACATGATCCCGAGACACAGATCGGTCGGTCGTTCGGTTGTAGGTAGAACGTCGCTTAGAGCCGGCTCTTGCAATATATGAACTGTAAACATGATCCCGAGACACAGGTCGGTCGGTCGTTCGGTCGTAGGTAGAACGTCGCTTAGAGCCGGTTCTTGTAATATATGACCTGTAAACATGATCCCGAGACAGAGGTCAGTTAGTTATCGGTCGTTCGCTCGTAGGTAGAACGTCGCTTAGCCCCGGCTCTTATCTAACATTTTTGCAACAAACAATTCACTTTATGTAGCTACTGTATTTTAAACCAGATGTGTTAAGTTTATGGCGATGTTTATTGCCCTTATAAATCGGACATCTGGGATTTGGGCAATATTTTTAATATTTTTATATAGTACTAGCTGAAAACCCGTGCTTCGCTACGGTAATTGATGGTCTCATTGGCGTAAAATCCGCAGTTTGTTTTTAAACTTGTGTATGGGTAAACTTTGTAACAAAAAATCTAGTCGATATCTCATCTGTCCTAAGAGATATTGATGAATCCGTGAAAAAACATTTTGCTCCTTTTCACCAGATAGTGGTCGAACTTGAAAAAATCCTTTCTTAGTGGGTTCTTACGTCATACTGAAAAATGTACTCTCCGAATTTTTTATTTCTAACAAAAAAATACTAATTTACCCTTTAGGAGTGAAAGAAAACTGTCAAAACACATATATGCCAAAATGGAATGTTATAACTCAACAAACCGCTGGAAATACAAAGGGTTCTATAATTCACCCCGAATGTAGATTCACCCCTTTAGGGAAATAAAATCGTGAAATTAATTTTTCGGCATTTGTATGGGTAATCTTTATAAGCAAAAACCAAGTCTATATCTTATGGGTCCTAAAAGAATTAAGGAATTACTGAAATCACATTTCACCCCTTTTCACCCTTAAGGGGTGAAATTAAAAAAAATGTCAAAATCATTTAGAGATATTAAAAAAAAAAAACACCTATGTGCCAAAAAGTTATGTTGCAACTAAACGAACACAGGAAATACGACGGGATGTATAATTCATCCCGATTGTTGATCCACCCCTTAAGGGGTTGTTTAGGACAAAATCCAAAAATTGGTTTTTCGGTATTTGCATGGGTAGTTTTTGTAAGCAAAAACCAAGTCGATATCTTATTGGTCCTAAAAAATGTTAAACAATCCTTGAAATCAAATTTTACCCCTTTTTACCCTTTAGGGGTTAAATTCTAAAAAATTGTCAAAACCATTCCGAGATATTTTAAAAATACGCCTATGTGCCAAAAAGAAACCTTATAACTCAACAAACACAGGGAATACGACGGGATGTATAATTCACCCCAATTGTAGATTCACCGTTTAGGGGTTGATTAGGACAAAATCCTGAAATATATTTATCCGTATTTGTATGGGTAATCTTTGTAAGCAAAAAGCAAGTCGATATCTTATTGGTCCTACGAGATATTAAGGAATCCTTGAAATCACAATTCACCCCTTTTCACCCTTTGGGGGTGAAATTTAAAAAAACTGTCAATACCATTTCGAGATATTTTAAAAAGACACCTATGTGCCAAAAATTAATGTTGCAACTAAACGAACACAGGAAATACAACGGGATGTATAATCCACCCCGATTGTAGGTTCACTCCTTTAGGGGTTGATTAGGACAAAATCCTGAAATAAGTTTTTCGACATTTATATGGGTAATCTTCGTAAGCAAAAAGCAAGTCGATATCTTATTGGTCCTCAGAGATATTAAGGAATCCTTGAAATCACAATTCATCCCTTTTCACCCTTTAGGGGGTAATTTTAAAAAAATGTCAAAACTATTTCGAGATATTTAAAAAAAAATACCTATGTGCCAAAAAGTAATGTTGCAACTAAAGGAACACAGGAAATACGGCGGGATGTATAATTCACCCCGATTGTAGATCCACCCCTTAAGGGGTTGATTAGGACAAAATCCAAAAATTGGTTTTTCGGCATTTGCATGGGTAGTTTTTGTAAGCAAAAACCAAGTCGATATCTTATTGGTGTTAAAAAATATTAAACAATCCTTGAAATCACATTTCACCCCTTTTCACCCTTTAGGGGGTCAAATTTAAAAAAGTTGTCAAAACCATTTCAAGATATTTGAAAAAGACGCCTATGTGCCAAAAAGAAACCTTATATCTCAATAAACACAGGGAATACGACGGGATGTATAATTCACCCCGATTGTAGATCCATCCTTTAGGGGTTGATTAGGACAAAATCCTGAAATATATTTTTCGATATTTGTATGGGTAATCTTTGTCAGCAAAAAGCAAGGCAATATCTTATTGACCCTAAGAGATTTAAGGAATCCTTGAAATCACAATTCACCCCTTTTCACCCTTTAGAGGTGAAATTTTAAAAAACTATCAAAACCGTTTCGAGATATTTTAAAAAGACACCTATGTGCTAAAAAGTAATGTTGCAACTAAACGTACCCAGGAAATACGACGGAATGTATAACTCACCCCGATTGTAGATCCACCCCTTTAGGGGTTGATTAGGACAATTCCTGAAATACGTTTTTCGGTAATTGTATGGATAATCTTTGAAAGCAAACAGTAAGTCCATAACTTATTGGTCCTAAGAGATATTAAGGAATCCTTGAAATCACAATTCACCCCTTTTCAACCCATAGGGGTGAAATTTAAAAAAACTGTCAAACCCATTTCGAGATATTTTAAAAAGACACCTATGTGCCAAAAAGTAATACTGCAACAAATGAATACAGGAAATACGACGGGATGCATAATTCACCCCGATTGTAGATCCACCCCTTTAGGGGTTGATTAGGACAAAATCCTGAAATTGGTGATTCGGTATTTGTATGGGTAATCTTTGTAAGCAAAAAGCAAGTCGATATCTTATTGGTTCTAAGAGATATTAAGGAATACTTGAAATCATAATTCACCCCTTTTCACCCTATAGGGGTGAAATTTTAAAAAACTACCAAAACATTTTCGAGATATTTTAAAAATACTCCTATGTGCTAAAAAGTAATGTTGCAACTAAACGAACACAGGAAATACGACGGAATGTATAACTCACCCCGATTGTAGATCCACCCCTTTAGGGGTTGATTAGGACAAATTCCTGAAATAAGTTTTTCGGTAATTGTATGGATAATCTTTGCAAGCAAACAGTAAGTCGATATCTTATTGATCCTAAAAGATATAAGGAATCCTTGAAATCACAATTCATCCCTTTTCAACCCTTAGGGATGGAATTTTAAAAAACTGTCAAACCCATTTCGAGATATTTTAAAAAGACACCTATGTGCCAAAAAGTAATGTTGCAACTAAACGAACATAGGAATTACGACGGGATGTATAATTCACCCCGATTGTAGATCCACCCCTTTAGGGGTTGATTAGGACAAAATCCTGAAATTGGTGATTCGGTATTTGTATGGGTAATCTTTGTAAGCAAAAAGCAAGTCGATATCTTATTGGTCCTAAGAGATATTAAAGAATCCTTAAAATCACAATTCACCCCTTTTCACCCTTTAGGGGTGAAATTTCAAAAAACTGTCAATACCATTTTGAGAAATTTTAAAAAGACACCTATGTGCCAAAAAGTAATCTTGCAACTAAACGAACACAGGAAATACAACGGGATGTATAATCCACCCCGATTGTAGGTTCATCCCTTTAGGGGTTGATTGGGGCAAAATCCCGAAATTGGTTTTTCGGTATTTGTATGGCTAATACTTGTAAGCAAAAACTAAGTCGATATCCCATCGGCCCTAAGAGATATTAATGAATTCGTGAAATCACATTTCACCCCTTTTCATCCCTTAGGAGTGGAATTTCGAAAAATCCCTTCTTAGTGGGTGCTTACGTCATGAAGGGAATATACTCTCCGAATTTCAAGTTTCTAGGCCCAGGGGTTCGGGCTGGGCGGTGATGAGTGAGTCAGTCAGTCAGTCAGTCAGTCAGTCAGTCAGGACACTGCCTTTTATATATATATAGATAATAAACATACATCCGTTCGCAACAGTTGTTTAGGTTAGACTGACTGTAAACTAAATGCAACCTCAGGCTTCGGGTTATAACAATTACGCACGAAAATGCACGATGTCCGAAGCTGCACTAAAGCCATCCAACTAAATATTTCTCAAAACTATGTTAATGCCCAAATATAAATAAAAACAAAATTCATGAATATCGTTTCTAATGCGATTTTTTTTATCGTTATACAGACGGCATTTTCTACCTGTAAACCAAATTTCCACACTCATCAAATTTGCATAAAAACTCAGTACCATATGTGGGTTACAATTTCCGAATATTTTCTATTTTATAGATACAGAAAATAGATGTTTTTAAACAAAAATAGAAGAATGAGCAAGTAGCCCACATTGAAAAAATATGGCTATTAATCGCATTTAAATGAATATTCGTAAAAAAAAGATAGAAAAAAAAATAATTATAATAAAAATAAGTTAAGAAAACTCCGTTAAAAATAATTATCCATAAAAGGTTATTCTCGGGCCGAACACTTCCGATATTTAGCGAACACTCACGATGTTCATACAGTTAGACAGTCAACTATTGAATGAAAATTCCTATCCGGTCACTGCATATGTGATAGATATACCAATGGTCGAATGTAATTAAAAACAAAATTATTAATTTCTCGTTTCTGATGGGACTTTTTTGAGATTTTCGATTTTTCTAGTTATGATGAAGCCATTTGCTACCTGTATGCAAAATTTCAACTCGGTAGCGTATCTGGAAGTGGGTTAGAATTTCCGGACATAGCCACAAATATCCATTTTTATATATAAAGACTAGCTGAAAACCCGTGCTTCGCTACGGTATATTGACGGTCTCATTGGCATAAAATCCGCAGTTTGTTTTTAAACTTGTGTATGGGTAACCTTTGTAACAAAAAATCTAGTCGATATCTCATCTGACCTAAGAAATATTGAGGAACCCGTGAAAAAACATTTTACACCTTTTCACCAGATAGGGGTCGAACTGGAAAAAATCCTTTCTTAGTGGGTTCTTACTTCATACTAAAAAATGTACTCTCCGAATTTTTTATTTTTAACAAAAAAATACTAATTTACCCTTTAGGAGTGAAAGAAAACTGTCAAACTGTGAAAAATATATGCCAAAATGGAATGTTATAACTCAACAACCGCTGGAAATACAAAGGGTTCTATAATTCACCCCGAATGTAGATTCACCCCTTTAGGGGGTTGATTAAGATAAAATCCTGAAATACATTTTTCGGCATTTGTATGGGTAATCTTTATAAGAAAAAACCAAGTCTATATCTTATTGATCCTAGAAGATATTAAGGCGTCCTTGAAATCACAATTCCCTCTTTTCACCCTTTAGGGGTGATATTTGTTAAAGGTAAAAAACTGTTAAAACCATTTCGAGGCATTTTAAATAGACACAGGAAATACGACGCGATGCATAATCTACCTAAAAAAACTAAAAAAACACCTATGTGCCAAAAAGTAATGTTGCAACTAAACGAACACCGGAAATACGGCGGGATGTATAATTCACCCCGATTGCAGATCCACCCCTTAAGAGGTTGATTAGGACAAAATCAAAAAATTGGTTTTTCGGCATTGGCAAGGGTAGTTTTTGTAATCAAAAACCAAGTCGATGTCTTATTGATGTTAAAAAATATTAAACAATCCTTGAAATCACATTTCACCCCTTTTTAGGGGTTAAATTTAAAAAAGTTGTCAAAACCATTTCGAGATATTTTAAAAAGACGCCTATGTGCCAAAAAGAAACCTTATATCTCAATAAACACAGGGAATACGACGGGATGTATAATTTACCCCGATTGTAGATCCACCTTTAGGGGTTGATTAGGACAAAATCCTGAAATATATTTTTCGGTATTTGTATGGGTAATCTTTGTAATCAAAAAGCAAGTCAATATCTTATTGGCCCTAAGAGATATTAAAGAATCCTTGAAATCACAATTCACCCCTTTTCACCCTTTAGGGGTGAAATTAAAAAAAACTGTCAATACTATTTCGAGATATTTTTAAAAGACATCTATGTGCCAAAAATTAATGTTGCAACTAAACGAACACAGGAAATACGACGGGATGTATAATTCACCTTGATTGTAGATCCATCCCTTTAGGGGTTGATTAGGACCAAATCCTGAAATAAGTTTTTCGGTATTTGTATGTGTAATCTTCGTAAGCAAAAAGCAAGTCGATATCTTATTGGTCCTAAGAGATATTAAGGAATCCTTGAGATCACAATTCATCCCTTTTCACCCTTTAGGGGGTAATTTTAAAAAAATGTCAAAGCTATTTCGAGTTATTTTAAAAAGATACCTATGTGCCAAAAAGTAATGTTGCAACTAAACGAACACAGGAAATACGGCGGGATGTATAATTCACCTCGATTGCAGATCCACCCCTTAAGAGGTTGATTAGGACAAAATAAAAAAATTGGTTTTTCGGCATTGGCAAGGGTAGTTTTTGTAAGCAAAAACCAAGTCGATGTCTTATTGATGTTAAAAAATATTAAACAATCCTTGAAATCACATTTCACCCCTTTTTAGGGGTTAAATTTAAAAAAGTTGTCAAAACCATTTCGAGATATTTTAAAAAGACGCCTATGTGCCAAAAAGAAACCTTATATCTCAATAAACACAGGGAATACGACGGGATGTATAATTTACCCCGATTGTAGATCCACCTTTAGGGGTTGATTAGGACAAAATCCTGAAATATATTTTTCGGTATTTGTATGGGTAATCTTTGTAATCAAAAAGCAAGTCAATATCTTATTGGCCCTAAGAGATTTAAGGAAACCTTGAAATCACAATTCACACCTTTTCACACTTTATGGGTGAAATTTTAAAAAACTACCAAAATCTTTTCAAGATATTTTAAAAAGACACCTATGTGCTAAAAAGTTATGTTGCAACTAAACGAACACAGGAAATACAACGGAATGTATAACTCACCCCGATTGTAGATCCACCCCTTTAGGGGTTGATTAGGACAAATTCCTGAAATAAGTTTTTCGGTAATTGTATGGATAATCTTTGTAAGCAAACAGTAAGTCCATATCTTATTGGTCCTAAGAGATATTAAGGCATCCTTGAAATCACAATTCACCCCTTTTCAACCCTTAGGGGTGAAATTTTAAAAAACTGTCAAACCCGTTTCGAGATATTTTAAAAAGACACCTATGTGCCAAAAAGTAATGCTGCAACTAATGAACACAGGAAATACGACGGGATGTATAATTCACCCTGATTGTAGATCCACCCCTTTAGGGGTTGATTAGGACAAAAACCTGAAATATGTTTTTCGGTATTTGTATAGGTAATCTTTGTAAGCAAAAAGCAAGTCGATATCTTATTGGTTCTAAGAGATATTAAGGAATACTTGAAATCATAATTCACCCCTTTTCACCCTATAGGGGTGAAATTTTAAAAAACTACCAAAACCTTTTCGATATATTTTAAAAAGACTCCTATGTGCTAAAAAGTAATATTGCAACTAAACAAACACAGGAAATACGACGGAATGTATAACTCACCCCAATTGTAGGTCCACCCCTTTAGGGGTTGATTAGGACAAATTCCTGAAATAAGTTTTTCGGTAATTGTATGGATAATCTTTGCAAGCAAACAGTAAATCGATATCTTATTGATCCTAAGAGATATTAAGGAATCCTTGAAATCACAATTCACCCCTTTTCAACCCTTAGGGGTGGAATTTTAAAAAACTGTCAAACCCATTTCGAGATATTTTAAAAAGACACCTATGTGCCGAAAAGTAATGTTGCAACGAAACGAACACAGGAATTACGACAGGATGTATAATTCACCCCGATTGTAGATCCACCCCTTTAGGGGTTGATTAGGACAAAATCCTGAAATTGGTGATTCGGTATTTGTATGGGTAATCTTTGTAAGCAAATAGCAAGTCGATATCTTATTGGTCCTAAGAGATATTAAAGAATCCTTAAAATCACAATTCACCCTTTTTAACCCTTTAGGGGTGAAATATCAAAAAACTGTCAATACCATTTCGAGATATTTTAAAAAGACACTTATGTGCCAAAAAGTAATCTTGCAACTAAACGAACACAGGAAACACAACGGGATGTATAATCCACCCCGATTGTAGGTTCACCCCTTTAGGGGTTGATTAGGGCAAAATCCCGAAATTGGTTTTTCGGAATTTGTATGGGTAATACTTGTAAGCAAAAACTAAGTCGATATCCCATCGGCCCTAAGAGATATTAAGTAATTCGTGAAATCACATTTCACCCCTTTTCATCCCTTAGGAGTGGAATTTCGAAAAATCCCTTCTTAGTGGGTGCTTACGTCATGAAGGGAATATACTCTCCGAATTTCAAGTTTCTAGGCCCAGGGGTTCGGGCTGGGCGGTGATGAGTGAGTCAGTCAGTCAGTCAGTCAGTCAGTCAGTCAGGACACTGCCTTTTATATATATATAGATAATAAACATACATCCGTTCGCAACAGTTGTTTAGGTTAGACTGACTGTAAACTAAATGCAACCTCAGGCTTCGGGTTATAACAATTACGCACGAAAATGCACGATGTCCGAAGCTGCACTAAAGCCATCCAACTAAATATTTCTCAAAACTATGTTAATGCCCAAATATAAATAAAAACAAAATTCATGAATATCGTTTCTAATGCGATTTTTTTTATCGTTATACAGACGGCATTTTCTACCTGTAAACCAAATTTCCACACTCATCAAATTTGCATAAAAACTCAGTACCATATGTGGGTTACAATTTCCGAATATTTTCTATTTTATAGATACAGAAAATAGATGTTTTTAAACAAAAATAGAAGAATGAGCAAGTAGCCCACACTAAAAAAATATGGCTATCAATCGCATTTAAATCAATATTCGTAAAAAAAAGATAGAAAAAAAAAATAATTATAATAAAAATAAGTTAAGAAAACTCCGTTAAAAATAATTATCCAGAAAACAGATATTCAGCTTATGTCTCGCTCTACATACACGAACCATAAGTTTTGCTAAATAACAATAACAATTTATTATCAGCTGTAACCAAACACCGGTTTTATTTTCTACAATGTTTACTTCCTGATAAAGGTTATTCTCGGGCCGAACACTTCCGATATTTAGCGAACACTCACGATGTTCATACAGTTAGACAGTCAACTATTGAATGAAAATTCCTATCCGGTCACTGCATATGTGATAGATATACCAATGGTCGAATGTAATTAAAAACAAAATTATTAATTTCTCGTTTCTGATGGGACTTTTTTGAGATTTTCGATTTTTCTAGTTATGATGAAGCCATTTGCTACCTGTATGCAAAATTTCAACTCGGTAGCGTATCTGGAAGTGGGTTAGAATTTCCGGACATAGCCACAAATATCCATTTTTATATATAAAGATGGTTGTAAGAAAATACAGACTAAGCAGAAACCAAATTTCGTCTATGACGTTACCAACGTTTGGTTTGATACATTTCAGCAGCGTCACTTACTTTGATCTGTTCTTGACTACGCGTATATTTCGATTTTGATTGTTTAATTCCGTTTTTGTTTTTTTTTTTTTAATTTTGTTGTTTATTTTCTTTGTTAAATTTTGTTGTTTGTTTTCTTTGTTAAATTTTGTTGTTTATTTTCTGTGTTAAATTTTGTTATTTGTATTTTTACTTGCCCGACCTTAATATATATATTAAGGTAAGTGGCAAGTATTGTAATCGCGAAAATTTTCGATGTCGAGATTTTGACGGATGACCACGTTTCATTGTCCAGGGAATCCAAAAAACCTATTTTCGAAGTGCCGTCCGTATGTGTGTGTGTCTGTGTGTGTGTCTGTGTGTGTGTCTGTGTGTGTGTGTGTGTGTCTGTGTGTCTGTGTGTCTGTGTGTATGTGTGTCTGGATGTCTGTGTGTCTGTGTGTATACACGATAACTCAAAAACGGTTTAACTTAAAGAGTTCGTTCTGGTACTAAAAAATTCTCCTAATAATTGGGAAGAACCCTATTGTTTTTTATTAAAATCCGAAACCGGAAACGGTTAAAGTTATTAAACTTTAAATTTAAAAAAAAAATCGTAACTAATAAATCAAGCCTTGGACAAAAAACTGTATAGGACATAATTTGATGTATTTTTGAAGATTTACCTAAATATTTCTTTAAATTAAAAAAAAATATATATGAATTTTTTTATTATTTTTTTTTTTATGGGAGGGCAAGTCTAGCGGAGGTCTCCCTTCGCCGCTGGATTTTTGTTATATTTGTGTGTTATTATAAGCAGTTCACTTTTATAAGAACAAACTAAATCTGGTTATTTTGGTTACTTTTATAGTGTGTTACTGACTTTAAATGTCAATTAAAAATATTCCTTACACTGTAAAACCAACTTTAGGTTGATAAGGTTATGATCATTATAATTAAGATATCATTTTTCATTATGACATATGTCAAATGGATCGACATTTTAAAAAAGTGACATTTTTTAATACCAACATGACATACAGCTTCAAAGGTGCAAACTATTGAAAACAAAATTCCCTCTTAGTTTGTTCTTACATAAATGAACAGCTTATATTATTATGTTATTTGTGAAAATAACGCCGAAAAAAGATTGGGCTTCCAAGGTATGTCAATTCGGAGCCAAGCGAGAGAAATCATAAACAATGTCGCTAAATTAATGAAAAATGAGGCAGAAAATGGAGTCTGTATACCGTTCTAGAGCCGCAGTAAGAGGGGGGCGGAGAGGGCGACGGCCCCTAGCGCACTAAGAAAAAGGGCGCTGACGGGCTTGCTAAATTTTGAGATGTAAAAACCTTGTTTTTATTTACCAAGGGCGCCAAAACACGGCTCTTCCCCTAGCGCAATTTTTTCTTACTGCGGCTCTGTACCGTTCGAGAGTTATTGGTTAAAATTAAAAACTGTTACATACGGGCTTTATATATAATTTGCTTTTAAAGGGTGAAATTGAAACATTTATACACAAAAATATATATTATTTATTTCTCGTACGTTTTCAGGTATGCCGTGGACTAAAACGAGAACAAAAATTAATTTGAAATACATGATTTTGTTTGTTTGGTATCCACAACAATTGATAAAGCAGAAACCCTTCTGTACGTCTATGTAATCAGCTGTTTTCTCGCGCAGGATTGATGACGTATTTTATGATGCCCTGGCATAAAGTTATCCTGAACGTACGTTATATTTGATTAAAGTTTGACCAAATATCAAAATAAGAGTTTAATCAGTTTAACCTATTATGGGAGAGGGGCGTTGGATTTTTTTTTTTTTTTATTGTAGAGGGGGCGATGGTCCAGAAAAGATTGGGAACCTATGCTTTAGAGGATCGAAAAACAGTTAATGCTGAATGGTATCCAATAATTTGTTTGCCAGAAGTTATCGACAAAATCAGGAAAACCAACCAAAAACGTCGCATCATTCTTCATCATGACAATGCAAGCTCGTACACTGCATGTCAAGCAATTGATTATTTGTAGGAGAAAAACATCGAATTAATGTCTCATTGTCCATATTCACCTGATTTATCCCCTAACGACTGTTTTTTGTTCCCAAATGTCAAAAAAAAAAAAAATGTGGACAGCGTTTTTCATCACATCAAGAAGCTGTTGAAGCCTTCGAAAACCATGTTTTTGAGATACCAACTTCAGAGTGGAAAAAATGTTTCGAGAATTGGTTTGAACGCATGCAAAAGCGTATAAATCTTAAAGGCGAATAATTAAAACAGCAATAAAACGGTATATTCAAAAAAACAAAATCTTATTTTTTGTAAAAACTTAAAAGGTAGCCCTCGTACCATTGGAGCAATTGTGCAAAACAGCTTATTTAGATTAATTAAATTTTATTAGAAGTAACTTATATGTTGAATGTAAATAAGTTAAATAACAGAAACAATTATAAATAAATGATATTCTCATTAAAATACCGAGCTGCCTTATCGTATCCACTTCAGGTGCATATAAAAATTCATAAGATATATATCCCTGCGCCATAATTAAAAAATGTTACGTAAAAAACAAAAAAACAAATATTTCCATATATAAAACACGTTCTAAATCACACTAACCTACAAATTTATTCAAACGAATGTAAACAACAAGTACAAATGTCAAAAAACAATATCACTTTTCAAAGAGGACACGTTC
The DNA here is from genome assembly GCA_963971575.1 of Liopterus haemorrhoidalis. Taxonomy (NCBI): domain Eukaryota; kingdom Metazoa; phylum Arthropoda; class Insecta; order Coleoptera; family Dytiscidae; genus Liopterus; species Liopterus haemorrhoidalis. Next base: position 26,607,777 of record OZ020613.1, read on the forward strand.
CTAGGTCTTCTCTCAAGAACGACACAACAATGTTAAAAGTGCACTATAAATGAGTTACAGAATACCAACACGAGGTGTTGAAAATCGGAACTATCACCAGGGTACCGTAGAAGCGATTGTCGAAAAGCTTACAGAATAGACCCCCAAGCACCAAGTTGGATTGCCACAGCACATTTGCTCTTTGTGGCACTGTATAAACGTACTTTTATTTGTCACTTTTAACCAGAGAGTCGAACCCAAATTTATTTCGGTTTACGGTTACGTTCCAAGTAAATGTTTCTCGTTCCAGTTTCGGTTTCGGTTCATCTAAAAAGTCTGGTACAGTTCCGGTTCGGTTCCGGTTCAAATAAAAAGTTAAAATCAAGTTTATTAGCAAATGCCTACCGGTATAAATTTTGGTTTAATTTTATTTACCAAATTCCCTTCTTATTCTTGTTTTTCAGAATTATAAAATTGAAAATACAAAAGTAAAAGAACTTAATAAAAAAAATATTATTTTATTGTCAAAAACGTAGACCAAATACAAGTTAGGAACATAAAAATGAAAATACAAAAACATATTGCACGTAAATAAAATAAAATTCTAACAAATTACAAAAGGAGGGAATTACAAAAATAACTAATAGGACACAGTGTCGGATTAAGGGGTCGGATTAACTGAGTGTCAAGACAGTCAGTTGCCTGGGGCGCCAGATGCGAGGAGTACTGAAAATTTTGGTTGGACTTATTTATAGCTCAACTTGACAGAAATGAACAACTTAATTTTCAGCGCCCTTAAAAATTTGGGTTTAGCTGGCTAGTAATTTTTACGTAATTATGCTGTGGGGGCGCTATACAAAAAGTCAGTCCCGGGGCGCAGTAATAGTTTAGCTCGACCCTGATCTCACACAGCTCATATAATCACAATTATAGAGAAGAAGCGTTAATTAGTAATATGAACTTTTCTCAGTGCCGGCGGCACTTTTTTGGGGCGGCAAAAATTCACAATAAATAACATCTTGTAATCTGAACTAAACATTTGAACCATTTCTTTTCATATTTTTGTCGCACCTACAATTCGAACCAATTAAAATCTAGAACTTTTCTAGAGATTGAGATAACTGTCGAGATTCGTGAGAGGTTTCAGCAGCTACGGAATTTGGCGGAAAAGTTTGCCTATCTAACGCTGGCTATACTACTAGATTCAGACGACACTGAATGTAATTTAGACTAAGCATCTGCCGAAATTGACGAACCGGACTTGAAGATCGAACGAGTTCGACTACAGGCTTTCATAGCTGCCACAGGCAACAAAAATAAATTAATTAATGTGGAGACACTTGGATTATTACAATTTATTGTGAAATTCAAGCAGGACGATACTCAATATTATAATAATGCTCCAAATATTCCTCACAATTGCCATAAGCAATGCCAGCTGTGAGAGTAGCTTTTCAAAATTGAAGTTGATCAAAAATTATTTAAGATCAACAATAAGTACTTTAAGGCTAACCAATCTGGCTATCTTGTTTTGCTATGCTTAAGTATGTGATGCTATAGACATTGTGCAATAAAAAACTTTGCTCTTACAAAAAGTAGACGAATAAAGTTTTAGTTAAAGACAGAAGTTTTATTTTTAATTCTATTAATTTGTCAATAAAAATACCAGGTCTACAAGTATGAAATGCGGAATTTTTTTTTAAATAAAACACATTAAACTCAAAAGAACAGTAAAAGTTTATATATTCAAGTATGCTCCATTAGATGTTATACATTTTTCCCATCTTTCAGGCAATTTGTGAATACCTCACCAGTAGAACTCTTCCCCTTTCCCCGCAAACCATTCATCTAGCCATTCTTTCACATTTTCATATGAACAAAAGTGCTGCTCGGCAAGTGCGTGACCCATCGATGCGAACAAGTGGTAATCTGAAGGGGCCAAGTCTGATGAGTAAGCGGCATGGGGTAGCACTTCCCACTTGAGTGCCTCCAATGTGTTGCAAACTGCTTTTGCCTTATGTGATGGAGCGTTATCGTGAAGAAAGATTACCTTGGGCTGTCTTCTTTCGTATTCTGGTCGTTTTATGAGCAGCGAATGGTTCAATTCGATCAGTTATTGTTGGTAGCGTTGGGTATTAACTGTTTCACCAGGTTTTAACAATTCATAATAGACCACACCCTTTTGGTCCCACCAAGTACAGAGCATTGTCTTTTTGCCAAAGCGATTCGGTCTTGCAATTGATGTGGATGGTGAGCCTGGGTTCACCCATGATTTTTTGCGTTTGGGATTTTCGAAATAAATCCATTTTTCATCGCCAGTAATGATACGATGCAAAAAAGACTTTCTTTTGTATCATGCAAGCAAAATTTCATAAGTGTTTTTGCGTTTTTCCATCTGCCTCTCATTCAATGCATGTGGAACCCATCTGCCGACTTTCTGGATCTTACCCATCTCTCGTAGGCGATTGGAAACAGCTTGTTGACTAACGCCTAACTGCTCTGCTAGTTGTTTTTGTGATTGACTGTCGTCTTCCTGTAGCAATGTTTCCAATTTTGTATCTTCATATTTTTTTTGAGGTTTTCCATGTTATTTGTCTGTAAGATCAAAGTCACCTACTTTTGAAACCCCGAAACCATCGTTCACACGTATCTTGCGATGGAGCATATTCTCCATAAGCTTCTCGAAGCAGTCGGTATGATTGATTCAGCAGCAGTTTTTTTTTAAATGAAAACAAAACAGTAGTACTGTCCGCGAATGCTCTTTATTTGGCACAAAATTTGACATTTTTAACACAGTAAAACAAAACTATATGATCACTTTTCAAATTATAACCTATACGCATTTGACACTTAATGATAACTTAACAAAACGCCATATGTGTTGAAACTTTGAACTATACACTCTGTTTGCGCGGCAAGTTTGAAAAAAATCCGCATTTCATACTTGTAGACCTGGTATATATCGTAACAGTATCATTCTAGTTCTAATTGGAAGTTGATTTGTGTTTTATATTCTATTCGCTGTTATTCGTAATGACTTCTTAATTTTTTGTAATAATAACTTAATCTTGTCGACGCATATCATAAATGTTGTGTATATATCAATAAGTGGCATACATAGGAACTTTTGTAACAAATGCGTTTATTATATATAAAACATGCATACATGACTTCTTTATTTGTACCCTGTACAATACACAATAATAAATTTGTTCTTGCCGAAAAGTTCTTTAGAGCTTCTGTAAATTTTGGAGTCTTTAGATTTAAATACCTAAATAAGGGGGCGGCGAATTTGGTCGACGCCCCGGCCGGCTGAAACCCAAGCTACGCCAATGACTTTTCTCTTCCAAAAATAATAAGTAACAATTTGTATAATCGTAATATTATAAAGAAGAAAACGGAAAATTTTTTTCTCACAAAAAAAAAAAAAATTGTACAGTTCATTCAGGTGAAAAAATATTATTTGAAATTTGAAAAGAAAATGAAATTAAAAATCAATGGTTAATCGACACATTAATATGTTCTTCAAATTTACTGCCGATAAATTAATTCTTTTATCAGTAAATTTATAAGTTTTAGTAGTAAGAAAGCGATTATAGTCTATCTCAGAAAGAGCGATAGTAATAGATCTTTTTGTTAGGCAGTTACCAGTAGCGTGCACATTTTAAACACGTTTAAATTGGTTTTGTGTATTTCTATATTACTTTTTATCATTTTATGAAACGCACGCCTGTGACCTATTTATCATATCATTAAACGCACCACTGTGACCATATTTTTCTTCAAAATTTTAGGGTAACATTTTTAGATCTATTGTGTTTAACCCTAGTTCGTATTTCCATATAAGATGTGCGGCACACTCGGTTGTTTCTTAACAATATTTCGTTTCGAACTATTCATATTTTGTGTGCCGCTTCTGTGTGAAAAAAACAATAACTTTTTACAAATAATAAATTTTATTACTATCGTTCTTTCTGAGATAGACTATAATGAATTAATTTAATGAAAAAAAAAAATTGACCCGGAATTAACCGTTATTAACATTTCGTTCCGGTTTCGGTTTTCAAATTGAGCAATTTTACGTTCGGGTTACGGTTCCGGTTCTGTTAAAAATTACGGTTGATTTCCGTTTTCGGCTTTCGGTTCAGTTCCGGTTCGACTCTCTGCTTTTACCATATGGTCATCTTATAAAAAGAGCATATTTCAATTTACTTAATTCTTGATAGAAAATGTTGATGTTTGCTCTGTTTACTAATACTTATATTTATCATTAAATAGAAGTTACTTTTGTATGTGTGTGTGGTTTGAAAGTGGTTATACCTTATGTACCCTGAATGCATATAGAGCAGAAGTAGCTAGTGTATATCTAGTCCACCATATTATGCAAATAACCAGAGATACTTAACTCCACAATCAGACTTGTTATTGCAAATTCTGATTTCAAACTTTAAGAGGAAAAACAAATTAGAAATACTGCAGTATAGAGAAATAAAACATAAAACATAAACAGTAAATATATAAAGTGGAATAAATCAAGAAACAAACAAAATTGTTCAAGAGTTTTAAAATCTGTATAATTTACAGTTAATGGCGCTCAAATCAGCGGTACTCAAAACAATGAAAAAATTTATGTGAAGTGTGAATTTTCATAAATATCAGGTCTGGGTAAAAGTTCGTGGCGTTTTTTAGGGTTTTGTAGGTATGACCAAAAAACCCTTATGCCGTCATTTTGTCGTCTGTCTGTCTGTCTGTCTGTCTGTCTGTTCGGTAAAAATTGTAGCCAAACGGATAAACCTAGAGAGTTGAAATTTGGCATGCTTATACAACTCTTTGACCCGCACATAGGAAAAATACTAAAACATCTAAAATAAATACCCCCTAAAAATATAAACAAATATGTGCTCAACGAAAAAAAAAATATTTTTTTATAATTCTGAGTAAGGTATCAAATGAAAGCTCTTGGTACGTGGATTAACGATCAAAATTTTATTTTTGCAAAATAAATTATTTTGAAGTGATTTTTGCCAAAATTGTGCATAAAAATTTTTGTCCCACACCCTGTAGCCCAGATGGTTTAAACTAAAAATCTGAAAAAATTCTAAGTAATGTACATTGGTGTGAACCGGAATAGCACAACAGGAATTTTTGATCAGATTATGTTTTTGGAAAAAAACGCATTTTTTGTGATTTTTGGCTAATAATGTACACAAGTTATAGCTTTGTAACACGCTACACTGGAACGTGTATGCTGGTGTAGTGGTTTTTGACGCTAATTTTTCACCCAAGTAACTCGATCCGAAAGGGATCGAACCCTGCGAGAAGAGACAATATTATTTTTTTTAAATTTTTATATTGTTTAAATTATTTTTTCTAAATTCTAGTTATATTTTGGCAAATGTTGCATTTAATTTTTAAAAGCGTAAATTTAATAACCAGTGAAAATTGTTTAAATTATAATTTAATTCTGTGTACACGAAATCAGAGGGGCGGAACTTATAACAACCAATGAAAGCCATAGGCGCAATTTTTAAAATTCTTAATGAACCATGCTATATAAAAAAAAAAAAATACTGCACATATTTAGAAACCTAAATAATGGTATTAGGCGTTCGAATTAAAATTAACAAAAAAAAATATTTTAATATAATATTTTCGCATCCAAAATAATCATCATTCACTTACTGCAAAACCCTGAAATGTGTGAAAATTCACACTTCACATAAATTTTTTAGTAAAATTCAACAGTTTTGTTACAGTGTGAAAATGAATTTATTTAAACCAAATATGCTCCATTATTATCGACAACGTTTCGCAATTTTTCGGGTGAGCCATGGTGACCATCCGTGAAAAACTTCTGTGGATTCTGGTTGAAAAACTGAATCAAGTGATTTTCACAGGCTTCTTTTGAAACCTGCTTAATGCCATTGAGAGAATTTTTCAGATATCGGAATAGGTAATAGTCAGAGGGTGCTATGTCTGGACTGTACGGTGGATGCAACAAAATTTCCCAACCAAGCTCTCGCAATTTTTGACGGGTCATCAAAAAAGTGTGTGGTCTTGCGTTGTCGTGATGAAAGACAACACCTTTCATATTATTCAATTCGGGCCGGTCTCTTTCATTTGCGTGGCGTAATTTCTCTAGTTGTCCAGTAGAATTGAGAATCAATCGTCTGAGCAACTGGAAGTAGCTCATGGTGGATTTTCCCTTCCAGTCCCACCAAACGCACAGCATCACCTTGATCGGCGTCAATCCTCGCTTCGCGAACGCTTTTGACGGCTCATCATGCCTTGTCCACGATCTTTTACGCTTCCGATTGTCGTACGTGATCCATTTTTCATCACCGATTATGACACGTTTCAGAAATGGCTCGATTTCATTGCGTTTCAGCAGCGCATCGCAGATGTTAATTCGGTCTATCATGTTTTTCGCGCTCAACTCATGAGGAACCCATACATCGAGCTTCTTTTTGTAGCCAGCTTTCCGTAAATAGTTCAAAACAGTTTTGTGGTCAATGCCTAGCTCCGTACCAATATCGACACTGCTGATATGCCTATCTTCCTGGACTTTTTCAAGAATTTCATCAGCTTTTTCACTGATTGGACGACCAGAGCGTGAGTCATCTTTTACATTAAAATTAGAACGAAAGCGAGCGAACCATTTGCGCGCAGCAGATTTTGAGTACCTTTTAAGTACCTTCACCGTACACAGCACAATTTTTTTCACACGCCTGTGCAGCGTTTTTTCCTTTGTCGTAATAATATTGCAAAATATAGCGCAATTTTTCATTACTTTTCTCCATTTTCGTCCACAATTCACCGCTGGGTAAATTCACCGTGCACAATTCACCGCGGAAAATTCAGCGCCAACAATTCACCGCAGAAATTTCGCCGCTCATAATAAATAAAAGAAATTTTCTGAGCCGTTACTAGGACCGTTATCGATAGCAATAGATATTGAGAAAACTATGATACGTGCATGTAAGAAAGAGTTTTCAAATGCAAAACTTCGAGATTGTTTCTTTCCTTTTACGCAATGCATTTATCGGTCTATTTGTCGACGCAAATTTTGCGTAGAATCTAAGAATGTTGCGGACACCTTTATTTTGGACGTTTGCCATTGCTGATAGTACTAGGCTAGAATAGTACAATATAATGAATATTAGTATCAAAAAAATATAATACTTCAAGAGTAATATAAAAAATAAATTCAGACGTTTCGGAAACTGCTCAACAATCTGTTTCCGTCTTCAGCGATCACGAGAAGTGATAAACATTTCAGTTTTCTTCGAGTTTTTATACCGAGTATTGTAAAAGTGGGAGCAGGTTATAGGTGCGTTGCTATTGGTTGGGTGATTGGGATTATTTTTTTTGTGACGTTTTTTAAAGTAATATTTTTGTTTTGGTCTTTTCTCTTATAAGCCGTGCTTGGTATAGAATATAATAGGTATATGTCCGAGAGGTTGGTGGCCCCTTGCGGATCTAGGACCCAGGGCTTAAGCCCTATTAGCCCGTATGTAGATCCGCCACTGACTCCACTCTTCTTCATTGTAAGCACCGAGAAAAAGCAGTTTAGTAAGCCTTTTACCCAGAAGCCTATTTTTGTCTCTGCATGCAGTGGTTCCTGCTTTCGAAAATAAGCGCTCTGACGTCGCTACTACAGACAAGAATTTCTCAGCAATTTTATATAAGTTTGGGAAGACTGTGTTCATATCGTCCCAAACCAGTAGCGGATTGAATTTCAGAGGTGAAACTGGATTTTCAAATACAGTGATAGTTCATGTTCAGTTTTGTTAAATCCACGTTGGCCTGTGCCTGATTTTAGTTTTCTCTTCCCATGTGCAATGTCAGTATGTTCCTAGGTTTTGGAAAAAAAATGATTCGAAACGATACTGGGTCAAATGTACTGATATGAGTAAAGTATCGTAAGATTAGTAGCGATACTAAAATCGCGATATCGAATGAAAAATATCGATACTGGTATCGTATCAGTAGTATCGGAACATCCCTACTTACGATGCAACACACTGTAAAAGAATGTCCTCATTGTGCTTTCCCCAATGATCTCCCATCGCTTTTAAATTTTCGATATAAATATTTAATGTATTAGCATATTTTCTTTGTAATTATAAATGATCTAACTGTAATACGAAATAATAATAATAAAAATTTCTCATCCTGCGATTTGTGTGTTGTGCGGCTTTGTGTATTCTGACGACTGTTAAAAATAATCTAACAAGTATGTAAGAGATATCAAAAACTTGACACTTAACAGAGCAACTGCTAACTATCGATGCTCAAGAAGATGTACCTACAGAGATGAATTATAATATCAAAAGGAAATTCTTTTGAAATATAAATTAAAAATTATAATTTTATCTGCGCTTTTAAGTAAATATTGATGATAAAACCTCTAGTTTTATTTAACTAACATTAAAATACAATGGAATCTTTCACGGATTGTTGGATTCAAAAATAAGAAGACTATTATACAAACAGAACCAAGAGAAATGACTGCCGGGAAAAACAGAACATGAATATTGCAAGTACGAGCGCTTGCTTTTAAGCAACCAATTATACATTCATGTTAAATGGGAACATATCAAAGAATAGTTTTTATCATTAATAAAGAATTAATTTAGCTACTATGTAACAGTTTTTATTAGGGGCTAACAGTGTACCTACAGTGACAATATATATTTTTTTAATAAAGAACACACCTGAAAAAGGTTATTAAAGGTGTAAAAACAGTTTGTATTTATTATTTTATAAAGGCTCAAAAATAAAATTAAGATAAATTTGTATCAAAATGATTGTTTGAGAAAATAACCCAGCAAACATTTTTGTACGGGCCAGTACTGGTAAAGCACATACTCCCCAGCATTGAAAGTAATGGGCCAGTGCTGGTATTTCGTACTGGGCCAGTACCCCGGTGTCCTCGTGGCCGTTATTGGCCCATTGATGTATCAGTTGCCGGCCCAGCAACGGAAAAGTGCATTGAAAGTAATGGGCCAGTGCTGGTATTTCGCACTGGGCCAGTGCTAGCATTTCGCTCTGGGCCAGTGCTGGCATTTTACACTGGGCCAGTACCCCGGTGTCCCCGTGGCCGTTAGCTGGCCCATTGATGTATCAGTTGCTGGCCCAGCAACGGTAAAGTGCAAAATAATCGCATTAGTTGCAAGATTTATTTCTGACGAACCAGTGCTTATATTATACCCACTCTCTAGTGTTTCAAATGTAACATATGTGTACTTACCCAGTATTAAAATAAATTAATGGTAAGGTGCAAAATAAATACTCATTTGGCCATTTTCACCATCGTTGAATAAATTTATTTAACAAATAAAGTTGACAATATCGCATCGGTTTTAAACTATTAATGAAGAAATTAAAATTGCTGTCAATAGAGTGATGCGATATTGTTAACTTAAGTTGTTAAATAAATTTATTCAACGACGGTAAAACTAGCCGATTGTAAATTGTATTAACAGTTATAATTTATTGATTTATCTATAAATATTAAATAAATATAATTTCATGAATAACAGGAATTAGTTTATGTAATTTATTAATTTAATGAAGAATTTTAAGAAAATGGTTTTCTGCCATTTCGGCCAAACCAATTGCATCCTAAAGATAAGGGGTGTCTAATAATTTTCGCCAATATTCGTCTTGTATTATCTACCACATCTTTTCCTCCTGACTTGAAGAGTGCCAACCTAAAGAAATCATACTTGTTAAAATAAATTCAATAATCAAATTTTATAAGCATTAATGCTATAAGCTATTCACTTTTGTAAGAACAAACTAGATCTGATTATTTTGGAGATTTTTATAGTGTATTACTGACTTTTAGAAACTTGGTTATATTGTAAAAAAAGCTTTACAGTTTTGGATTAAGTTTGTATTATTTTAGGTTAGTATTATATTTACAAAATATTTAAGATGTCACTATTCAAAATGAAATATGACAAATTATATTTTTTAAATGACATATTTATAATCTTGTAACAGATTTATTAATAATTGAAAATTTTATTAGATAAAAAAAACTATGATTGAACTAAACTAAAAATTAAACAATTTAACATGAAACAGTTTGTGTAAACTACGTCCTTAAATCTAACAAAACACACACAAATCACAATAAAAAACTGTATAATGCGCTCACAAAACAATAACTTTTCAAATACACATCTTGACAAACTGTCCACCAACACGTCTCAACATGTAATGGCTAACCCTCCAAGGCCACGCCGTTAGGGCGTTTTATGACTAAGAACAATCAGACTTTTCAAATTATATTACATTCAAAAAAAGTTTAGTTTTAAGTAAAAAGTATGAGTGAAGAGCCAGCACTGGCCCATTACTTTCAATGCCGGAGAGTATGTGCTTCAACAGTACTGGCCTGTATAAAAATGTTTGCTTGGATTTTGGATTAATACAAATAAGGAGTGCTTATAAAATGCTGGTAAAGAACTTCGTATAGACGGAGTGCGAAATACAAATGTGAAGTACATTATTAATACTGGCGCCAGCAATTTACCAGCAGTAAAAGCAGTTTGCCGGCATTCGGCCGTTAGTTGAATGTTTGCTGGGAACTAAAACAAAGTTTTGCGCAAAATCCTAGTCTTTCCATAAATACGGTTACAAAGTTAACAGTGAAATAAGATGCTTAAAGATATTTTAATTTTCTTTAATACATAATACACAGATTCATATTAAAGAAGAAAAACCAATCAGTTTTCAAAATTACTACTGCTGGCCGTTACACAAAGCTCAAGTCCTTTATCTAAATACTAGCTGGTGTACCCGTGTTTCGCTACGGCATTTAACTACTTTAAATACAAGAAAGTAGAACATAACGCTCACAAAGGTAGAGTTAAATATAAAAAACATAAAACGATATAGTAATTTCTAACGTTAGACGGCGGAGAAGAATCAACTTTGTTTCCTAATATCTGTAGTTCTACATCAAGGGTCTGCCCTTAGTCCGTGTCTGTTTAATGTGGTTATGGATGTGCTTACTGAGAATGTTAAGGAGGCGGCTCCAAAATCTATGCTTTTCGCGGATGACATTTTATTAATGGGCGAGAGTATAGAAGAAGTAGAAGAAAAGTTGGAAGAGTGGAAGGAGGCATTAGAGAATGGAAGTCTGAAAGTTAGTAGAAAAAAGACGGAATATCTTTGGTTTGATGGAGAAGGTATGGCAGGAGAAGTACATCTACAAGGATACAAGTTAAACGGACCGCAACAGTTTAACTACCTAGGCTCGTACATATCAACAGATAGCAGTCTGGACAAAGAAATCCAACAGCGAATACAGGCAGGCTGGAGAAATTGGAAAGGGGTATCATTGTGTGATAGAAAAGTTAATGAACGAGTCAAGGGAAAAGTATATAAAACTGTAGTAAGACCTGCGCTGCTCTATGCGATTGAAACCTGGCCGCTGAAGCAGTCCCAAAAAAGGAAAATAGAAGTGACAGAAATGAGAATGGTTAGGTGGATGCTTGGCAAATCGAGGCGATATAATATCCGGAGCGATAGCTGAGAGAAAAAGCAAGAGTCACGGAAATATCAAAGAAAATTCATGAAGGGCGTTTGAAATTATATGGGCACGTAATGAGAAGACCTGATGACTACGTAGGAAGGGTGACTATGAATAAGGTTGTCCAGGGTAAGAGAAGTCGTGGAAGACCTAAAACGAGGAGGAAGGATTACATAAAGAAAGATTTAGATAGTAAGGATCTAGTAGGGCAGGGGTTCTTAAACTTATGTAGTCCGAGGACCCCCTCTTCAACAATATTTTTATTGCGGACCCCATATCAACCATAGGCATTTTACGTCGTTCTTGAGACTTAATTTCTGGCTCAATAATCTCATTAGGCACTACGTTGTAATAAATATTGGTAAAAATGTATCGCTGGTTATTTTAATAAATGGTCTTATGCATTTATAAAGGAACATTTTTATTAGCACATAGAATAAAAAACATAAAATTAATAAAAATAGTAGTAAAAAGAATAAAAAAAGTTACAAATAATAATATGTTAAACTCATACAAACATTTCTTAGTCAAATATTGGTCAAAATAGATCTTATTATAATATGTTTTCTGTAAATAATTTGCAGTTAAATAAAAATAATTAAAATTTTACTAATTGTTTAGTTATGTCAATAACTAGTTAGATAACAACAAATACAAAAAGTCTTGACCATGCGTAGAAGTTTTATTAAATGAGTTATTTGAATAAAAGCGAAAAGTTAGGGGATGTAGTTAATGTCAAAATTGTTTCGCGGACCCCCGGTAATGGCTGCGCGGACTACAGTTTAGAGCTGCTGTAGTAGGGGATGAGTATTTGGATAGAAGAGAATGGAGGAGACTCGTCGGTAACAACGACGAGTCTCGGGCTTCTGTTTACCCTGTGATAACTCCATTATTATTACATTATGATTATATATTAAATGGTCTAATTTATTATTCTAAATTAATTGATACATCACTATAAAACTCCAATGTTATGCACCCACAAATTTTATAATACACAAATTATTAAGTTTAAAAACAGAATATTGACTAATACACGATATCGGTGCATAATAGGTAAATGCTCTCGTGGACTTTTTTTTAGATCTAGTTAAGATCTACATTTTTTGTGTACATTATGTCAATATATCTCTTAAGGTTTGGCCTATGTAATCAATTCAAATTGCACAGAGAGTGCGAAACTGGTGGTTTACCCCCCCATAACGCCCTCTAGGGACATGGGCGATGTTGGAATCCTCACTAAAACCTCTCTCGGATTATTTTACCCCCTTGTACTAAATTTGGTGAAAATTGATCTATCCGTTTGGCTTTGTATAAAGAACAGACAAACAAGCAAACAAACAAACAGAAATTCATTTTTATATATAAGATGTATGTTCCTTTACAATTCGAAAACGACTTAATGGATTTTAGTTCAAATTTTGCCAGCGTACTAGAGATTCGTGGTACGATTTTAAGGTTTAAAGAACACATTCATGTAATTTTCATAGATACATTACTGCAAAAAAGATTTGTAGGTAGTTTCTAACATTGATAAATTCTGATAAATTTTCCTCGGAAACTAAAATAGAGGCATTCTGTCATAGCTCTTCTTTAGTCGTTTATTTCTTCGTTTATTTAGCTATTTGTGCCTAAAAAACCAGAAGTGATTATGATGAATAGTTTTAAAGTTATTCCGAAAAACAATTTTTTCACTACCCGTACTCCCCCCCAAAACTAACACTTTAAATTAAAATTCTGATACGAAATAATGCCAATAATCTGTCCCAAATTCACTTTAAGGTGTGTTGTAAATCTCGTGAAAAACGGTCCAGCCATTTTGACGTGAAGTCCGTATAATAGTACATTTACAAAATATTTTGTTAAAGCGGGAATTTGTTAACCGAGGTACGCACATTAAAATTAACCTCGATTGGGTCTTCCATAAGAACAATAGGAGATTTACAAAATATTTCGTTAAAGCAGGAATTCGTTAATCAAGGTACGAACATAAAAATTAACCTTGATTGAGTCTTGCATAAGAAAAAATCTGGCTGAAAGACATGCAGCTACATCGTGGTTGTATAATAGCTGATTTTCAAAATATTTCTTTATAGACTAACTTAAAGATAGGAATTCTTAAAGCAAGGTACGTTCATAAAAGTGTCCTATCATGGAAGTGGCGACATTATAACCGCATATAAACAAAATTTCACAAAATCCGACCAGTAGTTTTTGAGTTTTGCTTAGACAAACAGCTACACAGATAGACAGACAAAAATTCAAAAAATGGTCTAAGCTAATTATATTAAAGCTACCAAAGCCAAAATACTAAGAAAATTTTTAATGTACAAACCAGAGAGTCGAACCCAAATTTATTTCGTTCGGTTAAAATCGATTCGAACATCAAATACCTACCGGTATAAATTTTGATTTAATTTTATTTACTAAGTTTCCTTCTTATTCATGTTTTTCAATTATAAAATTAAAAATACAAAAGAAACAGAACTTAAATTAAAATTGATTATTTTATTGTCAGAAACGAAAACAAAATACAATTTAGGAACATAAAAATGAAAATACAAAAATATTGCACGTAAATAAAATAAAATTCTAACAAATTAGGAGGAAATTGCAAAAATAATTAATAACATAGGGCCGAATTAAGGGGTTGTCAGACAGTCAGTTGCCTGGGGTTCCAGATTCCTGGGATTGCTAATAATTTTGGTTGAAGACTTGGCAACAACAAATATTTTTGACAGCAATGAACAAAAGAAAGTCTTCAATGTAATTTTTAGCACCCTTAAAAATTTGGGTTCAGCTGGCTAGTAACTTCAACCGAATTTTTGCGTAATTATGCACATCTGAGGGCGCCATATAAAGAGTCTGCCCGGGGCGCGGAAATGTTTTAGTCCGACCCTGATCACACACAATTCATATAATCACAATTATAGAGAAGAAAAACGTTAATAAACAATAGGAGTAATAAATAATGTGAACTTTTCTGTTACAAAAATAATAAATAACAGTTCGTAGAATCGCTTTGTTATTTTTTATTTCTAACCGAAATTAACCGTTATAAACATCAGTTCCGGCTTCGATTTCGGTTTTTAAATTAAGCAATTTTATGTTTCAGTTCCGATTCCGGTTCTGTTAAATATTCCGATTAGTTTCAGTTTTCGGTTCGGTTCCGGTTCGACTCTCTGGTACAAACAGAGCTTCCAACTTTATTTTGGTACTTTGGGTTATTTGTTTTTGCACTTTCTTGTTAACTTTTTACTAAATCTTTTTCCTATATTTTGTAAATACAAGAAAGTCATCATTACCGAAAATATTTCTTTCCCTCCAATAAATAGCTTTATTAAATGCTTCTACAGCCTCCAATGCATTTATTTAACTGTTTGTTCATTATTGTTTCCATAGATTTCACTTAATATCATCATATAGAACTCTAGAGACCCTACTGTGTTAAATTTTGACTGACTAAGGTTTATTTAACAGAGTATTCACAAACCGAGCGCTTGTTGTATATGATTTAATCTGGTATGAAACAGTTTTTATTTAATGCTTGACTACAATTTAACAACTTGCTGCATTCCTCCGTTATTGGATCATAATCGTTTAAATCAACGCATCCCGTAAAACACAAAAATGTTATTGTTTCATTACGAAGACAGTTGTTCCCGCTGTGTCTCAAATAACAATTGTTTTTCATGTTTCACTACACAAAAAAATCATTAATGTTGAATTAGAAATGATTAAATGAATAAGTATTAATTTTTAATTGGACAACTTTAATATAGCTATTTCTTTAACATTTCATTGTTACTTTCTTTCAAAGAATCAACCCTTTGGAGAGTTTTTTTTTTTAAACACAATATTTAATTTTCAAAAATCCTTCAAACTTAATAACTGTTCTCAAACACAAATCTCTCCAGATTTCTTTCGGGGACTCCGGAATCTTTAGTACTAAATCTCCGGATTTTAGTACTTCAGTTTTTTTGTTCGTATTGTTACGTGGTTACAATAACATATAAGACGAATTTGGTTGTGATTTTAAATCTTTATTCAACTACATAAATATTGGACTTATATACTAATTAATAGACAGGAATAACATAGTCAATTAATACCACTAGTCACTACACTTATGCCACAGTTAACTGTTCCTATCTCACGAGCTCGTAGCAAATGTGGGAAGAAGGTGGAAAAATATTTGCAATAAAACGGTGAATTGTGTTGCCACTGGTGGCAGTGGGAGGAATTTGTTAGCAATAATGTAACATGTACTTAATGTAACATACAAAATAATCGTTCAGCAGTACACAGATGCGAATCCAAATATTTTTCTTAGGTATGAATATAGAATACAGAATATATTTCTTGGGTGAGCTCACGTATATAATCGTTGAACGCAGAAATTACCCTTATAAACGTGTTTTTTAATGTAGGGGGAGGGAGCTTAACCCGTTTAACTACAGATCTGCAAACATTCTATAGCTGATTTTAGTGGCATATTTATATTAGCAAATTCACTTTATTATAAATGGTATTCGGAAGTTAAGTTTTAAAATTGAAACATCTGAATCGAAAGAATATGTTTCATATACCTCAGGTTTTAAGTTTGTTTTTATATTCTGTACTGTTTTGTTTTGGAATTAAAGTAAAAATATATAGACCTATATTCTAAAATATATGTATGTTCTATAAATCTATATTTTAGATGCATCAAAAATTAATTAAATACGGTCATTCTGTAATAAATTTCAAGCGTTTCTACGTTTATATTTACTAATTAAACGAGGAAAGTCTACAAGGTAACCTTGATATTTATAATTATTGGCTAGGCATGATCAACATGAAAATAAGATGCGAAAAAACCAAAAGTATGGTCATAAGTCCAAGACCGATGAAACAGCTCATTAAATTAGAAGGAAAACCCATAGAACAGGTCGAGCATTTCAAATATATCGGATCCGTTTTTTCAGCAGACGGAAAAATAGACCGAGAAATAACGGAACGAGTTGGATCTGCGGCAGGCTATTTAATAGCATTAAGAACTATTTCTTGGCAAAACGGGAAATTCCGACTGAAGCAAAAGTCCAGATATTTAAGAAAGTAGCCATACCAGTGCTGACATATGAGTCAGAGGCTTGGACAACAACGGAGAAGCTAAGAAGCAGAATAAGAAGTAGTGAAATGAGGTTCCTACGAAAGATCAAGGGAAAGACAAAATTGGACAGAATAAGGAACACAGAATATAGAGAAGAAATGAGAACCAAACCAGTAGAAGAAGTAATAGAAGAAGGGCAACTTAGGTGGTACGGTCATATTCAAAGGATGGAATATAGTAGAGACACGAAGAAAGTTTACGAGGCCAAAGTAACTAAAGGAAGACGCCGAGGAAGACCAAGAAAGGAGTGGAGTGATGAAATAAAAAGTGCAATAGAGAGAAGAGACATCACCTGGAATGGAGCGAAAAGTAGGACGAAGAATAGAAAAAAGAAAGAATAGAGTGAATGGAAAAAGCTGTGGCGCCGTTCTCCCACGAAAGAAGAGAACAAGTACAAGTAGCAATCAAACTCTACATACAAAGCCCGACACCAGTGATGGTAAAAGGGTTCAACGATTAAGTAAGTAAGTAAGTAAGTACAAATTAATTAAATACGGTCATTCTGTAATAAATTTCAAGCGTTTCTACGTTTATATTTACTAAGAATTCACATGTATATAGGTATAATAAAATTATACAGATTTTTAAAAATATATCAATTCTGTTGATATTGTTGTCCTTGAACATGTTGTCCTTGTCCTTGAACCCAACCCCCCATTTCGGAACGTCATTGCACTTTCTAACAAAAGGGCACAGTTTAGCTGACCTTGTCTAAGGCACTAAAAGAGCTAACGCCGGCTCTTAGTATAATAGTAACGTTAGAGGCGATTTATTATGTTAATTTGTGAGTAATTCATGTTTTCGGTTTTCGTTGAAACACATTTTGACATTTCGTAAATATAATCACGATGTGACATCGTGCTGCGCACCCTTCGCATTATGGGCTGGTGCTGAATCTAGCTGGAAGCTCCAATGGAAGTCTGGGAAAAGGGAGTCGTTCAGGTCTTTAATTATCGAGATCAACATGGTTTTCTAGTAGGCTTTGCTACGTTTTTACTCCCTTCTCGTAAAAATGAAGTTTATTGGTACCGTTATAGTTCCCCCCCCCCCCTTCAAATCATAACTGAAACAGGGTAATCTCTCTGGGTCTTCGATGTTTTCTCACAAACTTCTTGTTGGGAGGCTATGATATATATTTATAAAGTCACGTTTGGCTGATTACTTCATTCGTACTTACTCTGTACATCCCTCAAAAATTAGGTCTCCCTCACATTATGAGTATCCAGACTTGCTAGCGGATCAAGTCTGGACCCCCTCCTTTATTGGTCCGCTAGCTGGTTGCTATGATTCTTGGAAAGAGTTAAGGGTTGTTCAATTAAAATCCTCATTTTAACTAATCTACTTTAATTATGATACGGTTTAAATATTTACATGATTTACATAAGACTTACAATTATACGATGACTAAATCCAGAGAGACACACATTCGCACACACTAGAGACACTTTACACCAAACACTAATTTAACCACTACATGTTTCTAAATATTGTCTCTCTATTCTTTAGCTGGACACTACACTAACGTTCATACGGAACTACTTGTTACTACTCGACTCGACCGAACACTCTAAAAGCACCTAACCCATGATTAACAAAATCTCACTCTACTTAAAAAAAGGCTTAACTTCTTCACTCTTTAGACTCAACTTCTTTAAACATGACTTAACGTTATGACGTTTTAAAATCAACTACCGCATAAAAAGAGAACCACCCTGAAAAGCTTACATCGCCCAACTGTTAAATGTCATTTAACACCCCGGTCAATCGAGACGACATTTATTATCCATAAATTAAATTGTATAATCTCCCCAGATAAGTAACCAACTATTATTTATTTTAAAACAGAGATTAATATATTTTCCCATATGGTTCTAACACTTCAAATATAATTTATTAACAGAGTTGTCTTTGAATATTACAATTTACTTTTCATGTTACATTTACAAAGTCTCAAGTTACAATAATAAATATCCACCCTTATCTTGAATGCCCTTTCTAAGAAATAGATTATTTTTTATCATTTAACATTTTAAATATTTTACTCTAATTGAATGATTATACTGAATTTATTTATGAAATTTTATTTATGAAATAATACCAAAATTACTTCCCTTACATTCTCGTGAAATTTTAGCTTATACTATGTCGTTCTGTCGGTTGAAAGCCTCCTCAAAAATAAAAATCTTTTCTAGAAACCCTTTAAAATTCTATTGACAAGTGGCCGCAAAGACTTAAACGCTATGTAACAGCCAGAAGTGGTAATTTTGAAAACTGATTGGTGTTTTATGTTTAAGGTGCATCTATGCAATATGGACTAAAAGAAAAATACAATATATGTATTTAAGAATTTTGAGGAATTTCACTGAAAATATACATTTAAACATTTTTTTCTTTCATTTTTTATAAAATTCTCATTCATTAGATAAAATCTAAGTTGATTTTAAAATTGATGGTATTGATTGAAATATACTGAAAGTAATTCCTTTCAGATATAATTTTACCATAAAGATAGACCGACCTACAGATGAGTAACGATATAAGAGTCTTTTTGGTCATACTTACATAAACACATGCACATTTTTTCCTTTCTTTTTTTATAAAATTCTCATTCATTAGATAAAATCTAAGTTGATTTTAAAATTGATGGTATTGATTAAAATATACTGAAAGTAATTCCTTTCAGATATAATTTTACCATAAAGATAGACCGACCTACAGATGAGTAACGATATGAGTCTTTTTGGTCATACTTACAAAACCCAAAAAGGAAAACGGTGTAACAATCAAAAACTACTAAAAATCCCTTAATTAAAAATCCCATTTGAAAATCCTACCGCGGGGCCACCAAAAATGTAACAATCAAAAACTACTAAAAGATTCTACTTGAAAATCAAAATTGTAACAATAAAAAGCTACTAAAATAACTTATTAAAAAAATTATCCCACCGCTGGCCATCAAAAATGTAACAGCCAGGAAGGGGGGGGGGGGAGATAAATTTAACAAACTGTAAAAACAAGGGGGAGGGGGAGGCTGCCACCACCTAGTTTAAATAAAACTAAGAAAATGAAAAGCACTGAATTTACCTGCTTCTCTGTTGATGGGAATTTTAAAGTCAAACAAGTGGGGACATTTTAACAAAGAAAATTTATTGTACAAAAAGAAAAAAAAATCAATAATTTAAAAACAAAATTTAAAGTTACAAAAAAAAATTAAATAAATGAAAAACAAAACATTTTAAAACAGAATAATATATAATAATAATATTAAAAAAAATAAAATATAAAAGTTACATGGTCGACCGAACTCAGCTCTTGACTGGATCTGATGCATTACATATACACCAGACCACAGCCAGGAACCGAGTCAGTCAGCTATAGTCAAATAATAAAATATAAGATAAAAAATAAAACTTACGTGGTCGACCGGACTCAGCTCTTGACTGGATCTGATGCATTAAATATACACCAGAGGACAACCAGGAACCGAGTGAATTACAATAAATTTTGATTCATATTTGTACCAGACATAATTTGCTAATGTTATTATTTATATTCTGTCTAACCTTCCTACCTTAATCTTTTTTTCAGTATGATAAAATTGTTAACATAGCAAAATTATGTCTTGCATAAACACTCTACGTATTGTTATGAATAATATCTTTGTTATCAAAATAGTTCTGGTGGTGCAACTGTTACAAACGGTATCTTAATAATATATCACACACCTTGAGACCCCTCCCCACAAGACGTCTGCGTCCATGCCTGCTTCCTTGCTACGCTAATGCAATTTATGTTAAAATCAGGGATAGAGAGTCAGAGTCAGAGTTGGGAGTCGGGAGTCGGGAGTGAAAGAGTCGGAGTTGGGAGTCGGGAGTGAAAGAGTCGGAGTTGGGAGTCGGGAGTGAAAGTGTCGGAGTTGGGAGTCGGGAGTAGAGGAGTCGAAGCTCTTCGGAGGAGTCGGGAGTGGAAGTTGAGAGTCGGAAAAACTATCGACTCCCGATATTTTTACTCAATTTTTATCAAGGATGATAACAAACCGAAAGGAAAAAAAAAGTTGACCATAAATTATACAGAAAGAAAACGGGAACAATATTTTGCATATTTAGAAATATTCGATACCGTTTTTACCAGTTTTCCATGTTCTCAAGTTTATAATTCGATTAATACTACATACTACTCGGATAAACAGATTTATACAATGAAGCAATAAAGATTTTTTGTTTTTACACATATCTATTTTTATCTTTTTCTGTATGCTGTGTTTATTATGTTTAAGCAGAACTAAACGGGCTTTTATTTTCAAGTTATATGGAGCTTCGTGATTATTTCATGTTTCATGGTGGCTGCCAAAATCTAAATGTCAGAAGGAAAAAGTGACATATTTTGAAAAATAAAAAACATAATAAATAAATAATTAAAATAAAATTTTTTAAAACTAATATTAAAAATATTGTATTATGAATGACACAAAAACTCAAGATGTAATGAATATGACAATTTATAATGACAGCTCACCCTAACCTAAAATCTTTAATATAAGTACAATTTAGGAATGAAAGGCGTCGGAAGTCGGAGCCGGGAGTCAAAGTCGGGGGTGTCAGAGTCGGTTTTCAAAAATACCGACTCTGGAGTCGATTATTTTTCTGCTGAATTCCCATCCCTGGTTAAAATGACACATTTAATATTACATGCATACACTGGCGGCGCTATCTCTTAAAATCTGGAGGGGCCAGGAAATATTTGAGTAAAATCTGGGGGGCCAGGATATATTTGAGGAGGGCATCATTTTTTATGGACAGGTGAAAATACAAGTGATGGCCTAAAAAAAAAGTCCTCACTTGCGTACAAATTTATCTCCAAGCATTTCTGGGGGGGGGGCAGAGCAATTTAAGACCCCTGCTAGCGCCGCCACTGCATGCATAGTAAATATTATTAAAAATTGTGTAATTTTCTTATAAATTAATTATATTTTAATTTTCGAGTATTGAACAATTTATGTTTTTGTCTCTTATACTTCCCAGTTGCATATTTTAATGCCACTTGTTTATAATTAATAATGTATGCTACAAAATGAAACAAAAAACTTAAAGTTTTACAGTACATGGTGAAGACTATGTATATGCTCATTTCTAATTCTTCAAATTCTGAAGTCCAGGACTTCTGCAGGTCTTTCTTTCGTAATCCCACTTAAACATTTCGCACTATACAACATTTAAAAAAAACGATCTTTAGTCCACCAAAACACAAAACTAACTGAAAAGTTTTGTATTTTGATTGCTCTATTGTAATCAAAAAGACGACGCTACATATGTCTCACCAGGGCCGTTTTTTCGCCTAGGCCAACGAGGCCATTGCCTAGGGCCCGCTTATATAAGAGGCCCGGTCGCCGGTCTTAATTTTATTTTGTAATGTTACTTTTTAAATTTTACAAATAAATAAATAACAAAATGTTTAACATTAACATTATAAATATACCAGGAAATTTATATTTCAGACGAACTCCTGTTCGGCATTATAGAACTTATGTATGTAAAATGTATTAGGTTGATGCAAAATGAACGACGAATTTTTTTTATACAAGTTTATTCAACAAAAAAATTGCTGTTTGGAGACGATCGAGCTGAGCCAGATAGACGTCGCTGTTGATATTGAATTGCCACTTGCCGTTTTTGTGCGGAATCCGCTTCTGTTGACGCTCATCATTTTCATTCCATCAAAAGCAAATGCCGTTTGAAATGATCTCCCAATGGATGATTCCGCTTCTATCTGTGGGCACTGTGGGCACCTTTTGCTATTCCTTTCGGTGTTTCACCTGGAAACACACATACTTTCTTTCTTTTGACGTTTTTGAAGAGCAACTACGATTCATCACCAGTGACAAGATTCTTCAAAAATGACAATGGCTCGTTTCTCTGCAGCAATTCGGTGAAAATTAGAACACGATCGGCTTTGTTGCTGTCGGAGAGTCGCGAGGCACCCATCCAGCCAATTTTCACACTTTTCCAAGCTTTTTTAGGCGACGGACGATCGTGGATTGGTCGATATAGATGTCTTCGGCCAGTAGCCGGGTTGTCATGCTATCGCCCTCTTCCACGGCTGACAAAAGTGCCCGATCGTCGAAATCCGATGGCCGTTCTCTTCCTTCTTTATCTTTAAGACTTGTGTCACACGATTTTAACTTGTGGAACCATATTTCAACTTGTTTTTGACTGATTTTTCATTAGCTGAAAAGATCGTTGAGATCGCGAAATGACTGTGCCGCTTTCCATCCTTTCTCGAAGTGGTAGAGCATTATATAACAAACAGGAATATAATTTTCGACACGCTTTTTTTTTCACTTAAAAACAGAAGAATATTTTTATAATTATTGCATAAAGCAAACGCCACTTTTCAACACTAAAAAAAAACTCCAAAAAAATCTCGATAATTTTGCATCAACCAATAATTTTAGTAAAATTAATTATAGCGGTAATGAATAATCAAGGTTAAAAATTAGATCTCAAAATCGTTGTAATCGCTTAAATTGCAATATTTTTTCTTAATTTGACTTGACTTTTCCTGGGAGGAGGGCCCGTTAAATGCCCATGGCCTAGGGCCCTTACAATTCAAAAGACGGTCCTGTGTCTCACCACAGCATTTAGGTACTTTAAGTAACATCCCAAACGTGTGCATTATAAGACCCCAAGACCAATAAATAAATAATCAGGTGTGACCACCACAGGACCAACCGCCATCACAAAGTACTTGTATAAAATACATTCTAGCAGCAGAGTAGAAATAACTTGGCCTAATATTTTTTAACAGAGATATTATTTATCATAACCTTGGAAACATTACATACAAGTATGAAAACATAGATACTACTTCAAAAAAAATTCGTTTTATCAAAAAATGTCTCAAATAAAAGTGGTTTGTTATTACTTTTATACCAACTTTTGTTAAATGCATTTTTTGGAAATATTTTTCTGTTGTTAAATATTCGCAAAAATCTTAAAATCGACACGAGTAAACTCCCATTCCTAGTCAACCGATTTTTACCAAAAGTTCATCATTTCGTGCCAAATTGATGTCAAAAGCTTAAATATGCAGTATCATAAAAATCCTTTTAGCCGAATTTGCTCTGCACGTGTACACAGACAGACAGACGGACGGACGGACAGACAGTTCGTGGAGATCCATCGAAATCTCGAAATGTCAAAATCGGTATGATCACAATACCTCCCTTATATATGTTGGCGGTCGGTAAAAAAATATCGTTGCAATTATTAAATGATTAAAGAAATGATATCAAGACTAATTTAACAAAAAAAAAAAAAAAATAGTAAAACAATAAAGATATGCCCGAATATGCATTTATTGTTCAAAATATACCGTAACAAGTCAAAATATGCAAAAATATGCAGAGTATGCAAAATAAAACTGGTATCAAAATAAAGCATTTTTTGTGATTCGTGAAGATATTTGAAAATCATTTGAGTGCACATTATGCAATAGAACAGTGTTTCCCAACCTTTTACTCCTCGCGAACCCTTTATAAAATCCGAACGAAGTTCGCGGCTCACTTTTGACGTGTAAACATTTTTTTGCGGCACAGCTATGAGCTATTGAATATAATTTTAAATGGAAAATTGTAAAATTTCGCAGCATACTCCTAGTATTTCACGGCACAACGGTTGGGAAACACTGCCCTATGTAGTCGTTAATGACAGGAAAAAAAAAACAATAAAATTTGGTAGAACATTTATTTTCCATATTTTCCATGTACAAACATTAATAAGACTAAAATGATAGCTATAAAAAATTAATACAAAATTCAACTGGTTCTTAGTTAAGCATACGTTAAATTAGAAAAAATTCTTAATTGGATATTTGTGGCTGTTTGATGGAACAAAGCAATTCAAAGTTTGGCTCAATATCCGACAATTTCAGTCTTAGATCAGGTTCTGCATTTAACCTGTTTCTGTATTTATCTTTCAGATAAGTATATGTTGAAAATCCTTTCTCACATAGATAGGTTATGCAAAAGGGTAATAGAACTTCAATGGCTTTTTTTGACAAAACAGGATATTCATTTTTAATTTGTTTTTTTGCGTTTAATTTTATTTGTCGATTTAAAATTCTGCCTTTACAATATTATTTTCGCGAACCCCCTTTGTACACTCCGCGAACCCCCAGGAGTTCGCGAACCACCGCTTGGGAAACGCTGCTATAGAATATACAAATGCATGATTTCCCGCAATGTTTGTAGTCGACTCTATGTAATTGTGTTTCATTAAATCAACGGTTCTCAACCGGTAGTACGCGGACCAATAGTGGTACTTGAAAGAAGACTGGATTCATCAAACGTGAATTGTACAACAAAAATAACATGCTTTATTATGTATGCAAACTCTCTTGATATTATGAGAGGATAAATCTGACGCTCGATTGACACGTATACGCATGCGTGTCCCAGTGTAGCGGGAAACAAGGATTTTAAAATAAGGTTGTTTACCACTGTTGTGTTTACATGTATTTATATGCAGCGCCCGCATTTTTAAATACATTGAAAATTACGGTTATGTGCTTAATTTGCAATAAAATATTTTCAAAACAATATAATTTAAATGTCCATTTAAAAAGTATTCATAAGATAAACTTTAATGGTAATCGACGAATTTGTAAAAACTTTACAAATAACCCTTGAAGAATCAAAATTTATATAAATGTTACCAAGAGCAATAGATTTTTTACTTTCGGACAATGATATGAAAAAATTTGGTGAATATATTTTCACAAATTATTATGAGAAGCCCAATCTTTGGGCTTATACTTATAGAAAACGTTTCAAAATTAACACTAATATTTACCTTGAATCCATGCATAAAACTTTAAAGTATTTTTATTTAGAAGCAAGTAATGTGCAACGTTTAGATAAAGGTATATTTGCAATTGTGAATTTAATTCGAGATAAAATTACAGACAGAATAATAAAAAATATTAAGGGAAAAAATTATTCTCAGATTGGAAACATAATTAAAAGGCACCGATTTGCATTAACTTTGGAATATGATATAAGAATAACAGCATCAAATAAATTTGTAGTAATTGGAGAAAAGAACTATGAAGTCACTAAACTTAAATCTTTATGCTGTAAATTAATATGTATTTTTTTTTTTTCATCTGCGTCCATTCATACAGTTGTGAATGTCCTGATTATTACATTAAACATACAATATGTAAACATATTCATTTTGTTCATTTAAAATACGGAGATTCATGAACCAGTTGAAGAAATACGCAATAATTAAAATACGACACAAACATTAAAGAAAAATAACAATACACCAAATGATGCATATGTAAAAGTAAATGCAATGTTGAAAGAAATACAAGATGACTGTGTAAAATTGATGGAATATAATGATACGGAAACTTTAACAGAAGTGAATGACTACTTAAAAAATATTAAAAACTTCATGAAAATTAATAAAGAAAAGAAAAAAACCTAAACGCCAACTAGATACGAGAAAATTTGAACCAATTAATAAAAAAAATAATAAACAAATTTCTCTATTTAGTACCAAGAAAAAAAGTGAAGAAGTTGCATATTTAAAAAAATAAAATAAACGACGCAAGAGTAACAAAATATTATTGAAAAAATACGGAAGTAACTTTTTTTTGTCTTAACTGTGTAAGCAGTTACACGCACACACGTGTACTCCGCTCAGTCAATATGAAGCATGCGCACATGTGTCAATCGAGCGTCAGATTTATCCTCTCATCTTGATATTTCCTACATTGATAGGAATTTATAGCAGTAGTGAATATTTTAAGCTTTCAAAAAATTTTGGTTTTGGTGGACGGGTCTTCAAAAAAGATTCAGAACAGCTGCATTAAATAAATGAATGTAATAAAATATTTCTATTATTTTGTTTTTACGTAATCACTTAAAATTTATTCCAAAATAGACAATTATAACTCACTTCAAGTACAGGTGGGCCTCGATTTACGCCGGTGTTACGTACCGGCGCAAAATAAAGCGGCGCAAATCAAAGCAAAGAATATTCATTCCAGAGACGGATTAACATTCTATTCGAATTAATATTTTTGTTTTTTTTTTAATTATTTTTGTTTTTTCTTTATTTATTACTTATATATACAGAAAATTATAATATTATTACAGAACATACAATACAATGCAACAATACGATACAAATAAACAAAAATTAAAACAGAAATCAAAATTATAATCAAAAATAAAAGCAAACCCTTTGAAAGAATATTAAAAATTTATTTTTCTTTATTTTTTCTTTCACGCTTATGTGCTCAAGGTTCCATAGATGTTTTGATATTTTTTATTATAGTTGAACTGCGATCGCAATCATGATCTGTCTTACAAATGTCTTAATTTTTTAATTTTATCTGCATTTTTCAATATTGTAGTCACCGTTGATGGAGGTAAGTTTAGGCATCTACAAATCTTCGGACGAGTTTCACCATTCTCTATTCTTTTAATAACTTCAATTTTTGTCTCAATCGAAATAGACCTACGTTGTTTTCTATCGTGTTTTGTAGATATATCTTCCATTGGTATTAATGAAAATTATAATTATTACTCAATAATTTTAAATTAAATTTTAAAAGTAAGTTAATAAAAATAATATAGAAAAATTAAAAATTATTAAATTTAGATTATATAAAATATTAGATTTAGATTTATTTAAATTTAAATATGTACATATCATAAAGCAGACACTCTTAAGAGAGTTAAATTTATTTTACAACTGAATACGTCTCAGTAGTGCGATTACTGCGACTGCGTAAACCACGAGACATCCCCGCTTCGACCCCTGAACCGTCGACACCCGACTCCGACGTTCAACTGTTTCAAAGCGGCGTTATTTTAAGGTCGCTGCCAACCGGCGTAAAATAAAGCGGCGTAAAATAAGGCCCACCTGTATTTGATATTTTTAGTTCATGCAGTTTTCTAAAGAAAAGTGTTCGAGCCACTGGATTTTGAAATATGAAAATGTGGCAACCCTATATTCCTATATAGTATTTGATAAATTTTGTGATATGTTCCCTAAAGATACATAATATCTAATTATTGTATTTTATCTATACCAATTTATCGGTCTATTCATTGGTTTTGCTGACTCTTTGAATAACATTCGTCGTTCTCGAAACACGTAAAGAATACAACCCCTACTAAATTAAAAGAACACACACGTTTAATTAATTTAGCAAATAGTTCGTTAAGAAATTTAACTCGTTAAACGAAATAAACTAATTATATTACTCTAATTTCTTAAATACGTAAACTCGCTTGCAACTTGTGACATTCAATGTTTCATAAAATTCAATTACAAACACATTTCTGTTTATTATTTACTTTTCAGGAAAGATAAATAAACAAAACTTAGTAATAAAAACATATTTTTATATATTTACAGAAAGAGTTTTCTTGATTTAACTTTATAGACAAAAAAAGGCACATTTTGATTTTTTTAAATTTTTTTAACTTGTGGCGCCATCTTTACTAAAATGCTTGAACTATAAATACGTGTAAATCTGTCATTATACATATTTTTTATTTATTTTGTTATTTTACCTGGTTTAACGACCTAAAATCGTCTTAAACTTTATTTTAAAGCAATTTCTTATAAATTTAGTTTGAGGTGAACAAGAATTAAATACAAAGTAAGGTTAAAGTTGCTTCTGAGTAGCTCTCATACTTTATTAAAAAATACAAAATACATTAATTTCATCCTTATTGTCAATTCACATAACTATTATTTAAAAACTTTGGCTGTAAAGTCTCCAAAATGGAATGTAAATAATAGAGATTCATAATATCAGTATCAAAAATTTTGCTAGTCTTATAATATCGGATTCAGATCTAAACCCATCTGAAATTTGAGCAACGATAAGGCACTGCTGAGTATTTTCTTATGATACATCTGTCGAAGTTGAAATCTATAACACCACGTTATAATATTACAAAATATATCATGTAAGTTATTAAAAATTACAACAGATTTATACCGTAAAACCTACCCAGCTTTCTGAAAAACATCACGAGCTTCATTTTGATTCTCCGTTACTGCACACTCAACTGTATCATAACTTCGAACCTTAGTCCATTTTATAACAGCTTTTACTAATGCTGAAGCTACTCCTTTACGTTGATATCTTTTATCTACGGATAAACGATAAATCCAACAACCGTTATCTGCGACTCTATGTTTCATAACTGCTACTGTACCTATAATCTTCAAAAAAAACGTTAAAATCCCAAAAAAAAATTGTTGCTGTTTTTTGTTACTTTTCTCTGCATGTTTCCAATGTCTTCACTTTCATCCTTCAATTCTTGCTCCGTTAAAATTTTATATTTTACGGTCTGTGGATTTTGGTTGAAAAAATAAGGTTCACAAGCTTCGGCCACCCAACTACCTAAATGTTTTGTCTAAAAAATATTATACATACAATTTCGATAAATAAAAAAATTAAATAAACTAACCTGAAAAACTTCTATTGATTTAACTAGATGATTCGTATAAACTGATACATAAATAATTATAATAACGATTGGAATTGATAATATACAATAAGTTATCGGGTAACCTATAAATATAAACATAACAGCTGCGGTGAACACTATCATTTGGAATGTAATCTAAAAATTAATAAACGAACTTAATTATCATAACTTTGTTGTATTTAGGACAATAAATTACCTCTTTCAGGAGTAAAGATATAAATGATTCAGTTACAAGAGAAAGATAGCTACTTCTTACAACTTCTCTTACAGCTAAATCATCATTTGATCGATGCTCACGAATCACAATAATGTGAGACATGTTTTTGATTACTTTAAAGGCTAAATAACACTAATACATTTTAATAACAACAAATTGATAGGTTAATCAACAGGTTGACATGTTCAGGCCCGTACGCCACGACAATTTGTTTTAAAGACCGTCTTACACGACCATAGAAAACTTAGTATAGACCAGCGATTCCCAAACTGTGCGCGCAGATGGGTTACAGGGCGCCGCGAAAATAATACAATATTCCTCCAACTGCGTTAGTTTGACCAGTTTTTACTTGGGGCACCGCGGAAAAATTCTGATACATTAAGGGCGCAGTGAACCGAAAAAGTTTTGGCACCCTTGGATTATAGGCACCTAAAATTCTCCGTAGCTTATTTAGACTAGAAAAGATTTGAGGCTTAATTCGTTTAGCGTATTTTAAAATTACAAAAAATTTTAATATGGCGTGTGTCGGGAATCTTCGGCCATCTTCGCCTCCCCAGCTCTCCCCCCACGACCTACTGTGGTCAGTAACACACAAGGCGTGCAAGAGAAAGCACGTAACACATAAAAATTTAAAAATGAAATGTAATAAGTTATAAGTTCAAAATAAATACAGTTAAAAGTTTCTCAGTTAATGTTCAATATGCACCCAACATAATGGTCCTTCGGAAGCTCGGATTGAAGCCGAATCAAAATTTGCAAATAAATTAAAGTGCATAACCTGAACGTAACGGAAAACGAGAAGTGCAGTACGCCAACGCAGTCAACGGACCCGAGCACCGGTGTTTGCACATCAAGAAGAAATTGGGCGACTACGAAGTCGAGTTCTCAGAAGCGTAGCTTTGGCAACAACGCATCGATAAGAAACGTGAGTTTCCTTTGTTCCCTATCTCTTACAATTTTATTGTATTACCTACAAAATAAGTTGGTTTCTACTTGTGTCAGTATTCATTACGCAATCGCATTTTTACTTATCTTTGTAAAAAGTCATCTCAAACATGGTTGAGACAAAAGAGGTGAAACAACTCGTAAAAAAACGCGCATCCATAAAGTCGCGATTAACGATATTCGCGAACTTCATTGTCGAATTGCAAGACAAAATCGAAACGGTCAATGACTTAGCGGATTTAGATTTAATTCAATTAAAGAGACGATTAACGATCGTGGAACCCATAATATCGGAATTTAGCGAAATTCAAGATAGCATAGAGAGTGTAGCGGAAAATCTTGCAGATGAATTTGCAGAGCGCGAATCTTTCGAAAGGATTTATCATAAGCAAACGTCAATCGCAACCTCCATTATAAATAAATTTAATAAAGATTTGGATAATAATGAAACGTTGTCAAACAAAACGCGAAATAACCCTCGATCGACAACGCTACCCGAGATGC
This sequence comes from Liopterus haemorrhoidalis, assembly GCA_963971575.1. NCBI lineage: Eukaryota > Metazoa > Arthropoda > Insecta > Coleoptera > Dytiscidae > Liopterus > Liopterus haemorrhoidalis. The sequence continues at coordinate 26,638,642 of OZ020613.1, forward strand.
CAATTCCAAAATTTAATGGAGACATAAAGAAATGGCTGGAATTTCGCGAAAAGTTCATGTCTTTAATACACAAGAACGAAGACATTGATAATGTCGAGAAATTCCACTATTTGATAGAATCCCTGGAAGGTAGCGCGCCTGGGGTTATCGAATCTATAGATTTCACAGCGGAAAATTACGATATAGCATGGCAAGCTCTTTGTGACCGTTTTAACAATAAACGATTGTTGTTACACAATCACGTAAAAGAAATCTGTGAAGCTGAGCAGATAATTAAAGTATCTCCCGATAAAATTCGCAATTTAATTGATACCATTAACAAACATTTAAAAACGCTGGAGCATCTAGGCCAGCCAGTACATTCGTGGGATACCCTTCTCATTTATATTATCGAAAAAAAGTTTGACCGGGTAACGTTAAATGAGTGGCAAAAATATAGATTTACTAACGAAGTTCCAACAATGACTAATCTTAGAGAGTTTTTAAAGGGACGTGCAGACCTATTAGAAACATCTGAACACAATCGTGACGATAAACAATTCAAACGACATAATACAACTAAGGCATTTTTTAGTAAAACCATAAAATGCGGTATCTGCAAAGATAATCATTTTATTTACCAATGTCCAGACTTCAAAAAGTTTACTGTTGAGGACAGACGTCAGCGCATTCGAACGCTTAAGTTATGTTTTAATTGTTTACGCGGCGGTCACGCGGCAAACGCCTGCCAGTCAGGAGGTTGTAGAGTATGCAACCTCAAACACAATACTGCTTTGCACCAAGGTCGAGAAACGTCGGAGAGTTCAGATAGGCAAACGGATGGCGCGCCAACAACAACTCAAACAAAGGCGGACGTAGCTGTGCACACAACCAGCAACGCATACCGACAAGTACTGTTGGCAACCGCGCAAATTCTAATTTTTGATAAATACAATCGCGTTCATACGGCCCGCGTACTTTTAGACTCTGGAAGTCAATCTTCATTTATAACATCTGAATTGTGTGATAAATTGCAAATAAGCAAGGAAAAAATTAATTTATCAATTACCGGGTTAAATCACGTTATCTCAGAAACCCAATTCAAATGTAACCTAAAAATCAAATCGCGAATATGCGACTTTAAGACACAAGTGACCTGTCTCGTACTACCGGTTATAACCGGGGACTTACCGAACGCGATGGTAAATGTCAGTGCCTTAAATATACCAAAACATTGCAAGTTAGCGGACCCGCAGTTTCACTATCCGGGAAAAATCGACATGCTTATCGGAGCAGATTTATATTGGAATCTTATTGGAGCGCAACAAACCTCCCTAGGAAAAAACATGCCCGTCATGCGGGAAAGTAAATTAGGATGGGTCATTTCCGGACCAATTGCTTCACAATTTTGTACAAAAACTTTTTGTAACTTTTCAAAAACTATCCAAGATCAAATAGCGCGATTTTGGGAAATCGAAGAAGGTTTTTTAGAAAAGCGAGTATTCTCTGTTGAAGAAAGGGAATGCGAGGAACATTTCGTAAGAAACACGAAACGCGACAAAGACGGTCGGTTTATAGTATCCGTTCCATTCAAGGAACCGCCATCTAAGTTAGGTGAGTCTCGACAATTAGCTGAAAAACGATTCCTGACTTTAGAGCGCAAACTACAGTCGAACTCCAGCCTTAAACGTGAATACGTCAATTTCATGCAGGAATATAAAGAATTAGGTCACATGTCCGCTGTTAAGAAGCCAGATGACGCTCCGATCACGTATTACATGCCGCATCACGGAGTAATTCGCGAAGACAGCTTAACTACTAAGTTGCGCGTAGTTTTTGACGCTTCTGCCTTAAGCACTTCGGGTTATTCCTCAAATAACCTGCAAATGGTAGGTCCTACTATACAGGAAGACTTAATCTCAATCATCTTGCGGTTTAGAAAACATAGATACGTTATCGCGGCCGACATCGCTAAAATGTACAGGCAGGTACTTGTAGAGACAAGTCAAAGGCCTCTACAGAGGATACTCTGGAGATCTGAGCCAAAGGAACCTTTAATCGCGTACAACCTCAACACCGTAACGTACGGAACAGCGTCAGCGTCATTTCTCGCGATACGTAGCGTTCTAGAGCTGGCAAAGGAAATAAAGGATTCGGAACCAGAGATTGCGCAAATAATCGAACGTGATTTTTACGCCGACGACCTATTAAGCGGTGGCTCTTCAGTCGAAGAAGTAACTCGGATTGCTCAGCGTGTAACAACGGTCTTAGAAACAGGTTGCTTCGAACTTCGAAAGTGGCATTCGAATGATACACGGATACTTAAAAACCTTGATACGGAAAATTCTGCTCTAAAGATAGTTAATCTTTCTGAAAATGAAAACGCGAAGACATTAGGGCTGTTATGGAATTGTCATTCAGACAATTTTATGTATGACGTAAAAATGATAGACAGTAAAGTCATAACAAAGCGCACTGTTCTATCCGAAATCGCTCAAATATTTGACCCCCTCGGACTTCTATCTGCTTGCACTATAAACGCGAAAATGCTACTACAAAAATTATGGCTACTTAAGCTTACGTGGGATGAACCGCTACCTGATGAGTTGAAATCGTTTTGGTTGAGATTAGTCAAGGAACTTCCTTGTTTGAACAAACTACGCATACCCCGAAACGTAATATGTAATGAGGCTGTAGATATCCAAGTTCATGGATTCTCAGACGCTTCTATGAACGCTTACGGTGGCTGCATATATGTTAGATCCGCAAAACCAAATGGCGAAGTATACGTACATTTATTATGTTCAAAAGGCAAGGTAGCCCCTTTAAAGCCAGTAACTATACCGCGGCTAGAGTTGTGCGGCGCTCTCACACTCGCGCGCTTAATGAATAAAGTAAAGCAATCGTTAAATCTGAAATCGGAAACCAAGTATACATTTTGGACAGACTCTACGGTAGTCCTGGGTTGGCTGAAGGCTACACCTAACTCCTTAAATCAATTCGCAGGTAACAGGGTGTCTGAGATACAACAACTGACGCATGCAGATGTATGGCGTCACGTACCTACAAAGGAAAATCCCGCGGATATGTTGTCCAGAGGCATCAGTCCCTCACAAGCGCTCGATCTTAAAATTTGGTTTAACGGTCCAAAATGGTTAGCAGAAGATGAAGGACAGTGGCCTTCATTAAAATACGTGCAAGAAAAATTACCGGAGTTACGTAACGAAACGCGCAGTTTTGCGATAAAAAATCCTGAAGAATCTTTGTTTTTCAGTAAATTCTCAAGTTTAATTAAACTGAAACGTGTGACGGCATTTGTACTCAGATTTATCGAAAACTCAAAACGAAAAAGGGAATCGCGACAAGTCGGCCCATTAACATTTAACGAAACGAACAGGGCATTCTTTAAATTAGTCCAATTATCTCAGTCAGAGTCATTCGGCACTGAAATAAACCTCCTTAAGTCAAAAAAGCCTTTGAGTAAAAGGAGTAATATTATTAAACTAAGCCCTTTCTTGTCATCCGATCAGCTTTTAAGGGTAGGCGGAAGACTAGAAAATTCAAAATTCAAATTTGACAAAAAACATCCCTTAATACTGTCTTCGAGTCACAATCTCACTAAACTAATATTCAGATATGAACACATTAAATTGTTTCACGCTGGCCCTCAGCTACTACTAGCAAACATTCGCGAGCGAATATGGCCGATCCAAGGCAGAAATTTAGCAAAGAAGACTGTGCACGAGTGCATCAGCTGTTTTCGAGCGCGACCAGTCTGCATTCAACCGCGAATGGGTAATCTACCTGAGGCACGCGTCCTTCCAGGATATCCGTTTGCTGTTACCGGAATTGACTACGCTGGACCTATAATGACTAAAGACCGCAAAGGCCGTGGTTGTAAACTTCTAAAATCATATCTAGCCTTGTTCGTTTGTTTCTCAACAAAGGCAATTCATTTGGAACTTGTTACGGACTTGTCAAAGGAATGTTTTTTACTTGCTTTAAATCGCTTCATTGCTCGTCGCGGCAAACCTGCACGCATCTACTCCGACAATGGAACAAATTTCACCGGCGCGTACGCCGAAATAAAAAGAGTCAGAAATTTTCTGAGGGAAAATACACAATCAATTAGCGACGCCATGATTGAAAATGACTTACAATGGGAATTTATCCCGCCCTACTCACCTCATTTTGGTGGCCTTTGGGAGGCAGGTGTTAAGTCTGCCAAGAGCCATTTAAAGAGGGTAGTGGGAAATTCACATTTTACCTTCGAGGAGTTGTATACACTGCTGACACAGATAGAATCTATCTTAAACTCTCGTCCACTCTATCCACTCTCGTCCCATCCTAACGACTTGAATCCTTTGACTCCGGCTCACTTTCTTATCGGAAGACATCCAGCGAGTCTACCGACTGAAGATCTGAGCGAGATACCAGCGTCCAGAGTCAAGACCAAGTACCAGCACCTACAACAGCTGGCACAACACTTTTGGGCCCGTTGGCACAAGGAGTATGTGTCTGAGTTACAACACCGCTCAAAATGGTTAACTTCGCACGGAACTCTCAACATCGGAGATCTTGTCCTAATAAAGGACGACAATCTCCCACCACTCCAATGGCGTCTCGGGCGCATAACCGAGGTGCACCCAGGGAAGGATGGCATCACCAGAGTCGCAACCATCAACACCGCAAGGGGGCCCACGAAGCGCTCATTCTCGAAGCTTTGCCCTCTCCCAAGAAATAAAGATGTCACCTGCTGAAGATGGACACTTCAGGGCGGCCGGCATGTCGGGAATCTTCGGCCATCTTCGCCTCCCCAGCTCTCCCCCCACGACCTACTGTGGTCAGTAACACACAAGGCGTGCAAGAGAAAGCACGTAACACATAAAAATTTAAAAATGAAATGTAATAAGTTATAAGTTCAAAATAAATACAGTTAAAAGTTTCTCAGTTAATGTTCAATATGCACCCAACAGCGTGATTTATAGAAAATTTCACCTTCGCATCAGTGATGGGCGTTTACACGTAAACTTTAATTGTTTACGTTTACGAGTAAACTTATGTAAACAATTGGTAAACTTGTCAACGATGTAAACAATGTAAACTTTGTAAACTGCCAAATAATGAGGTTAGTTTTAGTTATTTAATACGAATAATAGAGAGTTAATGAACAAGTATATTCAGTTCAAAACAATAAATTTATTAAAAAAATGGTGGGAAGAAACCGAAGGAATAGTTCTGAAGAACTAGGTTTTGTTTTAATTAAAGAAAATGAAAGAAAATATAGGGCGTTATGCAAAATTTGCAATGAATCTTTTCGTTATTAAAAAATATAGGCTGATTTTCTTAAAGGTGAAATTTAATGTATTTTGTTATTAAAAAAATTTGACTGAATTTTTTAAAGAAAAAAGTTTTATTTTTCATATTCATATTTACTAATTTGTATGTAACACCTGTATAATGATGCAATTTCGATTTTTATTAATATGTATATTCGCTTGTCATATTTTATATACTTACTTTTTCATTTAAAATCGTTTCATTAAAATTTTATTATTTATAATAATATATTGATAATGAGGTTCTGTAATTCAAAATAAGTGCGCATGTCTAAATCATTGTTTACATTGTTTACGTTGTTTATATTGTTTACAAGAGTTTTTGTGTTTACTTTACATCAATTGTTTACGAAATTGTCTACAAAAATTTTAAAAATTGGAATTTTTTAAAATTTTTTAAATTTTTTATAAATCCTGACTTTAAAATGGTTAAGAATAGAAATCTGCGGTTTGAATTTTTAAAATCCACCTATATTGTTTAGTAAAAAAAAACGGCTTTAATAAACCGATTATTAAGTTTTGTATGGGCAGTAATCCAAAACCCTTGAAAATAGCCAAAATACGAAAAAATTGTAAGGGGTAGACCTTAAAAAAAATCGTGAATTTTAAGCAAAACATGTTTTTCTTCGATTTTATTGAAAATTGGTATAAATATATATTTTTAATAAAATTTTAGTAGAAAAAAAAAATTGAATTTTGTTGATAAATTGTCATACTTACATATTTTTAACCTTATATAAAATTTTGAGATTTGCAGCAATAATATTTTTTAAAAAACAGTCCACAGTTAGGCTCAGAGCCGATAAAATGTTAGCCTGTCTCCTTTTTTTAACTATCTTTATAAACTAATACTTACTTCTTATCTATATCAGAAATTCCCAAACTGTGCGCCGCGGAAATATTCCTCCAATTGCGTTAGTTAGACCAATGTTTTGTCTTGGGGTGCCGTAGAAAGATTCTGATACATTAAGGGTGCCGGAAAACCAAAAAGTTTGGGAACCACTGGTATAGACCATAGGTTCCCAACCTTTTCTGGACCATCGCCCCCCTCTACAATAAAAAAAAAAAATCCAACGCCCCCTCTCCCATAATAGGTTAAACCGATTAAACTCTTATTTTGATATTTGGTTAAACTTTAATCAAATATTAAAATATGATTGCACATTATCTACATTTTATCCATCTGTCTATCCATCAGGCCAAATTTAGTAGATTAAAAATATGTTTAGAGAAAATTTAAAAATTAACACAAAAATCATTAATAAAAAAAAAATAAATAATGAGTTGTTTGAGGCTGATGGAGTTTCAATAATTTGTTAATGTCGGGTTCGGGGTAATACTTATTTACGCGATAACTATAAGAGGGAAATTTTATATTTAGATAGATAGATAGATAAATAAAATGTTTATTCATGAAAACATGAATTCATGTATTTTAAAAGTATTTTATTATTAATTTCTTAAAAGGTACACCGTCCCCCTTGACTGCCTTAACGCCCCCCATTTGTCTCTTGACTCACTACCGCCCCCATGAAAGGTTCCAGCGCCCACTGGGGGTGGTACCGCCCCCGTTGGGAACCATTGGTATAGACCGTTAAACCTAGACCATTTGGTGGTACCTGGTTGTAAAATCTGCTTCCCACAGATCTATGATCTGCCAGGTGTCCAGATTTCGGCGGGAATGTTCCGGTTTAGAAACTATAATCCCGACTCCCGATACATACGTAAAGTCTGTTTCTTTGGTTTAAGCGGAACTAGATTTTGAAATCTAGTTACTTTTAACGATTATATGTGGCTTCAGACCATTTAGTTTTAGAAAGCCCACTCCAGTCTTTAAAAATTGAGCTCGTAACAACTTAAAAAATTAAAACCGCGTTTGGTTCCGTTAAAACGTTTATAACAAACATAGTCAGTAATTCCCGATTTACACAGAGAGTTACAAAATCGAAGTAAAGAAAGACATTAATACTTATTACAGTAGAACCTCGATTATTCGATATTCGTAATCCAGGGATACTGTACCCTGTTCGAAATGCAGAAATAGTAGTAAAATCACGTGAAAGATTGAAGTAGCTACCTATTGAACAGCTAACGAACGACTTCTACAGAATTATCACGTGAAATCAAGAAATAGTAATCATGCAATACTACTTCTTGATTTCGAACAGAGTATAGAGCAGTGTTTCTCAACCGAAAACGTACCATGGACCAGTATAATATTTAATTTTCAACCGCGAACCACAAAAAATAAATGTACTAATAAACAAATTTATTATATATGTAGACTCTACATGTAATATTTCAGTAATTCGCGCGGACTCTTAACACGTAGCATGAAAGTGTTCAATTTTTTTTTTTTTTAACTATAATTTCCCGATATTCTCTTGAAAATCTGGCAACCCTGCCCTAACTTGTTCATATAATGCAAGAGCCAGCTGAGCGACGTTTAACCTACCTACATATTGCAAACCAACAACCGTATTGAGCGAACGACCGACAACTGACCGACCTGTGTTTCGGGAAAATGTTTAAAGTTCATATAATGCAAGAACCGGGGCTAAGCGACGTTCTACCTACGAACGAACGACCGACAACTGTCCGACCTGTGTCCCGGGAACATGTTTACAGTTCATATAATGCAAGAGCCGGCTCTAAGGGAAGTTCTACCTACGAACGAACGACTGACCGACCGACCGACAACTGACCGACCTTTGTCTCGGGAACATGTTTAAGGTTCATATAATGCAAGAGCCAGCTCTAAGCAGAGCCGGCTCTAAGCGACGTTCTACCTACGAACGAACGAACGACCGACCGACAACTGACCGACCTATGTCTCGGGAACATGTTTACAGTTCATATAATGCAAGAGCCGGGGCCAAGCGACGTTCTACCTACGAACGAACGACCGACCTGTGTCTCGGAAACATGTTTACTTAGCCGGATCACTGATCCGGATCAATGAACCGGCTCAGCAAACTGAACGATCTCCACTGACCCGGTTCCGCAAACTGAGCCGAAATTCCCAAACCTCAGACACACAATTTAGTTGAGTTCAAAATCACTCACTCATTGTCTTTTATTAATTTTACTCCAATATTTAATGTACACTAGTTACTAACATTAGTTACTAGTTACTAATGTACACTAGTTCAATAACTTTTTTGTTAAAATATCTGATAATTTAACTGAAAAAATACCAAAATCAAATAATTCTCCAACATCTGTTATGAACCTTTCTCATATAAATTCATCTTTCTCTTTTTCTACCGTTTCTTGTATAGTAATGAGAGACACAATCAATAGCCTCAAAAACAGCAACACTAGGGATTACTATGGCATCAACGTTACCATAGTAAAGTCGTTAAAAGACAAAATAATAAGTCCTTTAACAAGCATATTTAATAACTGCATTACATGTAATATTTTTCCAGATGAATTAAGAATTTCAACAGTGCTCCCGATATATACGAAAGGTGATAATGATGATCCAGGAAATTACCGCCCAATTTCACTGTTGCCAATATTTTCCAAAATATTCGAAAAGATATTGTCAACTCACATACTCGAATACTTTGATAGTAAAAAGTTGTTCAATAAGGCACAGTTTGGATTTAGAAGCGGTAAATCAACAACAGATGCAATATCATCTTTCCTTTCTGAAATATCGGGTTCCATGGAATCTAGAGAATACTTCTTGGCCACATTATTAGATCTTTCAAAAGCTTTTGATTGTGTCACCCATGAAATACTATTAGAAACGTTAACCTTACATGGATTTGACGAGAACAGTATCAACTTGATTACATCCTACTTAGAAAATAGGGTACAGATTGTTTCATTTAAAAATATCTCGTCAAATCCCTTAACGGTTGCCTCGGACGGTCCACAAGGATCAATCCTCGGTCCTCTCCTCGATTTATGTCTGACTTTCCCTCCTACATTAGTGGAACCAGTATTTTATAAGCCGATGACACAACGTTAATTGCAAGATCGTCATCACTTGTTGATGTTACCACTATTAATAACATCGCAATGCAGAGAGCTAAGTATTGGTTCGACACCAATCGACTCTCCCTAAACCTCAACAAGACCCAACAAATTCTTTTAACACTAAAACCAAACAATTTTGATAATCCAAAATCCGTGTACTTATTGGGGGTACTAATTGATCACAAACTCACTTGGGATCAGCATGTCAGTGTTTTAGCAAAAAAATTGTGTTCTGCAATATATTTGCTAAGAAACCTGACATCCATTGTAAGTACCGACGTTCTGAGAATTGCATACTATGCATTATTCCACTCCCAAATGACATATGGCATTACAGCATGGGGTCTTTCAGCAACAGCTAACAGAATTTTTAGCTTACAACAACGTGCAATCAGAGTAATGACACGTTCACCCTACAGAGCTGATTGTCGCAATAATTTTATTCCTTTAGATATAATGACTTTTGACCCATAAAAAATATGCAGTTTTCAAACTCATGCGGAAATACACCAATACAACACAGGAGGCAGGTCGAATTTATACCCAGACTTTCTGAGACTTACTAAATCTCGTAATTGTGAGAACTTCTATGCAGTCAAACTACTTAATAAGTTACCAGTGGAACTCAGAAGTTTGGGTTATAACGAATTCAAAAAAGGGATGAAGCAGTTTTTTACTGAACATCCATTTTACTCCATAGAAGAATTATTTAAATATAGGTTTTAAAAATGTAATGCAAATCTTGTAATCGTATAATAATTGTATAATTAAATGTATATGTCTTGACTGACTTAAAACAGATTTAATGTAACTAAGTCAATAAATATATTCTTATTATTATTACTAGTCTGTTCTAACACCATCGGTATGTAATGTGATGCTCGATTAAATATGAATTTAAACGTTAAAGCAAAATTGACTCCTCCTCTAGCATTTTTAGACGTAAGCTTATATTATAACTAATTCAAATGTATCTATATGAGATCCGTTTAAGATCCGCCGGATAAACGGATACGGACCCGGATACGTATTTTTATTTTTACGGAACATCCGTTGATATGGATACAGATATGGAGCTCCGGTACACCACTAATTATAATCAACAAGCCTGAAATGAAAACTACATCTATCGTGCTTAAAATTGTTGACAAATTAGGTAATTACATAAATAAATAAAAGCAAATTTTATGTTTAATATTTATTGATAACCACATTTCCAATGTAGGTCGGAAAATGTATTACATCATATTTAAAACTTACATAAATTTTACATACAAGTGCGATTTTAGTTGCACAAAGCATTGCCAACTGTAAAAAACTGCCAAATACATTGTAAATCCGAAAAATCTTTGTGCCATTTCAATGAACACATCAAAAATTTGAAAATGCTTTATGCAATTTATTATTTAAATTACTTATAGTATAAGAATCTAAACACATTATTAAATATTTGAGATTTGTTTAGAAGTCTAGAAGATCTTCAAGAACATCTAATCCCCACGCAAAGCCCAAAGTTCGGACGAATTTCTCAATATAAATTATATCCCATATATTTTTAGACACTGAAGTCCAGTATTCTAACAAATGGACTTGACTATAAACATCTATTTCAAACAATCTATTTTTTCTTAAGATACAAGCAAAAATTCTATAATTTATAGAACAATTCTATAAGATAGAAAATAATTAAGATTTTTTGCTATTTCGCAAGCTTATCCTTAAGTACTTACATTATTTTTCTAGAACAAGTATTCTTGATTCTAGAACAAAAATACTTGTTCTAAAAAACTTAAACTATAACATAAATATTAAATTAATAACACCAAGTATTGCTTTTTTTGCCCAATCACTTTAAAGTATAATTCTAAAGAGCACAAAAAACTAAATTAGTGCATATGAAATTAATTTTTATATGTACAACTTTGTTTGAGCAGTAAACTCTGACTGTCAAAAATATGTCAGAGCCTGCGCACAATAATTTTCGTACACGATAGGGACCTGCACGATAATGCAAGACAACATACATCCAAAATTATGAAATTCTATTGAAGTATTCAACTGAAGTATTCACCTTCTCTAACGGACTATCACTTCTTTAATCATCTAAACCAGTATTTCGTAACTGCCGCGGATTGGCGCCGTTCTATGAAGTAGTTCCGGTCTATAAAACTACTTTAATTTAATTAAATTAATCAATTATTATATGTATAAGTTCAAATGTTCGACAAACATTATAAAGTAATACATATTATACTCATATCAAGTTCAATTAATTTATAATTTGTAGTTTTATATTGACGGGTCGCGAAAAATTATTTGTCTTTTTACTGGTCCCCGTAAAATTATCTGAATTTTCACCGCTCTGAAATTGTAAAAAGGTTAAAAAACACTGACCTAGACCACTGCCTAAAATCACAAGAGCCATGAAATTTTCACAAACTCTAAAAACTGAAATTTTTTCAAAAATAGTATTTACGCCCTCGTAACTCATTGGCAGAAGTGAATTGATAATGAAGAAAACTATTTTGATAAAATACGTTTCTGTACAAACAGGATTAAAATTAAATTTCATTTCCCCTTTTGCGGGATTAGATTAATAGATTAATCTCTAGTTTCATATTCAATTCATATTTATTGTCAACTGACAATAACTGATGCGCCTCTAGTGAGTTTTTGAGAAACTGACAGGTGGAGAATAGTCGAGTTTGTATACTGTTGTTTTCATAGCGAGTTTTTAAAAAATGTCTTTAAAATTGCAAGAAAAATTAAATGCAACGTGAATTGTTGTGTTTATCTTTGCAATGCAAAAGTAAGTCGTGATAGAGATCTAAATTTACATCGTGTTCGGAAACGTGGCCAAAAAGCCTTATTACCTTCAATTGTAAACCTAGAGGTTACTTGGGCACTGAGAAAACGGAAAATTTCATTAAACGCAACCCTCATATTGAATAATAAATTAATTTCAATAAATATCACATGAAGATACCATTGAACCTGTCAAAAATATCCTATCTGCGTCAGCCATGATGTACAATGCAGTGGCGCCTCTATCGATAGTGTCAGATGACAATAGTGTTCAAAGACGAGTTGTTTAGTAAAACGTCTAAAGTGATGTTGAGCGAAATTTTCTCGTACTTTATTTTAAGTCCGTTTGTAGAAAAAATATTGTATGTAACACATGCATAAAGTAGGACATTACTCTCTCGCGATAATTATAGCCCTCGATTGTACTAAAGCCACTATATACAAGGAAGTAACGCAAATGTTCAACGAACACGGCCGGCAGATTTGTGATTTGTGTTTGTTTATAAACTTTTTATTTCTTTATGTTGGCCAAACCTAAAGACTATCATATATTCATTTTTATATTTTACGTAAAAATATGTTGTCAAACTAAATGTTAACCACAAAATTCTGCAGACCGTCAGATAAATTAATATATCATGTTATCAAAATACAAATAAATGGCATTAATTAATGCATTAAACACATTCAATTGTATCATATGATCCGTTTTTATGATCTGTTTTTTAATTCGAAGGAGCGATTCAAAAATAACGTGCCAGAAAGCTGATCTGTGACTGGCTACCGGAAAGTCGTTTTTACATACAGCAAATTTTCCATTACTTCAAACAGCCCTTACTTCAAACTGTCAACCTCAAAATTCTGTCAAAATGTCAGATAAATTAATCACATGATTGATTTTCAGTTATTTTTAAATTTAATTCTTCCTGGAATGTTACCTATAGTTTGGAAACATTATTGCTTCTTAAAATGTTCTAATGTAAATCTTCTTTTTGCATTTACTCCTCGGAATTAAAAACAGACTATAGATACAATCTATTTTTAAGTTTAATATTTGCCGGCATCAAGTTGTAAAGCCTCACGATGCGGGAGGAGGCATAGAATATATATATTTATTATTTGTATTCCATTAATTCCCTCCAACGAATTTTGAATTATTGAAGCGGGCCAAAGGGCCCTCGTTACTCGATTACCATCTTTTTATTAATAACTGGGCCGGTTTGGGTAATAATTTTCCGGGAATTTAATTCCCAGCTGACAGACATATGACAGTTTTATTTTATCTAGACTGTTTTCATCACTAGAAACTACAGGCACTATATCGGTGGTGACCTGGCAATACCTCCTATCTACAATTTTTAGCGAAAATAAGTTCTTGGTTTGCATTGGAACCCACGTATTAGAGCATAAGTTGTCACAATACTTCTTAAACAAGAAAAATAGTTAAGGTCTAAACTTCGTACAAAGCATTACCTTTTATCTTAAACTACGCAAAAACGGCTAACATAAAGCAGTTTTTTACCTCTCCTTTAAATTTCTATTTATGCAGATAGGAGGTATTGCCAGGTCACCCGCGGTATATTATGACAGTTTGGCCAATGGTGACAGCGCTACCATTAGGATTCCAAATAAATATCAGTTTCAAATGAAAAAATACGATAACCTTTGTAGAAACAGTAAATTTTTGGGAATATTTTCACAAAATTTACCGTTTCTGTGAAGATAATTTTATTTTTCCATTTGAAACTAATAGCGCTACCGCACTAATTTGGATTCCTAATGAAGGCGCTGTCACCATTAGCCAGACTGTCATAGTATACAGTGTCTACACTGGAAACTAGTTGTGTTTGTAACTTTAACGCCCAGCCACGTCTTTTTAGCGCTACTTTCTTGTATATAGTGACTTTAGATTGTACTACTTTCAAATACAGTTCTTACATAAATAACTATTTTTAAAACCCATAGAATTTTAAATTCTCCTTATTAAATCTAATATTTCATATGCACCAATCTAATAAATCCACAAAACTTTGTTAAAAAAAAAAACCTGTAATTTAGATATGTCATAACTGCAGAGAGCTATTTTGTTTTAAATAATTTACCCGTTAGTTTAAGTAGTGACAAAATAAATAAATAAATAATCCTGCTCCTCAGAATAAAACAAAAAAAAACCAAAATAATAAAAACTCAAAAAAACATAACAAAATTTTTTTCACTTACTGGATTTATTTGCACCTTAATGACCAATACAGAGGTTAAACTGCTTGCGAACTGGACCTAAATATGTTCTAGTTCCGTTGGTTGTCACGAACCACTGGAGTGATGGCTGGTTCTGCAGCAGTCTGTGCTGGAACGGTTTGGACTGGTGTGGGGTATGGTTCCACTGGAATAGTTTGGGTCGGGGTTATGTCGATGACCGCTGGAGTAGATTGAGGTTGCTGGACTGCCATGGCCGCCTACAAAACAAAAGATATTATTTTAAAACGTCTGTTTTGACATAGAATATGTCTTTGTCCGCAGCTGGTATATACTGGTCATTTCCGGAAATCCAGCGCAACGAATTGAGGATAGATTTCAGACTCTTACTGCTACGCTTACAATAGTCGGAGACATATGACAATCACATGTTAGGACCAAGGGCGGCTTTTATATAAGGGCAAATGGGCAATGTCACAAAAAAAAAACTTTTTATATTGTTAAATTTTATTTTAAGATGGTAAGATTCTTACTTCATTTTTAATTTAAATCTTTGAACCCAAGATCTTATTTATGTTCATACGCTCTGCTCAATTTGAATTTACGCAATAGTTCACACCGCAGCTCTCCCATTATTCGGGCATTCAACTATTTTGCCCCAAGATACTGTCTATATCTATTAGGTTGGCAACTAAGTAATTGCCGATTTCACAAATTCGTAGTTTAAGCAGTGTTTATGCACACATTCCTGTCATAACCTGTTCAAGGTCATTTGACATGTTACTGAAATGAGTTTTATAAAGCCTTCAGTAGTGAATTTGGACTGATTCGGTAAACAGTGATTGTTTGGGGTAAAATAAAACATGGAAAAAGAAAACGAGCACTATCGTCATATTTTGCTGTATTATTTCCGTAAAGGAAAAAACGCATCTCAGGCTTACAAAAAGTTATGTGCTGTTTATGGTGATAAAGTCTTAAAGGAAAGACAGTGTCGAAATTGGTTTGTGTAATTTCGTTCTGGTGATTTTTCACTGAAAGACAACAAGCGCTCTGGGCGCGCGTTGGAAGTTGATGACGATCTAATCAAATCAATAATCGCTACCAATTGTCACATTACAACGCGTGAGATTGCAGCTAAGCTAAATGTATCACGTACATGCATAGAAAAGTTTTTACAACAGCTTAGCTTCTCAGAAAATCTGGATATCTGGGTTCCTCATGAACTTAAGGAAATTCACTTGACGAAACGCATAAACAATTGCGATATGCTTCTTAAGCGCAACGAAAATGAACCGTTTTTAAAAAGATTTATTACTGGTGATGAAAAATGGGTTGTGTATAACAATATCATTAGAAAACGATCGTGGGTCAACCAAATGAACCACCTCAAACAACATCAAAACCTGATATTCACTAAAGAAAGGTCTTGTTATCAGTTTGGTGGGATTATAAAGGTATAGTATATTTTGAACTCCTAACTCGCAACCAGACGATTAATTCTGAAGTTTATATTGATCAACTAACCAAACTGGATGCTGCAATCAAGAAATATCGACCAGAATTGGCAAATCGCAAAGGAATTGTGTTTCATCATGATAGCGCTAGACCCCATACATCTTTGGTCACTCGCCAAAAATTGTTGCAGCTATGTTGGGATGTGTTACCACCCTCACCATATAGTCCTGACATAGTACCATCAGACTATTATTTATTTCGAAATTTACAGAACTTTCTGCAAGGAAAAAAATTCAATAACGATTATGAAGTAAAACTGGTGTTGACACAATTTTTTGCCAATAAAAATCCACAGTTTTATGAACGTGGTATTATGATGCTGCCTGAAAAGTGGAAAAAGGTCATTGAAAATAATGGACAATACATTTGTGATTAAAGCTTTTTTGGTGACTAAAAATAAACTGTTATATTTTCCTTAAGAAAACGGCAATTACTTAGTTGCCAACCCACTATATGTAAACTCCTTTAAATATGACATCTATGAATAAAGATAAAATTAAAGTTAAAAGTTATTAAATAAAAATATGCATGAAATAAATGAGTGAATTTGTGGAATTGTAACGAAAAAAATTTTTTTTTCTGTTTCGCTTGTTTATTTTTAAAGATACGTGGAACTCTAATATTCGTCATTAATCCGTTCCTGATGGTAGGACGAATAATAAAAACGACGAATATCAAACGAATTTTTCCCATAAGAATTAACTAAAAATAGTTAAATCCGTTCTTAGTCTCGAATATTGCCTCACTATTCTTTAACAAAAAAAAAAAAAAAAAACATCCCTCGAAAATCATTGCAAATACATTCTAATTAGATAAATACATACATAAATAAAAACGTTTTGGATGAAAAAAAAAACAATGATTGCTGTTAAGAGTTTGTAATATTTTAGAGGGATTAGGCTATTGTTTAGAAGGATACGCTCATTAACTACAGCGATGTTTAGATGCCATTTCTCGATGAAAACCTGCATTTTTGCCCAAGTGGACAGCAATTCCTTAATTTCAGCACTTTGAACCGGCCCATCATCTGCTTGTCCCTCATTTGACTTGTTCCGCCCATGCTGACTTACAGTACTGTATTTATTAAAAAATTAACTGTAAAAACTCGTAAATATTATAAACAAAATAAAGTATTAAACGAGAGTTAATGCGTACACTTAAATCACTGCTCGAGTTTCACATTTGATATTGAAGAAATTCCTGCTAGGTGATTTGGATTGCGAAAATGTGAACGTTGACATGGAATGCGAAAATGTGGACGTGCCTACTAAAGAAAAATATCATTTGTCAGAAGATTGCAAAGTTCTGATACTGAACATTTATAAAAAGTTAGTTTTGGAAGGTAATGACAAACCTATACTTAGAACTGCGGATTTAACTAGTGTTCCATACAGAACAATTCAACGTATCATTGTTCGTGGCAAAAAACAGGAGCGAAAACGAACTGATTTACAAGTTTTCAAGAAAATAGATAGTTTTATGTCTAAAACAATAATAAATAAAATATATGACTTTTATTCGAAACATATAGTGCCGACTGTGCATCTTTCAATAAAAAAGTTGGAAGAAGACGGACATATGTATAATTATTTGAAGTTGCTATGATTTATTTTTGTTGCAAAAAAAGAATGATTTTTGTCTGTGCAAATTTGATGTATTTAATACAGACTATAAAGACTTTAAAACAAAACGATTTTTAAACATGCCTATATTTATAATTCAAATATAGCCAGTCCTAAGCCTGATAAAAATGTGAAGAAATGTCATGTGAGTATATACAGTTCATTTTAAATAGCATATAAGAAAATACGTTTATTTTAAATAATTATTACGGTCCTGGCAACGGTTATTAACAAACCCATAAACGCAGCAGGTATAATAGTTATACTATCAGTCATTATTTGAATCAATAAGTGAGGGTTGGTCATTTCATTTTGGAAATACTATAATATTTTTTGGCAGATTATCGTTATTATACTGAGCTAAAGGTTTCGACATCACTGTCAGTGTATGTATATGAATTAGATTTTTCTTCAGTAACATCATCCAAGTCACTGCGCTCTTCAAGGGAGTCTATACATTTCTATTTACCGCCGTACATTTTGAAAACCTTTACGAAATTTTTTGGTTACATTGATTTTGAATTTTTGCTTGACATGAGAGAAATAATTAAGGTAGCGTCTTGAGTCGGTGGATATTTTGTACCAATTGGTGAGGCCCAACGAGTTCCCTTTGTAGTGTGAATTGGATATTAGAATTAAATTGATTGAATTTATAAATTATGTCGTCAATACTATTTGAGGGGACTGCGGTGATTTTGTCATCGACATAGCGGAAATAGAAACAGGGTGTATAGTCCAACGACTGTACAACCTCTGTTTCTAAATGAAACTTGACCATTTCAGCTAGGGCGGCTGAAATGGGGACCCATCGGAAGACCTTGGATTTGTTGATAGTATTAATTAATTAATTCGTTAATAGCTCTTAATTTGGCTGAAAAAGCTCCTCTTATAACCAAAATTATAAAAGGTTGTCTGGTACCTGATAAGATGGCGGAGGTGTTTGTTTCATGGCCTGTGCGCATGCGGTATCATAGTCGGGAAGTAGTGAAGAGTAATCAGGCTCTGGTTGTCTTTCTCCACCCTCTCCTGGCATTATGTAATGAATAGTACTACGCAAAGCCTGCTGACGGAACGTTAGGAACTTATAACATCGCCATACAATTCCGATACAGTAAGCCTGAAAAGAAAACAACATTAAACACAGAAATTAATTAAAACAGATCTAAATTGTATGGTTAAATTTCAACTCAAACAAAAAAACACAATCTGTTATCCTTAACAGCGCTGTAAACTACCATGGTCAATGTTATAAAAATGCTATTCTGTAGCCTGTCTGTTAACATCTGTCGCTGTAGAATAACATTATTACTGTTAAGGTGCCTACAGACGGCGTGGCAAGTCACGGCCAATGTTTATACTTGTCTAGCTCCGCCGATCGTGTGTAGGGGCAACAAGTCACAAGTAACAGACAACGTAGGCTGGGCTTGCCACTGGCCGACGTTCACTTTCGAGGCGGTATTCTATCACAAGTCAAAGGAGTTTGATCAACATCGGTGCAGACTTGTACATGTATATTAGCACCGTAAATACGACGCGCACACAATTGTCATCACATCAGTCGAAAGTGTTGTACTCAGAGGGAAAATTATAACCATTTTTGCGTAATTATGAAGTCTACTTAAAGTAAAATGTAATTTTTTGTACTTATAATCTAATTTAAATATAAAAAGCAAGGTTGAAGCTGCGACCATAACCTCACTTTCACTGTCAGACGCCTATTTACAAGCACAGGCCCATATTCGCTATTTTTGTACTTGGCCAGCACGGACGCTTCGTCTGTAGGATACACAAGTACAAGTGTCCGTCAGTGCTACATGTTACGGCCAGCGTCAAAACTAGCGCTGGCGAACGCTGGTACACCGTCTGTAGGCACCTTTAGACTGTTAGAGTTGGTCTTTCATGGTGATATACAGAACACAACTTGTTAACCTTAACAGTGCTGTAAACTACCAAGGTTAATGTTACAAAAATGCTATTCTATAGCTTAATATCTGTCACTGTAGATTAACATTATTACTGTTAGACAGAGCTGGGTAAGATACTTATTAAAAGTATTTGAAATTCAAAATAAAAAATACTGAACAATACGTATTTAAAATACCAAATCAATATTATTTAAATACTTTTTCGATGAATTTAAATACTAAATTAAAAACTTTTTAAGCATTTTAAGCGTTTAAGCATTACTAACTTCTCTATGATAAGAGATACGAAGGACGTTAAACCAAGAAAGTGCAAGTATTTTACTCTATAAATCAAATGTTAAATTGAAAATCAATAATCGACTTATTTAAAAAAAAAAAAAAAAATGGAACGCCCTCTATTTTTTTAGTCTATCGCATAGAAAATGTTTTTTTTTATAAATCATATGGGCATTATGGGTTTAAACCTAATATGAAAAAAGTAATTAAGACTTGATTAAACAACTACATCCCAAGTTAAACAAATATAATCTCCATAGTTTCATACCACCTATTTTATTACAATGAAATAAATATTAAAAATCAAGGCTTAAGACGTTGAGCTACTCAGTACAAAGATGGGCGAAGCCGGGGCATAACGGGCTCCCGGGGTATAACGGATTCTTCTCTTTTTGGCTGTTAAAGCATGCCGCCAAGTTTGGGTGCATTCCAATCACGTTCAGTACTTCGCTAGCGTCTTCCGAGAGTGGTTGTATGATTGAGAGCTGGCGTTTACATTTTGTAAATTGGTGAAACGTGTTTTTTGCTGTGTTGATATATTTTTCACACATATCCAGATGTTGATTGCTTCAGTACAGAGCATGTGGCAAGTGGGAACATTGTTCTTGTGCTGGAGAAAATAAACGAAAGAACTTCAAGATTTACGATGAGGAATGTACTCACGTGTGTTCATTCTGCGCCAAATTTCAGCTGATTGCCCATTTACTACGCCCGTGGTCATTCAGCCCCGACAACCGGGGCAAAATGAGCACAAGGAAGCTTTTATTATATCGTCATAACTTTTATTTTTGTATTTTTCTAAGTTTTTTTTTTTTTACTGTCTGTAATAATTAAACAATAAATCATCTTACGAATAAAAGTATTTCAAATTTTTTTACGATATTCCTTAAGATTTTATTAAAAATAATCCTTAAGGTGCCCGTTATGCCCCGGCTTCCCCTACATCAAATAGGCTATTTTGTGCATCTCCCTTGAGCCCGTATTTTTTACGTTTTTCAATTTTGTAAAACAATTTGTGCTAAGGAAGAACTAAAATGCAACTTATTGGAAGTACATTTTGAATTTGATAATTATTTTGTTAATTAAAAATACCCTTTTCGTAAAACTATAACGCATTACAGAAATAAAAATCTGCAAATGTATTGCCAGGAAGGTATAATTTAAAGCTTCTTTAATTAGTGTTTCAAATTCAGAAGGATGCACAATTTGTGCTTTTTAGTCAAAAAATACGACGGTCTTGCACGCCACAAGTGAAAAAAAAAAAGAATTTATTTCAGTTGCTTACGCTTATAAAGTTCCCGCCCTAGTTGTGCCACATGATCGTACGTCCCTGTACCCGAATCCGTACTACTGTGGTTATTAAAATGGGTTCTCATACAAAAAGGGTTTAAAAATAGTAACACAAACAATTCTTCAAAGCTAAAGTTTCTAATAATGTAAAATTCATGAATTTAACAAGTATTATTTTATTCATTGTAAACATAGCTGCGCACTAAACAAATAAAAAAAAGTCAAACAGCTCTTATCACCTTACCCATAGCTATTAGCATCCGTTGCTGTATGTTAACATTGGGCGCGTTTAGAGAACGTAGCTGTTGAGTATGCTGACTGAAATGTCGTCGTTTAGCAAACACAATTGCTAAGAATCAGCATTCAACCTGTTTACTATCTGATTACAGTCAAATGTTTTGCTAAACAGTTAACTGTAGTTTGCTAAACAGCACGCGATATAATGCATACAGGGAGATTATAAAATGGGGCCGTGACATCATAGATTTTATTGTGCCTGTACCGTATTTGTACCTTTACCTGTATCTGTGAAACTTACTAATGCAAAACTTGTAGTTATCTGTTGATGAAAAACTGAACTACTGAACTTTGCGCTACGGTTTACGGCTGGGTAGAAATTTTCTATTTGTTTTAATTGGCAGTTTACTAAAAAGTTAGTAAATGTTGTTCGTTTCGTTAAAATAATTTTGGCAGTAAGTCGCCGCGTCAAATAATTTTACAGCTACTTCTGAGCCAGTTGATTGGGAACAAATCTGCAGTAAATTGACAATGATTGAAAGTATGTACTGTACTTATGATGGAGACTATACATATGAATGACTAAAGCAAAACAATGGTTATCCAGATATTGATCTTACATCTTCATTTGTATTTGAAGAATCACTTCAATATTCAGATTTAGATATTAATAACAGATCCATTGAAAAAGTTTCAACTACGATTGAAAATAAACGCGCAACTAGATTTTTTCTGGGGGTGTGTGGTTCAGAAGCCAACATTTTATAGAGGGGCTCTGGAGCCATTTTGCCTCGCGTGGAGGGCTCACGTTCTATTATAAGCAAAATGTGTCCCTAAAAAACGTGTTTTTCAATGTTAGAGTGGGAGCTTAAGACCATGAGCTTCCCCTTGAGTGCACGTCTGATTTAGAAATAATAAATGTCAAACTTTACAGCTTAACTATAGACAAATAACACCTTCAAGTATTTTATTTGTAACCGTGTAAGTATTTTATGCGTAACCGCAAACAACTGTTTGCGTCATGTATTCAACTGATACTGAAACGAACAAAATTTGTGTTTTTAGTAACTTTAGATTTTTACAGCTGCGTTTACAGTAATAAGTTGAATGCCGCGTCGACTGTATTTGACGCGGCGTAAAACGTCGATTGCGAAACGAACAAACCTATTCTAATTTTCATAATATTGGTCATGGAATCAATTTTTACCTGCCCGACCTTAATATATAAGGGACAAGTATTGTAATCGCGAAAATTTTCGATGTCGAGATTTTGACTGTGACCACGTTTCATGGTCTAGGGAATCCAAAAAACCTATTTTCGAAGTGTGTGTGTGTGTGTGTGTGTGTGTGTGTGTGTGTGTGTGTGTGTGTGTGTGTGTGTGTGTGTGTGTGTGTGTGTGTGTGTGTGTGTGTGTGTGTGTGTGTGTGTGTGTGTGTGTGTGTGTGTGTGTGTGTGTGTGTGTGTGTGTGTGTGTGTGTGTGTGTGTGTGTGTGTGTGTGTGTGTGTGTGTGTGTGTGTGTGTGTGTGTGTGTGTGTGTGTGTGTGTGTGTGTGTGTGTGTGTGTGTGTGTGTGTGTGTGTGTGTGTGTGTGTGTGTGTGTGTGTGTGTGTGTGTGTGTGTGTGTGTGTGTGTGTGTGTGTGTGTGTGTGTGTGTGTGTGTGTGTGTGTGTGTGTGTGTGTGTGTGTGTGTGTGTGTGTGTGTGTGTGTGTGTGTGTGTGTGTGTGTGTGTGTGTGTGTGTGTGTGTGTGTGTGTGTGTGTGTGTGTGTGTGTGTGTGTGTGTGTGTGTGTGTGTGTGTGTGTGTGTGTGTGTGTGTGTGTGTGTGTGTGTGTGTGTGTGTGTGTATACACGATAACTCAAAAACGGTTTATCTTAAAGAGTTCGTTATGGTACTAAAAATTTCTCATAACAACTGGGAAGAACCCTATTGTTTTTTATTAAAATCCGAAACCGGAAACGGAAGTTATTAAACATTAAAATTTTTAAAAAATCATAACTCTTAAACCAAGCCTTGGACAAAAAATTGTATTGGACATAATTTGATGTATTTTTGAAGATTTACCTACATCTTTTTTTAAATTTAAAAAAAAAAAATGTATTTTTTTGTTTATTATTATTTTTTTTATGGGAGGGCAAGTCTAGCGGAGGTCTTCCTTCGCCACTGGTTAGTATTGTAATAGAAAAACTAAAAATCTTAAATCAAAAAATTATTAAATATAAACCGTGGCTATTGTTTATAACGACATATCGGTTTTTGCGATGAAATTCAAGTCCCGGCCAGAAACAAAACTTTTAATACGTGAAACTTATCGGTTATACCGAAATCGAATATGACGACGAAATCAATCTAACGACGAAGAATGGCTTGAAATTTAGGTCAAATTATCGAAACACAACAGATAAACATATTCATTCAGTGGTTAACTACGAGTTGAAGGTACGTACGTCATCGACGTCGATATGGCAAAACGAAAAGCATTAATGTAAAATTTTCAAAAATTATGAAGAACTCGAAAAGGAGGAGCATATGACGGAAGATGAAATTTTAGCTGAGTCAGATCAGAATCTGACGTCTGAAATAAACAACGACGAAGTGGAAATGGAAGAAACAACCGAGTTCCAAACACCTACTATAAAAGATGAATTTTCAGCTACTCTGCTGCTAGAATGTATTTTATACAAGTACTTTATGATGGCGGTCGGTCCTGTGGTGGCCACAGCTGATTTTTTTTTATGTTTTGTAACACTTTGAATATTATTTTGTTGCTTAAGCTTCTTGCACTCATATAAATGTATTCTTTTCTAACATAAATAAAATGTACATATTTTTCAACATTGTATTTATAGTGTTTCGATATAGCGACGTATGGTTATAACAACCAAATTTAACTGGTCCCTTCAACGTCGTTATAAACGATATCCACTGTATATTTAAAAAGGTAAACTGCAACTTACCAAAAATAAATCAAAGGTTAACAAAATAACACGAGTAAAAATAATTTAAAAAAAGTAGAAATAAAAGCAAGTTCCACAAAAAAAAAAACACACACGGCATAAGTAAATGTTGCATTAGTAAGTTTTAATTAATATTAGTAAGTCAACAGCTGCGTTCACTAAATGCGCTCATATTCGCTGTTATGATATTTACGATATTAAAGTAAATTGTTAAGATCATTTGTTCAAAATATTAGTTTTCTATTCGTGAAAAATACAGTACCAATTTTCTAGCGGCAAATTCGTAAATGGATAAATTAGCATTGATAAAAATAGTGACAACACTAAATAAATTTAAAACTTCTTTAGAATCAGTTAAGTTTTTGATATCATCAGCGAGATTACAAGCACTGTCTTCCATTTTAAATGTTTACTATTATCAACACTGAATGAGGAATTTGAATGTCCAGCTTTTATTAAATGTCATATGACTCTATTGTGTATCTGTTAAAAATTGGAGAATACTTTTTATTATGTAAATTTAGTGAACCGAACAAGAATCCTATAACGCTCAAGGCGTTTACAATACAATGAACTGAATATTTACATTTTATATTCATATAAACATTATTCATAAAATGACATGAATTGCTGATAAACGTCTATCAACCTGTCAAATTTAAACGTATTAGTATTTTCGTAATAAAGAATTAGTAAATATCTTACAGCGACTAATAGGAACATTACTAGAAGTGCGAAAAAATTCAGAACTAACATAAATTCATAGAGTGGGTGACGATACATTTTCGTCTAATTAGTAAAAATGTCAAAAAATAAATTAAATCATTAAAACCTAGCAACAAATTTAACAATTATATTCAATAATAAGAACAATTTGAAGACGCAAAAATTAGAAAAAGCAAATTGTTTCTTGACATCTAGCAGGGGGGTGAAACTCTAATGACACAACTAAAACCATATTACGTTCTATAACCCAACACGAATAGCGCCCCAGTAGCTACCAGTTGCTATAGCTACGCGCATGACAGTATGTTGCATGTTACGGCTTGTGTCATTAGCGTCAAAATCTGTAATTAGTGTCAAAATCGTCTTCTGTCATTAGCATTAAGCGTTTTTTAAATTGTGATTTTGTGCATAGTTATTCTGTAATTTTATAATTTCATTGTTCAATACGGAAAATGGGTGTTAAATGCTTTGTTTTGGGGTGTGATAGTAGTGAACCTACTAGATATCGTCTACCAAACCCGAAGACACGTGAGATTCCGGAATTATATAAAACGTGGATGAGGAACATTGAAAATTCAAAACAGGATGGCTTGTCCATGGAAGTGATATATAACAGAGTTCCTGCGTGTAAAAAACTTGTTACCCCGGATTGTTTTAATAATAGGAGAAAAAGTAAATAGCAAATATTTAAAATTTAAATAGTAAATATTAAGTATTAGTAAATATTATGTTATATGTTAGTCTACTTCTTAATAAATAATTATTTCTGCTAGTTATTGTTTTTCTGTTTCTGTATAATTCCTAACTGCCTGTTCTTAATTAAATGTTATTATTAAATGATACACTTGTTATGATTTATTTTGTCTATTTTTAATATTGTTGTCGTTAATAGTATTAAAAATAGACAAAATAAATCATAACAATTGTTTCATTTAATAATAACATTTACTTATGTTTACAATTATATCCACTGAAGCATTTCAAATACCCGGGAAACCCCACCCCTTTCCTCCCCCACACTTTTAGTTCCATAACCCAACAACTACAGCGCTAATTTGGTTTAAAAAAATATAACGTCAGTTTCGTATCTATTTCTTTCTTTATCTATGACATCTAGCACTATACAGTCTGTTTCAAACGGTTAGGCGGAACTAAATGGGAATTTAGTTCTTTTAGGTTGTCACGAGAAGGGACCTTGCTTGGGTTATTTCATTTTTCACGTTGGAATGTCAAAATTTAAAATTCCAACAATGAAACCATGGTAACGAATGACATATGTCAAAATTAAATTATTTTTTTACATATTTTAATGACAAAAAAAATAAATAAATGAGAAATTTGTATTAAGAATGAAACAAAACATATAAAGAAAATGACATTTTAAAATGATATTAACCTTAACCAAAAAATGTTTATTGTAAGTATGATTTACAAAGCTTAAACAAAACGGCTGAAAAGCACGATTTAAACGATGAAAGTAACTAGATTGTAAAATTTAGTTCCGCCTAACCGTTTGGAACAGACTTTAGCCTATTTCTTTGGTTTAAGCAGAACTATGGTCTATTTCAGATTTTAAAAAAATGTATTTAAATAGGTAGCGCTGCGAACCGAGTACGATTTACACTGGATAAATACAGTATAGCGGAAAATTTAAAATAAGTTACAACTAGGACATGGGCGTAGTAACTGGGTTAGCAAGTGATTTTTTTTTTTTTTAATTTAAAAAAGGTATTGAAATAAACAAGGCCGATAATACACTTGCGTTATTTATACGACATAAATTCAGTTTAATGTGAAATTTGAAAAAGTTAAAAAAATATTAATTTTAAAAATTATGTACTATATATAAAAAGAGAGATTTGGCTAAAAGAGTTTAAATAAAGCAATAAAACAAACAATATATCTTCAGAGCTAAAGTTTCTTATTTAAATAATTATTGTAAATAAAAATTAAAAATATATGTATAAGCTGTTCCCTTTTGTAAGAACACACTAGATCTGGTTATTTTGGTTACTTTTATGGTATGTTACTGACTTTAAATGTCAATTAAAAATATTCCTTACGCTGTAAAACCGAGTTTAGGTTGATAAGGTTATGATCATTATAATTAAGATATAATTTTTCATTATGACATATGTCAAATGGATCGACATTTTAAAAAAGTGACATTTTTTAATACCAACATACAGCTTCAAAGGTGCAAACTATTGAAAACAAAATTCCCTCTTAGTTTGTTCATACAAAAGTGAACAGCTTATATATATGAAGGTCTAAAAATTATATAATCCGTCTCAATTTGTAATACGAAACTAGATCTGGTTACTTTGGTGACTGTTGCGGTGTAAACAGACTTTCGCGTATCCGTCTGAACCAATACTATGATAATATTATAAATGTATTGTTTAATATACAACATAAAAAATGAACTTTCCCTGTTAGTTACGTATTACAAAATGAGACAGATAATATTATCTGTCTCATTTTGTAATACGAAACTAACAGGGAAACTTCATTTTTTATGTTGTATATTTAAAATATCATCTTAGGGTGGTAATTCTGAAGTGGCACCTTTCAAATATTTGACATGTAAATCACAATTTTGACATGTCAATTGCAATTTTGACACGTCAATTGCAATTTTGACATGTCAATTTGTTATCTGACATATGTAGTTTTTGATTGAATATAACCTCGATATAATAATACTTAATCATAAATTTAAAAGTTCACATGTTTCCATAAAAGTCTATTTACACCACAACAGTCACCAAAGTAACCATATGTAGTTTCGTTATTACAAATTGAGACAGATTATATCAATAACTTTTTCTTTGGGCACTATCAGCTGGGCTGTCTTTTGGCCTCACATTAGTCCTCTCTCTTGATCTGTTAATTGTCAAATGTCAAAAAATATTTATATGTCAGATAACCTAAAAAATATATATGTAACTGCGTAAAAACAAATTACATGGAGAATTTTCTCCATAAATTCTACGCCAAGAATATAAATAAAAGTCTAAATATAAGCAGTTCACTTTTGTAAGAACAAACTAAGAGGGAATTTTGTTTTCAATAGTTTGCACCTTTGAAGCTGTATGTCATGCTGGTATTAAAAAATGTCACTTGTTTAAAATTTCGATCCATTTGACATATGTCATAATGAAAAATGATATCTTAATTATAATGATCATAACCTTATCAACCTAAAGTCGGTTTTACAGCGTAAGGAATATTTTAAATTGACATTTAAAGTCAGTAACACACCATAAAAGTAACCAAAATAACCAGATCTAGTGTGTTCTTACAAAAGTGAACAGCTTATATGTAAATAATAACAAAATACATGAAAAAATTAAATAATATAAATAATATATATTTCCAATGTACGAAACTGAACATCTGTCAACTTGGACTAAAAATAATATTTTAACAGTATAATAGGGATGACGATCTAAACCAATCCGAAGCAAGGACAAACAGCTCCTATCTTCTTACACACATTTTTATACTTTGAAATAGACCATAAATTTTCAATTCTAGTAACTTTTACCATTTAAATGCGGCTTCGGATCATTTTGTTTAGCGAAAGCCCTCTTCAAACCTTAAAATAAGAAAAAATAGAACTCGAAATAAAACACTCGGTAATGTTTCAAAATATTTTAATTTATTAATACGTATTTCCGCTTATGAGGCCATCATCAGAATATCATCAGAGGCCATCATCGTATTCTAGTTCTATCTTTTAAATATGTTTCAACGAGAGCCTACAACTGAATCTATTAATTTTATTAAAATAAGAGCTCATGACAACTTACAAAAATGAAAATTTCAGTTAGTTCCACTTAAACGTTTGGCATGGCCTATACATCGCCACATTATGTTTCAATCCTACTACTCCCTGTGTAAACAAGGCATTTTTAAGTACAGTAGACCCAAGGAGCGCTTGAGGACCCAAGGAGCGCTTGACGGCCCAAGTCGGCCCAAGGAATTTAGTCCGTATGTGCGGTTTTCACTTGAGAACTGCTGAACTGTTTTATTAAAATCGGTTCAGTAGTTCCAAAGATATAATGATAATTGTGAGCGCGGGGGAAATGAAATCCATGTTTTCCGTTCATATTTAACGCATTCTCTTAAAATTATCAACGACAACATAGATTTCGTCAGCGACAAAGTTGATACACGATTTATACACGAACACGATACACGAACTGGAAGAATTATTAAAATCTGTTCAGTTGATCCAGAGATAAACTCCATTCACAATAAATATGAGATGACGTCACACTTGGTTATTCTAAGTACCAACGTTATGATATGTTTTAATCAACATCAATCCATAACTCAGTTAGTACATTTATTTATTTAATTTTGGTACATTTTTTCAATGTTGCCAGTTTGAAATTGGATTGTTCAATCGTTATTTGTCAGGTTGACATTTAGGTGTCAACCTGGTTGTTCGATATAACCTAACTTTTTTTGACAGTTTACGAATTGTCGACAAGGTGAGTTTTTCAACAGTGACGTCATTTCATAGTTACGGTAAATGGACTTTTTTTATAAGGATATTTTGCACGCGAATAGATTTTTTTTTTTAATTTATTATATATATATATATATATTTTTTTTTTTTGATGACATGGCTTGGATTTGTCCTGCTTACTTTCATTTTATTTGTGTATGTCTACTCACATGAGCGATGATTAGGAAGGGATGCATATAGGAAGTGGTGTTGCCGAGAGGCCGTCACGGCGGGACTATGGTGTTAGGAGTTAACCATGGGAAGGTTAACAATAGAGTTTGTGAGTTAATTATGGGGCGATATATTTATATTACTTCTTCTATTGTAATTTAAGGGATCATCTTTCCAATGTGATTCTAGAAATTGATGCTTGTGTCTAGTAAATATTTAAAAATGCATTTTTTATATCCTCATTTTCAACCATCAGTACTAATAAATTTTGGATATTGGTTGGCCATGGCAATATTTTAATTAGATCCTCGCGTTCCTTCTCGAAGTCCAGAATTAGGTGATTGGGGTCCGCTGCCTGTCCGCAGTGTTCATAATTCTCACTCTCGATCAGTGCCTGGTTATCAATTAGGCACTGTAATTTAATCTATGGGCCTAAAAGTATCTTAAATGATTTATCAAAAAGAGAAAATGTTATAAAGATAGACTGTTAGGCTGTTATTCTAAACAGAATTGATCAACAAATCCCTACAACAGGAAACAATTGAACTTCAAACAGCCATTATACTTCTAAAGCCGTTGATTACATATTTAAATTCAGAAAGAGAAATGTTTGATACATATTAAAAAGCAAATTACAAAACCGATATGCAGTATACTGATGAAAGCAGACGTATGCGCGCCAGAAAACGACGTCACAACGGCGGTGAGGCAGAAGAGGTTATCTTTCGGAGAAGAGAAAAGTTCAAATTTGAAAAATACTATAGATAATAGATAATTTGTGTGCTGAGCTTTCCCGTCGCATTGAAGCTTACACCAAAATTTATTCTCTATTTGGGTTTCTGGTTAAGTTTGCAACAATGAAAGATGCTGAAATTAAAGAAGCTGCCCACCTATTTAGAGACAATTATCCAGCGGATATCGAGTTGGCGTTTGCAGTTGAAATTGTACATTTTAAGTATTCTGTGTTCCAATTAGAAGATACTGGTGAATCAGTGCTGGCATTCAAATAATACAACAGAATTGATCAACAAATCCCTAACAACAGGAAACAATTGAACTTCAAACAGCCATTATACTTCTAAAGCCGTCGCTTACATATTTAAATTCATAAAGAGAAATGTTTGATACATATTAAAAAGCAAATTACAAAACCGATATGCAGTATACTGATGAAAGCAGACGTATGCGCGCCAGAAAACGACGTCACAACGGCGGTGAGGCAGAAGAGGTTATCTTTCGGGGAAGAGAAAAGTTCAAATTTGAAAAATACTCTAGATAATAGATAATTTGTGTGCTGAGCTTTCCCGTCGCATTGAATCTTACACCAAAATTTATTCTCTATTTGGGTTTCTGGTTAAGTTTGCAACAATGAAAGATGCTGAAATTAAAGAAGCTGCCTACCTATTTAGAGACAATTATCCAGCGGATATCGAGTTGGCGTTTGCAGTTGAAATTGTACATTTTAAGTATTCTGTGTTCCAATTAGTTCCAAGTGATTTGATCAAATCCCTTAACTGTTTTAGTGAAAAGATGAAATTCATGAGCCCATTCATGTGACATTTGTAAAAAATCCGGTCCACGCAATATATGCACCGGATAATGCGTGTACAATATAGATGGAGATTACAATTATTCGACTCTTAAACCAAGTTTATATAAAATGTAAAACTTTAAACAGCAATATCTCAGAAACTTAGTTTTTTAAGGTATCTCACTATTATTTTAGAGCAGCGATATTTAGAAATAATTAAACAGATTAATTTATCAATTTATGATTTGTGACCAATAAATAACAAGGAAAGTCCTATAAGATCAGCAAATTTAAAAAAATAAGTTCTTAATAATAAAACTAAATTCTTAAATTCATCCTATAAAAGATGAAAATTATATGACGATTTCGAGAATTTTAAGATATTTTAATTCTTTTAAATTTGATATGAGCTTCTATGTTTTTAAATGTGGCAAATTACCATGGTTAATTTTTTAATTTTTCCAAAAATACAAAAGAAGGCGATACATAATTATTTTTAAATTAATAAAAGCAATAAATCCAAAGAAATTGTTGTATCTACGACTGTTATGTAAACTCTACTATATTTAACTATTTAAGTAAGCGTAAAGTAGGTCTTTATGGGAAGAGTAAAAAAGTGCCGTAACGTATTATTATTTCACTGCACAAGCACAATACAAATGCCAGCGATACATTTTTGGAGTTCTAAACGCGTCTTCCGTAGAAAGAGGCGTCCAACCGAAGATTTTATGTACACGCGGATATTGCGGATATGATATATAATCCGCATCCGCACGAAATTATAATTTATCCGCAACCGCAGAAAAATGGCGGATATCCGCGGGTAATCCGCGGATTTGCAGAGCTCTATCGATCATCCATGACAAAAACGATTAAACCTACTTGCTATTATGGCTATTGAATACGATGTTCTGCAAAAACTAGACTTTCAATATATTTTGAATAATTTTGTAACTAATAAATTATGCAAAAGAAACATTTAAAGTCTATTAAAGAAATAATTTATAGTTATAAAGTGAAAAATAAAAATCACTGATATAATTTTATGTTCAAGTTTAATGATATTATTGACTATTGTAATATTTATATATTATAATCATAATATATTTATCTTATATTCTTACGAAATATACGTAATAAACCTTTTTTTTTGTAAAGAAGGCATTTTGTAAAGGGCATAAGAAATATGTGATTGAAAAAGTGAGTAATAAGCTACCAAGAGCAAATCTTTAGTTACTATGTCCACAAGATTTCTCAGTAAGAAAATTGTTCTACATAGCTTACCACTCACATAATCAACATGGTAGTTCCAATTTAATTTCTTGTCAACATATACCACTAAAAATTTAATAACGCCTGGACTCTCAAATGTATACTTTCTTAAAGAAATACTTTCACATTTGTTTGTGTTTAGAGACAACATGTTTGCCGCAAACCAATTGCTAGCATCGTTTAAATGTAAATCACTGTTAATAATTAAATCGCTAAATGATGTGGATCTTGAAATGATTGTAGAATCATTTAACTATATTTCAAAAATTTATTAAAATCGATACAGTAGTTCCAAAGTTATAATGATATTAGTGAGCGCAGGTAAAACGGTATCCATGTTTTCCGTTCGTATTTAACGCATTTTCCTGAAATTATCAGCGACAATATAGGTTTCATCACTGGCAAAGTTATTTTCAGTAATTCCAAAGATATAATTTTATTTGCGCGCGCGTGTGTTGTAAAATCCATCTGTTTGTATTTAGCGCATTACTCGAGAACTGATGATCCGATTTTCATGCGGTTTTTCTATTTGTAGCTACATCATCTATATAGGTTTTAGGCTGTGTTTTATTAAAATCGGTTCAGTAGTACCACAGTTATAATAAAATTTGTGCGCGCTAATAAAACGAAACCTATGTTTTTTGTTCATATTTAACGCATTTTCTTGAAATTCTCAACGACAACATAGGTTTCGTCAGCGATAAGTTTGGTACACGATTAACACATTTCAAAATTGAAGTAATTTTTAAAATCTATTCAGTAGTTCCAAAGATATAATAAATGCGTGCGCGGGTAACACAAAATTCATCTTTTTGTTTTATTTTTAACGCATTTTCTTGAAATAATAGGTGACAAATTTCTTCCAATGCAAATTTGGTACACAATTTATACACTAATTAGAATTGAAAGAATTTTTAAAATCGGATCAGGAGTTACAATTTTTTAGTCGTAAATAAAACTTTGATACTGGGAAATTTGTATTCTGGGCATTTATTTTTCTGCATCTTGAAATTTTTAATTTACACTTACTAATTTACACACTTTACCTTCCGATGTTGTGCAGCCAGCACAACCAATGCGTGAGTCCATAATAGGGTCTAGATAGGCGAATAATGGCGAAGAAGATAAGTTCTCCGGTTCTAGACCTCGACCGGTCCTATTATCTCTGTATAAATAGGTACTAATTTTAAGGAGTCGTTCATTTTAAGGAGTTCCGATGTGTGAGTCCAGAATGACTTCTTAAAATGAACGACTCCTTAAAATGAGTACTTATTTATACAGGGATAGGACCGGTCGAAACGTCAGAATGAACATGTGGTTTTTATATCTATGGCCGGAGGTCTAGAACCGGAGAACTTACCTTCTCCGCCCTTATTCACCTATCTAGACCCTATTGTTAATTGGGCACATATTATTTATAATAAATAAACTACCAAAAGAACTAATTTTCGTTTTCCACATAAATAAATCGACTAACCAAAATTGTATTTTCCGTTTCCCACATCATCGATCGACCACGCGAATAAGTAATTCTCAGTCAAAAGTTTTTCGCATATAAATTTCGTTCACAGCTCTAAAATTAGTCGACTATGCACTGTACGTAGTGGATAAATTTAGCAGACAGTTTTAACGTTTAAGACAGCGTTCACAGCTTTGAAAACTAATGCGTAACGAATTTTGAAACATCTGTTTTTTTCAAACCAACTATGATGGAATAAATGCATTTATGTGACATTTTACGAATCCACCATCAGTGAGATAGTGATTTTTTACTAAATTTTAATAACAAAATTATAACCGCAACTACAGCAATTCTTTTTCGTTTCACGATTTCCGGTATTTGTTGAAATTTGTGCAACAGTATTTTTTAGCATATGTAAAGTGAGATAGCTAATGTGTGTTTATATATCTGTCTCATTAAAACAACGCACTAACAATAGCCGTTTTCGCAAACCTCAATCCGATCGCGTATCCGATAAATTAATGACGTCACGAAATTCAATCGGATAGAATTTATCAGATTACTGTTTATTTCGAAGTCAGTTTGCGAACGAATATTAATCGCTTGATCCAAATAACTTCTTACGGATCTTTGCGGACAGGATTATTAGAGTTTAGTGTTCTATTGTCTAGATGGCAGCACTTACGACTTTATTCATTATTTAAACTTGACGATATGTAAGATCTTAACGAATAACGATAAATAATATTTTCATAGTTTTCCACTGTAATTCTTTTCTTTTTATCTGTGCGGTTTAAAAATAGCATTACCATATTATTTTCGTCAGTATCATCATAACCATAATCATCGAAAAAAAAAAAACATGTCTAATAGTTATAATCGGCAAATTTTTTTAGATTGAAGTCAAAAACCCAAAATGACATACACGTCAAATAATTTTTTAGGTTATTTAATCTGAAATGAATCCTACTATTTTGCAGGATTGAAATATTGCTATCCGATCGCGTTTATCAGATAGTTATTGTAGGTTTGCAAACGTAGATAGTTTTGTATCTGATCAAAGAAAAAGTTTGCGAACAGGTTCATAGCTATCAGATTAAATCAATGACGTCATATATGTATCGGATAGGGTTTGCGAAAACGCCTTATAAGGTTGGAAAACAGTCGACAACGCATAATCTATTAAATTTAGAGCTGTGAATGGTCGCTTGAGTTACCATATGACTTGTTAGTAACAATCAACAGTGAACAACTCATAGCGTATAGCCTATTAATTTTAGAGCTGTGAACGTAGCTTTATACTCAGTATACCAAAAACGATAACTTTCGTTTCCGTCATACCATATCTAATAATAGGATTAATAACAATAATTGAAACAATTGCATGATTAAAAAACAATTATCTAAAAAACAACAGCTGATAAGCCCATTGACTGGCTGAATGCTTATCAGAAATTTGATAAGACTAAATAACAATAGCTTTATTCGCGGAAAATGTTACCTACAGGTTAAGGTGCGTATAACCCCCAGATATTACTAATTTCTTATACAAAACTAACAATCTGAAATAAAATTAGTAACAATCTATACATCAAATTTTGCACCGAATTTTTATCTATCTAATAGGATATTTTTAATTGTAGAAACATTTACTTATAGTTTAGAACCCTCGTCGAAAAATATTATATTTGATGATAATGGAATGCCACTTGGTTATACGTATTCTTCACAAAAATTAAATCATTTTTACCCGTAACACCTATTTTGAAAACCGCGGCATATTCAAGATGGCGGTAAATATAGACTACCAAGTACAATAACTATAAGTAATTTTTACAATAGAACAAAATAGCTAAAAACCGTTTTGTAGAATGAAGCTTTAGCTACAATTTGCCGCATCGTATAATGCAAATTGCTTAATTACAATTGCATAACATTTTTTCTACAATTTAAAATATTCTATTAGATAGATAAAAATTCGCTGCAAATTTTGATATATAGATTGTTATTAGTTTTATTTCCGATTATTAGTTTTGTATAAGAAATTATTGAGAACTATAGGGCTGTGCGCCGCCTAAGGCAAAGTCGGCAAAATACAGTCCAAGGGCCAAACCCGGCTTACCGGCTGATTTTGGACGGCATTAGTTTCAATAATAAGAACAATTTGAAGACGCAAAAATTAGAAAAGGCAAGTCGTTTCTTGACATCTAGCACTACATCGCCACATTATGTTTCAATCCTACTACTCCTGTGTAAACAAGGCATTTTAAAGTACAGTAGACCCCAGGGGCGAATTGAGGACCCAAGTCGGCTCGAGGAATTTTGTCCGTATGTGCGCTTTTCACTCGAAAACTGCTGTTCCGATTTTCATGCGGTTTTTTTCTTCTATCAGTAGCTACATTATCTGCTTAGGTTTTCGACAATGTTTTATTAAAATCGGTTCAGTAGTTACTTTTTATTTTTGCATTTGAACTTAATATCCATTTAACTGTCCAACTACGGAATTTCCGTAAAACCTTGAACTAGAAATTATTAATCTGTAATGCGAGATACTAAAAGCCAAATAAGAAGAAGAAATTTTAATTGAATATTATAAATGTTTACCCAACGATCAATACCAACATGTAAAATCATATGCTCGTAAATTTATATGAGTATTTAACTGTACCTATTTGTGCGAAAATACATTTTAAATATGTTTTTATCTAAATTAATAAAATCGGAGGCTATATTTGTTTTATTTTTTTATTTTCTCTGCCTCATATTTGGTTTCTAGTCGTTTCAGACGATTTCAGCAAAAAAAAACAAGTTTTGACTGTCTGTCAATCCGAGATTTGGTATGATGATTGTATCATCATACTTTCATCATCGTCTTTAGAATAAGGATTTAAACAGAGGCTATATGGCATAAGAAACTTTTTATTATAAGGGGCTGTTTCGTTAAATCTATTTACTAAAAAAGTTAAAATATTTCCCTTATTATTGATTTAACAGAATAATCTATAGAACAATTTTTAAATTAGATGAATATTTGAAAAGTTACGGGAGGACACCCTAAAATAAATTATTTGAAATATCTTCCTTATGCCCGGTTGCATAAGACTCTTAAAATGTACGCTAAAGCTCATTATATACCCATTAAAACCATTGAAGTTTTTATGACGGAAATTGTCATTACAACTACCACAATGGCTGCCAATATTTTGTTGTTTTCCTATTAAAAAGTGATTATTGACATTTATTTTGATAATTAAAGTATATTTATAATTTATAAATCATAAATAAAAGACAGGGCTAAAATAGTTTTTAGTTATTTTATAATAAAAATACATAATAAATGGCATTTAACCTGAAATTTGGCATCTTGTCAAAATAGTTAGCTGTACTGCATGTGGACGATCAAGATCACAAAAGGCCAAGACTAAAGGAATAACGTTTCATTCATAAGTATTTTCCATTCATATTATGTAAGTGGATTAATAAGATTTTGATAAATCTCAACATACAAGTTACTTATGGACAATAGCGTACTGTCATAATTTTCAATTATAAGTTCTGTATGTATTTATTTACTTGTGTGTATCATTAATTTTATAATAATAAATTACATATGTATAATAGTATTTTCTTGATTGTTTGTATTTCCTATCTTTAGCTTCTTTTGAAAATATCAAGATTGGTATTTTTTACTTTTGTACCGATAACAATTATTTTACTAAATTGCCCTACCCTACTGTACAAACGGAAACTATTGTCCGCCATTTTGAAATACCATCCTGGTCTGTCCAATTAGCATGTAAGCATCCTTCCTTTAATCTTTTTATTCAATGATTAAAACGCATTGCGTTGCTAGGCAATTCTGTGTTTTACATCGATAAAACCCATTGCATTGCTAGGCAATTCTGTGTTTTACATAGAGTTTTAGCTTACATTTAGTTTCAACAGTTTTATGCAACCGGGAATTAATGCTGATTTAACAGCAAAAACAAATATGACGAAAATGCTTTATAATAAGAAACCAAATCTTTTTTGTTCAGTGCATTTTATCAATTGAATATTCATTCAATTCGGGAGTTACGGTGGGACACTCTAAAACTAAAATATTGAAATTTTGTGTAGGGACAATTTGGTGGGCTATGGGGAGTGTTTCCTATACACTTGACATATCTCACTTATTATTTACTTAACAGCAAAATATATATAAGAAAAATGGTTTAGAATGAAGAGATGATTATTTTTTGTTCAATGTAGTTTTTAATAAGATTAATGTTTAAAGGGCCATTAGGCAGACTACCTTTACACTTGAAATATCTCAGTTAACATAAGCATTCAACAAAATTGTATTTAACAAAATCCGTACGAAAAACAGGCACGTCAGTGTCGGAAAAATCTCTGAAAATTTACTATTCAGCCCTTCGGTTAGAGCACCACACTAGAGATGGAAATTTCGGCTCAGTTTGCGGAACCGGATCAGTGGAGGTCGTTCAGTTTGCTGAGCCGGTTCATTGATCCGGCTAAGTAAACATGTTTCCGAGACACAGTTCAGTCGTTCGTTCGTAGGTAGAACGTTGCTTAGAGCCGGCTCTTGCATTATATGAAGATCCGGGTAAACATGTTCCCGAGACACAGGTCGGTCAGTTGTCGGTCGGTCGTTCGTAACAATTCACTTTATGTAGCTACTGTATTTTAAACCAGATGTGTTAAGTTTATGGTGATGTTTATTGCCCTTATAAATCGGACATCTGGGATTTGGGCAATATTTTTAATATTTTTATATAGTATGGTTGAAAGAAAATACAGACTAAGCCTATTAGTTTCAAATAAACTGCCCTACAAATTGAAGACAAAATACACTTTATGATAATACATTACAAGCCGAGTTCTCGCGAAGTTCAACATGACATCGATCCAGATCCGGATCACTCCGGTCACTGCTCACAAAGGCCCGACCAATCGTATCCTTGAAACTTGAAACTATACAGTGAGCCGTGAGCCGGCTCATTTCAATTTGGTGATCCGTGTCACTTCGGTCAGTGTACTGAGCCGGCTCAGTGAGCCGGTTCGTTCATGAACGACCCATCTCTACACCACACACGTGCGTAATATTCCTTTTAGCATTCACAGATGAAAGTCACTCTTTCTGACGAGATGTTTGTTTTCCGATGTAGCCTTTGGACAATTACGTAACCAGTTCATAGCAAGTCATATGTGTTTATAAATTAAAGCAAAAACTCCTAGTCACAACATACGTGTTGTTAATTTAGTTGAATTTGATTAATAAAGTAAGTTTTTCCACTTAAATTTACTACACCGTGAATACAATCTTATCAACCAGACAAATTTAGTATTCGCGGTGACAAGAATATCTAACAAGAAATAGTCGGACATGCGCATTAAATCTGTTCATGAACTTATTCATTCAACTGTTGGTATCTTATAAAAAACTTCATCCACAAACAAAACTTTGACTAAAGCATGCATATTAAATTA
Organism: Liopterus haemorrhoidalis; assembly: GCA_963971575.1. Classification (NCBI taxonomy): domain Eukaryota; kingdom Metazoa; phylum Arthropoda; class Insecta; order Coleoptera; family Dytiscidae; genus Liopterus; species Liopterus haemorrhoidalis. The sequence goes on from OZ020613.1 coordinate 26,677,943, forward strand.
CTTACTTTCATAAGCATGGAAACGAGAAATACAACCAACACGAGTAGCGATAGGCATTGGGGGCTCAACTTCAACAGCTCATGGCGCCATGGGAGATGCCAATTTTCAGCTACCAATCGATGTACTGAACGTAAATAGCATAAATATCCAGTAGCTGTTAAACTGAAAATAAAAAATATTATTAATAAATCAGTAGCCCATTAACAAAAGCAGTTAAATCCACATTTTTTATACAACAAAAGCTTCAAGTTCAATTCCTGCCAATGTTAAATAATTGGTGTAAAAAATATTTATACAAACTAAAGGTTTCGCATAGCCATTCGCAACCGGCTATAAACTGCAGGTGCCTTCTGTATACATTAAAAAATAGACTTAATACTGACCATATTACTACAGACTGTACTCAGAATTAAAATATAATCATGAAACTTGGAAACAGAAAGCCTAGGCTCACCTCGGGCTGTTGCCCCAATGATGATGAATAAAACTATATAATATATAAAATATAATTATACTAAAAACTAATAATTATACTAAAATATAATAAAACTATATTATATATAAAATATATAATATTTTATTTTTTTATATATTATCTATAAGTGGTTTCTTTGGTTTAGGAGGAACTAGATTTTCAAATCCAGTAACTTTTACCGATTAATTGAAGCTTTTGATCATTTTTTTTTTGGAAAAGCCTGCTTCAATAATAAAAAAAGTAGCTAGTCACAACTTTCAAAATTTAAATTTAAATTCCATATTGTTCCGCCTAAAGGTTTGGAATAGCCTATATCTTATTTTGTAATACGTAACTATATGCTGTTCACTTTTGTAAGGACAAACTAAGAGAAAATTTTGATTTGAATAGTTTGCACACTTGAACTTGTATGTCATGTTGGTATTAAAAAATTATAAAAAAATGTCACTTTCTTAATAATGATCATAAAATTAAAGTCCGCAATACACTATAAAAGTAACCAAAATAACTAGATCTGGGTTGTCCTTACAAAAGTGAACAGCATATATGTAGATCTGGTTACTTTGGTGACTGTTGTGGTGTTGTGGTGTAAATAGACTTTTATGAAACCATTTGAACTTGTAAGTCTGGCTTTTAAATTTTTGGTTGAATTTCTTTGTATTGATTCAGACACAAAATTAACATGACAAAATTGCAATAGGCATGGCAAAATTTTTATTGATATGTCAAATATATTAAAAGGAGCCATTGTAGAATTACCACTCTAAGATGATATTATAAATATGCAACATTTTTTTTTTTTAATTATATTGTTTTATTGGCCGTTAGTTAAATATGCAACATGATATTACATGATAAATATAAACAATGAAGTTTCCTCCTTAGTTACGTATTACAAAATAAGACATATTATACTTTTTCTTACAGTGTCTTTATTTATCACAATGACGACACTATTACGGGTCAACATTTTTGATTGGTTGAGCCAGAAAATCGCAAAACAAAGGTAAACATGGTTTCTCCTATAAAAGTTAGTGGTTTTACCTAAAGTCACTATATTATACAAAGTAGCGCAAGCCTTTGAAGAAGCCGACAGACCCCAGGGTTTGATTGGCAACACTGGTTCCCGTATTAAGCAAACTAAAGCAGCAATTTTTACGTTCTTAAGTTTGCGTCTGCGCTGTCACATCTCTCTTTCTCGCTCTAATTTATTAACCACCTTTGTCAGCGGTTTGAATATTTAAGGTTAAGTTTCCTTTAAATTTATATATTACAGTCTGTTCCAAACGGTTAAGCGGAACTAGATTTTGCAATTTAGTTACTTTCATCGTTTAAATCGTGCTTTTCGGCCGTTTTGTTTAAGCTTTGTAAATCATACTTACAATCAACATTTTTTGGTTAAGGTTAATATCATTTTAAAATGTCATTTTCTTTATATTTTGATTTTTTGTGTCATTCTTAATACAAATTTCCCATTTATTTATTTTTTTGTCATTAAAATGTATAAAAAAATAATTTAATTTTGACATAGGTCATTCGTTTCCATGGTTTCATTGTGGTAATTTTAAATTTTGACATTCCAACGTAAAAAATGAAATAACCCAAGCAAGGTCCCTTGTCGTGACAACCTAAAAGAACGAAATTCCTATTTAGTTCCGCCTAAGCGTTTGAAACAGACTGTATATCCATTTTATTTAATAAAAATAAAAAAAATAATTGAAATTGTACCACAATTTTGTTATAGTGCATCTTTGATTAAAAAAATCGTGATTACAATGTTTAAAATAAAATTATTGGTAGTACTAGTTTCTTATTTTTGTATTCTTGGAATCACTGAACATCATTTGTGTTGGCGACATTTTTAGCCCCAGCATGGCCGCCGTTGCGCTACTTATACGTATAATATAGTCACTTTAGTTTTACCCATTTTTAGCTGCTTTTAAAGACAATATAGTGTTATAAACAAAATGATTACCAAACTATACCAAGGTATTTAAACAGTCCATCATCATATTTATAAAATGTCATCAATGTCAAATATGTCAAATGCACACTAGTAATTAAACAAATAAATACAGTGGATATCGTTTATAACGACATATCGATTTTTGCGAAGAAATTTCAAAGTCCCAGCCAGAAACATATCTTTTTATACGTGAGACTTATCGCTTATTAACAACATCGGACATTACGACGAAATTAATAAAACGACGAAAAATTGCTTGAAATTTGGGTCAAATTATCTTTTATAACGACGTATCACTACTGTCTAACGCGAAAACGATGGGGAAGTACCGAATTGGCTAGGTGAATTATCGAGTTATGAAAAAACAGATATTATCAACGTCGTTATAAACGATATCCACCGTATTTCTTTAGTTATTATATAATATTTATTTTTATTTCATTATTTTATTTATAACTATTAGCTAATACGAAGAAAATGTATTAAATCATCATAAGATCTCAATGGTAAGAATTTATTTAACATATCTAATTAATATTTTCACTTTAAAGCTTACGTTTAACTTAAATTTAATAGAATTTCATACAGAATTCTATGACTGTGTGCACTCTCAGCAAAAGAAATATTTAAAAATTAGTTGTAGATTCTAAATTTTGTTTGTTTAATAAATATATTTTTAATCTTTTATTCCTGCTTCTATCCTAAAAAAATACATTTATTTATTTCTACAATAGAGTAATCTATGCAGTATATACTATTTTAAAAGAAACACATGCCGACCGGCGTAGCTTAATGGTAACACATGTGCTCTGCGTTGCTAAGGTCTCGGGTTCGAATCCCGTTCAGGCATGGAAATTTTCAAAAATAAGAATTGTCCTGGCAAATGCCGCAGCAGCAAAGACCATTAAAATAAAAAAATAAAATTATAAAAAAACGCATTTTACATTGCTGTCAATCAACGGTAGTTATGAAAATGAAAACTACAATTGCACGATATACTAAATGCACGGTATATCTCGTATGTTAAGCCTTGTCAACAGGGCTCAGTTGCAGTATGTCGCCACTGTGATAAATAAAGCTAGTTTATTTTTTCTACTTAAACTTGAATCCGATAAGATCTTGTTTTTAGTTAAGAAAAAATCATTGTTTTAGTAAAACAAAATGTGTAAATATGGCATGTAAAATAAAATTTATATTAATTAAAATATGATAGAAGTATTAACTGTTTTCGCAGCTGGACAAACGATTTACCTAATTTTGGAACTGTACCTTAATTTTTAAACATTCTTTTAAAAAAAAACTTATGAACAAGAAAATAAAAATCTCGTTTAGTCACGCTTTAAAATTTAAACTTTATATAACAACCTAACGTGTATTATAAGGTCATTAGGTTAGGTTTTGATAGTCAATGGTTGGTACCAGAAGAACCAGAACGGCTAGAATTAAACCTCAAAAGTATTCTGAACAAAACTGTCTTGAATATACCCCCCCCCCCCTACATTAAAAAAACACGTTTTTAAGGGACACATTTGTCTTATGTTCATTATCGTGAGCCCCCAAGAAAAAAAATTGTCTTCTGAGCCCCCAGAAAAAATTTGCAACTCCCAAAAATTATTCTGGGTGCGTGCTTGATTGTTGTATAAAAAAATGGATGTTTGCATTATGGAGTTAACCCATTTGGAATAGACTATACTTCACCATTCCTAATTTAACCTCTTTTGTATCACATAGTAAAAGTTTTTGAAGATAATCTTATTTAAACTTATATTACATCTTATTTAAACAGTTTCCGAATACACCCAGTTTCCGTATAATTAAAAACAATAAAGAATGTGATTTATTGTTTTTGATTTTAAGATTAAAACCTGTTTGGAATTTCACAAGTGCATTAGATTTCGCAATTTATAATTGAATATTACTGTTACTTACGTTGTTATTGCAAAATCAAACAGCTGCATACAGAAAAATGGCAAGAGATGAGTGGCTTTCCCTTTTATTGCACCGTAAACTAAGAGTAGAGTGATTGCCAATGTACACACAGTAACTAAAGCACCCACATCCAAATCCGCTAAAAAAAACATTATTAGACAATTTATATATACATAAATGTATCAAAATTACTCACGGTAGTACAGAGAATGATCATTCTGTGGTAAATAGTACGGGGTGTCACCATTGAAACCATTAAAATTACTAGAAATTGGAGTGGGTAACAGTGGATCTGTTTCATCATCACGAGTAGTTGTAGCTTCCCGCATACTGCGATGTCTGAATATTACAGCCAAAACCGTCAACGCTAACACATGAAGAATCTAAAACAACCTCGTTAGTTTCTATTTGATTGTTACGTTATGAAACAACTTACCAAATGCCATATTCCCAGTAAAATAGTGGCTGTACGGACATGTAAGCAAAAACAACATCGCCACTCACTACTTCGGGCAGGGCCCGTTTTAAAACGCATAGTCAACATCACTGAAACGAAAAATTCATCACATGACAGACCACAAAAAACTTAATTCTGAATTCATATCATTATCTTTGTCAATAACATGTTATATTATTATGTAAATGTTATAAATATGACATAAGATATCATTGATAAACGTGCTGTATGCGTAAATAAACAAAATGAATAATAAAACTCTTTTTTATGCGATATGACATGTATATTTTATCACATTATTTTATAGGTGATGGATGTTTTGACCACTCACCGTATTTATTTTTTGTTTTTAATCAACTTGATTACTCTTAAATGTTATTTATTTGTAAGAAAATCACAAAAACAATAATTTTACTTCATTCTTTGACATCCACAAAATGATTTTTCAACAGAGTCAAAAACAGTGTTACCAATCTTAGCGAAATGAAACATGACACCGAAGAACAAAGATAAAAAATAATTATAAAAAACATAAAAACTGAATAATAAGGAAACATAATCCATTTCTATATATCGTGCAGAACTAGATTTTGAAATCTAGTGGCTTAAATCAATGGGAATTTTTTACTATTATCTGTCTCATTTTGTAATACGGAACTAACAGGGAAAGTTTTTATGTTGTATATTGACAATACATTCATAATATTATCATAGTATTGGTTCACACGGATACGCCAAAGTCTGTTTACACCACAACAGTCACCAAAGTAACCAGATCTAGTTTCGTATTACAAATTGAGACAGATTATAATTGTTTTCAACATTGTAAATCGGGCTTCTATAGTCCTTTCAAAGGTGAGAATGCAGAATTGCTCTTATGGCAAATGGGAGCAGTGTTGCCAAATGTTGTAAAAGTGTCAAATGTTTCAATTATAATAATATGAAAAACTCGTATGCTTTACAAAAATCAGCTCTTATAAAACTCAAAATAACACTTACCCAAAACAAATGACCATTTGTAGAATACTGCGTCTTCACAAATCAGCGCGTTTAAGAGCTGGCAACGTTGACAAGCAAGAAAAAGATAGCGTCGTTGTGTAAACCCACTAGAGAGTATGAAAAAGAACTACTCCATATGTCCTGTACTGCATACTCACCTTTGAACGGACTATATAGTCCATTCAAACGTGAGAATGCAGTATGGTCTTACGGGAAATGAGAGCGGTGTTGCCAAATGTTGTAAAAATATCAAATATTTCTATGAACCCACAATATTTTGTGTAATTTTATCAGTGATGGGCGCTTACACGTAAACTTTAATTGTTTACGTTTACGTGTAAACTTATGTAAACAATTGGTAAACTTGTCAACAATGTAAACTGTCAAATAATGAGGTTAGTTTTAGTTATTTAATACGAATAATAGAGATTTAATGAAAAAGTATATTCAGTTCAAAACAATAAATTTATTAAAAAAATGGTGGGAAGAAACCGAAGGAATAATTCTGAAGAACTAGGTTTTGTTTTAATTAAACAAAATGAAAGAAAATATAGGGCGTTATGCAAAATTTGCAATGAATCTTTTCGTTATTAAAAAATATAGGCTGATTTTCTTAAAGGTGAAATTTAATGTATTTTGTTATTAAAAAAATTAGTCTGAATTTTTTAAAGAAAAAAGTTTTTTATTTTTCATATTCATATTTACTAATTTGTATGTAACACCTGTATAATGATGCAAATTCGATTTTTATTAACATGTATATTGGCTTGTCCTAATTTTATATACTTACTTTTTCATTTAAAATCGTTTCATTAAAATTTTATTATTTATAAAAATGTATTGAAAATGAGGTTCTGTAATTCAAAACAAGTGCGCATGTCTAAATCATTGTTTACATTGTTTACGTTGTTTACAAGAGTTTTGTGTTTACTTTACATCAATTGTTTACGCGTCAACAATGAGGTAACTTACATCATGTAACTTACGCGCCCATCACTGAATTTTATATTCTTTTGTTGATATTTTATTCAAATTAAATGGAAATTGTATTAGGGAAAAATTATTAACCATTTGTACCGCGTTTTCAATAACCGCGTGATTTACAGCTGGCAACCTCGCCAAGGAAGAAAAGGATAATTTTATTAGAAGAACCTATTAGAGAGCATGAAAAAGAACTACAGGTGGCAAATAGGTAAGCTGATAGTATAGGCGATTTCTTTGGTTTAGGCGGAACTACATTTTTAAATCTAGTAACTTTTACCGATAGACTGAAACTTTTGATCATTTTGTTTAGGAAAAGCAAACTTCAATATATAAAAAAATAGCTAGTGACAACTTAAGAAAATTTAAATTTTATTTAGTTCCGCTTAAAAGTTTGGAATTGCCTATACCCAAATAAAGAGATAGATATGAAGAAAATTACATATATTAATTTAATAAGAATATTTTACATTATTTAGTACAAATAAATTATTTTTTTCCTTCAATATAACCAGCTTGTTCCAATACTTGTCTTCCTGCGTTATTTATGTGTCTAAATCTATCGGGACCCAACTGTATACCACCATACCTAAAAATAAGTAAAATAAAACCAAAATTCTAAAAACCTTATTCAATAACGAAATGCAGTGCTATTTAGCAAAAAAAATCCCCGGAAAATACGTAAACTAATTTGAAAATTTTAAAATGGGATTCGGTTCGACCATTCAGCGATTACCGTGCCGAACCAGTACAGTATTATGGCGTTTTCAATTGGACCACTCTGAAATTGTTTTGTGAATGAGCAAATGACTTCATGTATAATCAGAGCAACGCCAGATCAACTTCCAACCGAATACGCGTTTTGTTACTGTTGTTGTGAATTATTTACAAATACAGTGATTTTCTTACGTAAACAGAGCAGGATCCGCTTAGTTAAAACATGAAACCGCCGTGGTTCGTATTTATGCAGGTAAGTATGCCAATCCAGGACTTTTGTTTGTTTAGAAGTATACACAAATTTATCGGTCTGCTATGAAATTTTAAACAGATCGAACAAAACGTTTGATTACGCTTTAGGTAAAGTACGCCAGATTAATTTCATAGTTGCTTACCATCTACTGACTACTACTAATACGTTGGTAACATCTAAAATTTGAAGTAAATGCAATAATCTCTTCCCAGCTTGAGTTTCGCCGTCATCATCATAATCCTAAAAAAAATCAAAATAATTTCCTAATAACAACAAAATTGCTAAATATAGGGAAATAAATTTAAAATTTCAAAGAAATGATGGTCATTTTTGGAACTTTTCTAGAGCAGTAGCCTACGCTCCTATCAAAACGAACCCATTTTATGGTTGGTTTATATACGGAACAAGAATAAGGAATAGGAAATAAGAATAGTACACAAGATGTTAAAACAATGCTGCGCCGTATATCGGTTTATGTAGGAATGAAATTTAACTTAAACATAAGAATAGTTGGTAACATTCAACATTTTATTCTTATTCCAAGAATAAGAGACGATAAGCATGCGCACAATGGTCAAAATGTCGGCCGTAATAAAATTTGTTCAACAGATGTTTTCCTGCTGTGATCAGAAGGTTGGAAACAACAATATAATGTGTGAAACACAAGAAAATAAATTTACAAAATCTTTTAAATCCATATTACTGAAAACGAATTTTTTTTTAAAGGTTGTATTAAACACAACAACCTATCAAACGACAACCGTTAAACACAGGCCAACGCAAGTACGCAGGCGCAGCGACGAAATGTTATGTCCGATATAAACGGTTTCATATTTTTTATTCTTGTGTACTATTCTTATTTCCTATTCCATATTCTTGTTCCGTATATAAACCAACCATTACTCTTTTATCAACAAGAAAGTGTACACAAATATTTAGAAAATCATTTGTTTACAAAATTTTAAAAACAATGTTTACATTATAGTTTCTGGATATGGCAGTGGCGTGGGGTGATTTTCAGATCATTAGGTTCAGTGAAAACAAATGCAAGCAAAAATATTCTATAGAATGGCAAGGGTTGACTGTATTCCAGGCTTTTAAGGTTCAGGTTAAGGACTACTTTTATCAGTAAGTAATTTTATGTTTACAATATTTAAATCTGTAAAAGAAGTTTTTGTTAATTCATAATTAGGTAAAAATGCAGACTCAATAAAATATTATACACAATGTTTACAATGGATATTATTTTATTAAATCATGTAAACCTACTGAAACTAGGTAAACAACTCAAGGCACTACAGGCTATTCCAAACGTTTAGGCGGAACTAAATGGGAATTTTGTTCTTTTAGGTTGTCACGAGAAGGGTCCTTGTTTGGGTTCTTTCATGTTTCAGGTTTGGTATGTGAAAATTTAAAATTCCAACAGTGAAACCATGGAAACGAATGACATTTATTAAAAATATGATACATTTTTGTGTATTTTAAAGACAAATAAAATAAATAAATGGAAAGTTTTTATTAAGAATGACAAAAAATTAAAATGCATTGAAAAGGACATTTTATAATGACAATCAATTTAATCTAAAATTTGCAGTGTGAGTATGATTTACAAAGCTTAAACAAAATTACCAATAGTCCGAATTAGTAGATAAAAATTACTAGATTTCAAAATATAGGTCCGCCTAATTGTTTCGAATAGCCTACACCTGTTGAATGAGGTGCGCGGCAACCAGGCGGCAACACGCTAAACCCGGGTCCTGACTGAACGCGCCGTAAAACGAATAGTGCGCGAAGTGTGCGGTTGTATTCCACTGTATGGGGATAATGACGAATGAATATGGGTACTTGCGTGTCATTCAAATTAAAAGTGCTAAAACAAGTAATAATCTTTGATTTGATTTTTTCTTTAAGGACGACAACGTATTAATTTATTTTATTTATTTATATAACAGAGTTGTAAACGGAATAAACCCATAAAATTACAACTATACATTACAGGTTAAATAAATTCCAGATTTTCCGGAAATTCCAGAAAAAGATTTTCAGTATTTCTCCACTCCCCTTGTCCATAATTGATTTTCAGAATTTCTACCCCACGTTTCCAAATAATTTTTAAAAATCTGGCCCCCGATCCACCTCAATCTGGCCTGTGAAACATATTTAGAATTGATATACACGATGTATCGAGGTAGATGGAATACGATTTTTCTCGAAAACACGATGTGTAAGTTGAGAAAAAAATGTCCAAAGGGGAGCATAATAAAAATAAAAATAATTAAAAATATCGCTTTCAAATCATACTTTCAAGTACGATTTGGAATATTTCTTATTATATATAAAATGGTAATAATACCATTGTTTTTTACATCCATTTTTATTTAATTATGATGTATTCAATTTTGGCTCATGAGAACTAATAATTTTTATTAATAATTTAGTTTCATAGCTAAGAACGTTAATTTTAATATAACGCATTGTATTCAGTTTACGTGTGAGTTCTTATCACAAATAAAACAAACGAACTAAGCTAAGGACACCCGCCGAAATTCCCTAATACATACACACTAAACCTCGCCGCTGTTGATCGTAGATAAATACATTAGAAATCGCATATGGCAACACTGTGTGTTGGGACACTACTAGTAGTGACATGTGCATTGTTTTCTAAATCTAAATTTTTAAAATATAAGATTTAAAGTCTGTTCCTTTGGTTTAGGTGGAACTAGATCTTCAATTCTAGTTACTTTTACCGATTGATTGAAGCTTTTGATCATTTTGTTCAAGAAAACCCAACTTCAATATATAAAAAAATAGCTAATGAAACTTACAAAAATGAAAATTTCGGTTAGTTACGCCTAATCGTTTGGAATAGATCATATATGAAAAAATTTAAAATTCGAAATAATAAAAATAAATATATACAGATATATTTAGCTAATTTAATGTAAATTTAAAGTATAAATGAAATTTTAAATTCAATTTTTTTATCATTTTTTTTTTTTTTTTTTAGGAGAACACTATCCCATCGCCTCCCTCTCTTTGCCGCCACTGGGTAGTACCCCAGGCGGCGGTATGTTTAAGTCGATTCGCAACTTCCTCGTTTCTAAATTTTGCTTGTGATTTAACATTAACAGAACTAGGTAGAAATTTGTTGAACGAAAATTCTAGGTTCATCTCTTTTAACGAAATGCACATAGATACAACAAAAATATTTATCCACTTTTGCAGAGTGTAACAAAATTTCACAAACAAATCAACATAGACAAATTATTAAAACAATATTGCTACTGCCAACGGCCACTGCTTTAGAAAGGTTCCTTAAACGCTCACCAAATGGCACTTTTCTTAGCTGAAAATTCCTATACCTGTAAAATGTTTGTCTTTTCGGCCTGTTGAATTCTGTAAGCTGAAATATTATGTGTGGCTTCAGAGACTTTTTTATTCTCCAATAAATACTCAGTTACTTCCCTAGAAAGTTTAAATATTAAAAAAATATATAAAAATTTAATTAGAACTTACTTAATATCTTTCAATGATTGTACTTGAGCGACATGTCCTTGAAATATACTTTTTCTGTCTTGAATTACAGGGCCATGTTGAATTTCCCTCTGTGGTACCTGTTTTTCAGTTTCAGGCTTAGTTGATTTTGCTTCATGTTTTTTATTTTCTTTTCGCTTCTTCATTTCTTCCGTTTCAGTATCCTTTTGAAGTTCTTGAAGATGTTCTCTTACTTTTTCAATTAATTGGTAAATTACAGGTTGACCGATATATTCCCTGTGATATATAACTATTTCAACTTGGTAATTTTTTAGAATAAAATATATTTGGTCAGTATTTTACTCAAAATAGTCTATTTTGTCTCAAAACAAACAAAATTTTGACAATTTTGAAATACTCACCATTTTTATACTAACAAATATAAATCATCCAAAACTAGAGCAATTTGTTGTTTCTGCATTCGACTAAGATTTGGTGCTGACAACTGTACACTCGGGGGGCTAAGAGTTGGATAATCGGAAGGTAACGTCAGATAAATTGTCACATCGTAGGCACCCTCGATAAGTTTATAACTGTATGAACGATCGTTGATACTTTCTGTCTTCCAATCTTCGCCGTATATAGCTGATAAAGCTTCGATTTCGTCTAACTTGTTAAAAAAAAAAAAAATAGTCAAAGTAATTTAAAATAAAAATTGACTTACTTGTAAAGAAATATCGTCCATACTAATTACAAAACAGTTAAGATATCTGTAAATTCCTGTTTCAAAATAAAAATAATAGTATAATGAGGAAATTACTTAAAATCTCCGTGCACACTTTTGACATATTTTGATAAAATTGAGGTTAAATTATTCAAATTTTTTTGGGTTGTTTTTTAAATGCAATTTTATTAAATAATTATGTAATACATTAAAATAAATTCCAGTGCAAGATATACATTATATTTATATAAACATTATAAGTTATTTACAATTCATTTAAATTTTCATTATACTGTAATACTCCAACGCCTACACCGCCTTCATGGGCAGACATAGAAGTGACATAAGTCCAAGTGTTTGTTCCTGGATCGTAAACTTCAACGGTTACAAGATTTGATATCCCATCATAACCTCCTACGGCCCATAGTTTACCCATGTTTGCTGTCAATGCTACTCGACTCCTCTGAGCATTCATTGGGGATACTAACTGCCACCTAAGTTCAAAAATCAAATAGTAAATAAAAATCATAAATTTTAGTTCAACAACTTACTTATTTAATACGGGGTCAAACATTTCAACAGTTTGTAGAAAACAACTACCATCGTATCCTCCACACGCATACAATTTTCCACCCAACATAGCTACTCCTAAGCGACACCTTTTAGTTAACATAGGAACTGATTCCGCCCATGTATCGGTATTAGGATCATACCTTTCTACTGAATCAAATATTGAAAGTCCATCATGGCCGCCCAGAGCATATACGTAGCCTAAAATAATATATGTATTAAAAACCAAACCATCAAGAAAAAATAGGGACTGAGAACGAATATCATACCGTTAGTTTCTATTCGCAACGAAAAAAAAAAAAAAAAAATACCGTTTCCGTTCTTTACGTCGTAGCCTTATATATTCCTCTTAAACCAGTTTGAACCAAAATAAAAACCGGATACAATTATTACACACTACATAATATTATAAATAATTTTAAAATTAAACTGTGTTTATAATACACAATTATTAACTAATATATCATTGAAATTTCTACTAATCAATTGGTAAAAAGATATATTAGCGTTATTGGGAGCCAGGGCCGTCCATAGCAAGTGCGGGGCCCAGGGCAAAAAATAATTTTGAGGCCTCTTAAACAATTTTTTTTATAATTTAAAATCTGCAAAATAATATTGGATTTTGAAATTTAATTATAATGACAAGACAAAAATAATAAATACTGTTTATTTGTTTTGCACAAGAAAAATAAAACAAAGTAAAATAAACATCTATCTTTACTTAGTAGTAAAGCAAAAAAAGGCTCACGTTCGTGCCTGCCGGTTCGCATAAAGCTGCGGGGCCCTCAAAGCGCGGTGCCCAGGGTCTGGGCCCCGCTCGCTCCGGTCTAAGGACGGCTCTGTTGGGAGCATCTAACTGAATAGTAAAGTCTGAAAGTATTTACATTTAAAGGTTCAAAAGAAAGCCAACGATAGGCGCAAATTTAAGTCGTATATAAAACCTTAAATAAAATTGTGCGTCTTAAAATGTAACCCCCGAATGTAAGCTGATTTCCAGGTGCTTTCTACTCGCACTGTACTTCAAACTCGTGCGCACCAAGTACCAACGCAATTTTCAAATTACCTAAAATGCAGGTACTTTTAGCTTTCGTGTTTTGTAAGTTTGTCATATATTAACTTCGATTATCTAAAGTTAGGTTTTTTACATTCAACTCGAGCGTTATTATTTAAGCAACGTTAAGATACGATGGATAATCGAAAAATAGTAATGAAATTTGAAGTGGTACGTTTTACTCTAGATCATAGGTTCTCAAACTGGGGTACGCGTACCCCTGGGGGTACGCGAAGCCTCTATTGGGGGTACGCGAGATCATTCACATAAACATACACTCATAAAGCCATATATACAAGTATTATTTTTTTTAACCTTTTTGGGGGTACGCGTCTGTTCTGGAATTGACATAAAGGGTACTCAAAAAAAAAAGTTTGAGAACCTATGCTCTAGATTATAAATATATAATAATATCTGTAATTTACAGGATTATCATTATTATTTATTATTATTTTTATTATTAATGCTTATTTTTTGTAAAATTAAAATTCAATACAAGAGAAATATTTATTTTTAACTCAACATATCTATTTTTAAATCTTTTTCATTTTCAAATCAATTTGTTTTGATCCACAACTATCCCGTTGCCTGATAAAAATAAAAATAAAGGATATTTGACAAAAATGTCTTTATGAATTCCCTATCATATTAATGTATTAAACAGTCTGTAAACTGAAGAATAGAAAGTTTTACCGTTTAAAATAGGTATTAAATATTATTATTTCCGTTTTCGTTCATGAACAAAAAAAAAAGGCGTTACTGTTTTCATTTCCGTTCTTTAAAAATTTTCGGTTAATATCGTTATTTCGTGTTAGTTTTATTTCCGATCTCAGTCCCCGATTAGAAAATTAACACATCAGTAAATTGTAAAAATTACCTTGGCAAGCAATCACAGCACCAGCACTTCTAGACTTATTCATAGGGGTAACAGAAGTCCAAGCATCGGTATCGGGACAGTATTTTTCTACTGAATTCAAAGATGTTACGCCATCATAACCACCACAGACGTAAATTACATTTCCTAATGAAGTTGCACCTAAAGCACTAAAATACATTACTAATTAGAGAAGTTACAGTACCATATGGCTAGATGTACTAAAAAGTAGAGAAAAGTTCGAAGTAGGCGGAGCTTATGAATCCAATCATGTGAGATCGGAAAGGGTATTAAGTACAAATTTGAACTAAAAAAATTAAATTAATGGATTTAGTTAATTAAAATTTAACAGCATCTAGGGCTGTCAGGGGCCTATCCGCGGTGACGTAAGTCCCTACAGGATATTTCCGCCGTGGAAAAAGGGGCAAAACAGGGGTTTTAGTCGGTAGGCCTAGTCAGAGAAACCAACACTACCGAGGGGTATCTCAAGAGCCCGGACATTTGATTTTTTTTTTCGACCCTTTTTTGAGGTGGTATGCGTCCAATAAACCGTAAAATTTTATTTTCAAAATGGAAAGATGTAAGAGGGCCGCAACCAGCCCTTTGACCCGCTTTCATCTTTCACAATTCCTATAGAGTTCAGTAGTCAGATGGCCCTGATAAACAAATTAGGCGGCCCGAAAACGGCCCTTTCTCTATCCGGCCCGGAATTAAACCAGACACTTATTAGGTGGTCAGTCCGCTCCTAACGATTATTGGTCCATTTATATTCAATTTCAAATACAAATACAATAGGTAGCACTGCGAACCGAGAATGGTTTACACACTGCAAATATAGTATTGTGGAAAATTGGAATTAAAAATATATTCAGTACATATTAAACATGCTTCTCTTGAGTATTTTGTATAATGCCAACAGAGTTCTTTTTCAGACAAACTATATTGATATTAATTTACAGACAAAAAGTACTTAATATATAATATTTGTCATAGAAATAACCTCAAAAATGCATATAAACTTAGCTATGTGATCAACCAATCATAAACAACTTCTATCTGCTTACTCACTACATTCTTAATAAAATTAATTGTACTTATCTCGGCTAAAATAAACATTACTATAAAGAAAAGTAGTTGCATGGACGCAAATAAGTTAGATAAAAATCTGTGCCAATACAGATGTATGGGTAATTTTAGAAGGCTGTAAAGAGCTCAAATACAAGCTATTATCACGGATATATTAGCTTTTGTTCGAGCAGGAAGTTTGTAATTGGTTTGCATTTTTTAAACTCTGCTTATGTTCGAATTTACATATTTCAAACTAGTTTGTGATTTTCGCTACTAAAAAATTTCAATCAGAACCGCCGCAACCCGAGCAGTAGGTGTGTAGCTTGAGCAAATAACAGTCTAAAGTGAAGTCCAGAAAGAACGCGCGACGCCGCACTGATCTATACAACAGAACAGCGCAAAATATTTTCAACTGTTAGCACAGAACGATCAGGGCGCGATATGTTTGGCTGTGTCTCTCACTGTACTTGTATGTAGTTCAGATTGAACGCCCGAGAACAATTTTCTTTGATGTACGAGTAAAACTAGCTTTCTGCATGCGACTTTTAAACTCGGGAGTTTAAACTCGTTATTAATAAAGAATGATAGTAAGACCGACCAACGCATCAATATGACAGGCAGTCACACTATCCACCCTGACAACCTGGTACGCACAAATCGCAAGGTTGACAGTGTCACCCCCTGTACAACATGATGCGCTAATAACTCTTAAAATCATCAAACTTCACATCCAACTAAAAAGTGAAAAAACCCAAAAATAAGCAATGAAATCCGGAGCAATCATACAATTCGACGTACCAATCCCCCCCATTAGTTTTTGGGTCAGGGTGGATAGTGTGACTGCCTGTCATATTGATGCGTTGGTCGGTCTTACTATCATTCTTTATTTATTGAATCTTTGTAAATCTTGGACATTAGAATATTTATATCTAGTCTTGTTTGATATGTAAATTTAATTAATAGTCACTACCTATGGTCATCATAGTATTATATTCAAAATTTAATTCCTGTTTTTCCTATTTTCTGTTTACTTCAAGTTCATATATTGTCATATGATATTCTGCAATTTCACCATCCTTGGAGATGATTGATGTACAGTCTGTTAAATTTACGTTTAACTAACATAGGTAAATTATTTATAATTATATAAGATTGTTTACTTTACTGTTAAGTTATTGTTATTGTTATAGCACCTGAAGAAGCCAACAATGTTGTTGGTGAAACGTTGTGTTGTTTAAAATAAACGCTACTTGTCCAAAAAGCTGAATGAAATTATTTCCTATTTCTACCATTAATAATAATGTAGAAATTAAATATCAAAATACTGCCTCACCGGGAATCTAACCCGTTAACCTAAGAATTAGGAGCAATAGCAAGGAGCATATAGTCCAGACATCGCACTGTCCGACTACCATTTGTTCTGCTCTCTACAAAATTCCCTTACCAGAAAAAATTTCACATCTGTGGATGACATCAAAATTCACCTCGACAGATTTTTCGAGATCAAAGGTGGAACCTTCTGGAGGGATGGTATTATGAAATTGCCTGAACGTTGGGCCAAAGTGAAAATAATGGACAGTACATTTGATAGTAAAAGCTTTTTTAATAAATAGCAAATTTTAAATAAATAGTAAAAAAACGAACGGACTTATGTAACAACCCAATAATTTTTACATTATATATGTATTATCCCTTTGCGATTCAGTCATACCGAACAACTATGTACTTATATTAATAATAATATTACACTTATATTTAAGCTATTACATGTTTGTTAACTTTAATTTACATTATTTTTAATTCAATTCTCAAAATCAACTAGGTATTTTAAATGTTCTGCTAACTCAAGTGCGTTTATTACAAAAAACAAAATAAGGTGTTTATATACAGCAAATAGCTAATAGTAGCGTTTACTAAATCAAAAATTAATGATTAATGCGCATGTGCAAACTCGAAGTTTAAGAAATATCTCGAACTCTTGTGACAGCTATCGCTCCAACTTCAAACTTATTTATAAATCATCAGACGCAAGCGAAGAGTTCGTACAGGTATGTTATAATTACTTTGCACTTGCGTCTGAGGATAATAAACCGTTAGAAATTACTCTACAAACAGACCAAATGTCAGTGCACTTCAACTGCTCGAATACGAAAATGAGTGTGTGCATACTCTGACAGTCAGAGTTTACTGCTCAAACAAAACTATAATCGGTCAAGGCAACAGACAGATCGTAGCAGAGGCCTAACCTCTTGCTGTGCCTCTTCATGTCCTCGAATTGGACGCATTCGGTTAAAAAGCATGAAACAAACAAATGATAACTGTTTTTACCTTCTTTTGCAATGCATAGATTTAACTAGGTCCCATTGTTTCTTGTTAGGATCGAATACTTCCACTGTACTAAGTCTTTCACTGCCGTTATATCCTCCAAAAGCATAAAGCTTTCCTCTAAGAACAGCTACTCCTAATCTGGATCTGAGCATTGACATAGCTGGAGCCGATTTCCACTGTAAATTGTTTGGATCCATACACTCCACTGTACTAAGTGAGTCTCCATGTTTATTTAGACCTCCTACTACGAAAATATGTCCGCTTATATTATCACAAAAACGTGGTTTAGTTCTGAAACTTTGTAAAAGAGATCGTCTTTCGGGGATTAAGTGGTATACCCTTGCCTCATCTAGTAAGTCACTGAAATAATCAAAAATTAATACCTGGTCGAAGTAACTTCGTGGATATTCTAAAAATATTGTCAATACGGTCCTGTAAGGCAATGATTCTTAAACCGGAGGTCCGTGAAAGGTTTTTAGGTCCGCAAAATATGTATAGAAGATGTTAAAAAACGTAATCGGAAATTTTAAGATTGTATAATAAGGACCGTTATAGCAACCGTGTTAAAGGTCCCGGTCGATTCCCAGTCACGGCATGGATATTTGTATTCGTCCACTACACCTCATCCTCATTAAAAAAAAAATCATATAAATGTATCACCGCTCCCAATCCGAATTGGGTCACCGTGGGAGTTATAGACCTGAAACTTCACTCTGCGCAGTGAAAGGCCCGTGCCCAATATATAGTAGCAGAACGGTAGTGGCAACTACAGCTCGGTGAGACTACTGTGGGACGTTTATGGGATGATGAAGATAGTACTGGCCGCCAAAATGAGCGAAAAAGCTTAATCAACACAATTTATTAATGCCAAACGATATAAATTTGAGCACTTCATCATTTATACAATGACTTGAGTAAGTATCCACATTTTTTGACATTGAGTACGTCTCTGTCCGCATGTCGCTGGATAGAGCATTGAAGCTATGGCGTAACCGTCGGTGGTAACAGTTACAAGTGGTTAGCACAGAAACTGCAGTCAGCATGAGAAATATACAATTTTGTGTAACTTTACCAAGCATTTAATTAAAAACCCTATTCGGACCAATTCTGTAACTCAGTTACTATGATCATAGTAACTAAATTTGTCACTATGAGCAAGGTCAGTTACTATCAATTTTCCAATTCCTTATTTTTAATATGAGTCTTTATTAAAATTATTTAAAAAAAATAGTTTTTGTTTTTAACAAAATTAATAAAAGTTCTATTCAGTGACGCATAAATAGTTTCATGAGGGGGGAAGGTTACAAAATGAGACGTATGGAAGTAAAGACAAAACAAGGAAAATGCATCGAAGTAATAAAAAATTGATGTGAAGTGTGAATTTCACATATTTCAGGGTTTCGCAGGTATTTAGTACGTGAATGATGATTATTTGGGATGCCAAAACAAATTTTATGTTATTATTATTATTTTTTTTAAAATCTTATTTCGAATGCCTAATACCATTATTTAGGTTTCTAAATATGTGCAGTACTTTTTTATATAGTAAGGTTCATTAAGACATTGAAATTTGCTCCTATGGTTTCCATTGTAGGGTGACCATTTTCTTAAGAAGGCAATGCGGGACGGAGCAAAAAAAAAAAGGTCCTCACCTCCCAAATCCAAGTGAAGAGCAAAAAAAAGGTCCTTATTTCCTCAAATACAAGTTACAAAATTCGGGACAAAATGTTAAAATGCGGGACTTTTGCGGGACAAAATGTTAGAATGCGGGACGAATGGTCACCCTATTCCATTGGTTATTTGAAGTCACAACTCCGCCCCTCTGATTTCGTATATTCAATTTCAACAATTACCACTGGTTATTAAATTTACGCTTTTCAAAATTAAATGCAACATTTGCCCAAATATAACTAGAATTTTGACAAAATAATATAAAAAAAAAAAAAACAAAAAATACAATTGTCTCGAGACCGGTAGCGAACCCTAGTTTGCAATTTGGAACGCGAGAATGTTAACCATTACACCATGAACGCATGCTGGTTTACTGTGTTACCTAAGTTATTAAATATTTTACATGGTCAAGCAAAAAACACAAAAAATGCGTTATTTTCCGAAAACATAATCTGATCAAAAATTCCTATTGTACTATTCCGGTTCACACAAATGTACATTACTTAGATTTTTTTCAGATATTTAGATTAAACCATCTGGACTACAGGGTGTGGAACAAATTTTTTTTTGCACAATTTTAGCAAAAATCGCGTCAAAATAATTTATTTGTAAAAACAAAATTTTGATCGTTAATCCACGTACTAAGGCCTTTCATTTGACCCCTACACATAATTTATTTATTTATTTTTTCGATGAGCAGATATTTTTTATATTTTTAGGGGGATATGTTTTTTAGATATTTTAGTATTTTTCCTATGTGGGGGTCAAAGAGTTGTATAAGCATGCCAAATTTCAACTCTCTAGGTTTAGCCGTTTGGCTATAATTTTTACCGGACCGACAGACAGACAGACTACAAAATGACGGTATAAGGGTTTTTTGGTCATACCAACAAAACCACTGGTTCTATTCTCGAGAATTTGTTTTTGCATCCCGTTTTTTTTTTTTTTGATTTCTTCACTCATGTTATTTATTTTTTAAATATTTTATAAATGTATATAATCTGTTTCATTTTGTAATACGAAACTAATATAGATCTGGTTACTTTGGTGACTGTTGTGGCGTAAATATACTTTTATGGAAACATGTGAACACGTAAACCTGGGTTTTAAATATTTGGTTAAGTTTTATTACATCAAGGTTATATTCACTCAAAAACTATATATGTCAGATAACAAATTGACAGGTCAAAATTGTGATTGACATGTCAAATATTTTGAAAGGTGCCAGAATTACCACCCTAAGATGATATTTTAAATATACAACATAAAATAAAGTTTCCCTCTTAGTTTCGTATTACAAAATGAGACAGATAATATACCATAATATAGTTATATATATTATATAACAACAAAATAATATAAGCAATATAATATTTGCCGACCGGCGTAGCGCAGTGGTAATACATCTGCTCTGCGTTGCTAAGGTCTCGGATTCGAACCCCGTTCAGGCATGGAAATTTACAATGAATAAAAATTGTCCTGGCTAATTGCCAAAGCAGCAAAGGTCATTAAAAAAAACAAAAAAAAAAACAATATTTTTTTGTTTTGTTTTTGTGTACAAACATTTTATAAAAAAATTAATAGTATAATTGAAAATTATGTTCCTACAATAAAGATTTTTTCAAATCATTTTCCTAAATGGATTTCGTTCGGTACGAAGAATTTGATAAGGGAAAAAAATAGGTTACATAGAAAATGGAAACTGTATAAAAATGATTGTGATTACATTAACTTTTCGTTCTTACGTAAGAGCGTTAAAAAATCCTTAAAAACAGATTTTAAAAGCTATGTAAATCGAACACAAAATTGCTTAACAAAGGATATTAAATATTTTTGGTCTTATTTAAAATGTAAAAAGAATCATGTTAGCAATTTTCCTTCTACTATGGTCTTAAGCAGTGTTACAGTTAATTATTGTCAATCAATATGTGACTTGTTTTCAAATTATTTTTCCTCCGTGTTTGAACCAAATAATACATCTGTGAATGATTATATTCAAAATAATGTTAATGATAATAATGATAGTAGTGAAAATTATAATATGGATAACAACTGTTTCGTATCCATTAACATTAAGAATATATCAAAAGATGAAATTTTGGAACAGATCTCTAATCTCGACATTAATAAAAGCTGTGGTCCAGATAAAATACCAACTATTTTTATCATTAATTGTAAAAACTCTTTAGTTATTCCATTATGCTTACTATACAATAAATCATTGATGAACGGTACATTTCCAGACTACTGGAAACTTGCAAAGATAACACCAATTTTCAAGTCAGGTAGCAAATCCCACATAGAAAACTATCGACCAGTGTCTTTATTAAGCATTTTTGGTAAGATTTTTGAAGCGTGTGTAACAAAACAATTATTTTACGATGCTAAAAATTGTATTATTCAAGAGCAACATGGATTTTTCAAGTCCAGATCTGTAGTAACCAATTTATTGCAATTTGTGCAGTATGTTAATATTTGCTTGGATCGCAGGCAGCAAGTTTCGGCAGTTTATACGGACTTTTCCAAAGCGTTCGATAAGGTTCATCATCCTACCCTGTTTTATAAATTGGAAAAGTTCGGTATATGTGGCGATCTGCTGCGGTGGTTAAAATCATACATTAGTAACAGAACTCAGTATGTGGTTGTAAATAATTACAAATCGTCTCAGGTTTCAGTAACTTCAGGAGTGCCACAAGGTTCGCACCTTGGACCTCTTTTGTTTTCAATTTTTATTAATGATATTTATAAATGCTTTATCAATTCTAAATTTCTTTTATATGCAGACGATTTGAAAATATATAAATGCATTACTACTATTGAGCACTGTTTGCAACTTCAAGATGATTTAGATAGGTTAAGTATCTTCTGTAACCAAAACAAATTGGTATTAAATTTCAAAAAATGTAACTACATTACTTTCAGTAGAAATCAATCCAAAAATTTAATTCATTTTGACTTTTCAATACTGGGAAATTTGTTGAAACAGGTCTTTGATGTGAAAGATCTTGGAGTGATTCTGGACTCTAAACTTATCTTTAACAAGCATATTAACTATATTGTACAAAAAGCCCTCAGAAACTTAGGATTTATGTTTCGAGTTACTACAGAATTTACAGAACCACGCGCTTTCATCACATTATATAATGGATTAGTCAGAAGTCATCTAGAATTCGCTAGTTGTATTTGGAACCCTCAGTATGAAACATACATTGGATCTTTAGAAAAGATACAAAAAAAAAATTATTAATCGTCTAAATTATAGAGTAAAACAAAAAAATTATTATGAATCATATGAATTTAACTTAGATTTCTATGATATGACTAGTTTGGTTAACAGACGACTTTTGAATGATGCTGTGATCGGTTTCAAAATTGTTAATAATAACTTTGACGCACTCGAGTTGCTCAGTTATATTAGTTACAATATTTATCAACATCAGGTTAGAAATCCCATCTTGTTTCATACTTCAGCTTGCCTTACCAACTCGAAAATGAATTCTCCCATGATAAGAATTTGTAGGACACTTAATGAACATGCTGCTAATATTGACATATTTTCTTCTTCATTGTTTTCCTTCAAAAAAAAATTTCTTTACAATTTATGAATTGTCACTGATACAGTTTCCATAATATACTATTATTGTTATTATTATTGTATATTTATATTGTTAAATTATTAATTTTGTAGACATAAGATGTGTACACTTTATATATAATTTGTGTTACACTGTAATTGGAATAACCCATTCGTGGGGATATTCTGTTGTGTATCCTATACAGTAAAATAAAAAAATAAAAATATTTTGACATTTTTAACCTCAACTGTCATCTGTATACCACCAATGCGCATGCGTGTTGCGCTTCTGTAACTAACATCATTCTTTTCTCAGTAACTGTCACTAAGATATAACTTTCGTAGCGACGTCACTACTGGATATTACAGAATACGAAAAATGTTAAAGTTACTATTAAAGTCACTATAAAAGTTATCTTGTAGGAACGTTACTACACGGTAACTATTATAGTAACTTTTTACAGAATTGATCTGATTACCTATTTTCTAATTGCATCAAGTAAAACTAGCAACTACTCAATATATTATTTTTTCTGTTCTTAAATACTAGGTAAAATGACACTAAAATTATAAATTTAATGTTCTGCACAGTCCTTACCGGCATTGGTGAGATGTTCTAATCAGTTCTTCCGTGGCAACCCTGTCTGTTAGATATAATGGCGTTAGAAGAGGTAATCGGACTTCAGCCAAGAGTTTTGGTAGGTGCTCCTCTCGGCCCTCACAGTGTTTCACCCATCGCATGCAGGCCTCAAACACCTGTTCTTCACTAAAAAAAAAAAAAACTTACCTGTGGCACTATATGAAAATTACGTATTTGGCGTAACTTTTTGACCACCTCATTTATTCCCATATATATAGAATACAGATAGAACTCCGAACTGGCACAAATTGAACCTAACTTATAATGAGAGTATTAAGTTAGGGTCCAAGTAAATAAACAATAGACATAAACGGTATCTATAACTAGGGTGACCATCCGTCCCGGTTTTCGGTCAATTGTCCCGGTGTCCCGAAGACTGTCTTCGGGACGCCCGATTGTCCCGGTTTTTGAATCTCTTTGTTCGTCACTTTGAATTTGGGTAGGTGAGGACCTTTTTTTTTTGCTCTTCACTTTGAATTTGGGGAGGTGAGGACCTTTTTTTTTGCTCTTCACTTTGAATTTGAGAGGTGAGGACCTTTTTTTTTTTGCTCTTCACTTGGATCTGGGAGGAAACAAAGACCTTCTTTTTTTTTCCTGTGTCCCGGTTTCCCTTCACTGAAATCTGATCACCCTATCTATAACGCTATTTTATTTGATTTAATACTCGTAGACTCGTACTTAGCGTTTACTTTTGTAGTTTGCTGAGCAGATTGTCTAATTTTATCGGCATTTTGCATAATGGTAGCATCAGTTGAACGCAGTAAATTCATTATCCTGCAGACATAGGAACGTTTCGTCATAATTTCCATTCGTCTAATAACCTCCATCTTTTTCTCAAGGGAGATAGAAATTCTTGCCCTTTTAGGTCCATCTTGAGTTAACATATCCTTTCTCCTCTTCTCAGACATGGTATACTAGCGACCGGCGAATCAACGCAGTTACGTCACACGACGTAACAAACGACTGTACTGTCTGGAACAATGCAATCGTTTGTTACATCGTGTGACGTAACTGCGTTGATTCGCCGACGCTAGTATATTTGTTTTACTGTACCCTTTTGTATATTGGTATGCAAAAACACCTATTTTATAGATACAAATAAACTAATTTAATTTCGAATAACTATACTACCAGACTAGATATACGCCAGACTTTTAGAAGGATACTTATACGCGATGATACTGGAGCGCCATTCAGTCCAGTTGTCTCGATACTTTCCCAACTAGACCAGGGAATCCCAGGCGTACGATAGTTAATTCAGCGAAGGCGTAAAAGTGAATCGGCGTATATCGAGTTCTAGCTGTATTTATATTTTGGGTTTCACTATTGGAATCTCAAATTATAAGGGATGCAAGGTTGCTTAGGTTAGACAAAAGTTGCATTTTAAACCCTGTCGTTCCGAAAAGAGTTCAAAAATATACCTCACTATCATGTAACTATTACGAAATTTTATTTTTGTAACAGTACTAAATATGAATCAATGAAACAATCCACACAATATTTTGTGTCAACTTGAGCAACAGATGAAAAGTGGCGGTATATTTATTGGAAAAAGCAATGCGTTGACTATAGGAACTCGGTTCTCTTCTACTATTCAAACTCAGTTTGGAATCTGGCGAATTCTACCTAACCATTTTTTTCGATCTATGCAAAGTATTTTTAATGTATTTGTCATGAAATACTAATATCCAAACTTAAGGTACATTGCTTTAAATGAAGACAGTTGTAGATGTATACTTTCATATTTATTCCATAGAAAACAGTTTAATAATGTTGGTAATAAATAATATGATGTTGTACCTGTTGAATTAGATATTCCTCAGGGATCTGTACTGGGGCCATTGTTGTTCTGAATTTATAATGATCTTTCAAACAATATTGCAACAAAATCAATTTAATATGCAAATGATATAACCTTAGTTATCAGGTCAAAATCTTTGTGCGCCGTTTTTTTTTTTTTTTTATGAAAATATTACTCATCAAGAAAAAGCTAATTTATGATTTATTTCCAATAAATTAACACTGAATTCTTTTTAATTTTTTGCCAAAAGACACAAAAAATTAAGAACTGGGATTAAAAGAGTTTTAACGGATAATCCAGTAAATGAATTATCAGATTTTTTTAATCTCAATTTTTAGAGATCTGAAAAATAGATATATTTTATTTAATTTGATTAATTTTATTTTATTGTATTTATTTTAATATTTTTATTTTCAATTTTATTTACTTTATAATATGTATGATCAATAAACACGAGATATATTCTAGTAAAGTAGTCACTTTACTAGAAGTTACTTTATCAGTTTTGCTCATTGTTGCAATAATTTTGACCGTATTTGAATGATTTTTGTATTTATTTTTAATTTTGTATTTAATTTAATGTTTTCTCATTTATTTTGCATCATAATACCTAAGTATTTTATTTTCCTTTGATTAACTGTATTTTTATTGTATTTTGTATTAACTGACCGAAAACGATATGAGCTTTGTAATTTGGCAATAAAGAAATTATTATTACTATTATTATTAACATCAGTGTGTTAGGTACAAACGAAACTCAATAATATATACGTACATTTATGGCAAATAATAACTAAAAAAATTATTTATGTATATTTTTTCCATAGTGCGACCAGTGCTGACTGCACAATATCGGAAGATAAAAATCAGGAGATGAGGGGATTCGAACCTGCATTCCTGTATTCCATAGGCAACCATCTTCCCACGACACCATGGCAAACCTTATTTAATAAATATGTTATAAACACAATTTCACTTTCTAATTGTTAATAATATTATTTAATAAAACCGCTTGTTATTTTAGTTTAAACCGGTTTTAGAGGAATATAATAGGTGAGAACGAAAACGGTATACTTTGTTTTG
This sequence comes from Liopterus haemorrhoidalis, assembly GCA_963971575.1. Lineage (NCBI taxonomy): Eukaryota > Metazoa > Arthropoda > Insecta > Coleoptera > Dytiscidae > Liopterus > Liopterus haemorrhoidalis. The sequence continues at coordinate 26,704,581 of OZ020613.1, forward strand.
CGATAATTTGAAGTGACTAAATACTTAGGCCCCGGGTACGATACGAGCGGTGAGCGGCAAGCGGTAGAGCGGCTGAGCGGAAAACGATGCCGGCTACGATACAGAACGGTTGCGCGGTAACTTCCATCAGTCGCCGTCATGTTGTCAGTATTATTGGCACATATAGAGGAACTATAAACACATTAACTAGTAAAAATTTCAAAAAATATTTAACCTAATTACCTAACCTAACCTAACCATTTTCGAAAGAACAGTTTTCGGCCATCATTAGAATCGTATTTAGTGTGTACGCACTAGACTAATATGACGAAAATAGTTTATAATTAGAAAATAAATCTTTTATTTCTATGAATTTTTTCATTTAGATGAATATTTACGGGGGGATATCGTAAAACTAAAATGTACATATATTTCTCTTATTATTGACTTAATAGAAAATTCACGTATGCCAAAAATAGTCTAAATTAAGAAAATAAATCTTTTATTTTTATGTATTTTTACATTTAGATGAATATTTGGGGAGTTATGGGGGGACACCGTAAAACTTAAATGCACATATCTCCCTTATTATTAACTTAACAGAAAAAAATTATGTAATTTATAACAAGAAATCAAATCTTTATTGTATATACTTTTCGATTTAATGAATATTTGGGGAATTACGGGGGTCTCTGCCATTGTATTGGACGAAAAACAAACAACACAACTAAACTGGTGCTGAGCGGCGAGTAAAAATTAATGTCTTGGAGCGGCGGTGAGCGAATATCAAAAAGCGGCAAGCGGCGCCGCCTTACCGCTCTTGTTTATTGTAGCCCAATATCCCATTATTCCATTGCATTCAATCTAAACAAAAACGTAAGCGACGTCGCTCTGCCGCTCTGCCGCTCGCCGCTCACCGCTCACCGCTCGTATCGTACCCGGGGCCTTACGGTTCTAAACACAATGGATGGTAACTAGACGGTATAAATTTCACATGTTTAAATACCTTTTTGCTACGCTTTGAATTTTCTGTGAGACAACTTGTGATTTGCGTTAAATAGTTCAGTATGTGTCCTTGAAAAAAAAATGAATAAATAAATTTACTTCTGTGCATGAAAAGGAAGCAGGTGACTATTTGATCCTAGAAAAATGCATTTGCTTTATTACATTGTAGCAATTTAGCACAATAATTTTTTCGTTAACTGATAATGCACCACCATTTACACTTAACGTAATCTTTAAAAAACGCCATTTTTATTGTTTTGTTGTCTAGTCTAAAATCAAAAACTAAATTTAATTTTGTTAAACTTGATGGGTCCTTTTATACCAAAATAACCGCTCAATCCCTGCTCTCTTGACATAATACTAATGTGCAATAGAAAATAAACATCGTTAAGACAAACAGTATAATTGTGTAAGAAGAAGGTCCTTTGTCTGTTAACCCTTTGATGCCGGAATTAAATTCCTTGCATTTATCAAAAAATAAATTATAGATGCAATTCTAACACATAATTCTGAAATGTGAATATGCATGTAATATATATTTCAGACTTTGTCTTCAGACTTCAGGACATGTCCTCGGTCTAGAAACATCATCCAATAACTATGTTAAAATAAAACAATAATTTTTTTAGTTTTATATTTATTCGATATCAAGACGAATAAATCTATCTAGAGTAAAATGAAGCAAAACTACTAGAAAACAGTTTACGAACATAAGCGCTCTGAGGACCCGTGAATTTATGTTAATCTGTTGCTGGTTGAACGAATTAACATGAAAGCACCCGTTGTTTGTGAAAAAGGACACAGTCCCCACTGCGCGAACCCTAGGACAGAAATGGTTAAGCAGAAGATAGCACTTTACATAATACCAAAAAATTGAAAAAAACATCGTTACGATTAACAGTACAATTGTCTAAGAAAAAGGACTTATAGGATATCCAAACATTTGAACGGAACTAAACGGAATTTTTATTTTTGTAAGTTGTCACAAGCTGATTTTTTAATGAGTGACGTCTTTTGCTAAACAAAATAATGAGGTGCGTCTTTTAAAAGTTAATAGTTTTCAAAATCTAGTTCTGCTTAAATCAAAGAAACAGACTATATCTTTTAAGCAAAAGGTAGCGATTAATCCCATCCCTTTACATAATACTAAAATGCTATTAAAATTATCTAGATATGTATTTTACTCAGAGCCGGCCTTAGCAAGTCTAGCGCACTGGGCGAGATTTTTTTGCCACCCTCATAAAAAAAATTAATTACTCTATAGGATACAAGTGATGACCTAAAGATAGGGTGACCAGATTTCAGTGAAGGGAAACCGGGACACAGAGAAAAAAAGAAGGTCTTCACCTCCCAGATCCAAGTGAAGAGCAAAAAAAAGGTCCTCACCTCCCAAATCCAAGTGAAGAGCAAAACAAAAAAAAGGTCCTCACCTCCCAGATCCAAGTGAAGAGCAAAAAAAAGGTCCTCACCTCCCAAATTCAAGTTAAGAGCAAAAAAAAAGGTCCTCACCTTTCTTTTCTTACAAATGCAGAATTATGTAAAAATCGGGACGGATTCATTAAAAATAAATGTAATAGAAATTTTCTTTCAAATATTTAGATGGTTAAAAAATCAACGACGGCAATGTTTTTCTCCTGTCACAATGATATATAGCTATGCGTCAATTCTAAACAGACTATAAATTTAATAATAAGTGCTATAAAATAATTGTATTTTTAATGAAAATATTTTGATGATAATTTAAGTTTAATGTTATAGTTTCAAGGTTACATTACACCAGAAAATTCAAATAAAAAAAATAATAATAATAAATAAATAACTAATAAAAACTCATAATAAATGTTCAAAAGTTTCTCCGTTTACTTGCATACAAAATGTTAAGCGATCATAAAAATGATTCAAAACATTCAGCAATTGCTCTGAGGTATATTGTTGGATGCTTGAACAATTTTGTCTTGCAGTTCAGCAATATCCCTAAGTTCTCCATTATATACTTTGGCCTTTAAATATCCCCAATAAAAAAAATCATTGGGTGCCAAATCCGGAGATCTCGCTGGCCAATTCACCGACCCTCCTCTTCCAATCCAGCTATTTGGGAAAGTTCTATGCAAATATTCTTTAACTATTCTAGAATAATGGACTTGTGAGCCATCATGTGGAAACCATACTTGTCCATTAATATTCAGGTTTCGCAATGCAGATAATATTTGGTTTTGCAAAAGTGCTAGATATTTTGCGGCATTAAGGTTACCGTCAATAAAAAAAAGGCCCTATAATATTGGTTCCTATTATCCCTGCCCAAATATTTAATTTTTGCGGCCTTTGAGTTCAGGAGGAATGAAACAAAGGTAAATTTTCTTGACTCCAGTACCTAAAATTTTGTCTGTGCACTTCACCATTTAAAGTAAACGTTGCTTCGTCAGTAAATAAAATTCTTTGAAGCATTGTTGGGTCAGAATTAATTTTTTCAAACATTTCAAAATCCATACGTACTGCTGCGTCCCTTTCTAACAATTCTTGATGATTTTGAAATGTGTATGATCGAAACTTTTCTTTTTTTAAGAAGTTAAAAACAGATCCAATACTGACACGGTTTGTGCAATTGATCTTAAAGTATTTTGATTGTTTTCTTCCACTTGTAATAATATTTCCAACTGCTTCTCTTCTGTAAGCACGTGGAATGTTGTTCTTTTTTTATTTTTATTATGTTTTGACTTAAGACATCCTTCGCGATGAAATTTATTAACTAGTCTTGAAATTGTAGAGGGATTTGGTACTGGCCGATCTGGATAAGTTGCACTAAATACAGCAGAAACTTCTCTTAAACTCATTTGGGAGTTATATCAAGTTACTATCATTATTTTTTCTTTATCTGTATATATGTTAATTAATTTTTATATCAGCAATGAGTAAAAGTATACACACTAATTGTCTATGTTGCAAATGAAAATGAACACGATTTATATTGCTGTCAAAACCTGTATCGATGGTAATGACATAGTACATGTTGCATTAAAAAATAAATACACGGTATGACTATTAGTACTTGGCCACTGCAGATGAAACAAAGTATACTATTGGTTTTCTTTTCGAACGGTATTTTTTCGTTTTCAGTCCCTATTTATAATTCATCTAAATTTTATTTTCAATGAAAAACTCACCTAATCACATGCAGTTCATTTCTTTGTAATATACTTAAAACATCGTTCATTCCTAAACCTAAATATTCATCTGAAAGAGAAACATCAGCAAAATATTCTTCAACGTATTTATCTGCCTCTTTGACCAAAGATCGACAGCATAACGCATCAGCAAACTGTTTTATACCTAATACATTTTGGGGGTGAAACCTAAAAGATAAAATAAATTCAAATCCATAATATTTTATTGTGCTTAAATACAGCTGCTAATCTACAAAAGCAAAAATTATAAATACCTTTGTTTTAAAAAATTAGCGCAAGCATCTTTCACAGAATGTAAATGGAGAAAAGCAGCACCGACCATAATATTTTGTACATTGTTTTTGTGTAGGATTACTTTACCAGAGTAGGCAAAATTTAAAAGGGCTTCTAACGCTCTGAAATATTTAAGTTATATAACATTTGATTGTGATAAGAATGTTAAATTACTTACACAGCCTCTATACCCTGCATTGTGATTTCTTTTTGTTTACTCTCGACCATGTCATGAGTAAACATGGCATGAAAATATGGTATCGTAGCTGCCAGAACTATTTTATGCGCACTAAAAGACTGATCGTCCACCTACGAATAAAATATTAGGTTAAATTTTAAATGTTAACAATATTTAATAACAAATACCTTTAAAACTACATCACATAATTTTCCCTGTCTTCTAATTTCTTCCATAATTGGAAAGGCTACTGGAAAAAATCCTGTTTGTTGGAAAATAACACATTCATTTGAATCACTTAATAAATTACACGTATTAACGTTAACATGTCTTGTTAGATAATTATATTCCATGATTAATTTAATTTATTAACAAATTTTAAATAAAGAAACCCTTGCTGATTGTTCTCCTGTCAGATGTCATTCTAAAATTTTGACGACTGCGTACGTGTTGACAATCAGCTGTCAAAAAGTTAGGTTACTGAAGTTTCAATCAAATGTTTTAATTAATAAAATGGTTCACATAAAGTGTAGAAATTGCTTATATCCTATCAGTAAAATCGTAAGGTTAACAGTTTTAGACTCACAAGTTCCATGGGCTGTCGAATGGAAAGATTATAAACCACCAATCCATAATTCGGAAGGTTTAAGAAATAAACCCTGGGCAGACCCAGATATATGTAAGCTACAACATTATACTCAAAATCTTTATTTTAATACATAAGCTTTCAGTCGATCCTAATTTTAAACCAAATTGGAATAAATTAGATGGTAAAATTAATCGTAAAAGCCATGGACCGGATTATAGCATACTAAAAAACTATCCCCTTAATCCAGAGGGTAGAACAGGTTTAAGAGGGCGTGGAATTTTAGGCAAGTGGGGCCCTAATCATGCAGCAGACCCTATAGTGTCACGATGGAAAAGAATTAATGGAAAACAACAAATTCACGAACAAACTGAATTGTAAAATAAAAATAAATTATTTACATTTTAATTTAGTTGAAATTAGACCAATTTTACAGATTTGTGTGATCCAGAGGAGGGATTGTGAAGAATGGGCTCTTCCAGGAGGTATGGTAGATCCAGGAGAAAATGTTTCAGAAACTCTCAAAAGAGAATTCATGGAAGAAGCTATGAATTGTTTGGAATGTGATAAAGGTAAAATATTTTATACTTTACTCCAGAGAAAATTACCACTGGGCGTAAAGTAGGTACTTTGCGCACGCATTACAGTGAATAAAATGCAATTTACAGCACTAGTGAGTAAACTATTTACTTTCCACATTAGTGTGTAGTGTTGCCATAGTAATCACTGTCATTGCCTAACCATACATTATAGCTATATACTAGCCTATCATCTGTGTGGAATTTTTCTGCTAAGGATGGAATATACTGGGTATATACTTTGTTATTGAACATAAGAAATATAATGTTAAAATTTTCATTTAGCGATATCTCTTTACATATTAATTTTAGAGCAGAAAGTGCAAGTACAAAAAATGTTTTGAATTAAAAACTGTATTTAATGATCCTAAATTTGTTGATCAAAACGGTTTCTTTCACAAAATAGACAATTTGTGGCGACTTATAGGCAGATCTACATGAGAAAAAATTATTTTATTAGATATTAAATCAAATGGTCGTATAAATCGCCATTATCTGTCTTCGAAAATTCCCTTCGAACGGCACATAATTATCTTTGTGATATTTGGTTACCGGCTGTAAAACGCACTGATCTATGAAGACACAGTATTCTACAAATGGTTATTCATTTTGGTACCGTGTTACCTGTTTTTTTGTTATGAAGTTATAAAAGTCTCTGAAACTTTTTCCATTTAAGTATCATTCACAGCTCATGTTTTAATAGATAGTACGTAATTCATAATGTTAATGTTAACGCATAAGAATGTTAGTTCTACACAAATCCGTATAAGCATTCATAGCTCCAATTTAGTGGATAAGCGTAAGAAAATATTTAACGCATAATGTTAAAAGTTTGTATATCTCAAACTTCTGACATTAACATTAACATTAAAACACTGACAACTGTCAAAATGAAGGAATATATTATACTTGAAATTCGAATAAGACTTGTGGATGCAGCTTGTGACATAATTATTAGTAAAAATGTTGAAACTAATATTGCAAAATAGATGTGAAGTGAGAATTTTTACATATTTCAGGGTTTCGCAGGTATACAGTGATACATTTCAAAATAGACGAATATATTATACAGGAAATTATAAAAAGACTTGTGGCTGCAGTTTATGATGTACTAATTAATAAATGTGTTGAATCTAATAAAAAATTAATGTGAAGTGTGAATTTTCACATATTTTAGTGTTTTTCAGGTATCTAGTACCCAAGTTAAAGCAGCTATATGTGTGGAACATTTTTTTTTTTTGGGGTAATCAAGCCCAATTGAACAATATTTTGAAAATAATGTACCGTTTGTTATTCTATGTACAAAGAGTTTTTCCTTAAAATACTACATGAACTTTTAAAATAAAATATGTATTTTTTCAACAATAAAAAAATTAATCTGACAAAAATTCCTTTTGAACTATTTTAGTTTCCATCAATGTACATTATTGAGATTTTTTTCAGAATTTTAGACCAACACTTCTGGGAAACAAAGTTATCTTTTTTTAGTGAAATCAAAAAGTTAGGTTAGAGTGAGTAGCTTCAGAAACATTATAGTTATTTTATTTAATAATTAACTTAATAAATATTATTTTGGTTCTTTTTAGAAGTATATTTAATAAAAAAACAATATATATATTTAATAACAAGATATTTTTATTATAAATTGTTTAGTAATTTCTATTGCGAGTAGATGGCAGCAAGATCGATTTATCTATTAAAACATGAGCTATGAATGGTACCAAAGTTTTGTGACTAGCCACTAACATTATCCATTAACATTATGCACTATGAATTACGTACTATCTATTAAAACATGAGCTGTGAATGATACTTGAGTTTAAATTAATTAACAACAAAAGAACATAAAATTGCACACTTTTATAACAAGTGGCAAAACCGCTGCCATTTTACATAAGACCAACTTCATTCTAACATTTGAACGGACTACAGCTACTTTTTCTGATCGGAGATTATTTTGTTTTAATATAGTTGATGGTGTAGGTCGTTACTTTGTGAAAATTCATATTAATAAAAATACAATAACCATGTTTTTAATTATTATGTTTTAGTTCTCATGTCAATCTGTCTGTAGTAGTTGTATATAACTGTTTTATGAAAGAAACCGATTTGATCAAGAAATTTAGGATCATTAAATGCAGTTTTTAATTCTAAAAATGTTTTGCTCTAAAATTAATACGTAAAGATAGGGTTACAATATTAATATTGTAATACGGAATATAAATTTCTATTCCATGGAAACTGTGACAGGACTATAAACAAGAATCCAGACAGAGTACTAAAAAGATAATGAAAATTTTGACATTTAGAAATAATCCAGAAGTGTGTCGAATAAACAATAATTTATTTAACCAAACTGGAACGTATGGTAACCCTACAGTTTCTATATTAGAACAGTCTGGCCATTGGATGTCTGGTTTTCTATTGGTCGAAGCGATTGGCGGCCATTAAGAGTCCAAACATTGCGTACTTTTTCTAGAGTTTAAATCTGTTTATTATTTACATAATAGTTTGTGGATATATTTTGTGTTTTGTACTCTCGGATTAATATTAACAATAAATCGAGAGTAAGTTTTAAGATTTATGTCCATTTAAAAAATAATAATTACAGGTGAACTCGATATACGCCGCAGTTTCGTTCCTATGAGAACCGGCGTAAAATGAACCTAAAATCTAGTGAGGGTATAGAGTTAGTTTCCAAGTAAATAAACACGAAACATAAAGTGTATCTATAAAGCTATTTTATTTGAATTAGTACTTGTTGACGCGTACTTAGCGTTTAGTTCTGTAGTTTGCTGAGCAGATTGTTTCATTTTATCTGTATTTTTCATAATGGTAGTAACAGATGAAGGTGGTAATATCATTATCCTGCAGCATGGCCCCCACAAGGGGGGGCTGGCAGGGCCCGAGCTTGGGGGCCCGGAGTAAACTTGTAATAATTTTTTCCGATATTGTTTTTTTGTATTTGAATATAATTGTAAATTGTTCTTTTAATTCAATTGTTTGTAGCTTTTGTTATATTATTATTGTGTTATTCTTATTTTTTTCAATATAATTTTGAATTTTCACCAATTTTAAATTTTTATAACTTGGACGACGATGAACTTTCCTCCAAAGCAGAAAAACTTATACAAACATACGAAAAAGATCTGTCAGAAAACTTGCTAGATGTAATTTTTCATTTAAAAAGTATTTATAAAACAGTTTTTAACAATGAAAAAAGTCCCATTAAGCTACTGAATGCAATATATGAGAAAAAATTACAAGCTATATTTGCAAATATCTGCCATTAAATTGTTTTGTACAATTCCACTTATAGTTTCTTCGGCAGAAAGATCGTTTAGTAAGCTGGCAAATTCTTTGAAAACGTGGCAAAGAAGTACAACAAGACGAGACAAATTTCTTTCAAACCTTTTTTAAAATTTATTTACTTTTAGTCAAAATTAAGTATGACCTATACAATTTCTATGTTAACAGTAAAGAAAGTGTACAAGGGTCCGCCAAAATTTCTGGCCTGGGGAACCGCATAGGGATGCGGGGGCCATGTCCTGCAGACATCGTAACGTTTTCCCCCACTTTCCATTCGTCTAATAACTTCCGTCTTCTCAGACATGTACTTTCACTGTCCCTTTTGTATATGCGTATGCAAAAAAACACCTATTTTATGGAAACAAACTAATTTAGTTACGAATAACTAAACCAGATAACCGCCAGACGTGTAGAACGATACTTATACGCGATGATACTGGAGCGCTCTTCAGTCAAGTTGTCGCGGTACTTTCCCGATCAGGTCGGGGAATCCCAGGCGTACGATAGTTCGATAATTCAGCGCAGGCGTAAAAGAGAATCGGCGTATATGGAGTTCTGCATGTACCGTAATATTTTTTGTATTTACATATATATATTTACATAATACAATAGAAGGTAATAAATGTTTCTCTGAGATTACATTATTATTTTTCCAATCTGTGCCAATTTATTTGGTATTTTATATTTAAACACATAGTAGACGTATGTAAAGTAGGACTCTTAATGGCAGCAATCATTCTATTGGACAGACTATTCGAATACAGCTACTGTAGGTAACCCTATATAAAGAGATCTTGCTAAATTAAAATTTAAAGATTGCATTTTCTATGTTCAATAAAAAAGTGGACACCAGGATATAATAAACCTTTAACCATTTTATTTTTTTTTATTAACATTTTCGGTGTTAGAAAACAAAAACGGTATATAATACGTAACTTTTTTCTATCTCATACTATTATTTTCAGAACTCGATAGAAAAGACCTCCTTTACACACTAAAGCTGCGTTCAGAGCTCTTAAATTAGTCGACTATAGACTATGACTTATGAACTGTTGATTGTCATAACAAGTTTGTCATATACGTGAGCAATCGTTCGTAGCTCTAAAATTAATGCGTTATACGTTGTCGATTGTAGACAGTTTTCCAAACTTTGTAGTTAGTGAGTTGTTTTAATGAGACAGACCTATAAACACATTGGCTATCTCAGTCTACATCGTAGAGAACGTTTACATTGTATGCCTTTACATAACCTAACAATATGTCATCACGCCGATTACAACAAACCTCGCTCAAAATTACAGACGAACTATAAATATGATCAATTTAGGTAATTAGGTTAGGTTTAATTAGTAAAAATTTAGGAGAACAGAATTAGGAAAACGATAATAGATAATTAACATTTTACTAAGCCGCAGTAGTTGGTTTAAAGACACACAGATGTCGCACTATTCGTAACGCACTAATTTCTGTAGCTATAAACGCTGCCTTGAACGTTAAAACTATTTACTCAACTCATCTCCAACGCACAGTGAACAATCAACTAATTTAAAGAGCTCTGAACGCAGCTTTACTATTAATAATTATTTTAGGCACAGCTGAAGAAAATAGAAAGGTAGTAGAACATTTTTTTTCGTCTGGAAAAGAAATATATGCTGGTTATGTGGATGATCCAAGAAATACGGATAATGCCTGGATGGAAACTTTAGCTATGAATTTCCATGACGATGATGGAACCAGCGTTGGAAAATTTAATTTGCAAGCTGGTGACGATGCCCAAAATGTCAAATGGTTGGATATATGCAAAGAAGTTCTGTTATATGCGAGCCATTCTGATATGGTGGAAAAAGTTGTAAAACTTCATAATGCACACTGGTAAAATGTACTAGGAAAAATATAACGGCACGACAAAATATGTGACCCAGCCACAAATGTTACAAGACATAATATGAATTCAGCACGACAAATTAGGTTCTGTGCACGACATTATATGACATTTGAACTACAAATGTTTTATTCCTCAATGCGTATGCCTAGGGAAGTTGCGTTAGCATTAAAGTAAATCTGAACAGTGTCATAAATATATCAAAAAATCACAGATAGATCTGGACAGTTTCTTAGATTCGTTTTATTTTAATTACCTAGAAACTTTCGTAGACTCATAAATGCTGGACAAACTCATCCTTTTGTGTTTCAATCACCCATATACTAAAATATATTTTATTTCTTGAGGCAGTCTGAGTGACAGCCAACATAACCTTACTGTCCATATGACAGTTAAGTAACAGTCTCTATACAGGTTCACAGATGGCGCAAGAAGTTTTTCTCTTGCATATTTTATAGTTATTCAAATATATGGTCGTTGCTCGACTAATTTGTCGCGCTTTTTTCTGTCGTTCTTAGAATCTACCTTGTCATTCTAACCTTATTTTGTCGGGCCAAACAATAAAATCCACATTTTTGTATAAAATTTAATTTTTATTAGGTATTTACATATATTACTGAGCTTTGAAAACATATGTTTCTCATTCAAATATTCACTACAAAAGATTTGTCTAGGGATATTACCTAAATTCACATATAAAATAATTATTTCACTTACTACATAATCGCTGCAGAACTGTCTTAAAGGCTCCAGGAGCTCACATCCTGTACTAAAATTTTCAATTTCGTTTAAAATTTACATAATTTTTTTCAGCAATTAAAAATTTCTCCATATGTTTATCTAATCTTCATGTTCTAAAAGTAATGATGGGTTTAGTCAAGTTTTAGCTGTAGAATTAGTTTTAGTCTTATGTCTAAGTTTTAACCTTAAAAGATAAAACTATCATATTTTTACGAGTAAGTTCATACAATACTTTATCTTAGTTTTAGTTTTAACGGCTACATCTAAAAACGCACAATGCGCGTGCGCACACAGTGACGTAATATGTGCAGGTTATATACCTTATGAACCATTAACAATTTCATTATTATTTTTGTTCTGGAACATGTTTACTCACAATGTTTGTTTTTTTTTTTTTTAGTCGTTAGCTATAACCTAAGATTTTGACTTTTAAAATTTAAGTTAACAAGCTTTGTTCGTCAACACTGACCGAAGACACTACGCGCGTTTGTAAAACTCGGCGTTTTAGTAGGTTTGTTCGTTTCGCTACCTGGTGTTTTACTGCATAACGCGGCTGTAACTAACGCAGCGTTTAATTTATTACTGTAAAACGCTGCTGTAAGAATATAAGTTACTAAAAACGAAAATTCTGTTCGTTTCAGTACCAGTTGAATACATGGCGTAAACAGTTGTTACTTGAAGGCGTTATTTGACTATAGTTAACTTAAAATTTTTAACATTTATCATTTCTAAATCAGGCGCGCACCCACGGGGAAGCTCAGAGTCTAAAGCTCTCACCCCAACATTCAAAAACACGTTTTTTATGGCCACATTTTGCTTGTAATAGAACGTGATCCCCCCACCCAGTGAAAAATTTCGCTCCTGAGCCCCTCTAAAAAAAGGTTGGCTTCTGATCGACCCCTCCCCCCCAGAAAAAATCAGGGTGCGCGTCCGTTCCCAATCATTATTGAAACTTTTTCAGTGGAACTGTTATTATTGTCTGAATATTGGAATGACTCTTCAAATACAGATGAAGATGTAAGATGAATATAATCTGGATATATATTGTTTTGCCTTAGTCTTACATATATATATAGTCTCCATCATAAGTACAGTACACACTTTCAATCATTTTCAATTTACTGCGGATTTGTTCCCATTCAACTGGTTCAGAAGGACCTGTAACATTTCTTGTTTGAACGAAACCAACAACATCTAGTGACTTTTCAGTAAACTGCCACTTCAAACGAACAGAAAATTTTGACGCAGCCGTAAACCGTAGACGCAAAGTAACGAAACGAAGTGACCTATTGTATATTTGTTAAAATTAAATCTTTCTATAAACTCGTACTCATTTAAATATGCATAAGACAAAAACTAAAACAAAGGCTAACATTAAAACTAATGTTAAGACTAAGATTAATTGTTGACTAAACCCACCATAATATCTCTTTAAAATATTTTTTTTTTGCAGGCGACTTAAGTTTAGTTTTTGTATTCAAGGTAATGGTTATTTACAACAGGGCTGATATTCAACGGTACGTGCGCAATTTATGTTAAAATATTGTAATACTTCCGTACTGGTTGTTAAAATAAATAATTAAATAAACGGTAAAAAAAAAAATTATTTTTACTTTCAGTAAAAGGCCACATCATTATTAGAAAATAAATTAAAATTAAATTATTAGAGTAATTTGCACTACAACTACCATTTGATAAGTTATTTTTTTTTGCTCATCATTTCTTTCAGCGTACCGGTTTTTAAATATTTTGAATATCAGCCCGATAAATAATATATATATAAAACTTTTTTTAAATATCCCTAGACAAATCTTGTATGTATAAGAACAAATTGTTGTTAAAATTAATAACTAAAAACTGTATTTAATCGTTTTTGTACTTTGATATGCGATTAAAAAGTATTTTAAGTTATAAATAATTGTTTTATTTTTAATATACTAATACCATAGCGCATAGAATAGAAGTGCGCAATTAATGTCCTAACACAATTCAGCACCTGTCCTAAATTTACGCACACTGTATTGTCCAAATGCGTATCTGTCCTAAACCGCACTAATACTTTTATTTGCCCAATCCAACTAGCGCTTCGTCCATCAATTCATCGTCTGTGATACAAGGTGAGGCCGAATGCGGTGATGGATTCACCATTGGAGAAGGCGCTGGAGACTTCACTATATGTACAGACACAGAAGGTGAGGCCGGATAATTGGGAGGCCCAAGAGGCAACGGTGAAGTAGTATTACGATGTGGAGGCATCATAGGTAACCTCTCAGTCAATTTACTCAAATGTTCAGAAGATTTAGAATTTGATGAGAAATCTAGCAACATTTCAGCTGCTTCCTGAGTTGAACTCTTCGGTTTATCAGCCTTTTTATCATCTGGTTTCGGTGAGGAATATTTTTCTGTTTTTGATTCAGGAAAATTTTTAGGTGCGGATATGGGAAATCCCAATTTACAATTAGGTAAATCGTCTTTCGTTGAGTTTTCTTTAACCTTTGATTTTCCATCCATTGAATCAACTATACTAGAAGTCAGATCAGGCCCTTGTAGATTTACATTTTCAACACTTAAATCCTTAGAAACTATATTCAGTTTTGGACTTGAACTTGCGGTAAAAGTCATATTAGTGGGCACAGGCGATGATATTAATGGAGAAGTACTACTTATACCCACTAAATTATTACGAATGTTTTTTGAATCCATATTGTTCTCGAAAGTCTTATTACTAGACATCAATGGATATTTGGAAACATCGTTTTTTGACATCATATCATACATTTTTGTGTTCGCAATATTATTCATAGGACTTTCCGAATAGTTTTTATTGCTTTTTTTCTCCCCATCACTTGTCCTGGCAGATAATTTCGGGATTTGAAAATTAGTGTCCAAACTTTTCATGGATATCATTCCTTCCATTAACAATGGAGAAGGATATCCCTGGTCCATTTTAGTATGTTGTGCAAGCATTTTAAAAGCTCTCTCACTATCTGTTTCATCTCTGGAAGAAGTTGGCGATCTTCCGCGTTCCTTTGAACTAAATATACTTTTATCACTACTGCTTTTACTAAGCCTTGGCCTATCTTTGCTTCTTAGGTCACTTGGGTTAGAGGTTTTAGGAGAACTAAGTTTAACAGACTTGGTTATTCCCATTGAACTAGATTTGCTGACCGGTTTTGTGCTTTTGACGTTGTAAGTTGAGCTATTTACTGATTTTTGATTTAGTTGCTGTGGTTTTTTAGATGCTGGACCACTATTTACACCTGGTTTAAGCCCTGTGTGGGTTTTGGGTGAGCCAGTTCCGGCAGTTGATTGTGATTTAACGTTTGATTTTGATGATTCTTTCATTCTTGTTTTGTTTATCGTGATTTTCATGCCGTCTGAAGATGGTTTAACCATATACTCTGAGTTTTTTGTCTCTCCTAATTTACTAGTTGTCTTATTATCAGTCATTTTACTAGAACTTGAACTTGTTCTATCCCTATTACTAGATTTTCCATTCCCAGATGATGAAGAATCTTCGGAACAATGTGCTGATTTTAATTTGTCGATGACAGCGTTTAGAGCACCTGATTTTCTGTTCCGCACTTGATTGAGAGTTGATGATTTACTTAAATCCATTGTCCCAGAAGGTGATGGAAGTGAATCACTCTGTATTTGATTCTGAATATCTGTACTTAGATCTAACTGTTTTAATTTAACACTAGATGATTTAACTTTTGGATTATTGACACTGAACACATTTGATACTTTTTTATCTTTATCTCTACTACTTGATTCTTTGCTTGTTGATTTTGATTTGAATGAATCGCTGCTTTTGCTAGAAGGTGAATTGGCCGCTGATTTTAAAGTTGACATACTCGGTTTTCCAGAACCGCTCGCTGATGGGTGTTTTGGAGAAGTTCCGTGGTTTTTTGGACTTGATATCCCAGGTAGAGTGGTGTGTTTTGGACTGCTCATTACATGGGCGGGGGAGTGTTTTGGACTGTGGTGTGAAGAACTGGACTTCATTGGTTTGAGCATGCTTGGACTTGATTTTCCACTGATTGATAAGTTTCTACCTTGTGTAGGGGAAGTACTAAATTTTCTTATCATACTCGATGGTGAAGTTGGTGTTTGAAGTGGTGGACTCTCAGCTGGTTTTATACTAACGGAAACAGGTTTGGATAAAGGGTCTGGCTTCGGTGGAAGTTTATCCGGAGGTCCCATTGGAGCTTCTTCCCTTTTTCTCTTCCGTTTCTTTTCCAATCTGCTCTTATCGTCTGATCTACTTTTACTACTCTTTTTCTCACTTCTCCTTTCTTCACTTGATGATTTTGTGGATGAAATCGGAGTTATAGTTATCGAACTGGGCAGAGATGTTGTCGGTGTGGTAGCTATGGGAATTATTTCAATTCCTGGTCTTCGGTCAAGTCCCATTCCAGTTAAAACTGTATTAAACCCCTGCTGTGGTTGAGGAGTAGTACTTATGGGTGTTATACTGACGCTGGGAGGCACTAAATTTTTATTTTCCCCCAAATCCAACAGAAGACTTGAACTGGACGATTTTCTTTCTTCCCGCGATTTTCTTTGCTTGTGTTCCGAACGGTTGGCTAAATAAAATTGAAAACAATAATATTAAATTGCTGCCAACTCAAAAGTACAGTAAACCCTTGATTTAGCGAATAGGGAGGAAAGAGTGACCATAAAATCCGAAGCCCCCATTTTCGCCAGCAAAAAACACATTCGTAAGTGAAAAATAACATTTTTCTGCTACTGAGTAGTTTAAATTTCCAATTTTTATTTGGATTGAGTAGTTTAAATTACGCATTAAAGAGTATTCTGATAAAAAGGCTTGAAAAATTAATTTTTAATTATTCGTATTATTTAAGGCTTCACTTGATGGCGGTTGTTTTTGGTTAAAAAAATGTATCGTTTAAATAAAAAAATTAGTTGAATTAATTATTAGAATAATTAAAAGTATTTTTAATGATTTACTTGATTTTTTATGATAATCTAAATAAAGGCACCATTATTCTTATTATTAATGTCCTTCCCTGAGGGGGGCGGAAAAAATAATCTTGCTCAGGGCGCCAAATTCGATAAGACCGGTCCTGACTGGGAGGAACAGTTTATTTTACATATCCAAATAAACAGTACTTTTTTTTACATATAAAAATTATAGAAATAATTTTATGATACTATACTCACGTGCAAAAAAGCGGATCACCTATGTTTTTCTTAATATTTCTATATAGATGATAAAATTACGTATGTTATCAATGTAGTCTGATACCTTCTAATATTATAAACATTTTTATACACACATAAACCTATCTAGAAGTGCATACAGTTAGGATTAATAATTTTTGTTGCAAGTTAATACTTGTTTAGTGATAGTACTTGTTTAATTCTAAATTTCACGGTTTTTAAAGAGTTGTATTATGACAGTCCTAATATAGGGGAAACTTCCTAAGCGCCCTGACATCTGGTGGCAATTTGCGGAAGATACGAGAATGACATTGTTTTGTTTTGTTCAATGGAAAAATACGTGTATTTTGTAGTTTGTGTTTTATTTTTGTGAATCATGGAAAATAAAACAATCAATTTTCTCTCTCTTAACATTCCATAATTTACCTAAATCGAAAAAAATATCAATTGAAACAACGTTTGGAGGCAGAGAGAAAGTGGATCGTAGGTTTTTATGGACCCAAAAACTAAAAATAGGCAAAAATCCAAGCCCATGAATGCACGTTTGCTCGTTGCATTTTATGGACAGTGATTTTTTACATCCAAGAAAAGACTGAAAAAAAGCACATACCCCACCCACCCCAATTGCCCAAATCATCAGTTGATATATTAAAAGGCCCTACTACTTTTTCAGGCAGAGATATTAATTTTTACTAATATGTTTACCACATTTTTGTTGCTATTATATTGACAGACAGTCAAAAAGAATTAAAAATACAATGAAAAACTAAAAATTTCCTTGAAATTTCTTTAGAATAATATATTATTACATATCTTGTAAATCGTAGATTACCTTTAAATATCAAAAAAACTCGGAAAACAGGAAAAGTACAACTCGTGTTCATTTTCATGATGTAAACAAATAAACGAGTAACAGTTTAATGTCACTTTCGAGTGTTCCAGCTTTGACGCATATGGCGCTGATCTTAAAAAGTTTCCCCTATTGTTATACATTTTATTTCTTCTTTCTTTGTTAATTATGGCATTAAGCGCAAAAAATCTGATAAAATCGTAGCTCTTGTTCAGGACAGCCGAATTATGCGTTACGTCGCAAGAGAAATTGGCATAAACCTATCTACTGTAAAATAAAAAAAATAAAATAAACCTATTCAGATTAACTGGAAGGAATATGCGTAAGCCAGAATCTTGTAGGAAAAGAAAAACAACCATGCGAGGAAAGCACTTCCACGAATACTCTACAGAACCGGAAAAACCACTATAACACAGCTAAAAAGTCATTATTATTACTCCCTCCGTCCGAAAATATAGTATACATTACTTAACAAAATGTGAGATTAACGAAAGTAATATTATCTTGATCTTTTTTTGTTTTTATTTCTAAATGTGTTGTTACTAGGCAAGTAATAAACAAATGGTGCGCAAATAGTTTAGTATACCGGGTGAATTATTTAAGGAGCAACATACATGTTTCACATATAATGTTAATTATGTGAGTTATTTCAAAAGCAACATAGCCATAAAACAAATGCTTATCGTATCCATAGAAAAGACAAAATATTATTTTTAAAAATATTTTTTGGACTTAGATACTAAGTACATTATTATTTTTGTTTGTATGTAAAAACAAACTAATAAAAAATCATTTATTGTTTCTAATTTACTATTTTTTAGCCGTCTAGGAACTTGTCAAATAACTATTACATCTAATCAACACTGCATATCTGTTGTCATGGATATGAGCTTGCTTTCATAATTTGCTATGTTGCAAATGAAATAACTCACTTCATTAACATTATATGTGTAACATGTATGTTACTCCTTAAATAATTCACCAGGTATGTTAAAATTCACAGGGAAAAAAAACGCGTATTTTAGACAAAATAAAGTACAAAATTAGTAAGTTTAGACACCCGCTGTTCTAACAAAATGGTGAATTTTGACCAAAATTGTGTTGAATTGCAAGGAAAAAGTTCCAAATCGACTTAAATCACAACAGCCAAATAGTCCAGATTTTATTGTATTGGATCTTGGCTTTTTCAATTCTATACAATCCTTACAACATACAGCTTCACCGAATACAATCGACAAACTGATTGAATTCGTACAAAATGCATTTAATGCATTAAACATACAAAACCTTGATAATGTTTTTCGAACATAGCGAACTTGTATAGAAGCAACCATGTTAGCAAAAGGAGGGAATTCCTTTTAGATTCCGCACATTATAAGGCATAACTTCATCGTAAGAGACGATTACAAACAATATTATCATGTTCCATACAAGTTGTAGAGACAGCCACGTCATTGTTAAATTAAAACATTTTGTATTATTCTTTGTTTTACTAGATATTTCTAACTATTTCATAAATAAAATAATTCTAATTAAATAAAATTGTAAATGTATATCATATTTTCGGAAGAAGGGAGTATTATTTTTAGGCTTGTGGTACAGATATAAGTATGGGGACAGCTCGCAAAATGTTGTAGGAAGTTGGTTTAAGTGTACACAGACCAGCACATGGACTAAAACTGCTCACTGAGAATTGAACGAGGTCATTCCTTCTGGACTAACGAGCAATGGAACACTGTACTCCTCACTGATGGTCTAGGTTTTGCCTAAATACACCGAACGGAAAAGAACGAGTGTACAGACGTGTAGAAAAGCGAAGCCCTTCATACCACGTGTCGGTTATGGTGGAGGCTCAGTAATGGTATAGGCAGGCATAGCAACACGGACTAGTACTGAGCTGGTCTTTATGTAAAACGGAACTCTAACGACAGAATAATACATTAGAGAAGTTCTGGCTAAGCATGTTCCATTTGCTCAATTTAGTGGTGACAGTTTAAAATTAATGCAGGATAATGTAAGACCGCACACAGCGATACAGGTTTTTTAGTACTTGTATACTATTAGACTCCAACACATAAACTGGACAGCATGATCTCCGGGTACGAATCCGATATAACATATATGGGATATGTCGGGAAGACTCGTTAGAAGACGAATTAGCTCCAACATAACGGACTTCGACTGGCACTGCAAGAAAAATTGGACAACATTCGCCAGTTAATTGGAGGCATAGATCGACTTATCCAGATAATAATACGGGCCTAAGGTGATAACACAAAGCACTAAAAAGAATGTATCCCAAGTTTCCTCGTCTTTTGATAATAAAAGTAAAAATGAAAAAATATTTAAATAACTCGTTATATACTTTGGTCAATGATTAAATATGTTAATTTCATATCGTCAGAGCTTATTTTATTTAAACATATTCCTTAATTTATTTAAAATATAATAATCACCGATGTACTTCAAGAAAAAATAAGGTTGTCTGCTTTTTTGCACCTGAGTGCAATATACGACAATTTATCCATGAGTTTAGTTCAGCTATAAGGACTAAAAATATTATGCTCGAATAGGGGAACAATATGAAATATTGTTCCTAAATTGAATCCCAATATAAATAATAGAGGGTTAACAATGGTCCGTTATATGAAGGGTTTACTGTACGTTTGTAGATCTTACCTGTCGTGGCAGCTAGCATCTCTTCAACATCCCCCAGGTCTTCAGCTTCTCTGGAACAGTCGTATTCAGAAGCTGCTTTGTCTGAAGCATTTATAAGCTCAGCAGCATCAAGACCACTCAGCTCCAGATCTGAATGAAACCCCAACGCCGAATTAGGCGTTGCCATCCCCATTTCGCTGGTAGCATCGTGAGACGTTGGGGTGCTTATTGAAGTCGAATCACTGCTTGAAGTTTCCATCAGTTCTGTGTCTTCCCCTGCTTTACGCTTCGGGTTTTTCCAAAGATCTTCGCTAGCTTTACGTTTGTGTGACCTTTTTGATGGCTTCTCTGATGTTGAGGCAGAGGTACCGGAGAGTAAAGAGGTTATTTCTATGTTGTTGAGCATGGATAAAGATCCGTCAGCCCCAGAAAATGAAGGAAACCCCGATCCACTCATCATAGATTCGTTGAGAAACATACCTGGATTTAAAAAATTATTACAGTAGGCGCTCGGTTATGTGAACTAATAGAACCAGTTTATTTTCAAGTGTTTAATTAATATTATTTCATGTTTGTATTACGTTCAAATATTGGATTATTTGTTTTTGTACTTTCTTGGCAGCCAAACTTTTGACTAATGTCTTTTCACTGCATTTTCGCAATGAATAGCCTTATTAAATGCTTCTAAAACCTCCCATGAACTTATTTAACTGTTTGTTCATTACTGTTTTATAGTCTTCACCTATTATCATCACATAGAACTCTATAGAACCTAATGTGTTAAATTTTGACTGTTCACTATAGTGGATGATCCATTTAACCATTACATAAGCCTACTGTATAAGTTTTGATCAGAAAAACTGTGAACTACATGTGAAATGTGAAATCAAAAAAATCATGATGCAAAAAAGTTTATAATTACCGTTACTTGAACGCTTCAATTGAATTTTAAAACCAGAAATATAAAATAAAAAATTGTCTGATATGTATGATTTCTGCTATTTTGCTGCTCTAACAAAGCCATAAAGATATTGAAAATGTTAAGAGCTAGCGACATAGCGGTTTGCATTTTTTAATTTATCATGCTTTATATATTTTAGGTAAAATTTAGGGTCTTCCTTGATAAAGTCCCGGTTTAGTAAAAATATTTTGAAAATAGTTTTATAACAGTACTTTTTAAAATTTCGACAAATTCAAAAACTAAAAATAAGTGTATTCATACATTTCAGGGTTTTGCAAGTATATCGTAAAGCAATGGTGTCCACTATACCACCACAAGTTGAATCTCCCCCCAGACTAATTTTTAAACGCCCCAAATGAAATTTTAGCCCTCCTGTCGTTCAAGTGACTTTTTGAATTCCCCTCCCGGCTTCAAGTGACTTTTTGAATTTCTGCTAAAAACGTTAAAAAACAACGTACTTCTCACACGAAAAACAATATGCAAAATTCTATTTTATGACAGTTTTATAAAAATAAATAGAAACCTACCTTGATGCGGATGAGACATGGATGAACCAGATAAACTGTGTCCATTCCCTGATCCTCCGTGTTCATGTTTAATCTTGTTGTCCAACCCCCCAAAGTCTGTCAACGGATTGGCAGTGTTGCCATTGTGCCCGCCTGGGTCGACAGCTCCGAGGGGTAAACTAAAATTTTCATTCCCATTCAACTGATTTTTCCTATTCACCTGCTCATCCCATAGCTTTATTACAGAACGCATCGTCACGGGAATTGATAGACAACGTTGGAACACTTTGCTAGCCAACTCAGTCACGGGATCGGAACCTTAACAAAAGATTTACATCACTAGAATACATAATAAAATCTAACAGATAAAAGATGTCGCTTCAAGGTCATGTATAAATCGTATGAATAAATCGCATAGTTTTTTTACAGCTGCCAGCGGCGTTACAGAGACGGCATAAGACGGCTATGAGAACCTATTGTATTTGATTTAAGTGGAACTAGATTTTGAAATCCAGTAACTTTTAATGATTGAATGGGGCTTTTAACAATATTTTTAACAAAAGCCCCAATTTAACCGTTAAAAAGTAAGCTTGTGACAGTTAAAATTCCGTTTAGTTCCGCTTAAACATTGTTTAACATTTAAGCAGAACTAAGCGAAATTTTTGTTTTCTTAAATAGGGGATACGCATAAAATTTATATTTCCTTAAAACTAAATTTTTTTGATATGTTGATGTTAGTTATGTTACCTAACAAAACAAAAATCACATTTTAATTAATATTACAGCCAAATTTTTTAATTAAAATATTGTAAATTTGAAATAAGCCGACCACAGCGCGAAGGTTGCCGAGTAAATACGACTGAGCATGCCGTCAAACCCTAGACTGCCCACACTACAACATAATCTTTACGTGTGTATATTGTATTGTACGAGAGTTTTGTATTTGTTTTTAAACAACATTTCACGCATTTATTATTAAAATGGCAGATAAAGATTTTAGTAGGGCTCAGAGTGATAATTTACCCAACATTGATGCTTTTATGCTCATGGAATATATGAAAAATTATGAATGCTAGAGTGCTGAAGAAATACATGGTGTCAAAACAGGCTTGTAAGTAAACCATTTATGTATTCTATAACTTTATGTAAACAATATAAACGCTGCAACTCTGTAAAATGTAAATATTTATGTAATTTAGATGTCAGAATTTTACTATATTGTTTACATGAAGTTACAAAACGTTAGAGGCATAATTGAAGTACTGCAATATAGGTTATATATTTTAATTAAAATCACTCTAACTTTACACAATCTATAAAAGTTATACAAGCAAATAAGTTCACGACAGACTGTGTAGGCTGCACTTATGTAGGGTATGACGTCACACGTGGTTTTCGCGCGCGACGCACATTTATGATTTTTTTAAGCCTTCAAATTAAAAAAAAAAGAAAATGCAAAATTGTTTTTTATGTTTATATGCAACAAGAGGATTATAATAAAAAAATTTAAAAAAATCATGCTATCCCCTATTGTTACGAGCTCCGTGATTATTTCATGTTGGCAGCTATTCATATCAAAAATCTAAATTTAAATGTCGAAACGAATAAAGTAACAAGCATTTTCATTTTTGTTGCAAATTCAAACAAAAGACGAAATCTCAATTTCAATCGTATACACCTTTGAAAATGTATGTCTTTGAAATGTATATATTGGTATTACAAAAATAATTAAAACTGACACATTATTAACATGTCGCACCTCGACAAGAACAGTGGTTTTAAATATCAGATAAGTATTTTTGGCAGTAAATTCTAATATATTCTATATAATATTATTATGGATTTGTAAATCAGCTCTTCTGAAATGTATGGTGTTTCCAGGTAGAAACCGGCTTTAGTGGCAGCAAGCGCTGATCTGCCGCAATATCTGTCCATGTAATCAAATATAACCGCACACGCTGTGTACAGGTCGGCGCCGGTCGGTGTCGGCTACCCGCTTACCGAAACGTTTAAGCAGCTTGTTGTCAGCGCCGAAACAAAAAAAAAAATTTTTTTAAAAATCGTGCTCTTTCATCTTCTTTTAACTGAGGTAAAAGTTGGTGATATTCCCCATATTTACGTCTCTCTTGGTTTATTGCATGTATACCTTTTCTTTTAGGTTCCATTTTTAAATATAGAGATTCTGTTAGAAACAATTTATCCAAAGATGAATCAGAACTCGCCATTTTCACTTATTTCAACATATAATTTAGCCAATATACGAAAGAGTAGCTATACACTTTCAAAACTAGCGTTCACTCTATTCTAGGCCAATATAATTAAAAAATGTACTATAAATAAGAAAAAATAAATAAAAACTTCAATATATAGGTTATGTCATCTGTCAGTGTCACATGCAATATCAGCGTTTAGCGTGTGCTCAACCAGTAACCCAGTACGCGTGTTTTCGGTACCGTTTGTCAGCTTTCTGTATGTTCGCGGCCTTAGAAATGTGACTTTTTTCGTGTACGCGGGTGCACTCCATACGTATTTATGGAGTGCACTGACAAACTCAAAATAGTAATTTTTTGAGTTGTGTCACTGTTCTCGCCGGGATGCGATGTCATATCATTTATCACTATAACATAACCAAAAATTTTACAGTATAACGGATTTTTTATGTGGCATTTTAAGTCAGTAATACAATAAAAAAAGTAAGTAAAAAAACAGGATGTCTATTTTGTAAGCTTTTCAACAATTCTTTCTACTGTCCTGTCGAAAGTTCTTAAAGTACAGTATGCATAAAATGACCTTGACAGTATAAAAGTAACTGTCGACAACTGACAAAATAGACCCCCCTGATCTGGCGCGTCTCTACAAAAGTGAAAATAGTGGAATAAAAAATAAAATATATAAAATACTAGGACAATGTTTAAAACTAATTATTATACCGTTTTCACTAATGTAACTAAGAGCGAATTTTGATTTCAATAGTTTGCACGTTTGAAATTGTGTGTCACATTGATATTGCAACAAATAATTCAAAATGTCACATTATTAATATGTCATATCCTTAGATCATACAAACATATCCAAAATTGTGAAGTCCGTTTTACAATGTAAGGGATTTATTAAATGACGTATAATTTTAATCAAAAATTTATATTAAAAAAATGACTTAATATTTGAAATGCAGGCAAGTAACATTATAAAAATAAAACCACTATCTAGTTCCGCACCACGTAATGAGACAGACTATATATATTTAAAAATCCAAAACTACTTACTGAAATAAATTCATAATTAGTTATAGATACAGGCTATTCCAAACGATTAGGCGGAACTAACTGGTATTTTCATTTTAGTAAGTTGTCATTAGCTATTTTTTTATATATTGAAGTTGGCTTTTCCTGAACAAAATGATCAAAAGCTTCAATCAATCTGTAAAAATTACTAGATTTGAAAATCTAGTTCCGTCTAATCGTTTGGAATAGACTTTATTATACAAACAATGCAACTTTATAAATGATTTTAAAATAAAAAATATATAATTTTAACATTTACAGTACCCCCACTGCAAATTTCGTGCATATATCTATGTTTTTATTCTTATGTTATTATGTAGATATTTGTTTTGTGCAAACTATCTTACCTTGTTGGGTGGTAGAATTATTTGAAGTTGGTGTATATATTTTACAAATCACATTAGAAATATCGCTTAGATCTAGTTCTGCGGTAGCCATACTCTCCTCCAAAGGATGTTCAAGAGATATTGAAAGATGCTGCCAGGATAATGCACTCACTTCAAACATTATCATATTTTCTAGATCCTGTTTGCTGCAAGGACGAATACAGCTAGCTACCACGCAGTTAAAAAGAGCCTGCTGCCGAAGATAAACTAAAATTTGCGGAACATGCGCTGGGTGAGAAAAAGGTATATTATTAACGAGAATACCCTCCATACTCTTCGTTTCAGTCATGAAATAACAATGGTGTTGGTCCGGTAGAGTCTAAAAAAATACCAGTTATACCGGATGTCTTTTTTATTGAACATAGGAAATGCAACGGACCAATTTTCATTTAGCGATATCTGTTATAATCGGTTTCTTTGGTTTAAGCGGAACTAGATTTTCAAATCTAGTTTTTTTTAATGATTAATGACACTTCAATCGTTAAAATGTTAACTGGTGACAACTTAAGAAATTTAATATTTCATTTAGTTCCGCTTAAACGTTTGGATTAGCTTATTTATTAATTTTAGTCAACGGTCATATTCATTTTAAAAAGTCACATTAATTTTAGAACAAAAAGAGCAAGAAATGTTCACAGTAAAAAATTGCATTTAATGATCCTAGATTTGTTGATCAAATCGCTTTCTTTCACAAAATAGACAAATTGACAATTTATGACAACCTACAGATAGATCGCCATGAGTAATAAAACAATATATCAAACTCCGATTAGAAAAAATTAGTGTAGTCCATGTCAAATAAGAAAATAGTAGTTAATGCTGATGACAGTCTGGCCAGTGGCCACAACTCTGCCATTAGGATTCCAAATAAACCTTAGTTTCAAATGTAAAAATAAGATAATCTTTGTAGAAAGTAAATTTTTGGGAATATTTACTGTTACTCGAAAGATTATCTTATTTATTTAATTTTTTTCATTTGAAACTAATAGCGCTACCACTCTTATTTGGAATCCTAATGGCTAATGGCTATATATGTATATGTATAATATATTTCGATCAGAGCTGTGCCAAATACTCAGTAAAAGTATTGCAAATACCAAATACCGATCAAAGTATTTGAAATAACATATACTATTGGTCATCACTGATAAAAAGTATTAAAATATCAAATACAGTCAGGGATCACTTAACGTACGTCCTCTCAACATAGGTTCGATGTTACGTACAGATATATTTAAGCAATATGACCGCACGAACGTACAGTTCACTTAGACCCGTCGGAAAAATGCATTAAAACGCAAATTTTGATGGACAAACAAGACGGGCGTATGACTGAATAGATTATAAAATTTTATGTAGGTACTTTTTTATTCACAAAATTTTTTTCTGCGAATGCCCATTCACAAAGCGGCGATTGTACGTTCGTGCGGACATGGAGAAACAATGTGAGTGCCATAAAATTGTAATCATGTTCAGTTATATGGAAATACACCGTCCGGTTAACGTACAACACATTGGGAACGCATTAAGTACGTTAAGTGAGCGCTGAATGTACTTAAGTAATGTTATAAGTATTTGAAATAATGTATTTAAAATACTAGAATTATTTGAAATACTGGGAAATATATGAAACACTAGGAAATATTGCATTTCAAATAATTTCAATATATTTGAAATATTAGGAAATATTTGTAATAATGGGGAAATATTTGAAATAATGTATTTCAAATGTATTTGAATACTAGGAAAATATTTGAATTACTGGGGAAATATTTAAAATACTAGAAAATATTTGAAATGCTTCTGAAGTATTTCAAATACTGATATTTTCAGACAACAAATATCAATACCACGGAGAAACTGTTTGCAAATCCAAATACCAAGAGCATTGTTTTGAACTATTTGAAATAAAATATTTCAAATACCAGAAAGCAATTGAACTACTTATTCAAATATTCTATTTCAAATATTTCCAGCTCTAATTTCGATATACAATATTAATTGATTCACGCGAAAATAACAGACGTCAAATATCCGTTAAAGTTGAAACACAGAATACTTGTTTACTTGTATAATCAAGGCTACGCCTTAACCAATCGGAAGTAAGATCAAACAGTTCCTATCTTGTAAGACATATTGAAGGACTAAATTAAAGAATAGAATTAAAGCTGCAAATCCATCGTTTTTTGCACTTGGTCCCCTCTTCAAAACGACACTCTTGTCGAGGAGCACCAAGATCAGGTTATATCAAGTTATAGTACGTCCCGTACTTATGTATGGCTCCGAAACATGGACCTTAACAAAGCGAGATCGACAACACCCCATAGTTTTCAAAAATAAAATATTACGCAGAATCTTTGGTCCCATTCAAATTAATGATGAATGGAGAACCCGTAAGAACAAAGATATCCGAGAACTGTACTCAAGGCCAAGTATCACCCAAGAACTCGGAGGCAGGCGATTACAGTGGATAGGACACGTTATGAGGATGAGGGAGAACAGAATGGTTAGGAAGATTGAATACCCGTCGACCAGTCAAAAGACCTCGCAAGAGATGGAGAGATCAGCTATCTGAAGATCTAAAAAGTATATTGGTATACAGGATACTTGGCAAGACTTGACAATGAATAGATCGAGATGGAAGACTTATGTGAGTGAGGCAAAGTCAACCTGATTGATAGTGCCCGAAGAAGGGTAGGCCTAGGGGCTCCGCCATAGAAATTGATTCTAAAAAGGGCTCCGCAAGTATAAAAGGTTGGGAACCACTGGATTAAGTTATTTGCTTTATTTGAAATGAACATATATAAGTAGCCACAAGGGTGGTCCGTAGCTTCTCGGGCGTAGGTATGGCTAGAACCTCAACTCAGCCAGAAATAAGCAGTTGACTTCGGTCAGATATCAATGTAAGTAGCCACAAATTGTTAATTTCAGTTATAGCCGGTTGCTAAAAAAAAGTTTAAGCTCGTGTTAACCCTAACTTTTATCCCTATGTTTTTGCATGTTGTTTTGACTCGAGTTAGACATAACTCGAGTTAAAACACTCAACTCGTTCTTTAGCAATTGGCAATTAGTATCTATCTTATGAAACCGATTTGCTCAACAAATTTGGGATCATTAAATACAATTTATAATTCTGTATATTGTTTGTACCTTTTGCTTTAAAATTAATACGTACAGAGATATTGCTAAATAAAAATGTTAATTTTGTATTTCCTGTGTTCAATAAATATGTAAAGTTAATTTTGTATTTTAGTTTAATAAAATGAACTTACAACAAATAGTCCTTTGTTTTGAGCACAATCTAATTGTCCTCCTGATGCGTGTTGAGTTATAAGGCTCATAAGAGGGTGCGTAGAAGACAAATCACCACATTCCATTTCGGTAATTAACTGAATACGTCGCACCAGAGAAACACACATTGGCAGTGGTTTGTTTAGTCGTAGAACAAAGCAAGCTGGCAATACAGCGCTGTTTTGATTGCTCAACGTTGCATACGAAGGTGTACTAAAACAAAGGTAAGAAACATGTGAAATACGATTTTTCATACAGGTTTTCGTACAGGTATCTAGAAAGTGAAGGCGGCTAATAAAAAGCCCGAATATTGAAAATGAGAAACAATATTTTTTGCAATAATCGTGTCAAAATAAACAATATTTTGAAAATAATATGTTTGCTAATTTAAGTATTAAGTGCATTTATTTAACATTCTGAGTGCTAAGGGCAAAGGTGTGTCGCACCTTTATTTGACATAAAAATGACATTTGTACTTGTTAACAATGTTATATACCTTTCAAATTATGTAAAAATATATAGGGTGTTCCATCTAAATTTGTCAAAAATAATCAAAATATTTGAAAATATTACATAATTTTATACAGGGTGACGCAACACTTATGTTCATTTTAATTATTTCCTTAATAAAAAGTGTTATAAAAATATTGTTCATATAAAACCTATTCGGGGTAATGGGGGTCAGACTATAATGGTATCAAACATTTTTTTTTTTTCATTTGTATTGCGAGAGGCACGGCAGTTAATTACTATTTTTCAAATTACTCTACATCCTCGTATATTATTTAACACAATATTAAAGACCTTTTTTTCTCTTTTCAACGGTGTAAAACTTTTATATCCTTACATAACAATTTTTTTCCAAAGCGACTTTTTTGTTCTTAAAAATAATAAGTGATTAGTGACTCATAACAGTAATCTACCTATTAGAAACAATTGCATGCATTTGTTTTCACTATTTACCAACAAATAAGTCGTCAATTTGAAGGCCACAAAATGGGATTTTCTCAAAAATATTGTTATGTAAGGATTATACAAGTTTTACACCGTTGAATAGAGAAAAAAGTTCTATAATAATATGTGTAGTGTAATTTGATGAAAAGTTATTTATTTTCATACCCACCGAGCAAATAAAACAGAGGTGTTTATTTAATGTTAAATTTTGGAAACACGAGCGGTCGGAAACACCGTCTGTGGACTATGATGGTAGTAATCGGCGTTTAACCAGCGAGCGGCAATTTTAAATAAATATTATAGGAAAATATATTTATTTGAGAATAAATATAATTTTTATACTTTCAGTCTGAAATATGATGACATATAAATAAACCTAATAATTAATTACACACTAAATAAAGAACTTAAACACGCTAACTTATACCCCCTAA
This sequence comes from Liopterus haemorrhoidalis, assembly GCA_963971575.1. NCBI lineage: Eukaryota > Metazoa > Arthropoda > Insecta > Coleoptera > Dytiscidae > Liopterus > Liopterus haemorrhoidalis. The sequence goes on from OZ020613.1 coordinate 26,734,805, forward strand.
CTTCACGAAATGACAGATTTTATGACAAAATTTCATGTGAAAACTTAGGTTATAAACCACACAACAAATAAAACCATATATATATAAACAAGTATATGGCGCATGAAGGCTGGCTAGATGTTCCATGATATGATGGAGCTATGTATTGCCGTACCCCTTTATGCCCGGTGAATAGTTTGCGCATGTCTAAATTACGACCTTGCTATTGGTCGAAAAAATTACAGTTACGTGGCGGGAGCTAAGAGAATGAGTAAAGCAGGGGGGTGAAGGCTTAATGGGGGAGTTGTGCTCGTGAGAATAGTTTCCGGGTAAAAAATAGATGGCGTTAGTAACCAGTTTTAGTTTCAAATAGCCACAGTAGATGTCGCTAAATGCTACATTAGTTCCATATCATAGTGAAACAAATGTCATTGTTTTTTAACGTTCATATTTTCATATATATAAACGGGTACAGCTACGTCTTTTTTACCAAATAGTATAAACCAAATAATTAGGGTTTTTGTTTGATAACTTCTAACCTTATTTTTTTAAATGTAAATGTCATTTCATCTGATTTTATCCTGCTTTTTCAAAATGAATTGACACTACCCGAGCATGCGCATTGTGTTTTACGGTCACCAAAAGAGACAGACATATGTATATCTTACTCTCTATGTTGGAACATCTTAAGTTACATTGAGAGATAGGCCAGGCGCCATATACTAGTTTATATATATATGAATAAAACTAACTAATACTAACAGCTGACGAAGCTCGTAGAGCGTAACTTAATCGGACGAGCTAATGAACCAAAATACGACAACTGCGCATCGCAGGCTATCATGTGAGACAGACTGTCTTTTTGTATATCTGTCTCTCTTGTCCGTGTTTCCAATTTTCTCTATCTACTCGAACCACGGTGGTCATACCTTTTGTTAAACAAATGCAAAAAAAAATGGTTTCGGTTATCGTCTGACCCCCAATGCCCCAAATAAGTTTTATTTGAACAATATTTTTATAACTCGTGAACATAAGTCCGAGGTGAACATAAGTCCCCACCCTGTATTTGAATACATAAATATCAAACATCTCCCGTATTTGACAGACATTTTTTTTTAATATTGACATTTGTAGATCATGTAGTATCAAACAACTTTCTAATTTAAAGTTACACCCTCTCTTCATTAATAAAAAAGTTGTGAATTGGGTGTTGTAACTCCAACCACCCTTTTAAAACTTTTTTTTTTAAATATCTTCCAAAAATAAGAACCGTATATTTTAACAAGATATTTTCTGAAAAATTAATCGAGATTTTTTTATCGATCCCTCTGGGTTCCAAGGTGTGGGACAAAAATCTTTTAGCAAATTTTCGCTTTCTCATCCTTATAAGTTTTCACATAATGCCCCATAAATTAAAATAATAATAATAATAATGAAATGTTTAAACTATAGTAATATACAAGCAGGGTGTTAGGTAAATGTCCGGCACAATTTTAAAGGCAGCATTGTTGACCCATTTAGAGCTAAAAAGTCCTCAACCATTTTTGGATAAGATGCGTATATCGCTTGATAATCGATGCAGTACCACCGTATAGAAACCACTAATATTTTGTCTGTTACAACAATCACATATATAACTGAGATAATTAGAAACTATGGAAACAATACCGTAATTTGATTTAAACAAAATGCATATTCTTCAATTGTGTAATGTGCCATTTTTTTAACAAAATCGGTACAAAATTTTAGATTATGACGTACACGTACTTTGATATTCTATTATTGAACTACAATTAAAATATATTTTTCTCTATGGCAACTACAGAACTTCTGGATTAATATGAAAAATTTAAAATAACAGTGGTTTTCAAAATTTGGGGTATCTTTTTGTTTGTTTATTTTTGGACGCAATTCGCATTTTAGAGAAAATTGGCAAAGGAAAAATCGATTGCATTCTACGTCACCATGCTGTCTTTTAAATTGTGCCGGACATTTGCCTAACACCTGTATAAATAAAAGTTTTTTAACTCTCTTGGTCCAGCAATTTGGCCACAAATTTCTGATAGACAGACACATGAATTAGATGTGTACCCTAAATCCTAAAAATGTTAACTACAGAATTTTTAAACTTACTTTTTCCCATTTATGTTTCTGTTGACGGAGATAATGGTTGAAGTTTGTAGTTTATGAGAGCCAGATCCTTCAATACAGACTGTTACACTGTAGCCTAAATTTTTACTAGTAACACTTTCGACAGTCAAAGGGTCAGAGAGTCCTTTCTCTTTGTCCAGTAAGTCGTACGGAGAGACGAAATATGTTAATTTCATTGCGTGACCTAAGTTTAAAACATTTTTAAATAAAACAAATAATTAATAACTAATTAAATAAAATACACTGTGAATTTTCACTATTTTTATTTAAACAGTGCTAACTAGTTTCAGCATTCACCATTTTTAAAACAATGAGAGTCGTTTATAATAAATCTGAAATACATTTGAAAATGGCGAAAGTCAAAACTAGTCTACACTTTTTAAATAATAATAGCGAAAATTCACAATAATTTTCATTAAATCAGTTATTAAATATTAAACATTTTCACAAAATTGATTTGTAAACGTTAAATTATACAGGGTATTAATAATAAAATGGTTGGGAATTTTAAAACCATATAGCACTGACCTAAATACATGAAAAAAGCTTTATCAACATAGGTTTGCCAATCAACAATATCAGAGATGTGAGATGTTTTGAACATTATATGTGAAAAAAAAACAGTGTGTGGTGTCACATTAACTTTTTTTTTGTTTTAGTTTTTTACAGGTGTTCTAGATCAGTGTTTCTCAACCAAAAACGCACCGCGGACCAGTATAATATATAATTTTCTAACGCGGACCACTAATAATAATTGTTGGTTAATTTTTTGCAAGAAAACATACATATTTAATGTGCTACTAAATAAATTTATTTTATTTGTAGAAAAACACAGAAAGTTTAGAAAATAAACAAAATATAAATTATTTAAATAAAAAATGTGCATAATTTTTTTTTTAAACTGCAAGAAACGCATAAAAATTTTCGCGGACCACTAATTTTTTTCTGGGGACCACTGGTGGTCCGCGGACCACCTGTTGAGAAACACTGTTCTAGATCCCTTCCATCTCAACACAGGCTTCGCATATTTTTATAAAAGAAGTACATAACTTTTCAAAAATTTCTGGTCTTAATGGAATAATCTGACAGGCTTGTTTTTCTCCCTTTTTGTAAGTGCGCTAGATAATCAACTGGAGTCCAATAAACCACAATCTTTAAACATCCCCAAGCAAAGAAGTCTAATGGAGTTAAATCAGGGGACTTGTGTGCCCATGCAATTAGGGCTCGAGCACACTGTAAATAAAACTATTCAACGACAGTTCGGCCGACCGGCGTAGCGCAGTGGTAACACATCTGCTCTGCGTTGCTAAGGTCTTGGGTTCGAATCCCGTTCAGGCATGGAAATTTTCAAAGAATAAAAATTGTCCTGGCTAATTGCCAAAGCAGCAAAGGCCATTAAAACAAATTTAAAAACAAAAAACGACAGTTCGAACAGGAAAAGGATGCATTAACGAACTAAACTGTTTTTTTTTTTTTTTTTTGTTCAAATAGTGCGCATATACGAATAAAATAATTACCGTGTCGTCGAATTTTTGTCTAGATCCAATCTCAAAATGGATTTGGTAGAAATATCTTACCTCGCGGTATTAGTTATTAGACACCCAACAAAGAGTAGGATATACTGGGTTCATCCAATAAACAGCCAGCGCTTACTAAAGGGTCAGTGTGATAAGCTGTGCGAGGATTTGAGGGCATGTCCTAGAAAATCCTTTGGCTTCCATAGAATAAGCATCACAAATTTTAACGATGCATTAATTCTAGCCATAATCTTTCCTTCGCATTTCAGTCGCTGTATTCTTTCGTATTTTTATTGAATAAAGCCGGTACACAATGCATTTTTCAGTCCAGCCAAATTGTTCCAAGATGTTCTCAGAAATTTTCTCAGTGAAGAAAAGTGTTCGGAAGAAATCTAAAAGTCTAATGTGCACAAAGATATTGAAATCGTATGTTTCCGGTGTGTCAGCCGACAGTTATATTCCAGTCTGTGACTTCAACAGAACAGTTTTCTCGCTAACGCGCGCATCCCATATGCTACAATAGGTCTGATTTGGCCGACTAAACTGTTGGACTACAAAATGTTCATAGTGCGCGTAAGTATTTGAAATATCAAATACTTATAAAAAGTATTTTAAATACTCTAAGTATATTTCAAATACTAGAAGTATTTCAAGTACGATAAATATTTGAAATATCGAAAAAAATAAATATTTTAACATACATAATCTAGAACTGAAATAAATACATTAAGGATTATAATCTGGATTGAAATAACGTTTCAAATCGTTACGTTAATGCAGACTTTCCCAAAGGGTGTGCCGCGAAATCTTAAAGAAAAAAAATCAGCTGTGGCCACCACAGGACCGACCGCCATCACAAAGTACTTGTATAATTTAGGCTGCTTTATCAAAAAATGTCTCGAGTAAAAGTTGTTAGTTATTGCTTTTATAGCAACTTTTTTTAAATAATTTTTTTCGAAATATTTCTCTGTTGTGAAATAATCTTAAAACCGACACGAGTAACCATTTCTAGTTAACCGATTTTTACCAAAAGTTGATAAACTCGTGCCATTGATGTCAAAAGCTTAAATATGAAGTTTCATAAAAGTCCTTTTAGCCGACTTTACTCTGCACGTGTACACGGACCGACAAACAGACCGACAGACAGACAGACAGACAGACAGACAGACAGACAGACATCATGTTACAAATAGTCAAAATGTTATGTAGGGACCTCAATTCGTGGAGATCCAACGAAATCTCGAAATGTCAAAATCGGTTTGATCACAATACCTCCCTGATATATGTTGGCGGTCGGTAAAAAACTAGCGTTATAAATTTTTTCTTCTATAACTACATAGGTGTGCCGCACAATTTTTCTTCTTTAAACGTGTTCTACATTATACAATTCTCGTCAACCTTTCATACTTATTTCTTTGACTAGAACTTGTACTAGAAATAAATCAGTGAAATTGTACAGTGTAGAACACTTTATGTAGTCAAGGTCAACTTTATTCAAAACTAGATTTGGTCCAACTTTTCTTGAAAACATATCCAACTTGGAACTCGGTGCATGCGCAGTAGACACTTTTAACAATAGTACCAACATTAAAATTACGCTTGTAAATATTTTGTATTACCACGTGTTTAATAGTGTTTTGTTGATCATTGGTTTGAATAAGCGAATATATAAATTGTGTTTTGTACGTAAATCAGTAATTTTACAAATCTAATAGCTAGGTTATAAACACTTGACAAGATATGAATTATATTTTTATGTTGGTATTTTAAATGAACTGAAACACGGGTAAGAATTTCATTCTCTACCAAAAAATTTAAAAATAAATTGTATTAAAACTTTGACAACTTCTAGTTCAAAGAAAAAAATTTAGAAAATTGATGAATAAAGTATAATGTAGAACACGCTTTAGAAAATGTGCCACGGGAGTAAAAAGATTGGGAAACACTGCGTTACTGTATAAAGTTATTTATTTTTTGTTTTCGTTACATAACGTTAGAAATAACGTTAAGAAAATTAATTTTTATGTTATATAACGTTATATAAATAATGTTATATAATGTTATAAAAATAATTTTTACTTTTAACTCTAAAATTACCTATATTTGGGATCTGTAAAGTGTCAATTGAAACATATAAAAAATATTTTTATAACGTTATTAAAATAAGATGAATACTTAAAATAACGTTAAAGGTTATTATAACATTATAAAAATATTGTTACGTTATTGTATTAGAAATTGTAGTTGAATCGTTATTATAACGTTATCGGGTATCATTACGTTACGTTATCCATCCCTGATTCTAATGATTGTAAATTAGTTTTAAAAAATAAATAAAATAAATAGGAAAAAAATATAAAAATTTTTACTTCAGAACAAAGAAAAAGTTCTGCAGTTCTGATAAATTATGTATGGTATTAAATAGTCAATTCCTAGTTTTTACGTGGGTGAAATAAATTACTTTGTGTCCAACAATTTTTATTTCTTTACAATGACAGTAATCAAAATATTATTTTATACTACTCAGGTAAATTGGGTTCGTAAATTACCTTCATACTTTGGGTCCCATGGCGGTCCAAACTATGACAAAGTTATTTAAAATATAGGAGAATATTTGAAATACTAGGGAAGATTTGAAACACTAAAAAATATTTGAAGTATTAGGAAATATTTGAAAAATGTACTAGGAAAATATTTGAAATACTAGGAAAATATTTAAAATATCAGGAAATATTTGAAATATGTCCTAGAGAAATATTTGAAATACTTTAAAATTATTTGAAATACTGACGTTTTCAGACAACATATATCAAATACAAATACTACGGATAAAGTTTATGCAAATCCAAATACCAAAAACATTTTTTTGAAGTATTTGAAATACAATATTTCAAATACCACAAAATGAAACTGATATACTTTTTCAAATACTTTATTTAAAATATTCCCAGTTCTGGTCAGTACTGTTCTTAAAATTTCTGACCACTTTTTAACATCCTGTATAAAACTGATAATGTAAAAAAATAAAAACACCATACCTCCTTTCCGTTTTTCTAAAAATCCGACAGGTGATTTATGCAGAAGATTAAAAGGTTCCTTTATAAAAGTTTGCAGCTGCGCTAGAGTACTCAAATCAGCTTCCAAGGCTTGTAACGCACTGAAGGCTTTGCATTTTATTTTCTTTTCCGCGTTGATTTGATAGATTGATGAAAGTCCTGTTTATGAAAATACATTAAACACTATTTAATTTTTGTCATGAGTATAAAATACCTTCTAATTGTGCTGTGAAGTCTGAAAAATCACCCCTCGATAGACAGTTCACTAGTTCAATACAACTTTGCTGTTCCACTTTCCCTTCATGGTGAACTTTTACATCACGTACAGCACCAGTACTATCTAATATTATTTCTAAGTAAAACATTTCAGAAGAGATAAAAAGATCTACTCCTGATGGGCCCAACATAAATTTTAATCTGTAATAAAAGGAGAATTTATATTTGGAAATATGGAGCTGGTAGATTATTTATACATAAAACAAGAACTGACAATGAAAAAAAACATCATTCATTTCCATTTACAATGAAAATGAAAAATAACGTTTACGGTCTCGCCTATTACATTCCACTTAAACAGGTTTGAACCAAGGACTGAGAATGAAACAAAAATCCGTTCGGAACGAAAACAATAAATACTGTTCTCTACATTTTCGCATATTATAGTCCTCTAAAACTGGTTGTAGCCAAAACAAAAACCGGATTACTATGTAATATTATTAACAATTAAAAATGAAACTGTACTTATAATACATAATATTTATTAACTAAACTATAATTGAAATTTCTACTAAAATCACAATTATCATTTGGTAAAAAAATTTATTAATGTTAATGAATTCATGTGGCTGAATAAAATCCTTAAGTATTCACATTTAAAGGTTCAAAAGAAACTAAATGATATGTACTACAGTTCAGTTCTACCTTCAGGAGGTCATACATATATTAAATAATAATAAATACAAAGCCTTAAATTATTAAAAGAATTTTGTTTAATATTGATTATAATTTTGATTGTGTTTCTTAATTTAACCCATAAATATATATGACAGTTAATATTTATTTTTAGTAAAATTAAAATGTGATTTATTACCATAACAGGTGGAATATTGATAAGACAAATATTTATTTTTAACTTAACATATCAGGCCAAACTATTTAATGATTCATTTTTAATCATAATTTAATAATAAATTTAACTTTTAAAAAAATAAATAAAGCGTAAAGAATATTTTTCATCCACAACTATCCCTTTAATTTAGTACTGCCTGATTAAATGTGTATTTGCAAAAAAAATCTTTATGAACTCCTCAACGTATTAATATGTAACACTTTAAACTGAAGAACATTAAGTTAGATTCAAACTGGTATTATAAATTTCGGTTTCGTTACTGAACAAAAAACAAAAGGAATTTGCTTTCATTTCCGGTCTTTTAAAAATTTCAGTTATCGTCACAATGTTTTTGTTCTAATGTCAGTCCATGGTTTAAAATGTTTATTCAAGAAATGTGAGAATGACTTACCCGAGTTGTCGTGTTAAGCTCTCAAGCCTTTCGACCATACTCTGCAACGAAGTGACTTTTATTGAATGCTGCAAAGTGTCCAAACATTTTTGGTGTTGGTTTTTCTCAACACTGTCCAAAGGGTATCGTTTTTCCTAAACAAAACACAAGTATGACAAGAGAAAAATGCGAGAAAGCCTGTTATAACCTACCAGCAAAGTCATTCTAACACTTTTAGCAGTCTCGGCGAAAGTCTTATATTGACTTGATTTTGATCGAATTTTCTCCATTAACAGCTCCATTTGCCATTCCTTACTTTTATCCACTCCTCCGCCCATTGTTGTGTCTTGAAATTATTTAAAAATTAATAAAAAATACACTTTCATTTCACTCAAAACAACTTACTGCTTGAAACACCGTTCATGCCTGTATTTTTATAAGGTATTACATCAAACCATAGTTGTTAATAAATAAAATTTATTTTAAAATATTAAAATTAAAACTTAATTTCGAATTAATCGTGTGATAGACACACACATCACCAACACAAAAAATTAATGACATTTGTTGATGGTGGGGGAAATTTAGAACATTCGTTAAAAGAGAAAGGAAGAAATAGCAGAAGAAAAGGAGGTCGAATAATACGAATTTACCGCGATTTAAAAACTAGATAATGCCCCCTGAAAAAGTAACATTTTTTTGTTTCTCAGACGATTATTTTTTGTTACAAGTTATTACTGAAATCTGCTCATAACTTATAACCGCCCAATAAAGTTGACAGTTGTTTTTATTCGTTATGAATGTTGTAACTTTATCAATACAGATTAATATTGATAAAAAATATTGTAAATAATATATTGACAACAAAAGCTTGCTTGAATTTGCGTCATAATAACTTTTGCAGTAAGTTTATTTTATTATTTTTAAAAACATAACCTCAAAAAACTCAAGGTCGTTTCAAATATTAACACGATAATAAATCATATTAATTATATTGTCTTAAGCTATTCCATTGTAATGAAAAACCATTTATGAAACTAGGGAACTTTATTATCACAATGCAAAACAATAATTACAATAATACTTCGACAGTTTAAGATCTATGCAGTCCATTTCAGGCATCTTGTGTCTTGATGCGTATTCAGACATTTAACGCTGCAGTACCTCGCACCGCAAGGCACACAAGTGTATTTGCTAAAATACCCACAGACTGTACAAAAATGTCTTTCGGGGAACTCAGAACTGCCAATAGCAATAGAAACATAATTAGGATGCTCAGGTCTTTGAATTTTATCCTCTTCGATAAGCTGCGGAAGTGTTTTTCTGTATTTTAGCTTAAAATATTCAGCACTTTTTGCTTTTCGTTTTCTTCCGCGAGATTCAAGTTGATCTTGGAATTTTGGAACTTTTTTGGACATAACAAGATCCGCATGGGGGTCATCATGATAATTATCAGCTTCTAGTGCTTCTAACGCTTTTCGTTGTCGACGTTTTCGAGCTGCGTCATCAAGAACTCTTCGTTTATCTCCTTCCTTAACTCTTACTGATTCCCTAGATGGACCGTTGGAATTTGCGGCCATTATTCAGTCATTTACAATCCTTTCTCAGTGATTGGGAAACTAATCTGATCCATAAGATCATCTATTTTCGCCTGTAAAATCTCTATAACATCTGCCGAAATGAATAGATGTGTTTCATCCAAATCTTGAATTATAAATCGGTTGCCGAGTTTTCTTGTTTCATCCAGATGTAACAGGAACTGTTTCATAGCTTGATCACTGTAAAAATATATTATTTTGTAGAATATGTCTAAACGTAAAGGTGTTAGTGCAGATGAAAAAAGAAGTCGCATGCTTCAATTGTTTTACGAGAAAAAGGAGTTTTTTCAACTTAAAGAACTTGAGAAAATAGCTCCGAAAGAAAAAGGCATTATAGCGCAATCAGTTAAAGATGTCGTCCAAGCTTTGGTTGATGATGGATTAGTTGATACAGACAAAATTGGGACCTCCGTTTATTACTGGGCATATCCAAGGTAATTTTTTATTAAATGTGTTTTAAATATTGTACATTAAATTAAATTACAGTAAAGCAAGGTTACAAAAGAAAAGACTATTAGAAAAATTAACCCAAGATGTTGAAGAAAGCGCCAAAAAGTTAAAGAAAATAACAGAATCTATCAGTGCGTCAAAGGTGAATTTTAAATACTATTAATAGAATTAGTATAAAAACAAATAATTGCAGGCCGGAAGAGAAGACAGTAATGAACGAACAACTTTACTCGATAAAGTAACAGATTTTCAAATGGAAATTGAAGAGTTAACAAAAGAAATAAAAAAATACAAAGACAACGATCCAGAAGTTTTCGAACAGATGCAAAAAGAAGCACAGGTAAATTTGTATTATATACATAAGATGTTAGATTAAAAGACTATTTTCAGCTCGCAAAAGAAGCCGCAAATCGTTGGACAGATAATATTTTCTCCGCAAAATCATTTTGCACCAACAAGTTCAATATTGAAGAATCTGCTTTATACAAGCAATTTGACATTCCGGAAGAATTTGATTATTTAGAATGAATTTTAAGAGATTTTTTGTACTTTTTATAATAAAATAAATTAAGCTTACCATTGAACTAAAACACCTTTAACGACATTAACCATGTTTAAAAGATTGAAGTTTCGGCCATATTAGATTTCACAGCCACCTGGTGTTGTACTCGTGCAAACTGTTTGTTTTTAAATAATTTTTTCTTTAAAAATACATGTATTGTTGTAATTTAATACAATTTTTGATAATACACTTATCTTTCTGAATATTGTCCTTTGTAGTTCATCAGGACCGTATTTAGTTTCTTTTGAAATAAATTTTTGACAGTTCTAAAAAGAAGGTGTTGTTTATTGTTAAATATTAAAGTATTGTTGTTACGCAGTAATAAAGTAATTTAAGTGTTTAAGCACGCTTTATTGAGTAAAATAATTAGCATTAAAGTGGTCTTTATTACAAGTGTCTATAAGTTCAAATACGTTTTTGCTGGTTTATAAAATGTCTGTGCGCGTTTCCTATTTAATCATTCAGTGCAATACATCAAAATCAGTGCTGTTCCTGTTATCAGGACTGTAATTCAAGTAAGTGTACTTATTAATACTTTTTTTTTTCAAATAAAATACCGTAGAGTACAAACTCCGGTTTAAGAATTGACCTTTGTAACATTGAATGATATTTTAAACGAATATAAACCTTATGTACATTACTTATTTGTGCTGTTTACGATTTTTGTTCACTTGATATCACTTAATAGTGATAGAAAGACGTGTCTTGGTGCGTTTGATTTTACAAAAATGGCTTTGCCGTTTAATATTTTGAAAAGATCTTTGTGTACATCACCTAATATTGCGGTGAAGCATGTTACCGTCATAGGTGGAGGCCTAATGGGCTCTGGAATCGCTCAGGTAATTATATAAAGTACAAGGGTTATATTTTATATAAACAAACCTATTTTTAATAGGTAGCAGCCCAAACAGGACATATAGTTACTCTAGTTGAAGTTAACGAAGACTTGCTTAAAAAAGCACAAGCGAGTATTAACACAAATTTAGGTAGAGTTGCAAAAAAATTGTTCAAAGATAAGCCAGCTGATGGAGAACAATTCATTTCAAACACCCTTGCCCGTATATCCGGAATGACCAATCCAACGGAAGCAGTTAAAGAGACTGATTTAGTTGTTGAAGCCATCGTCGAAAGAATAGATTTGAAGCACAAACTTTTCAGCGCTTTAGATGAAGCAGCCCCTGCTAAAACTATCTTTGCCTCAAACACCTCTTCCCTACCAATTGCAGAGATTGCTGCTTGCACCAAGCGCAAAGACAGATTTGGTGGATTACATTTTTTCAATCCTGTACCTATGATGAAACTTTTGGAAGTAATTAGGATTCCAGAGACTTCGGATCAGACATATGAGATCATGATGGAATGGGGCAAGGCCATGGGGAAGACTTGCATCACTTGTAAAGACACTGCAGGTTTTGTAGTTAATCGTCTGTTGGTTCCGTACATTGCTGAAGCAGTGAGAATGTACGAGAGAGGTTAGTATTTGATTTACAAGTCTAATCTTAAGTAAATAATCTATATTTAGATAAATATTCTAAATATATAAGTAACCTTTGTTTGAGATGGGTTACACCAAAAAAATAAAATTGATAACTGATTTAAAACTATTTAAAAACATAAATAAAAAACGGTAGCAATTAGATGCAATTTTATATTTTCAATTAATACTTAATCAAGATAAAGAAATTTTATATTTGTTGTTATAAATTTTTAATTGGACTTGATCCAAAACTTTCGATTTTAGCTCAAGGGAATTTTTTTTATAAGTAGTTCTTTCAGTGAAGCAATATTTATAAAACCCCAAAATAATTTCAATTACATAAAACACAAAAATTCAAAGCAAACACTTTTATCTTGAATCAGCAAATAAAAAAAAAAAAGAAACGACAATGATAAAAACCATATTAGATTCTTATTGGCTAGATAAAATTCGGAGGTCATTTGATTGTATTCTTTATATTAAAAAAAAAACAGGCAATTTCAGGCAGGTTGACTTTTAACCTTAAACACTTTACCTAGATACATAGTCGTGTTTCCAAATATCTTATATACCAATACCAACACCATATTTTGTGATCAGTTCAATCATTGTTCCCAAATCTTACTGTTCTGGTTTCCTTTCATCCGCGTGTCATATTCACTATAATCTGCCTCTTATTTCTTGTGTGATGGGTTTGTGTATTGTGGTCAGACAGGCGCACACCCAAGACTCCTGAGCTTCAGCTCTTAAACTTGCAATACAGGATTTTAAAGGACGCAATTTTCGCTTAGTGAAGTTGTAATTATGGTTTATTTATTTATTTAGTTGTAATTCGGTATATTTAAAGTAGGCACTGAGAATGGAACGAAAACAAAACATTGATGTTAACTTAAATTTAGACATTATTTTTTTTTTGTCAAGAATGATAACGAAATTGATAATATTTAATACCAGTTTCAACCTGTTTAACTAAGTGTTCTTTTACACTCTAATAGATTAATACAATGAGGTAGTTCATAAAGATTTTTTACCAATTTTATCTTTTTATCAGACGATATTAAAATTTAAAAAAAACAGTCTATTAACGCATATTTGACGACTGTTTGTATATGGAATGTCAGTAGATTAAAAACCAGTAAATATTTCAATTTTTAATCAGATGAAATTTTCTCTGAATTACAGTTGTCAACCCTATTTAAAAAATGGCTATGGCCACCACAGAACCGATCGTCGCCACAAAATACTTTCTAATCGAGAAATTATTATTGAAAAAGATATTAGCATGTTATATTACATTGACAATTTCATGATATGTATTTATTATTTACCATAATCTTGGAAACATTCCTACAAATATATCAAAATACCTACATATACAGGGTGTTTGTTTGAAACGCCGCACCTCGAATAACTACTTTATTTTAAGAGATACAAAAAATTCTTCAGAAGAAAAGTTAAACTAGAGAAAAGGGCCCATTTAAGGACTATAATAAGAATTCTGCATCACTTCCGATTTCAGCGGAAATTGTTTCAACTTTTTATCTAGCATAGGGAATCGTAAATCGTAGAAACTAATTTATAAAAAGATATGACATTATGTAACTAGGAAAAACAATAACACAAAATATGACTAAAGTTAGTAATAAACTAAGAAAAATTTACAAATGTTCAATATGACCGCCGTTGTTATCCACACATTTTCTTATTTGTAATAAAATCTCTTCCATTACATTTAAAACGGTATACTTTTGAATTTCCCTGATGGCTGTTCTTACCCTATGTTCTAAGTCTTCTAATCTTTACCTTCAGGATACCTTTTTTGGTAGAATTGTTGGGCCCTAACAGAATTTATTTGACATTTCCCGAATGTCAGAACAATATCTGTCATTTCTTCATTTGAATTACGTACGTAAGCCATAATTACAAACGATTTGATGTTATCACCATTAATATCAAACTCGTACTAACAGGCAAGAAAATTTGCAGGTTTTATTTGGCTTTTTTATGAAACCAAATCATTTTCAAAGCTTGCTATATTTAACTATGTACGATTTATGTTATTTTGTAAATAAATGGTCGCCATTTTGAAATGATTAAAATTAAAGTATGATATTTTGATATCCTTGTAAAGCTGATTTAATATACTTTCAAGAAAGAAAAAAAATTAAAGTACTGATTCCCTACGCTAGATAGAAAGTTGAAACAATTTCCGTTGAAACCGGAGGTGATACAGAATTCTTATTATAGTCCTTAAGTGGGCCATTTTGTCTAGTTTAACTTTTCTTCTGAAGAATTTTTTCTATCTCTTAAAATAAAGGAGTTATTCGAGGTGCGGCGTTTCAAACAAACACCCTGTATACATACTTATCACAAAAATAATCTAAAATATCACAAAAATATGAAAAGTTATAAATTTATTAAGTCATATCAAAAAATTCCTCAAATAAGTTGTTAATTATTACTTGTATATTATCTGTCTCATTTTGTAATGAATGTATCGAAACTAACAGGGAAATTTCATTTTTTATATTGTATATTTAAAATATCATCTTAGGGTGGTAATTCTCAAGTGGCACCTTTCAAATGTTTGACATGTCAATCACAATTTTGACATGTCAATTGCAATTTTGACATGTCAATTTGTTATCTTACATCTGTAGTTTTGGATTGAATATAACCTCGATATAATAATACTTAACCATAAATTTAAAAGCCAGATTTACAAGTTCACATGTTTCCATAAAAGTCTATTTACACCACAACAGTCACCAAAGTAACCAGATCTAGTTTCGTATTACAAAATGAGACAGATTATAGCAACTTTTGTTTAATAAATTGTTTTTGAAAATTCTTTCGCGAAATATTTATGAAACACATAAAATTGACTTCAGTAAACTATCCATTCCGGTGGACGGATCTGTACCAAAAGGGGATCAAATTGAGATATTCACGTCCGAAGCTTAAAAATGAAATTTCTAAAAAATCCTTCAACCGAATTTACTCTACACGTGTCTCCATACCGATAGCACTCTTAAAAAAGTTTAGTCATGTTACAAAAAGCTTAATTCGTGTTCACCCTTCAAAATCTAGAATAGTCAAAATTGGTAAGATTACAATACCTACCTCTTTATATGTGACGGTTTGAAAATAGCGTAACATATTTAGAACTAAGCGGGTAGCGGTACTGACCCGCCAAAAGCCGGACATCTCATTATTATAAATATAATTTTTATGAGCCGTTTTAACACAACCAATAAAATGCATATTTTGTCCGTTCATTATTCATTACTAGTGAACGAACAAAATAAGTCTTTTTGAGAAATATGTTAAAAACATTCATATCAAGCCGAAAATATATTCTATGTGTTTAATTAAATATTCTGTGTAAATCAGTTTCTTAAAATTGGGAATATGATTGTGATACAATTGTCCAAACAAGTACCTGTCTTGAAATGTGTCTACAAATCAAAGTAAAAAGCTTTACTAATTGGTGAACCTATGCAGTGATACATTTTTAATGAAATAAATTAATTACTTTCATGTCATTATTTTAACCATTATCGTTGGTGATTGATGTAACACATTTATTATTATTATTTTTTGGTAAATCAATGGTAATATTGAATTTAAGAGATACCAAATTTTACATCTAAAAACATATTAGATTTAGTTCAAAGCTTAAGTACTTCCAACACTATTTATGACTAACTTAAATAGGTCATAATCCCCTAAATCGTTTTACGATTTTCCATTTATCTTGGTGTACAGTTTAATTAAGTTACCCAAAAGTAATTCAGCTTCTAATAAAGTAGTTGGTAGTTAAGTAGTTAGTAGTTGGTAGTTTCTAAATATAGTATTTAACTACTAACATGTCTAAAAGGCTATTGAACATTATAATTTACTCCTAAAGTTGGTTTTACACAGTTCAATTTATTGATCAATAAATTCATCAATTTTTTGTCAATTTATTGATAACCTTGAAAATAAAAGTACCACTTTACACATATCAAATTTATTCATCCATTTTTTTGAAAACTTTTACATTACCAACTCTAAAACATGTTGACATATTTATCACAATGAAAATATTGAAGCATTTTTCACAAAATTACGAGTTGTGAACAAAAACCAAAAAATAACCTAGATGATGGTGAATTAGAACGTTTGCGGTTCTGCCACATTTGAAAACGAAGCACATAACCTATATATTTCTAGGTTATGCTACAACTAAACAGTTGATGATAACTAAACAGATAAAAATATACAAATATCACCTAGGATTCAAAAAAAATATATATATGAAAAATAGAACTTGTTCAATTTATTGATGAAATTTGAACACTTTACACACATCAATAAATTGAAGGTCAACTTTTTCAATTTATTGATCAATAAATTGAACCCTGTAAAACCCACTTAAGCACTACAGATTTTTCTCGTAATATTGACGTATAAAGTGAATGAAACGGAAAACTTCCTTCAATCTTTCAATACCATCCGACATACAACACAACTTTTGAAACCTACTTTTTATGATATACTACTTTAATTTATCTGACATTTTTAATAATTCTGAAGGAGATCTGATCTTATAAATGAGGAGGGAACATTCAAAAGTAATTTGTCACATATAATTCAAAACTGTGCAAAGTATTGTCCTCTTTGTTAAAGGTATAAAATAAAACGATAAAATTAATCTAAAACGTGTTTTGTGCTATTTAAAACGCTCAAACAAGAACAAAAAAAATAATAAATAAATATAAAAAATGCATTAATATTTTTTAAATTTTTTGATGAACTTATTAAATGATACAAAAAATTAATCTACGATCTTCCATCTACGGAAGTTTTTCAATAAAAGGATATATGTGATTATTTGGAAAATTAAAGTGATTTGCACATTTAAAAAAGGTAAACAATAATATTAAAAAAAAAGAAGAATAAATTAAATAATTTAAACCATTTTTTACCAGGGATGAAATAACGTTTCAAATTGTTACGTTATTGTATAACGTTATTTATTTTTTGTTTTCGTTACATAACATTATAAATTACATTAAAAATGAATTGTTCTGTTAGATAACGTTACGTTAATGTTGTTACATAACGTCATAAAAATAATTTTATTTGTAACTCTGAAATTATCTATATTTGGGATCTGTTTTGGTGGTAAATATCAAATTATACCTATTTAAACCTACCTACTATACTCTATCTCTGAAAGACGGATAGTAATAAATCATTTTGTCAGGCAGTTACCAGTGGCGTGCACATTTTAAACACATTTAAATTGGTTTTGTGTATTTCTATATTACTATTTATCATTTTATTAAACACACCCCTGTGACCATATTTTTCCTCAAAATTTTAGGGTCAAATTTTTATGGTCTATTGTGTTTAACCCTAGTTCGTATTCCCATATAATATGTGCGGCACACTCGGTTGTTTTTAACAATACTTCGTTTCGAACTATTCATATTTTGTCGCTTTTGTTTTACTGCTTCTGTGTGATAATACAATAACTTTGTACAAATAATAAATTTTATTACTATCAGTCTTTCGGAGATAGAGTATAGTTAAAAACTGTTTTTAGGTAATATAAAAGCGATTGTAAGTCTACAAAAATAGACTTACAATCGCAATACAAATAAAACATTTT
This sequence comes from Liopterus haemorrhoidalis, assembly GCA_963971575.1. Lineage (NCBI taxonomy): Eukaryota > Metazoa > Arthropoda > Insecta > Coleoptera > Dytiscidae > Liopterus > Liopterus haemorrhoidalis. The sequence continues at coordinate 26,752,753 of OZ020613.1, forward strand.
AAAATATTTTTATTACGTTAGTAAAATAACGTTACAAAATAACTTTTTATGAATCGTTCTAGGTTATTATAACGTTATAAAAATATTGTTCCGTTATAAAAATATCGTTACGTTATGTTATTATCGTTAATATAACGTTATCGGGTATCGTTACGTTACGTTACCCATCCCTAATTTTTACTAATAAACACTCATTTATATCAGATTTTGTCCTAGATTTTTCATGTTTGCTCATTAAAATTTTAATGACATATTGGAATTCAACATTTGGGAACTTAAAAATAAGTAGGTTGATAAATAAGATTTTCAAAGTATTGTAAACAGGCTTACGTTTTTTTGTAATGCTGTGACATCACGTATTGAATGTTACCTCTTCAAATAGAAAAAATGCCGACATATAATTAAATATAAACTAGCATAATTAAACGATGTTTATAAATTGTTTACTATAACCAAACTTTTATATATTACATTAAATTGTTAAGTCTGTTCTACATTATACCTTTCTCTTTAGCACTACGGATTTTTTGCGTAGTATTGACGTAAAAAGTATAATGTGGAAAACAATACTTTCGTCAAATTTTCAATGATATCCGACTTCCAACTCAACTTCTGAAACTACCTCCAGTCAGATTATGTTTTAAGTTTCCATACTTCTTCAGGCGTACCAACTTTACTTTTATTTTTATGGTGTACTGTTTTACTTTTCTGTCATTTTTAATGATCCTGATTGAGATTGGTCTTGGTCTGTCAAATAAAAACTATACTGGCTAATGGTAATGGAATTAAATATAAACTAGCATATTTCAACGATATTTATAAATTGGTTATTATAACCAAATTTTTATCTGTCATTTCAAATTGTTAAGTTGGCAGTAAGAAGTAACAAAAGACAAGGTGTTCTGTTGAATGTCCTCAGACCAATAACCAAGATGGACAATGCATGCCATATATAAACCAAAATAACAATAACCTCAATAAAATTACCTTTTATCTTACCTATAAAACGATATACCATTTTTATTCATGTAATGTATATAAATCGTTCAACATAAGAAAAACACAGGCAGATGCTAAAGGTTCCCATGCAAAGAAACTAAATTTCGTCCATTACGTTATCAACAATGAGTTTGACACATTTCAGTGGCATCACTTTGATTTGTTTTTGGCTATGCGTATTGGGCGATATTGTTTGTTTATTTCCGTTATTATTATTTAATTCTCGTACGTTTCCAGGTATACCGTGTACTAAAATAAATAAAAATGTATTTGAAATACATGATTTTGTTTGTTTGGTATCCACAACAATTGTTTAAAATCCTTTAAAAAGCGTCAATGTGATCAGCTATTTCTCGCGCAGATGTGATGTAATTTATGTATCTTTATTGTAATGAACGTACTCCCCCATTATGTATTTATATTTAAAAACAATCTAGAAACCACAACAAAAATTGTTTAGCACGACCAAACATAAACAAACATGTAAAGAAGGTAACTTCGCAATAAGTAACAAATGGTCTTCGTCTATATTGTAAATATTCGGGAGGCAACGATTTAATCTAGGAAAATGTAAACAAATATTGTTGGTGACACAATTTGAGGTAAATAGCGGTGTCGATCTTGGTTATTGGTTTGAGTGAATGTCTATTTCTGTCGCGTTTTACTTCAGAAGAAAGTTTGAATGACGTCAGAATATTGAAAGTGTACGGAGAAGTATAATGTAAAACAGCCCTTGGCAGTATAAGTTGGCAGTGAGAAGTAACGAAAGGCAAAAGGTGTTGAATGTGTCTCTTTACAGCTGATCATTCAATCTGTAGTGTAGTAAGTTTGAATGACGTTAGAAGTTTAAAAGTGTAGTGCAAAGTATAATGTCAAACAGCCTTAAGAATACAACTAATTTTTGTGAGAAAAAAATAGTTAAATAATTAGTTTAATTATTAGGTAATTAACTACTGCTCAGCTTCAAGCTTCAAGTATAAGATTTGGGTGTGCGCCTGTGAGGTATCTTCATTATGAAATTTCTGTATTAAACTGGTTGTCTCAAAATTTTAACATAATACTTTGTTTAAAATATATATTTTTTTAAATTCTAAATTTTTAAGTTGATTTTCCGTTTTTTGAAAATCTAGGTGATGCTACAGCAAACGACATAGATACCGCGATGAAGTTAGGTGCTGGGTACCCAATGGGACCTCTAGAGCTCGCTGACTATATCGGGCTAGACATTGTTAATATTATTTTGGAAGGCTGGCACAAAAAGTGGCCGGAAAATAATCTTTTTGAACCTCTACAAACTCTTCAAAAATTGGTTGCAGAAGGCAAATGCGGGCGCAAATCTGGTCAAGGATTTTATAATTACAAAAAGTAAAATGTAAAGAAATTGTGTGATTTTTGATGCAAAAAAATGCTTTGGTTATAATGCTTTGGGCTTTACTAATAGACAAAATTTTTAAATTTTGTTTGGTGAAAACTAACTAAATATATCCAGTTGAATAATTAATTATTAACTCCAAAGGTAAATACATAAAATAAATATACCGTTTCCTAGCGAAGCAGTTTTCGAAATACAAATCATTGTCAATTAGTATCACTTTTTCGCTGCATAATTCGGCATAACGATAGAAATAAAACGGGACAATTTACAATTTGGGATGTTGAGTTCTGTGTTTGGTATTGTGTGCTTCGCGCCATTGCTTCTTGTATGCGTTGCGCTATCACTCGACAATATTGATAATGCTTGCCGAATTTTAAATACGAACTTTCGTCTTACAAAGGCTTTTTTAAGCACAAGTTACATTCGTTAGAAGGGGGAAAGGTGTACCTGTTTATACAGGGGTAATAAAACCAGCCGTAAAGTCACGCATACCATGTGTCTTACATATGCCGCATGTCTTTTTTTATTAAACATAGGAAATATAATGTTAAAAATCATTTAGCGATACCTTTACATATTCATTTAAGTGCAAAAAGTACAAAATATGTTCATTATTATAAAATGCATTTAATAATCGTTAATTTGTTGATCAAATCAGTTTCATTCACAAAATAAGCACAAAATGAAATTGACAATTTGTTACTACTTACAATATTGCCATTATAAATAAAATAAAAAAAGTAATAAACTAAAAATAATTTATTAGATATTAAATTAAACTTCAAATAAATCTCCATTAACTGCAAAGTAGTGGTTTAATCTGTTGTTGAATTCCTTACGAACGGAAGTTAATTGCCTATATGTAATTTTATTCAGTGGCGGTTGGTACGTAAGAGCTGCAGAACTGCAGCAATCCCCAAATGATTTTAAACCAGGGGTCAGCAACCTTTTTTTACATTTTTTTTTTTTTTGTTGACCCTGCTTGATTTTGTAATTTCTATTTTTTACGATCTTAAGTATTTACGTCGGCATAAATACGCCTAGTACGTAAGAAGCCTAAATCAGATTTAAGCATTATAGAGGTTTATGCTCTCTCCCTTTTAACCCTTTACCGCATAGTGTGCCATTATGGCACATTCTGATTTTTATTTTTTATTTTACTTTTAAAACTGAATCAGAACGTTACTTCATGAATGTTCATATATGCCACATACATAGCAATGTATCCTGCAGTACCTCAAGTAATGGGCTGCAATAGATTTGAGGATATCAAGTGGAATTTGCACTTCAACGATAACTCTGAATTTATTGAGAAAGGACAACTAGAAGATACGACCTTTTCTTTAAAAAATTCGAGGGCGACTGCTTTTAATCCCTAATGAAGAACACCTAGCAATTGACGAGCATATAATACGGAATCATTTTCTTTTGTAACATAATGTAGAATCATAATGTTCCATGTATGGCACAAACCCTAAATTATTATTTTAATTATTATTATTTTTATGAAAAAATAATAATTAATATTTTAAATATATTTTTTTAATTAATTTTTCTATCAATAAGAACCAGTTCCTAATGCTCATGAATTATTTCAGCCAAAAATTAAAATTCATGCAGTAAAAGGTTAATGTACTTATTACAGTTTACTTAATTTTTAATTAAATATCGTCATTACGTACATAGTGTATTGTGCAACTAGCGTGCAATATGTATTCTGCGCGTGTTGCTCACTATGCTTTTCGCCCGATTACTATTTTTCAATAAATAAATAATCAAGAAAATATAATATAAATAATGTTAACAGCCATTAATACGCGCGCAGCCAGTACGGGAATGAAAATTCTCAGAAATTATTCTTTCGAATTTATTCTTTCCCGCAGAACGCACATGCGCATTGGGGCGCATTTATCATTCCTGCATCGCTTGCGCGCGCATAAGTGTAACATGCGAAATTAAACTAATTTCCTGTAAACTAACTATCGAAATAAGACAGATCCATAGTAGTCGTTAGAAAACAAATATTTCGTTTACAAGTTATGATATACAATGATTTAATGTACTGCATGCATCGCAGCTATACTTACTATTGTATTGTGGCGATTGACATTGAGTGAGGTTAACGGGTAGAATACCTACTTTCAGAGCTGCAGACATTCGCAATTGAAAGCTTGGGAAGTGGACGTTTGACTACATATATTTTTGTATTTTGAATGTTTCATAATTGTTTTATGGTGTCCCGGGCATGCATAAAATAGAGTAATTCAAATTAATTTAAAATGAAATTAATTTTTAAAGAATTTCAAGAACAGAAGATGGATAAAACAAATGCTAAAATACGAATACAGGGAATAATCGCATGTTCTGTACAGCACATAAAAAGTTAATTTTCTTCTACATACTTGACTAACATATATTAAATCATAAAATGTAATGTTTCTATATTTTATATGATTTTATTTGTAAACGTATACATACAGATGGCCAAAAGTCACTAGACCATTTAAAATGAAATAACTTTTTTATTTATTAATAATTCACATGTATTCTTTTATAAACAGAAAACACACTTCTTGGAAATAAATTTTATTTGTTTTCGAAAATTACATCCTTGAAATAACCATCATTTTGCTCTTCACACTGACGTGCTCTTTCTAAGGAGTGAACCCTCACCAGTCGTAATATTTCTTGGCTTATTTCTTCACGGATGTTGGCCTTCAATTGCTGAATGGTTCGAGGATTTTCATGGCATACTCAGTCTTTCAATGAAGTTTCGTGAAATTATCCTTTTTCCCAAAATTTGTTTAAGCAGTAGCACCATCTTGCTGCCACCATATCTCTGGTGTGTCCTCGATTGTAGGACGTACGAAATTCTCTATCATTTCTTGATACCTTTTGCCATTGACAGTTAATGCGTTTTCTGCCTTATCTTCAAAGAAATAAGGTCCAAGAACTCTTTCCGCATTTACACCACACCAAACCGTTACTATTACGGGGTGCAGACTACGATGGTGCAGTATTCTTGGAGTTTTTGTCCCTCAGAATCACATTTTTTGTTTCTTAACAAATCTGTTCAGGTGGAAGTGGGCCTCGTCGCCCGTGATGATTCACTCCTTAGAAAGTGCGCGTCAGTAGGAAGAACAAAATGGTGATTATTTTAAGGATGTAATTTTCAAAACTAAATAAAAATTATTTCAAAAAAGTGTGTTGTGTGTTTTCTGTTTATAAAAGAATAAATGTGTATTATTAATAAATAAAAAAGTTATTTCATTTTAAAATGGTATAGTGACTTTTGGGCCACCCTGTAGTTAAAAAAAATTATGTCCATCTTAATTTGTGGAGCTGGATTCCAAAATGCAATTATTCCCTTTTTTTTTATAATTTAGTAGTTTTTATTTAGAGTTATTCGCTAAAATACGCTGCTCAGATCTCCTTTGGTGTAAACAATACTTAAACATGCAGTTCCATTTAACATAGTAACTACATTTAGATTAATCCAGAATAGGGTGACCATTTTCTTGAGAAGGCAATGCGGGACGGAGCAAAAAAAAGGTCCTCACCTCCCAAATCCAAAATGCGGGACAAAATGTTAAAATGCGGGACTTTTGCGGGACAAAATGTTAAAATGCGGGAGGAATGGTCACCCTAATCCAGAAATAAAAATTTAATTTGATTTTAATTAGTTGTTTATTAACTTAATAAAAAAATTTAAAAAAATAATACAGTTTTTAGAAAAAATCTACAAATAATTCACTTTTGAAAAATAAACTAATAATAATCTTCTAACCTTTTCAAGTAATAATAACCTTTTGAATACAATAATATTATAACTTTAATTTTTCTATTCAACGTATAATTTTTTTTTTTTTTTTTTATCGGATTCTTTTCTTACAATAGCTTGACACCAATGTCCTCTTCTAGATAATCTATCTGTTTTGCTCTCAATTTATGTATTCTTAATTTAGTAATATCTGTTTTTGTGCGGTCGTCCTTTATTATTTTTTATTTATTTATTTTTTTTTTTTAAATGTCAACTTGAATAATTCCCCTTTATTTCTCACAAATTTGTGGAATAATAACCTTTTGAAAAAAATTACAAACTTGAGATACATTTTTGACAGGGGAAAATTAACTTTTGAACAAAAATGACCGGCCCAACGTATTTGTCAGGTTTTAATACAGGTGGTGACATTTGCGGTTTGTTTCCGGAAAAAAGTGGAATAATTGCGTTATGGAATCAAACTCCACATTTTTTCGCCTGCACACAAGGCAATAATTTTTAACGCCGTCAAAGTAACAAGTGACAAACCTATATCTGTGTTTATAGGTGCGCTTTCTTTTATTAAAATTATAATGGATGATGTAGACTTGTGTGTGATGTTATTTATGTTGTATGCAAGTTATTTATACATACAAACACTTTACCATTCAGTAAAATAACCTTAATTTTAATAAAAGAAAGCGCAGCTATAAACACAGATATAGGTTGTCACTTGTTACTTTGACGGCGTTAAAAATTATTGCATTGTGTGCAGGCGAAAATTCAACGCCGTTCTCAACGGCGCTAACGCAACTCCGTTGCAAATGACGGCGCTCTGACGGCGTAGCGCGCTGTGCATTCTGTTCCAGGCTTTAGCTATGACTCCGCAGGTCCCGCAGTGCGGGTGGGAGACTATTTGATAATCAAATTTAAAATTATTCAGTGCAATTTTCAATTCTGGATATTTTGTGTACTTAAATTTTTTGCTGTAAAATTAATATGGTAAGAGCTATCCTAAATGAAAATTTAAAGATTGAATTTCCTATATTGAAGAAAAATCGTAGATACCCGGTATATAAGCCGAAGGTCTAGAAACGAAAAAATTGACTTATTATTATTGTATGTTAAAAAATGTATTTATTATTATTATTTTTGTTTAAAACCTCGGATTATAATTTTTTTATTTTCTAAAAATTTAAATTTCCAAGGCACTGTGTTTGTAGTTTTTTGGTATTTTTGTTAGGTGATGCAACAGCTAGGGATATAGACATAGCAATGAAATTAGGTGCCGGTTACCCAATGGGGCCTCTTGAATTGGCCGATTATGTTGGACTCGACATCCACAACAGTGTCTTGGATGGTTGGCACAAAAAATGGCCGGATAATCCGCAGTTCAAGCCAAATCAAATTATCCAAAAACTCGTTGATCAGGGCAAGTGTGGAAGGAAAAGTGGGGAAGGATTTTATTATTATAAAAAGTAAAAAATATATATTTTTTAAAAGGGGCTTTATTTCTATTTTTGGGGCTTTACTAATTCAGCCTGAACTTGACTCCACGTTGCTCCACCAATGCTAACTTTAAACAATTATGTAGTGTGATTTTCACACATTGTAGGGTTTCGTAGGTATTTAGTGAACAGAATGCTGGATGTCTGGGATAATATTTTTTGCAATAATCTCATCAAAACCGACAGTTATTTATAGATTTTTTTTAACCATATTAAATATATATGTACAGTTGAGTCTCTTTTTATGCGGTAGATACGTTCCAAAGAAAATCGCACATAAACAGGTAATGCAAAGACACGTATTCACATAAAAAATTGTACATTAAACATTTCAAAGGCTCGCTGCTTACACATTCACTACGTGTATGGAAATGCGTAAATAAGTGTTGTTGTTATACTTTAGCGTGTTAGTTATACGAGAAAAATACCACGGAAAACTCCGGAATATGAGCTAAATTAAACTGAAAGGGAATCCCCCGAATTTATGCACCGCATAACTTCAGAATTGCATAAAAATGATACGCATAAAAAGAGACTTGACTATATATTATTTTCGTGCGCCTCTGATTTACAAAGAGAATGATACAGATGGTGCCAAAACATGACACAAAGGTAGTATTTGTGTATATTTTTCGTTTCTAATCGAAGTCTTAAGCGTGGTTTATAATAGACTCATAACATAACGCATAGCATATGCATAGAATAGCTCCATAACTTACTGAAGTTGAATCACAGCACTATCGTTGTCCTGTTTATAATATGACCGCACAATTCAGACACGCAACTTCCTAACATAAAAATTCACCAAGTTTTACATTCATGTTTGTGGAGGCTATGCGTAGCCAATCATAAAAGAGACTGGCGAGCATGCGCCGTTCTTGTCAATTGTCATAAGTTTTTATATACTTTTTTTGTTATTATTATGTTTACAAATTTTTAAAAATGGACAAAAAAGCAAGGTTGGTTGAATTAGTGGAAAATAATCCAATATTGTATGACAAATCAAGAAGAGCTCCGCGTTTGACTAATGCGGTACACCGGTTCTATTACAAACACCGTAGTTATGGCTTGTGCGTTGTGCTGTGGAGACATGTTATGTTATATGCCATGTGTTATGTTATGTAGCTATTATAAACCAGGCATTAGTATTTTTCCTATGTGCGTGGTTTCCAAAGCTCGGCATGTACATGCCAAATTTCAACTCTAGAACTCGTAGAACTTATGACTCCAGCCATACGTTCTACCGTACATGAGTAACAGTATAAGGATTTTTTATTATACCTACGAAACCCTATGACTGCTTTAAATATCTAACGCTTACTTTGAAATATTTCTGATTGAAAAATACTGTTTGTTATTTTTTTTTAGGTGACGCTTCTGCTAGGGACATAGATATAGCTATGAAATTAGGTGCTGGGTACCCTATGGGTCCCTTAGAACTCGCTGATTACGTAGGATTAGACACATGCAACAATATCCTGGAGGGCTGGCAGAAAAAATTCCCCGACAATCCTCTATTCAATCCACCAGCAGTTGTTAAAAAATTGGTTTCAGAAGGAAAATGCGGCATTAAAAGTGGACAAGGTTTTTACAGTTACAAGAAATAATGTTACAAATTGTATTTTATATCATGTGCCTTAATTGTATGTTTTAATAATAAATTTTCTAACATTTAAACGATTTTATTATAAACCCTTAATCTTAAACCCGATTTAAAACAGTTTACGAGACTACACGAGCTATTTTATAAAACCACTAATAAAACCACTTGTTGAAAACTACAGTCCTGCTATCTTAAGTTAGCCGATTGCGCAGTAACCAGAAAGTACCAAGGAGGCGTCGTTAGAATTCTTGTAGCAGTCGTGCAAATAAGTCATTCCAAGAGAAAACTGGGAACCACTCGTGCTTTAAAAAGTCAATCATGCGATTTTGTACTCGGGTGTCACAACCTATGTCTCACTCACTCATAATACTGTCGCAATCTGCACAGTACAGTCTCCCACCGGCCAGTTTAAGATAGCCGGACTGTATACGATGACGATTTTTTGTCAGTCCAAAATGGATCCGCAATTATTGTTATCATTCTCGCAGCATTTGTTTTATTATCATAATTAAAACATAAAAGAGAATTCAGTATTTGGGTTGATCTAATATTAAGTAATCGCAATTTTAGAAATATTTCATTCAATGTTTAACCTCCATCGAAATAACCCTAAACAATCTTGTAGAATAGAAAGTCTATAAATTCGTTTAACAAGTTTTTACGATCTGAACTATCGCATTTACTATAAAGGACATAAAAATAAGCGACAGAAATATGTAAGTACATTGATAGAATGACGAAATCGCAATAATTAATTTGAACGAACTGTTTTCTGCAGCGGTTTTGCACTGCAATCGGTGGTTCATTTTCTACCGTTTGTGCATCGCATGTAACAGAAGTGTGTTTGCGGCATTTTACGGGCGATACCTCTCGGCGGCAGAAAACAATTATTCACAAAAGATGATACTTTCTATATACTGATGGCCTGTATGCTTTCCGTCTTAAAATGAAACACTACACGTCTTAATCACATAAATTATATTGCAAATCCAGTTAAAAGTTACCAAATATAATGACAAGTGAATATACTCCTAGCAAACACTATAACAATTAACAACAATACAATAATCAACAGCGTCCCTGGTAACTGTCTTCAGTTGCCTCTGGTCTGTCCTGTCTCTCTTAGTTGGCTTTGGTTGAGACTTATTTGCAGGAATATAGAAAAATCCCACAACTCGGCCGTCCTGCTTTTTATCGTCCGCCTCGGATGACGCCTTGTCATCATTCGAAACAACTTCATCTTCCTTCGTTTTCTTGCTGTTTTCCTGGAAACCGCCTACTTCTTGGTTGGATACTTTTCCAATATAACCTTGCCATTCTTCGCTGATGGTCTTCCCCTTTCACTCTTATTATTCTTAACCCTCGGTCTCTCTTCATTGAATTCCTTTGATGGGTTAAATTCGCTTAAAGACTCATCTTTTAAGTTTATTATCTTTCCTTTAGCTCTCTTCCATCTCGAAGTTTTCTTTAAATCTTCATTGTTAACATTCTCATCGTGCATTGGGGAATAACATGTACAGTTAATCCTTGCAACAATAGTCTTTTTGGGCGTACCTCTATCCATAGGTTTACCTAAATCTTTTGGATCTAACAAGATATCCTTAATCCTCTCACTGATTTCTTCTTCCTTTCGACAATTCTTCAAGTGAAGCATTTCAACTCTTTTAACTTCATTTTTGGGACAGTGGTGATTTCTTTTTTCTTGTTCATCTCTATATTTTCATCTTTCAGTTTCTCTGGATTTGATTCCTTGATTGCTTCCTTGGTTTCTGTTACTTTTATTTTGTCATCTTCTAGTTTTTTGTCTTCTTTTATCGTTGTATTCTCAGTCATTTCGTCATATAATAATACAGCTTAAACAAAATTTATTTCTTATTTAAAAATATTATTAAATGAGCTCAGTGAATTTAAATACTATCTGAATATATTTGCGGATCATTAAAATTACGTCACGGCTCACCGATTGCCGACCGCTGATCTAAATCGTAAAGAACAATGTAAAATACGAGTGGCGAAAGAAACTCATAAAATAGTGTTCCTGTTTTCTTGTGAAGAATATGGAAATAAAACAAATAATAAGATCTTAAGATAGGAATGTACGAAATACACTACACCCAACCATCGCACGAAAATATTTTCCTGTCGCGACAAGAAAACATCTTTTACATAAACATATATGTTTATATTTCTACAAGAAAATAATTTTATCATGTTTTGGTACACTGTTCGGATTAAATTTAATGTTAACTGCAACTTCCCTCGTTGATATGTTATCTTTTGTTGTGCAAAGATCTTAATTTGTCGTAAACTCATTTGTTGCTATAATCACGTAATTTGCCTTGCTGAATACATATTTTGTCGTTCAACGTTTGCCGTTTTCAGTACATATTTATTGTGCCATTATTATTTTCCCATTTTTCTCTTTTTGGGGTCGTAAAAGTTCCTTCCATTTGCACTCATAAAAAAAAAAAAAAATTTGATTTAACTGCTTTTGTTAATGCTACTCAATTAGTATGTGTTTTTTTACACCCTAGTGTATTACGTGCCCAGGTTGTATTTCTGTCAGCGTCAGGTGTCTTACAAATGCGTCAATAATGACTAATTATTGTCGTAATCGCGCTATCAAGAATTCCATAATCGTTTTTATGAACACTATCCAACTGATATATGCGATAAATTGTTCGTTCATATTGTGATAATTGTAATACATGACTTTATTATCACATATTGATAACAATTTTTCAACTAATAGAATGCAACCCGCTGCGCATAGATGTATTTCATATTGTATCGTTTTATTTTATTGATATGCAAAATTATTTTAATGTATTCTACAACTTGTTGACTACTATAATGTATTGTACATTCCAATCATAGGTTTTTCTTGTTTATTTAAATTTTATTGTTGGGTTTAAAATTGCAAATTTAATTAAGATTGTACCATTAACCTTTAGAGAGTTATATAATTTGTTTAAATATGAAGGATTTCAAAAATGCACAAAATTGAGCCCTGATAAAAAAATATAAACACAGAATTATTTATAGAATTAAAGTTTAAATGCCGTGGGATTGTGTTTGATTAAATGTTGAAGTATTAAATATATTTGAGGAGATTCACAAGTAGTTTTTTGAGCGTGTACGACCCACCAAATTTTATAATTGTTTCATTTCAATATATTTAGAACCAGGCGCGTACCCAGAGGGGTTCACGAACTTGTCCCTCCTCCCAATACCAAAAAAAAAAAAACGTTTTTCTTGTAACTGATGGTGTAACTGTTGTAAATGACGATCGACAAACAGGATGACATGATTTTGTCTGGGGTTCAAAATGTTACACTGAAACTGCTGCGAATAGATATTTTAATGATTTGTCAGAGATGCAGCAAGGAGCAACTAAAGTTCGGCAGCGAGCTAGATTAATCCGTATATTGGCCAAACATAGGGTGACCATTTTCTTGGAGAAGGCAATGCGGGACGGAGCAAAAAAAAGGTCGTCACTTCCGAAATATAAGTGAAGAGCAAACAAAAAAAGGTCCTCACCTCCCAAATATAAGTAAAGATCAAAAAAAAAAGGTCTTCACCTCCCAAATATAAGTACAGAGCAAAATTCGACCCTGGGGACACCAAATCAAAATGCGGGACGAATGGTCACCCTAGCCAAACATGGATAATGATATCGAAAATATTGCTAGAAGCTGAATTAAATGTACTGAGAAACTGCCTTCATTACCTAGAGAGCCCTTAAGTTACCACGCTGCAGCTTCGCGACCTTTCGAACAAATATGTGTTGATTTAGGGCAAGTAAGAGATCGAGATTTTCTTATTTTAGTGGATCAGTTTAGTTGGTAGAAACTGAAATAGTAGAGCATGCGGTCGTTTTACCATTTCACAACACAAACACGACTAGCGCGAAATTAATTAAAGCTTTACAAGAATTCTTTAGAATCGTTGGAGTACCAATTAAATTATGATCTGATAATGAACGGCAATTCACATCAGTAGAGATGAAAATATTTTTGAAGAATTTGGGGTGTAGATTCAGACTCATCGCCCTGTTTTTCACAATCTAATAGTCAAGCAGAAGCAGCAGTGAGTCCATGAAGAAATTAATTGAAGGTGCTTGGACCGCAGGATCATTCGATAAGAATAAATTCTCAAAACCCTTACTGATATTTCCAAATGCGCCCCGTGTAGGTGGAATGTGCCCCGCTCAGGCCGTTTTTGGAAGTCCTCTGCGAGATTGCTTACCAACACATCGACGGTCATTCGCTCTAGAATAGAAAAGCCTCCGATGTATTAGAAAAAAGAGCGAGGCGAGCGAAGAACAGCATTACAGATATAGCAACTAAAATGCTTACGAGTTATTTGAGTTTAAAATATGATATCACTTCTTGTTCCAGCACTGCAAAACGAAATGTTGGGCTACACCAGGGGTTATTTCTACGTCGCCGTATACCGGTGGTGCCATTTTCGGGAATATCCACGAGTGGAGGTACTACGAACGTGAAAAGAAATCAGCGTCAGAGGCAAACAATATAAATGAGACATTACAAGAGACGAATGATGAAAGAAGTATCCGAAGCTAAAATACTGGGAAAACAAGCCACAAATGTATCAGAAAAGAAGAAGAGTATTATAGAAGACCTTCGAAGATTTTCTAGAACTTCGAAGCCCGTACGGAGATACCCTGCGCCAGAAGATATACAAGGAAAGAAAACTAAATAAAGAAAAAGAAAAAACATGCAATGAAGTAAGCTATGGATGATTACCATTGAAAGAAACGGGCGGTGACACTTGAGGTCTGTTCGTTTGTCTGCTTAGATCACATTAGAGCAATTCTAGCAACATTTTAGGCGTTCGTTTGTGTAAGAATAGTTGATATAATAGTGTTCGTTGGTCCAGAGCAACTTACGCTAGATCACGTCGAGCAAGCTCGATCTCAAGAGGTGGAGCAAGTAGAGTAGAGCAAGAAATATAACCTCTAAATAAAGAAGTTTTTTGACAAGTGTTATTATAACCATACCAAATACTTATCATTAAAGGTTTTTATGCAATATTCTAAAGAATTATTACATTTTAGATGGATCTGGTTAGTGAACAAATAAAAAAATAATCAATAAATACAAAAAATATACTGGTCTTCTTTTTAGATAGTATTCGTACGAAATTTCAGTAGAAAATGTTTAGTTGGAGAACAACGCATTAACAAAAATAACCGACAATATTTTTTCTTTGACAAATATCCGTTCGTTTGTGAAGATCGGACAGCACAGCTCAAACTTGCTCTTGCAGGCACATGAGGTGCGTTCGGCATAAGCTAATAATCTACACTTTCTGCATAATTTACACATTTACACAAGAATCTTGTGTAAATTATGCAGAATGTGTAGATTATTAGCTTATGCCGAACACACCTATGATCATGATCTAACTGCTTGACTTAAGCAATCTAGATAACACAAACGAACATACCTTTGGTTAGAAGAAAATAGAAGTTAGAGAAAAAGGATGTCAGTTTTAGAATCATGTCATTGTAATAAAGTTATATCAACATGGTGTTAGTTATTTTGTATAAGGCCTGTTTTTACAATCAATGTATAAACATCGGATAACTCAATTCCTGGTATAAAGTCAAAAAAAGCTCGGATAGGAAAAACATCGGAATAAACCCCAGAATATCTTATGCGGCCAACAGAACTTCAGATAAGTGACAGTATAAGTTATTCCCTCACTCTGATTGGTAAATAAATATTTTTTGCCCGGCAACGGTGAAAAATTTAATTTGATATATGATATCTGTCACATTATAACATTTTGTTTGCATTTTGCATTATAAGCATATAGTGATCAGCTCACTTGCTTTGAAAGTGTAGGATTGTGAGATCGATCCCAGTACGGGCAAAAAGATCTTTAAAAAAATATCTTGGCTGTTGTAACCGTAGGCTCACTTAGCGTTCTTTACAATGTGAACCTGTGCCTCTAAATTAATATTCGGGAATATGGGCCATGCTTCATAGGGCAGGAAACGCCCGCAGTCATGGCTACTGTAAAAAGTAATCTTTTGGTAATGTCAGAGCGCGCTAGTTGCTACCTGAATATCTCTAAAATCTATGCATCACAGCATTTGAAAGAATAATTAATAATAGTACAGTAGTCCCTCGTCAGCCGCCTATTTTTTCAGCAATTTTGGTTATATGCGGTTATGAAATTATAATTTTATGTATTTTTTAATAACGAAGCAACGAACAGTAGAAGCCGAATGGCTACCGCAGGAATGTGCTTTTAGCAATTTGAGCGCCTCACATTTGATTAGCCACTATCACCCTTTTCACGCTATGTATTCATAATGCATTTTTATGTATATTCATATAGGCTATTCCAAACGTTTAGACGGAACTAACTGGAATTTTCATTTTTGTAAGTTGTCATGGTCTCACTTGTTATGGTTTGAGGTGGGCTTATCGTAACCAATCAAAAGCCTCACTTAATCGGTAAAAGTTACTAGAATTGAAAATCTAGTTCCGCCTAAACCAAAGAAACAAGCTATATGTATATGACAGCGGTTTCCAACCTGTGCTCCGCGTGCACTTCTCAGGGGCTCCGCAGCCGTTCCAGAAATAAAATAAAACAAATTCCATAAAAACAAAAGAATTAGAAATAAAAACAGAATCAATATAAGAAAACTGGAAATTTCATTCTGAAAGAAAATTGGCCAATTGGATTGGTTTATGACTATGAGTAGCTGGAATGTGATCGGCGAGATGCATTTTTGTTTGAATAATCTGGGTGTATTTTGATCATTTGCTTAATTTTGTAAAAATCTGTCTATATATCAATAAGTGAGCTGTGAAAGAGAAAAGTGAATTTATATTAACTAAAAAATCTACCCCCTCCCCCGTAAAATTACTTCTAAACACCATTAATTTGTAAGACATAGGGTCGACCTAAGGGCTCCGCCATAGATATTGATTCTAAAAAGGGCTCAGCAAGTAAAAAATGTTGGTATACACTGGTATATGATTAATCTTATTATCTGTGGTTTGCCTCTACACAGCACGTTGGTGGAACGTAACCTCCGCGGATAACTGGATATAAGTATGAATCACAATAAAATTTCGACATCGTCTCGCAATATTTTCCCAAACATGCCCAAACGATATTGTTACTAGCAATGTCAGTTTATAATTATTACTAATCTGCTATGTCAATTTATGTGTCGAACAATACCAACTTTATTTTATTTACATTAAAACCATGTACACTATTCGAGAATAAACCAGTGGCGAAGGGAAACCTCCGCTAGACTTGCCATCCCAAAAAAAAAAATAAATAAAAAAAAAAAAAAAAATTAATTTTTTTTTTTTTAAATATTTAGATAAATCTTCATAAATACATCAAATTATGTTCTATACAAATTTTTGTCCAAGGCTTCGTTTACTTGTTACGAATTAATTATCATGACCATGGAAACGTTACATATAAATATGAAAAAATTGAGACTTTTAAATTTTAAATAATTTTACAAAAAAAAATCAAAATTTTTCGTTTTATCGAAAAACGTCTCAAATAAAAGTTATTAGTTATTGCATTTATAGTAACTTTTGTTCAATAAATTTTTTCGAAATATTTTTCTGTTGCTAAATATTCGCTAAAATCTTAAAATCGACACGAGTAAACTCCCATTTCTATTCAAACGATCTTTATAAAAAACAATAGGGTTCTTCCCATTTAATAGGAGAATTTTTTAGTACCAAAATGAATTCTCTAAGTTGAACCGTTCTTGAGTTATCGTGTATACATACAGACACACACACAGACACACACACACACACACACACACACAGACACACACATATACGGATGGCACTTCGAAAATAGGTTTTTTGGATTCCCTGGACCATGAAACGTAGTCATCAGTCAAAATCTCGACATCGAAAATTTTCGCGATTACAATACTTTTTTTTTAATTTAATTTAATTTAATGGCCTTTGCTGCTTTGGCAATTAGCCAGGACAATTTTTATTTAAGAAAATTTCCATGCCATAACTGGTATTTGAACCCGAGTCCTCATGGTCTAGAAGCCAGTGCATCGCTACACTAACCACTACGCCATGGTGACCGACGATTACAATACTTGCCCCTTATATATTAGGGTCGGGCAAGTAAAAAGATATATGTATGTATATTCTAATAATTATTTTTTTCGAAATTTCTGGAGAATTCTCAAGAAAATAAGTCTAATTTTTCATTTCTCGAGAAATGAAAAATGTCGAGAAATCAGAAACACTAGATTGTGACACCAAAAGTCCTAACAGTGAAAATAATAAAATATTTTCAGTTTTCTTGTTGAATAAATTTAAATATTTTTATTAGATTTTCCACTGATTTATTTTTTTATTGAAATTTATAAAGAAAACAACATTTACTGGAACTAGTTTGTTTTGCGATCTGTAATTGTTCGAACGTAGTTACTCACTGATTAATATTCATGGATTAATTGAATGATTTTTACTATCATATCGTGTGTGGATGCTCGGAAAGCACGTGGCTATGTTCTTTCAAGAAGCATGCGCTCTTTGATACCCTACAATGTTTATATATCCTTCTACCAGATATATTTCGATATTTCATGTTGGTGTTTGAAGTGAAGTTTTTTTTATTTATTTCTTTTACCCGGTAAGATTTTTGTTTATTTTTATTATAAATATGAAGAATACCTATTTTTAAACATCTTTATTTAGTGTTTTGAATTAGTTTATGTTAGAAAATTTGTGGTTTTTATATTGTAATGTGGGGAAAATCCTGGACAGTTTTTTTATAGTGAGCAATGAATGAACAGATTAAGTGCTAAATGCAATTTTGTTTATCTTGCCAATTCAAAATTTATTGTCGCTCTTTAAATGAAACCTATGTATTTTAAAACACAGAAGGTTCAAACATTGTGTTTTGGTATCCTGGGACTCAACTTCATGAACTACAAAGATTCATTGATTTCTCAAAAAATTATGATTTTACTTTTATAGAACACTAGCTGGAGTACCAATACTTCGTACGGTTTTTGTTATGTCTATTTTTCCTATAACATAAATGATAAGAGAGATATTTCAGTTTCAAGTAGCACATAAAATAATCATTTATTTATTCTCCATTCTTTTGTTTATATTTTTGATGTTAAGTAAATAATAAGTGAGATACTTCGTTTGGTTTCATGACAACTGGGGCCGTAAGACAATTCGGGCCGTTCACAATTGGGGCTTTTCACAACTAGGGCCATAAACAACTGGGGCGATGGACAATTCGGGCCGTACACAATTGGGGCTTTTCGCAACTGGGGCCATTAACAACTGGGGCGATGGGCAATTCGGGCCGTACACAATTGGGGCTTTTGACAACTGGGGCCATAAGTATAAGAACTATAGTCTTGTTTTGTTTACTACTACACATGTTTACTACTACAATGAATTAATATTCTTATTAATATGAGGCAGCTATTTTTTTTATTTCTTTGACGACTTCGCGACCCATTAAAAATTTAACGCAACCTGATATTGGGTCGCGACCAAAAGATTAAGAAACGCTAAAGCTATGGGCAGAGCCGTATTTAGGCGCCCTTGGCAAATAAAAACAAGGTTCTCGCCTTCAAATCCAAATGACAAGCAAAAAAAAGGTCCTCACTTCCCAAAATTCAAGTGACGAGCAAAAAAAAAGGTCTTCACCTCCCAAAATCCAAGTGACGAGCAAAAAAAAAGTCCTTACCTCCCAAAATCTAAGTTATGAGGAAAAAAAAGGTCGTCGCCTTTGCAATGGCGCCCCTTAGTCAAGCCCGTCAGCGTCCTTTTTCTTAGTGCGCCCAGGGCCATCGCCCCCTCCGCCCCGCCCCCACTACTGCGGCTCTGGTAGAACCCAAATATGAGAACGAAAAAATTTTAAAAAAAAAGTTTATAGCCTCCAATTTTAATAATATAGATTACAGAAAAGTTTAACAACAATATTTTAAAAAGTGTTCAGTCTTCTGAAGTGTTATAATTTTGGAACTATAAGAAATTTTAGGATGTTACGGCTAACTTTTTTTTTTTTTAATGAAATGTATAATGTTTTGCGTAGCGCTAAACTCTGAAATTTGAAGTCCGCATTTATACTTTGACGGTCTCAAACCAAACCTAACCGAGTGTGTCACTCATACATAGTATTAGTGGGTAAACAAGTGTGAGTCACATATGGACATCAAGCACTCAACTTGTTAAATGTTTTGTTTTATGTGAAAAACGGGAATTATCGGTTTTCGTCGGGCCCTATTGCTGCCAGGCAGCGCCCCGGAAATAAAATGGGGCCCCAGAAAGAGGAAAGAAAGGAAAAATAACGAAAATAAAAAATAATTGGAATATTTTCTTTTCTTTATTATTATAATGATATTGTTTTTATTGTCACATGGGGCCCCAGAAAGGGGAAAGAAAGAAAAAATATCCAAGTTAAAAAATAAATAGAATATTTTCTTTTCTTTAATATTATTATGATATGGTTATCTTTTTTTTTCATGTAAAATGAACGCTTTTATTTTAACGCTTTTTATTTTCCTAATTTTTTATGACAAAAAAAAATACCAATACTTTATTTTATTCATTTGTTCGTTTTTCTATAAGAGGTCACATATAATCTATTTACGATGTTTCTTCATACAAGTAGACCATGATATTTTTTTAGATTACATAAAATTCGACATTAAAGAATAATAAATTCTTCCAATCTTATTTGTAGATTTTTTTACGTACACTCTAGTAGTCTAATGCAGCGGTACTTAACCGGGGGGGTCCTGAAAACACCTTAGGGGGTCCCGAAATTAAAAGAAAAAAAATAATTTTTACATTTTTGCTTTTAAAATTACAATAAACTTAATTATTAAACAATAAATTATTAAGAACATATAAAATATTATTTCAAAAAATTTCATGGGGCGTCCAGAAAATATTTTAGGGTAGTTGGGGGGTCCCGAGTATAAAAAGGTTAAGAACCGCTGGTCTAATGCACATAAAATGTCTAGTGTACAATTCAGTTTTTTAAAAAGTCTGTTCAATGACAAATTAACCAATAAACAGTCAACTTATTTATATATTTCTTTCTCTCATACTTGCAAGTTATATGCGAAACAGAAATATATAAATAAGGTGACTGTTGATTCGTTCATTTGTCATTGAACATTCATGAAAATTTGCTCATTTATACAACAGCCGGCTCTACTCTGGTCAAATGGAACTTACATCAATTACCTATGATTTTGAGTGGAGATTTTAATGTGGATTTCTCAAAAGAAAAATATGGAACTACAATAGACGGAATTTTCCTTAGATATTTAAACAGATTTCAATTAAAATTATTTATCACATATTTCAGTTACCACAAACCCATTGTTTCATTCTTAGATGATACTATTGAAAGAGATATTGATTTACAAAATCAAGAACAACAAGATTCAGCAGAATAATTTACACATTTTATAAGTACAGTAATACCCCGAAGTTACGCGACAGGTGGGTCCGACGAAAATCGCTTAAATCGAATTCGCGTAAGTCTGTACCCCGACTTACGCGAACTTTGCATATAAATACATATAAATTTTGTTTAATTGGGACCAAGGACTAACAAAAACATTAGTTTAGAAGAATAATATTTAATAAAATTCCAGTTCTTTATACATATTAACACAATATATTAAAAAAATAAGTGAATTACGTAAAAAAGTTATTTCACGTAGAAGATCTTTGTAGTAAATCAATAATTTTTTCATTCCTTGCTTTGTAGCTATAACGCGTGCTTTATTGGAGTTTACGTTTCTAAAAGTCCTTTTCAATTGACCTGAGACCTTCTGTCATTCTGCTATCAAAATCCTTGATAGCAGAATGACAGAAGTTTGAAGTTAAGTTTACATTCCAAAGATATCGTTTTCCTTTTCTTACTAGGTCCAGGAGAATAAGATTTACTTCGTTTGGACGACATATTTATTTAAGGGTTTTGTTATACGTTATAACAAAACAATATTAACTTTCGTCGATCGTAGAATCGTAATCGTGCACATAGAGTTCGCGCAAAACGCTTTCAATACGTATCACAGCTAGAGATGCACTGAAGATAGTGGGTGGCAGTGTTGTCAAACGAAAAAATCAAAAACCGCGTAACTCCGAGTTCGCGTAAGTCGGGGTATTACTGTACAGTTATAAGTGCCTATATTGTAGAGCTAATGAGTATACGAATGAAAATACATTATTTTATCTATATACATGTATATACCAGGTCTACAAGTATGAAATGCGGATTTTTTTCAAACTTGCCGCGCAAACT
The DNA here is from genome assembly GCA_963971575.1 of Liopterus haemorrhoidalis. NCBI lineage: Eukaryota > Metazoa > Arthropoda > Insecta > Coleoptera > Dytiscidae > Liopterus > Liopterus haemorrhoidalis. Next base: position 26,774,331 of record OZ020613.1, read on the forward strand.
GAGTGTATAGTTCAAAGTTTCAACACATATGGCGTTTTGTTAAGTTATCATTAAGTGTCAAATGCGTATAGGTTATAATTTGAGAAGTGATCATATAGTTTTGTTTAACTGTGTTAAAAATGTCAAATTTTGTGCCAAATAAAGAGCATTCGCGGACAGTACTACTGTTTTGTTTTCATTTGAAAAAAACTGCTGCTGAATCATACCGACTGCTTCGAGAAGCTTATCGTGAATATGCTCCATCGCAAGATACGTGTGAATGATGGTTTCGGTGTTTCAAAAGTGGTGACTTTGATCTTACAGACAAAGAACATGGAAAACCTCCAAAAAATATGAAGATACAAAATTGGAAACATTGCTACAGGAAGACGATAGTCAATCACAAAAACAACTAGCAGAGCAGTTAGGCGTTAGTCAACAAGCTGTTTCCAATCGCCTACGAGAGATGGGTAAGATCCAGAAAGTCGGCAGATGGGTTCCACATGCATTGAATGAGAGGCAGATGGAAAAACGCAAAAACACTTGTGAAATTTTGCTTGCACGATTCAAAAGAAAGTTTTTTTTGCATCGTATCATTACTGGCGATGAAAAATGGATTTATTTTGAAAATCCCAAACGCAAAAAACCATGGGTGAACCCAGGCTCACCATCCACATCAACTGCAAGACCGAATCGCTTTGGCAAAAAGACAATGCTCTGTACTTGGTGGGACCAAAAGGGTGTGGTCTATTATGAATTGTTAAAACCTGGTGAAACAGTTAATACCCAACGCTACCAACAACAACTGATCGTATTAAACCATTCGCTGCTCATAAAACGACCAGAATACGAAAGAAGACAGCACAAGGTAATCTTTCTTCACGATAACTCTCCATCACATAAGGCAAAAGCAATTTGCAATACATTGGAGGCACTCAAGTGGGAAGTGCTACCCCATGCCGCTTACTCACCAGACTTGGCCCCTTCAGATTACCACTTGTTCGCATCGATGGGTCACGCACTTGCCGAGCAGCACTTTGGTTCATATAAAAATGTGAAAGAATGGCTAGATGAATGGTTTGCGGGGAAAGGGGAAGAGTTCTACTGACGAGGTATTCACAAATTGCCTGAAAGATGGGGAAAATGTATAACTTGTAATGGAGCATACTTTGAATTAATAAACTTTTACTGTTCATTTGAGTTTAATGTGTTTTATTAAAAAAAAAAAAAAATCCGCATTTCATACTTGTAGACCTGGTAATATTAATTTATGTCTTATTCCATATTCGTTCTGTAATATCCATAATAATATTAATATCATTTATATAAATTTTTATTTTTAGCTATATATATTAATTGAAATTGATTCGATCGTGCGGTCTTAAGCACACAAATATTTGTTTATTTAATTATTTTTTTTTTACCTTTTCGTGGCATTTGTGAATCATGTTCTCCGAAATTTTCTTTTACAGTGGACCCCCTATTAGTCATTGTTGTCGGTATATATTACTCAAAAGGAAGTGTTATCTATTGTAGGAAATTGCTGATTTGGTTAAAAATAAAAATTATTTAAAATTAAAATATATATCATTTTTAGTTTAACTAAGATATCAGGATTACCTCATCAGCTTACGTATTTGGATTATCTCTGAGTGGTATATATCGAGAATATAATATCTGAAGTTTAAGGAATTAGTTGTAAATAGTGGCGATAGGTTTAACTCAGTTTTATTGGAGCATTAAAAATGTAAGTTTTTATAAGAAACTAAGAGAAAGTAATATCTGTTATGTGATCGGTTTTAATATTGGTTTACAGAGCGTCTGCAAAAATACGAATGTACAGGACCGGTGTTATAATTAGGCGAGTATAGGCCAGTGTTTCCCAACCGCCGGTCCGCAGAATTATTTTTATGTGCAAGTTTATAAAACAGGAAAATTATGTTTATTTATAAAATACAATAATAATTAATTTCAACAATAAACGATACATACATCAAAATCTTGATGTTAGTGATACATTTTATTACCTTTAGTCTGGAAAGGGTTAAAATGAAACGTTGTAATCAGTGCAGTAAAAAATATAAAATTTTTACGATACACATTACTTTCTAAACATGCCGGTTCGCGAATTTTTTCTAGGTCGCTTGCCGCTCCGCTATGAAAAAAAGGTTGGGAAACGCTGGTCTAGACAACCGCCTAGTGGCGCCATGTGTTGAGGGTGCCGGAAGGCCAAATTAGGACTTTTATGTAAAAAAAGAAGGTCCTTACCTCCCAAAATCAAAAGTGATGAGCAAAAAAAAAATGTCCTCACCATTCAAAATCCAAGTGATGAGCAAAAAAAAGGGTCCTCCACCATAATTTGCGCCCCCTACAATAGGCGTCAGCACCCCTTTCCATAGTGAAAGTAAAATCCCATTTATTTATTTTTTTGTCTTCAAAATATAGAAAAATGTATTAAAATTTTTGACATATGTCATTCATTTCCATGGTTTCACCTGAAACATGAAATAATTCAAGCAAAGCCCCTTGCCGACCGGCGTAGCGAAGTGGTAACACATGTGCTTTGCGTTGCGAAGGTCTCGGGTTCAAATCCCGTTCAGGCACGGAAATTTTCTCAAATTAAAATTGTCCTGGCTAATTGCCACAGCAGCAAAGGCCATTAAATAAAAAAAAAAAAGCAAAACCCCTTTTCGTGACAACCTAAAAGAACGATATTTTCATTCAGTTCCGCCTAATCGTTTGGAATAGCCTTTAGTTGAATTATACAACTGAAAAGTTTTTTTTTTTTTTTTTTTAACTATTACTACTTGTATTTTGGGAGTGAATGTCCTTTTTTCAGATCATCACTTATATTTTAAAAGTGAGGACCTTTTTTTTAGGTCTCACTTGAATTTAGGAAGTGAAGACCTTTTTTAGGTCAACATATGAGTTTTAGAAAATAAAGAGCACTTGTAATTTCCCGATTCCCCTAACCTTATAAAACTATTTTGTTTTCTGACCCCCCCCCCCCAAATTCATCGGTGCGCGCCTGCAGACAAAAATTGTTTTTTTGCGAATATTGTCTTATAATCATCTGGAACGTGTAGAATCCAGATATGAGGCCGAAATAATTAAATAACATATATGGCCTCCAATTTTATTAATATAGTTATTTAAATGTTATCAAAAGAATCGTTCATGTGTCGTAAATTTTATGAAGCATGTTACATAGTAAAGTCCTTGTGTAAAATTATCAAACAGTGCAAAATATGCAGTAGGTGTAGTTTATTGTTATGATTTTTCTATGTCTGACCTCGAAAATAAATCGTAAAATATTAATTAGACAAATATACGCATTTCAAAATTGGTACTATTGAGACGTTTGCACATTGTAGTATGCTACAACGAACGTAATTCGTTCTATAGGGGAAAAATTTTAAGATCGTAGCGCCACGCGGATTTTTTTGAAACCATTCTAAATCAGATACCACTTGACATTTACTAGTAAATAATAGCGAAAAGTGTATCAAAAAACGACAAAAAATAAATAATTGTTTGGAATTTTCTGATTTTGTGAAGTGACATTACTTGTAAACATCTAAAATACTACATTTTGTGATCTGGTTTTAAGTTATGGCGGTTTTCCATTGTCGATTATTTTAACTATATTGGGGGAAATAATAATTCCCGTGTTGTTTACCAAGAGGTAGAAATCTACAATGCTGGGCATATAATATTGTGTGGAGTCACTGAAAAAAACAGAGAGTTCATAAAGATTTATGCATTATGCCTACAAACTTGTGCATTACAAACCCACACACAATAACAGGAATTTTCAAGATATGCGATAATAAATACAAAATTGAAAATATTTTTTGTAGTCACTATCATTAAAATGTAATGAGCAAACTTTGATATAAGGGCTCACTTTTTTTTCCAATTTTTAAATTGTTTATCTAAACATCGCGTCGATTCCTAACCTCTTACTTTCCCAATTTTGTTTCGAACCGTACGGTGTCTGATATTAGTGGAAACAAATGAAACGATATTCCCGGGTTTCTTCTTTGCAATGAATTGCACATAGGCACACAACAATATGTATTATACATTTTTCAATGATTTTAATAAAACTTTAAAAACAAACTTCATACAAAACCAATACACAAAACGAAATGTTATCTGATGTACACAAGTTCATGAAACGCTCACCAGATGGTAGGGTGCTTAGCTGCAAATCCCTATAGTCCGTTCAAAGGTGAGAATGCAGTATTGCTCTTATGGTAAATGGGAGCGGTGTTGCCAAATGTTGTAAAAGTGTCAAATGTGTCAATTATAATAATATGAAAAACCCGTATGATTTACAAAAATCATCTTTTATAAAACTCAAAATAACAGAGCAAAAACAAATGACCATTTGTAGAATACTGCGTCTTCACAGATCAGCGCGTTTTAGAGCTGGCAACGTCGACAAGCAAGAAAAAGATAGCGTCATTGTGTAAACCCATTAGAGAGTATGAAAAAGAACAACTCCATATGTCCTGTACTGCATACTCACCTTTGAACGGACTATAGATTATCGTTTGGTATAGCAAAGGTACATTTACCTTCAAATAAGGGCATCACAGTAAATAGAAGAAAACTTAACAACCAAAGATTAGCAGATGATGACATCCTGCTAGCAAAAACAAAAGAAGAATTAGAAGAGATGATACGGGCTATTCCAAACAATTAGGCAGAACTAACTGGAATTTTCATTTTTGTAAGTTGTCATTAGCTATTTTGTTATACAAGGTGTCTCAAAAGAAATTTTATATTTAGTGGATCGATTAAAAAAAAAGTAAGCCGTATATAGAAAAAATGTTTATTAATTATTAAAATAAACTTTTTGGGGATTTATTTCTTAAAAATAATATTATCTAAATGTAGACCCTCGCGTTCTCGGCACTCATTTAATCGAACAGTAAAATTACTTATGACGTCTCGGCAGGTGGACTCAGGGATGGCTGCCATTTCGTGACGGATATATTCTTTCAAATGCGCCAGTGAAGTCGGTTTATTGGCGTAAACTTTAGATTTAAGATAACCCCATAGGAAAAAGTCCATAGGGGTTAAATCTGGACTGCGTGGAGGCCAATTTATGTCACCTCTCCGGGAGATCAATTTGCCTGAGAAAATTTCACGAACACGTGGCAGAGACATATTGGACGTATGTGAAGTTACTCCGTCCTGTTGGAACCATGTTCTTTGGTTATAGCCAGGAAAGTTTTGCAGTTCAGGTACCAAGAAGTTGTCTAACATCTCCACATAACGCTATGAATTCACTGTAACTGCACGCCCCCTTTCGTCTTCAAAAAAGTAAGGGCCGATAATTCCTCGCGCCGACATCGCAGCCCATACGGTCACTTTAGGCGAATATAGGGGTTTCTGATGTTTGCGTTTCGGATTCGTTGCACTCCAGTAGCGGCAGTTCTGCTTATTTACGTGGCCATTAAGATGAAAATGAGCTTCATCCGAAAACAAAATGTTGGTAAACGTTGAAAATCGCTCAATCACCTGATTTACGAAATTAAGCCTCTGACTGAATGATGATCTATGCACATTTAAAGCACTTGCGCGCTTCTGAATTGAAAGGTTCGGGTCGTCACGAACAGACTGATTAACATTCTCAACGTTTTCTACCGTTCTTGATGACCTAGGTCGCCCGGATTTTGATTTATCCAGCGTTGTACCAGTCTCTTCAAACTTTTTAACCCAATGTCGAATGAGAGGAATGCTTGGCGCATCATTTAAGTGGCGAAAACCTCGAATACTGCAGAATTTTCTAAGCGCTACAGTCGCCGAATCACCGTTTTTGTAAAACTCTCGCACGCATAACGCGCGGTCTGCTCCCGAGAAACGCTCCATAGCGACTTAATTCCCAAGAGCCAGGCTACCGATTGACATAACCCCCGCGCCCCTCGGATACGTTGCGTTCACGCAGTAAGATAAATAAATATAAAATTTCTTTTGAGACACCTTGTACATAGAAGTTGGCTTCTCCTGAACAAAATGATCAAAAGCTTCATACAATCTGTAAAAATTACTAGATTTGAAAATCTACTTCCTCCTATACGTTTGGAATAGACTTTATTTGAGTTGAGAACACATTGCTCTGAAGTGCGTCTAGAAATAAACGAAAAGAAAACAAAAATCCTTATAAATGGCCCAAAAGAAGACATCCTACGCGACGAAAGAAGGATAAGTTGTGTCGACGAAGCAATTTACCTAGAACAGCTAATATCCTTCAAGAACTACCAGGAAAAAGAAATACATCAAAGAATATCCCTAGGATAGAAAAAGTTCTAGTCTATGGAAGGAAAATTCCAAGGCATTTTCAAGAACATAAAAAGAAAAACTTTTAATACCTGCGTAATTCTTGTATTTAACTATGGATGCCAGACATGGGCAACTACAAAGAACAAACTCAAAAACTTCAAACATGCCAAGGCAGAGAACTAGGTGGGAAGACGAATTCATAAATCAAAGAGGCTAACTATGAAAAGGGCTGCAATGGACAGAGATATGGAGATTAATAGGGTAGGCCCATGCCCAAAAATGGGCTTCGTGAGCAAACCACCTAAATAGATATAGATTATAAAAAGTATCATACGTAACTGTTTTTTTTTTTTTTTAAGAAATTGTATTAAAATAAATATGTAGCATACATAAGGGTGAAATAGGATTAACATAAATGTAATATGTAATACGAATAAAGCGCTATTATTATTATTATATTTATCTTGTAAACATGTTCGTTACATCCGATATTTATTAGCGTTTTTTTAGCCGCGTCTAGTATGGCGCGGCTCAAAAAGTTGCTGAAGTTTGAGATTAGTGGACGCTTTTCAAGACCTGACGAACCCCAAAATAATAATAATAAACTTTATTGACCTAGATACATATACATGTTTTAAGTCAGTCAACAAAAAAAAAAAAAATCATGATAAAATACAAAAAAATAAAGATAAAAATTGTCACATTTTAAAATTATAATTAAGAAACTCCTCTGTGGAATAAAACACATTTTCCACAAAGAATGATTTTAAAAAGGATTTGAATTTATTATATTCCAAATTTCTAAGGGTTGGCAGGAAATTTGTTCATAAATTTCACAGCAAAATAATTTGTACTATTCCTAGATTTGCCTAACCTCAGAAAGTTGGGATATATGTTAGTCTTGTTTCTTGTGTTGTAGCTATGTATATCGGCATAAGTTTGATTTTTTCTCTCCTTTTTGTGGAGGTATAGTAGACAATGGTACATATATATTGAAGGTACAGTCATTATTTTTAATATGTTAAATTGACTTCTACAGTCGGACCTGTAGGGCGTAGACGTTAGAAGTCTTATTGCACGCCTTTGCAGAGAAAACACTCTTGAGGCTGTTGAAGAATGGCCCCATGCTAAGATGGCGTACGAAATTTGAGAATGGAATAACGCATAGTACGTTGTCATTAAAACATCTTTTGATACAGCATTCATTAAAGTGCTCAGGAGAAACATGGTTGGGCACAGTCTACCAGTCAAAACTTTAAACTTACATGTCGAATCTTTATACGTACGAAATTACTCCGAGATTAAAATGTTCAGATTTTCCAACTTATATTTACTACAATCGTCACCGGCATATTCCACCTGAATATTTTCATCCAAATACGTCGCATATTTTTAATTCCTTACTAAAGTCAGGTTGGGTTCAATCCTTCTTTTAGAAATCAATAATAATCTTCCTCTAGACCAGCGATGGCGAACCTTTTTTCCCAGACGGGTCAAAATTGAATTTGAAATGTTGTAGATTCAAACCGCGGATCAAATATATAATGCGTAAATAAAAGTATGCCGCTTTAAGGCGTAAGTATTTATGTTAAATCTTTTACTAATCTCGTTAATTTACCTAAGCTAGCGGCGTTGTGTTTGACGTATATAATACACGTCAAATATATAACAGGTAATAGTTCTCTCGCTTGTATCATATCATCTCATATCATCTCGCATATTATCATATTTATCGATTTTCCTAATCTGTTTCGTGAATGCACTCGCCTAGACCCAACCTTTGTTATCTTAGAATCTCTCTTTAGAATTTTCAAAACTACAAAGATCTTTTGTACGATTCATTTTAAATCGTCATACGGGTCACTGTGTGACCCGCGGGTCATAGGTTCGCAATCACTGTTCTAAACATTACTCTTCTCAAAATTAGTTTTACGTTCATTATTCACATCCAATATCCATTTAACTGATGAATATAATTTAAAAATGTTACGATTGAAGTAACCAACACGTCTATACATGTTTTTATTATGAAAGGGATAAAATATGTAATTCCTAATGTTGAATCCCCTAAGAAAAGTGTTAAACTGGTATTAAGCGTTTACATGACTTTAACTTCGGGTGTTAAATCACTAATACACTATGCACAAGTGAATAACGTTAAACCTGGAGTTCGTTTAACCTTCAATTAAATCGAGAGTTATGACCGTTTATATGCAGACGTAAAGTAATGCGCTTTCCTAACTCTGAGAGTAAAAGTGCATGTAAACAAGGCAATATATGTTTTTCAGAGTAATCCGTTCCAGGCGAACGATTACCATCCAATACAACGATATAAATAAGAAAAATTTGATACGAAATGAGAAATAGAAGTTTAAAAATAATATAAAATTGTTTCATTTAACTTTTATACACTGTACGAGCCTTGTCCACTATCGTAATATTGTCCACGATAGGTAATATTTTATTTTCAATTAAACATTTTAGAGATTTACGATTAATATTTACAACTATTAAAGTAAATTAATAAGAAAACCAGTGGCGAAGGGAAACCTCCGTAAGGGAATAGTCCATAAACACTATTAACAATTTACTAGTGCTGTACCGAGTTCCATGTTTGACATTCCAGTTTATTTTTATTTTGTGTAGGTAAAATAATTTTTTTCTTCTTTTTTTTGCAATAATTTCAAACTTTTTATTCAATCATGTCGTCTTCAAGTAGCAATAAACAGGAACAACAAGATGCGAGTACTGATCTAAAATTGATTGCTAAAGAACTATGTTTTTATCCGGGATTTAAGGAAAATCTTAGGTTCCAAGAAATAAAAAAATTAAAGAAGTAGCTATTGCTAAAATACTTCTTAAATATCAAGGACTTTTTGGGAAGGAAATAAATGCAAATAAATTATTGAAAAAAACAAACAATATGAAAACTAGACTCAAGCAGAAAACACACTTTAAAAAAACGGGAATTAATCTTATTAAGTTGACGAAATGGGAGAACCGTATGTTTGCAGCGATGCAAGGTGACACTAACCCAACTATAAGTAACATTCTAGGTACTTATTCAACAAAACTTATTCACATTACAGTACTTCTTAACAAGTGAGTATATGAATATATAGATGCATGTTTTTCGAAGCATTTGCTTATAATTTAAAGTAAAAGATCTGTTTTATTCATAACCATTTGCTTCTTACTCATAAGTAGAAGGTTTTGCTTGCATTTTTATTCATATTGTTTTGGAGGATTTGCTTCATAATTTGCAAGTAAAAGCTTATGCGTATTTTTATTCATACGGCCCAATGTTTATGGGAGTGAATATAAAATACATTTTATTCAAGATTATTTTTTAAACTGATAAAAATAGTTTTTTTTTTTTTTTTATTGATACGTAAAAAAAAATTGCGCTTCTATTAATTCGGGGGGGGGGCAGAATCCATCCCCCTCCCCCCTCTGGAGGCGGCCATGGTATGATTATTACAAAATAAGGAATAAAATGTTCTTCTAAATTATAGTAGAAAATAAATTTCTAATACAAATAAAAGCATTTCAAAATTTATCACTCGGAACTGAACCGAAAACCGTTATTTTTGCCGGAACAAAAACCGGAACCGAACCGATATTTATTTTTTTAATTGAACCGGAACAAAAACCGAAACGAAAAAAATAACGGTTCGAAGCCCTGCATTGTTCAAAGAATATAAATATTTTTATTATTATTATTTCAATTAATTATTTTATTATTAAGTAAAAAAAAAATTTTAATATTTAGATAAATCTTCAAAAATACATCAAATTATGTTCTATACAAATTTTTGTCCAAGATTTACTTGATTCACTAGTTACGACCATGGAAACGTTACATATAAGTATGAAAAAATTGAGACTTGGAAAAATTTTAAATAATTTTACAAAAAAATTTCATTAATTTTTCGTTTTGTCAAAAAACGTCTCAAATAAAAGTTATTAGTAATTGCATTTATAGTAACTTTTGTTCAATAATTTTTTTCGAAATATTTTTCTGTTCCTAAATATTCGCAAAAATCTTAAAATCTTAAAAAGTTGTGTGCATAAATGCATCAATGTTGGGTAAATTATCAGTCTGAGCCCTAACAAAATCTTTATCTGCCATTTTAACAATAAATGCGTGAAAAATTGTTTAAAAACAAATACAAAACTCTCGAACAATACAATATACACACGTAAAGATTATGTTGTATCTGTATCTGTGACGTCAAACCCCAGTCGTTTGACGTCATACTCAGTCGTATTTACTCGGCAACCTTCGCGCCGTGGTCGGCTTATTTCAATTTTACAATATTTTAATTAAAAAATTTGGCTATAATATTAATTAAAATGTGATTTTTATTTTGTTAGGTGACATAACTAACATTAACGTATCAAAAAATGTAGTTTTAAGGAAATATAAATTTGATGCGTATCCCCTATTATAGTTTTTATGTGAAATATAAAGTTAATTAATGTAAATATGTAGATTTAAACCGAAAGGTATATAAATAAAGTATTATCTATCTATAATATGATGTAGGATGAATATTAATAAAATTACATTTAAATAACAATTTGATAAATTATCATTATTGTCCTTATTTTTATTTATTGTGCGTCTATAAAATACAAGTGGTTAGGTATGTATTGCATGGGGAGAACTATTCCAGGAAAGACGGTAAATATTTTGCGGCCTTATTACTGTCTTCGAAATTAAAATTGGCCTTCCATGGTAAAAAGGTTCCCCACGCCTGGTTTAACCTATGAACAGACTGCTCTAATAAAAAACATAAACAAACGAAAAAATAAACCAAACTTCTATAATATATTTCTATAAATAACCACTATTTCTATAATAAAATCATAATAATCTTACGTATATGAAAAGCATCGTGACAAGTCATTCGCATGCGGGTGCTACATCGACTTATAGTATTTCTCTGCATCCGTTTTAGCGCCCTGATTTTATTGATAATAACTATTAGTTGTAGAACCCCATTTATTATTCATTATCATTATCAGAATTTTTCTTTTTGCAGTTTTCGTAATGAGCAAGACCAAGTTAGAGTTAGTTCGCTACAGTGGTGTTCCTAGTTTCGGACCTAGGAAGAAGCGGCCCAAGGCATCGAAGGTCAAGAGTTGTAACTCTCCACAACGTGGCATTTTACCAACTACACATCGGCTGATGCTGCCTGATGATACACAGTTGTTGGATAACCAAGTTGCTGGGCATATGTATGAACATGGAAAATCTATAGGTAAATATGTTAGGTGTCTAGGGGCGCAAAAAATCACTAGGTGCCTGATTAGCCAAAACATCATTAGGTGCCTAAGTAGCCACAAAATCATTTGAACACTATGTACTTCAAAATTATCGGTTATGTTGATACCTACAAATATCATTAGGTGTCTACGTATCCTACAAAATCGTTAGGTGCCTAGGTACCTCAAAAATCAATGTCTAAGTACGCCAAAAAATCATTGGGCGTGTAGGTACTAGAGATGGGTCGTTCATGAACGAACCGACTCAGTACAGTGACCGAAGTGACACGGTTCACTAAATTGAAATGAGCCGGCTCACGGCTCACTGCATAGTTTCAAGGATACGATTGATCGGGCGAAGGTGAGCAGTGACCGAAGTGATCCGGATCAGAATCGATGTCATGTTGAACTTGATATATCATGTTATACTTGATATATAATGTATTATCATAAAGTGTATTTTGTCATCAATTTGTAGGGCAGTCTATTTGAAACTAATAAGCTTAAGTGGGAAACAGAATGCAACGAGTTTGACGGCGCGTTGACGCCTTTGGACGGCGCAAACTGTCAGCGCAAAGTTAAAAGCAAGGCTGTACTACGCAAGTGCACAGAATGAACAACGTCCTACGGCGTTCGAACGCGGTTGATACTGAATGTTCGTCAACTTCCAACTTTTGACGCCGTTGAACGTTGACGCAGAACACCTAACCTCAGTTTTTAATGAATGGTAAAGTGTTTGTCCGTATACATAACTTGCATACAACATAAATAACATCACACACAAGTCTTCATTATCCATTATACTTTTAATAAAAGAAAGCGCACGTATAAACACAGATATAGGTTGTCACGTGACACTTGACGGCGTTAAAAATGATTGCATTGTGGGCAGGCGAAAATTCAACGGCGTTCTCAGCAACGCCGTCGCAAATGACGGCGCGCTGACGGCGTAGCGCGCTGTGCATTCTGTTCCAGGCTTAAGTCTGTACTTTCTTACAACCATACTATATAAAAATATTAAAAATATTGCCCAAATCCCAGATGTCCGATTTATACGGGCAATAAACAACGCCATAAACTTAACACATATGGTTTAAAATACAGTAGCTACATAAAGTGAATTGTTTGTTTACTATTAACCCGGCAAAAATGTTAGATAATTCACTTCTATATATTTTTATTTATTTAACTTGTTATATAATGCATGACAACAACCGTATTGAACGAACGACCGACAACTGACCGACCTGTGACTCGCGAACATGTTAACAGTTTATATAATGCAAGAGCCAGCTTCGCTGACCGACGTTCTACCTACATATTGTAAACCAACAACCGTATTGAACGAACGACCGACAACTGACCGACCTGTGTCTCGGGAACATGTTTACTTAGCCGGATCAATGAGCTGACTCAGCAAACTGAACGACCTCCACTGAGGTTCCGCAAACTGAGCCGAAATTCCCATCTCTAGTAGGTACCTCAAACATTATTAGAAGTCCAAGAAAATTATTAGGATTCTACGTAATTAAGTGCTTAGGTGCTCCAAAAATTCAGCAAACATTGGATTTCCAAAAATTCATTCAAAAACTAAATTCGTTGCCTAAAAATCCCAAAAATCATTAGATGTCTAAAATAAATAATAGGTTCCCAATGCCTAGATAGCTGTATAAGTACATACAAGGTAAGTGCTCAGATTCTAAACGTCAGTTTGACGATTCGATCGGTCCCATTATCCCTGCATAAACAGGTACTCATTTTAAGTACTAAATACTTGAGGCTGAGTCAACCCCAAAGCTAACCGCACAATATCGTATGATAAAAATTCGAATCTGCGTCATTCGTGGGCTCCGTAGCAGCGACGGTAAAAGGCAGGGGCGACAGGGGCAGAGGTCCAGGGCGCCAGCTTTTAGGGGCGCCAGCTTTTAGGGGCGCCAAAACAAACGCTTAAATATACATATTCTAAGTTTTTATTAAGTTTTTCTATTTTCATTTAAATCAAAATTATGTACATAATAAATATAAAATTGAGTTTAATGATGTACACATTTATTGATTATATAATAATAATCAGTCTTCTTTTGGACTGTATTAACTTTCTTACACATCTGATATCATTTAAACTGATTTTGGTGGCACATAAAATGGCATCTTGACTTACAAACTTAATTTGTTCCTGACCGCGGTTCGTATCTTAAAAAGTATTTTTTTAAAGTATTATTAGAAACCCAATTTTCCATTATATATCTTATAGGAAATCAATTAATCCGTTCCCAGATTAAAAAATAATAAAGAAAAACCAAAAAATTAATAAAAAACTATTTTCACCTTAATGAAGAAAATGCAAAGAAATGGAGAATAAGTGAGAAGGAACATTTTTTCACTATAAATATGCATTTTGTATACCATTACATATTAATTTTTATTTATAACATTTTCTGTTTTACATGATTTAGTATCTTCTTCCATTAAATTGTAAAAAATAACAATTTTCTTGTGTCTAGTTTTGTGACTCTTCGATTTGTTACCTGTAGTAGTAGCCTGTTTCTAGTTATAGGGAAAAATTCATTTGAAAAGAAAAACATCACGGTTCGTATCTCGAGGTCAAAATAGGATATTAAAATAGTTTGTATCTCGAAAAATTCGTATATGGAGAGATTTGTAAGTCGAGGTACCACTGTATTACCAAATTTACTTAGCCAAAACTAGTATTCGGTTAAAATGTTAAAATATTTAAATTGCAACCATCTAAATCAAAAGAATATGTTTGAAATAAGATTGCGAGCACCAAAACTCCCCTCTTCGGTACGCCAGTGCATATTCTAAAAAAGGGCGCAGTTGCGTGTTTGCCCCGAGCGCCAAAAGAGCTAGCGCCGGCTCTGCTCCGTAAACAACCGTTGTACTACGATGCCACAACAACGCGTTAGGTGTCTAACTATCCCAATAAATCATTAGGTGCTTGACGATAGGCGCTTTCCTTTTACCACTTTACTTAACAAATCTAAGCTAAACTAAGTTAATCTAAGTTGTAAGAGCGTTCCATTAATAAGACGCTGGCTAAGATAAACTAAGTTTTTTCCTCCCCCCTTTCCGTTGCTAAGACATTTGACTAACTTCTTAGCTTAGCCAAGCATTTTAACTTGTAAAAAGAACGCTGCTATTATTATATTTTGGCTAGGTGCCTAAATACCCCAAAATTATTACGAGCCTCGAAAGTCCAAAATCATTACGGGCCTAAATACCCCAAAAGTTTTTTAAGTATTTACGTATCTTAAAAAATCATTATGTGATTAGGTATCCCAAAAAAAAAATCATACGGTTAGGTGCCCAAAAAGTCATTAGGAGCCCAAGTACCCAAATAATCGTTAGGTGTCGAGTACACTAGAAATCGTTAGGCTAAAGTACCGTCTCGTGGTTTTGTGAGGCTTGAGGCAAGACATTAAAATTGAGGTCTTTCAAAAGAATCCGATGATTTTAAGTACACGTAGGCACATGTTTGGAGCCTTTTATCTCCTGAGCCCGGAGGTCTTTGCCTTGTTCGCCTACCCAAGGGACCAGCCCTGTGCACCTAGACACAAAATTCATGGTATCAGGTATTTAAATAAGTAAAAACTGGTTAGGTGTGGTATATAGTTTTTTGGCACCTTGTAGCGCTTAAAATTTGCTGTATATTTTGAAATGATAATTTTTTAACATAACTATCTAAGCAGGTTCTACCAGAAATAAATTACAGCAGTTTTTTCTCCTTTTTTCATAAATAAATGTAAATGTCTTGATAATTTATTTTATTTAGATAGTTTAAGGCTGCAATTTAAAGGTGAAACATTACAAAATGTTTAACTGTGAGTATTTATTTATAATAAAATTATAAAATAGTGCATCGTTTCGCTTTCAAAACGTTTTAAAAATGCAAGAATTTGTATTGGTAGTGTTTACCGTTATGGAGAAAAATGTTTAATGAGTGGAAAAACAAAACAATAACATTTGTTTGTAAACAAATAAATAGTGATCCGAATTTTTCAGTTTAATAGAGTTGTTTATTAATAATTACTGCGTCATTCTTTGTCATAACGTAACTAAATCAGCGATTCTAAATTTTTATTTTTACAAGGACCACTTCATTAACTTATTTGACGGGGATCCTTGAAATTTACGGTCTATTAGTGCTATTAAAATACAATTTATGATGAACATATTAATAACAAAAATTTAAATGATTCAAGGTCCCATCTATTGTACATTTTGGCAAATTCTGTGATTTCTATGTATTCTAAATTTTGCCGGAATTTGTTTATATTAGACTGATTGATCCGTTTACGAAATTTTAAAATAATTTTAACTTTAGTTGTTTAGGAACTTTTACAATGTTCGCAGGTCAGTTTAAAACACTACCAGGAACTAATAGCTATATATGATACAATAATTTTAACTGTAAACACTAATACTGAGTTATGTCTATACTAACAGTCGCTAATATCCTTAGATGCTGTAAATATTTTAACTCTTATGCTCTTGTATATTAATTCATGTCAGTTTTAAATGTGAATATGTGCTAATAGCCAGATATATTACAATATTACAATATTACAATTACAATATTATATCTCAAGTACATTGTATACTACTAATAAGAGCTAATTGTCTTAGATGTTACAAAGATTTTAAGACACGTTCTTACATATTAATTCATTTCAGTTTTAAAAATTAATTTGCGCTAATAGCCAGATATTCTGTAATAATTTTAATACCTGAACGGTAATAGGCACTAATAGACATACATGCTACATGGATTTTAACTGTGTTAACCTTTTATATCTTAATTAAGATCGGTTTTAAACACTTCTCTGCGCTAATTCTCATAGATGATACAATAATGTTATCTCTTCTTATATCTTAACGGTAGGATTAACAACCGATTATAACTTTCTCATCCAAAACTAACAATCTGAGATAAAATTAGTAACAATCTATACATCTAAATTTCAACGACATTAATCTATCTGACAGATATGATTGTTCATAGTTTAGAACAGAGGTTAACAACATTTTGTTTTTGGCGGTTTACACGTATTTACGTCGTGTGTAAGAAGCCTTAAGCCGCATTCAGACCTCTTTAAATTAACACGTTATAGACTATTCGTTGTTACGCTCTGAGTTATGTTCCTATGGATAGTGTTAACTAAATCTATAAGATATCTATAAGAAAATATGTAATTAAACACAAAACTACTAAATAAACAACAAACTATATAAAAAAGGTTTTTAGAAATTACTATAAGTTAGATATATGTGGACACAAGTATCAAAACCCATCAGAACGTATTTTAAAATGTCAAATGTAAACATTGTTTTATTTAGCGATACCAATACAAATGTCCCTATATTAAATAAACACTTTTAAAATTTGTAAATCTTCAAAATGACTATCGAACATAAACTAAATTTGGCCGGTCACCATGGCGTAGTGGTTAGTGTAGCGATGCACTAACTTCTAGACCATGAGGGCTCGGGTTCGAATCCCGGTTATGGCATGGATTTTTCAAAAATAAAATGCATCTTCTGGATAATCGCCATAGTAGCTAAGTCCAAAAATAAAAAAAAATAAATAAAAAAAAACTAAATTTGACTTCAAAATGAATGTTTTAGTAAAATAAAAGAATGAAGAGCAATATTAGTCTATAATACACATGAAAAAAAATCGATTTAATTACTTTTTCGCCACTAAGTTTGTCTTTGCTGTTATAACGCCAAATGACCAACCGCGTTGATTGAACGATTGACCTATATTAAACGTTAAAACGGTCTATTTAATTTATCCACAACGCACAGTGTATATTCAACTACTTTTAGAGCTGGCAAATTTAGAGTTGGCTACGCGGGATAAGAAAAGTAATCATTATATTTTCAATTTAATACACCAATTACATTTATAATTGGTGGGCAGTATAAAATCGTTCGGTGGACCGCAGTCGTTGCACGGGCTCCCGATTGCCGACCCCTAATTTAGAACCTTCATCTAAAAATACTACACTTGATGATGAAATGTTACGTGTTCTTTACGAAAATTAAATCATTTTTATACCCAGCACCTATCTGTGAACCACGGCAGAGTTAAGATGGCTCCAAAAATAGACCACCAAGTACAATACAGTCTGTTTCAAACGCTTAGGCGGAACTAGATTTGGCAATTTAGTTACTTTCATCGCTTAAATCGTGCTTTTCGGCCGTTTTGTTTAAGCTTTGTAAATCAAACTTACTATAAACATTTTTTGGTTAAGGTTAATATCATTTTAAAATGTCATTTTCTTTATATTTTGATTTTTTGTGTCATTCTTAATACAAATTTCCCATTTATTTATTTTTTTGTCGTGAAAATATATAAAAAAATAATTTAATTTTGACATAGGTCATTCGTTTCCATGGTTTCATTGTTGTAATTTTAAATTTTGACATTCCAACTTGAAAAATTAAATAACCCAAGCAAGGTCCCTTGTCGTGACAACCTAAAAGAACGAAATTCCCATTTAGTTCCGCCTAAGCGTTTGAAACAGACTGTAACTAAAAGTAATTTTCGCAGTAGAACAAAATAGCTACAAACATATTTGTAGAATGAAGCTTCAGTTACAATTTGCCGCTTAGTGCGCCAATATGCATCAATTGGCTTACAAAATATTTTTTTACATAATATCTTTCCAAATTTATTTCCAAATACATAATAATTTTCTTACTTACTTTCTTAATTAAATATATCCTATTAGATAAAAATTCGTTGCAAAATTATAGGTTGTCTACTAATTTTACTGTAGAAACTGGTGAGAATTCTGCTGTTTAACCTAGTCTTAAAGCCAATATTAAACATTAATATGCGCTAATAGCCCCAAATGCTACAAAAAAATTAACTGAAGTCCGTTTATCGTATTTATGGCCAGTGAACACCATTTTCACTCAGGATCAAAAAGTACACAACAAATAAATCGGCCAAGCTGTCGCGGCAACCAGTTTGTTGCGGCCAAGTGCATGCTGTTACATAGGGACATGTGTACAGCTTGTACCAAAATATGACAAAATTTAGTCAATTATACCTTTACAATAGGTGATGTTCGTAAAATATAGTCATTATATGCGTGTAAAATACAATATTTTATCTGTAACTATATAGTTTTATCATTAAAAAATTTGTAAATTTAATTTAAAAACACAGAAATTCTGAGTGTGAATTGTCAAACTTCAGAACTGAGGTCACAAGATGGCTAAATACTATTATTTATTGTTTTATTTATTCTAACTTATAAATATCTATAATATAATACGCCAACCTGTGTCCGTGGTTGCGTGGAAATCTAAAACAATTGAAGATTCCGAAGCTCACCGAGTTTATATTGACATACAACGCGTAATAATAATAGTTGTTAATTGATTTGTTTACACAAAAATAATATATGGTAAATTAAAATTATTATTTAAAACTATATTTGGTTTTGGTGAAAGAATGTAAGAAAAATTTGACTTTCTTTTCTTTATTATTATTTTTTCAATGCTTTATTATTTTTTTTATTTCTACGATTAACGTTTTAAATTATCTAACGTCTTAAATGCCGGTCACCATGGCGTAGTGGTTAGTGTAGCGATGCACTGGCTTCTAGACCATGAGGGCTCGGGTTCGAATCCCGGATACGGCATGGATTTTTCAAAAAAATAAATGCTTCTACTGGATAATGGCCTTAGTAGCTAAGTCCAAAAATAATTTTAAAAAAAGTCTTAAATTTTCAAAAATGTAAATGTAATGTATTGAGTAAAACTCGCCTTAAAATTATAATATTTACCAAGAATTACCGGCCGAGTTTGGTCATTCATATCACTGTCACTAGGTGACAACTTATTTGTGTGAATTTAAAATTGGTTGGAAATATTTAAAATATTTTGGCAAAAATTACAAATTGATACATTCAATTGTTTGCACCTTTGAAATTGTATGTCATGTTGGTATTAAAACATGGTAAATAATTTCTCTTTCTTAAAATGTTATTTCATTTGATATATGTCATAAAGATAAATAATATCATAGTTATAAGCAGCTCACTTTTGTAAGAACAAACTAGATATTGTTATTTTGGTGATTTTTATAGCGTATTACTGACTTTTAGAAACTTGGTTATATTGTAAAAAAGGCTTTACAGTTTTGGGTTATGTTTGTATTATGAAAAATGAAATATGACAAATGATGTTTTTTTAAATGACATATTTATAATCTGACTTTTCAAATTATTTTTCTGTAATATCAACATGACAGTTTCAAATGTGCAAACTGTTGAAAACAAAATTTCCTCTTAGTTTGTTCTTACAAAAGTGAATTGCTTATATAATTATCATTACCAACAAATCTGAAGTGGGTTTTACAGCGTAAGGAATATTTTGAAATGACAAATTTACATTTAAAAGTCAGTACAACACTATAAAAGTAACCAAAATAACCAGATCTGATTTGAATTTACAAAAGTGAACGCAATATATTAAAGCGGGCAAACAATTAAATTTTACTGTGTAATAGCTTCTCACGATATATTTCAAACTGATTTCAGATATAGTGTAAGTACGCTTTTTTCCGTGTGTGTATTTTTTCATGTGCGCTTTTTTTCGTGTGCGCATTTTTATATTACAGTCTGTTCTAAACGGTTAGGCGGAACTAAATGGGAATTTCGTTCTTTTAGGTTGTCACGAGAAGGGATCTTGCTTGGGTTATTTCATTTTTCAATTTGGAATGTCACAATTTAAAATTCCAACAATGAAACCATGGAAACGAATGACATATGTCAAAATATAATTATTATTTTTTATACATTTTAATGACAAAAAAATTAATACAGTCTGTTTCAAACGGTTAGGCGGAACTAAATGGGAATTTCGTTCTTTTAGGTTGTCACGAAAAGGGACCTTGCTTGGGTTATTTCATTTTTCACGTTGGAATGTCATAATTTAAAATTCCAACAATGAAACCATGGAAACGAATGACATATGTCAAAATTAAATTATTTTTCTTACATATTTTAATGACAAAAAAATAAATAAATGGGATATTTGTATTAAGAATGACACAAATAATCAAAATATAAAGAAAATGACATTTTAAAATGATATTAACCTTAACCAAAAAATGTTTGTTGCAAGTATGATTTACAAAGCTTAAACAAAACGGCTGAAAAGCATGATTTAAACGATGAAAGTAACTAGATTGCAAAATCTAGTTCCGCCTAACCGTTTGGAACAGACTTTAAATGGGAAATTTGTATTAAGGATGACACAAAAAATCTAAATATAAAGAAAATGAAAATTTAAAATGATATTAACCTTAACAAAAAATGTTTATTGTAAGTATGATTTACAAAGCTTAAACAAAACGGTCGAAAAGCACGATATAAATGATGAAAGTAACTAGATTGCAAAATCTAGTTCCGCCTAACTGTTTGGAACAGACTGTATATAAGTAATTGTAAAATTAATTTTAATAAATATATTTTAAATTTAACGTCTCAAATCATTTTCAGTTTTATTATTATAAAGGTAATGCACGAGTGAAAATGAATCGTTTTCCTATCTAAAAAGTTAATGATTAAATAATTCGGAATAATACTCATTATTTGTCCAGTTTTTAATAATGTGCGAAGAGTTGATTCAATTTGAATTAGATGAAGTTAGGCGTATGGCTTGAGAAAGAAGTCTGAGGTATCGAGCAAGTTCCACATTAAGGTAATGATTTGTTTGCCAACACAGTTGGCAACGGGTCCACTAGTTATTTATAAAGATGTGCTGTGTACAAATGGCAAATGGCGCAAATAGCCATCGTTGCTGAGCGCCAAACATTTTAACTAACTAATTAGTTTACTAAATAAAAAGTAGCAGTGTAAAAAAACCTATTTATTTCCGGGTGAGCACGAATGCGCGTCAACCTTTTTACGCTTGTTGCAATATGAACAGCATTATGTATTTACAGTTGGGCGCAATGCATTTATTATTTGAAGGTTGTAGATATAAGAAATGTATGGCTACAGAATTATCAAAATTTTCAGGTTGGGATTGAGAAATGTGTAAATATTTTTTTTAGTTTAATCAATATTTGCTAGGTGTAATTTCTCTTACAATTCGGTCCTTTTCTGCCGGCTCGAAGATGCTATGATGAGTTTTACCTTGTCATTAGAAAGTCAAGTTGGTTTTATTATATTTTGGTTCAAGCTATACTTCAACTATCGTTTGCGTATGTCGAGTTCAAAACAATTATATGTGCTATTAGCCAAAGATGATACAAGAATTTTTAACTCTTAAACAATCTTTTTCTATTTTGCATTCATAAGACAGTCATTATAAAATTGAATTGAGTGTTATAATGAGTTTCATTATGGCGCTTAACATTTTATTTTATGAAATTGGTTAAATAACTTATAAATTTTACAAAACATAATTGAAAGCTACTTTGAAAAATATAAAACTGTTAAACCAGCCCGGTTAACCGCTAAATTTACATACCAAATTCCCTAATCGGGGATGTTGTTAGAATATATAATGCAAATTTATTATTTTAAAAGGCATGAAACAGCAAAATAAAAAAAAATAAATAAAAACAAATTGCATAAGGCCTTTTGCCGCGCTTATCGATTAGTTTCTCGTAGTTAGTAACTCGTTGCTATTAGTAACTATTAGTAACTCGTCGCGTCACGACTCGTTTTCTAACTTCCACGCGTGCTGCAAAATCATGTCTTATGAAACTTGTGTTTTAATATACTATTTAACTTAGATAACACTAAAGGCGCTAATAGCAATAGCTGTTACACACATTTTTTATATCTTAATCTACACGTAATCTGTTTTTCTTTAATTGTTTTTGGTGAAAAATAGTTTTTCTTATCGCTAACGTCAAAAGGTCTTATACAAGAATAAAAATTGCACTTTTGTTTTATTGCCGTATTTTCTTTGAGATAAAATGTTAATCTAATCAAATAAGGTTTAGGATAAAGCCGGGGGATCAAAAAACCTTCTAACAATACAAGTCAGTATAAAAAATATTTTCAAACTGAAAACATTAAATTGAACTGTGTGTAAAAATGTAAATTAATTTGATAATAATTTTAAAGAATGAAGTTTTTTTGTGTTAATAACGGTACGTATATATAACTAAATATACACTAAACGTCGTTTTGTATACCGGGCGTCTTTTTTTTTAACAAAAGAAATACAATGTTTAAATAATCATTTATAGGCAACAAAGGAATTACGTCACAAAGTTAGTAAAACACTGCAAAAATTAAATACAGTGAATATCGTTTATAACGACGTTGAAGGGACCATTGAGATTCGGCGTTATAAACATTGGTCGCTATATCCGAACACTATAAATACAATGTTGAAAAATATGTACATTTTATTTATGTTAGAAAAGAGTACATTTACATGAGTGTAAGAAGCTTAAGCAACAAAAACAATATTTAAGTGTTAAAAACATTGAAAAAGAAACAATCCAACTTATTTTACAATCAACTTAACACTTACATAATTTTACATCCGTATGTATGTATGTCTTGTATGTCGTAATTATAGAGATAAACATTTGTATTAGAATTACGAATAAAAAACATAAAATGAATAAAAATGGTACTAAAAAGAATTAGAAAAGTTACAAATTATAATACGCTCATACAAACATTTCTTGGTCAAATATTGGTCAAAATAGATCTTATTATAATATGTTTTCTGTAAACAATTTGCAGTTGAATAAAAATAATTAAAATTTTCCTAATTATTGTTATGTCAATAACTAATTAGGTAACAACAAATACGGAATACATAAGGGATGTAAATTTAATCTAAAAATTGTTCGCGGACACCCAGGGGTCCGCAGACCACAGTTTAAGAACCGCTGCCCTATGAATAACGAGTACTGGATAATCCATAATATTATCCATTATATAATAAAGTCCATACTGGATAATAGCAAAAGCTGCTAAAGCCAACAAACAAGAGGGAAAAAAATAATAAATCCATTGTTGATTTAAATTATTGTTCCTAAAATACGATTTTTATATTTTAAAAAATTAATAAAAACTTTGTTTTAACTTGTGAAATCTTTTAATTAATTAAATTACTGAATTTGTTGTTGATTAAATAATATTTTTATAATTATTTATACCGTACTATAATAAAACAGACAGATAACGTTGCGTATAACCCTAGAGATTATAATTTTCTTGTACAAAACTAACAATCTGTAGTAAAGTTAGTAACAATATATCAATTTTTGCACCGAATTTTTATCGATCTAATGAGATATTGTTAATTGTAAAAAAAGATGTTGCATAAATGTTCAATAACCTAATAATAGATATCAGACAAGAATGTTTTATCAATTTTTAAATATATTTATGAGTTTCAAATAACTTATTTTTATATAGTTTTGTGTGTATTATATATATGCTGTTCACTTTTGTAAAAACAAACTAAGAGGAAATTTTGATTTCAATAGTTTGCACCTTTGAAACTGTATATCCTTTTTGGCATAAAAAAATATAAAAAATGTAACTTTCCAAATATTTCATTCCATTTGACATATGTATGTCATAATGAAGAATGATATCCTAATTATAATGATCATAACCAACAAATCTGAAGTCTGTTCACAGCGTAAAGAATATTTTTAAATGGCATTTAATTACTGTTTTTAAATGTCATTTAAAAGTAACCAAAACAATCAGATCTGGTTTGTTCTTACAAATGTGAACGCAATATAGGAATGTTCAAATAATACGTTAACATTTTTTCGACATGATTGTTTATAGCTTAGAACCTTCGTGGAAAAATATTATACTTAAGGAATGCCACTTGGTACAAGTGCTATTTACGAAAATTAAATCATGTTTACCTGCAGCACCTATATTGAGACCCGCGGCAGATTCAAAATGGCGGCAAAATAGATTACCAAGTATAATAATTATAAATAGTTTTCACAATAGAACAAAATGGCTAGAAACATATTTGTAGAATGAAGCTTCAGCTACAATTGCAGTACCGTACGCAAATATGCATCGATTGGTTTACAACAGTGGTTCCCAAACTTTTCGATTCCCGGCGCCCTTAATGTATCAGAATGTTTCTGCGGCGCCCCAAGTCAAAACATTGGCCTAACTAACGCCATTGGAGGAATATTGGAATATTTCCGCGGCGCACAGTTTGGGAATTGCTGATATAGATAAGAAGTATTAGTTTATAAAGATAGTTAAAAAAAGGACGCAGACTAACATTTCATCGGCTCTGAGCCTTATTGTGGACTGTTTTTTTTTTTTTTTTAATTTTTGGCCGCAAATGTCAAAATTTTAGACCGTAACTCAAAAGTGACCATATATTTCTGATTTTAAGCTAAAAATATATAAGTATACCAATTTACCAACAACATTCATTTTTGTTTTTTTCTACTAAAATTTAGAGATTTGGTCAAAAAAAATTTTACTCCAATTTTAGCCAAAATATTGTTTTAAGCTAATTTTGGGATGAGGATTATGAAAAAAATATTTTAAAAAAATCATGCTTTCCTAGCTTTTGAGTTAGAGCCGATTTGGATAATTTTTACGCCAATAATTCCAAATCTATCTATGATCAAAAATACATATTTGTACCAATTTTCACTAAAATCTATGTAGATTTTAAAAATGCAAACCGCAGATTTCTATCCCTAACCATTATATAATTAGGATTTATAAAAAAATAAAATGAAAAATTTTAAAAAATTTAAATTTTTCAAAATTTTTGTTTCTTTCAAAATATGGTTACAAGTCAATTAGGACCACCAGATTTTAAAAATTTCAACCGCAGGTCTTTATCGCATTTCGTTTTTGAAATATGTCCATGCGAAGATGAAAATTTCTATAAATCACGCCATATTAAAATTTGTCATAATTTTAAAATAAGCTAAACAAATTAAGCCTCACATTTTTTTAGTCTAAATAAACTACGAGGAATCCAAAAATTCTAAGCTCAGGTCATTTTCTCTAACCGTTATTTGAGTTGTAATTTTTATTAATTCACAATTTTCACAAATAGTGTAAATTATGCCATTAAAAATATTAGTCATAACTAATCTCAAAACGCATTAAACGATTAATGCCCCAAATTATTTCTAGATTAAATAAACTACGGAGAATCCAAAAATTTTAATCCGAGGTCGCTGTCTCAAACTGTTTTTGAGTTATGCTTTTTTGTCACAATTTTCACAAATAATGTAAATTATACTATTAAAAAACTGTCGTAATCTCAAAACGCGTTAAACGATTAAAGCCCCAAATTTTTTCTGTACTAAATAAACTACGGAGATTTTTAGATGCCTATAACCCAGTGGTGTCCAAATTGTATCGGGTTCCGGCACCCTTAATTTATTAGAATTTTTCCGCGGTGCCCCAAGTAAAAACTGGTCTAACTAACGCAGTTGTAGGAATAATGAAAGATTTTCGCGGCGCCCCAGGGCATTGAATTTTACAAAAAATATCTTATTTCTTTTTTTCTAAGGGTTTACACCACTTGGTCCTAGAACTGTGTGTGGTTTCTTGAATATTATTTGAATACATGAAGTCATTGAGGTCTCAACAGAGGTCTTAAAGGTATATAACAGGTAATAATTGAATTCCGTCTCGCTATTATTAATATATTTGTCGATTTTCATACCCTGTTTCGTGAATTCACTCGCTTAGACCCAGCCATAGTCATCTTAGAATCTCTCTTTAGAATCTTCAGAACTACTAAGATATTGTTTTGTACGGATCATTTGAAATCGTCGTGCGGGTCATACGTTCACCATCATTGGATTCGAATATTTAATTTAATGCCTAATAAATTATTTTTAGTTTATTTTCTTTATTCCGTCTAAGACAAGTAATTATTATTAAATGATTTGCGTCTATTTTGTGAAAGAAACTGCATTTCATCGACAAATTTAGGATCTTTAAATACAGTTGCAGAGATATTTATATGTTGTATAAATATTTAGTGATAATATCCAATAGATTAGTTTGTTGTTATTTTAAAATTGACATAACAAGGTTGCTGACTTAGATGCATCTTATAAAATTCTGTTAGTTGTCGACCTATTTTAGAAACTAGAAAAACTAGTATCTTCCATAAAGGGTTTGTGTGTAATTTTAATTGATAGTGCGGTCAGTAGTGAAATTATTATGGAAATATTGAGTAAGATAACACAATTATTGTTATTATAACTAATAAAGAGAAAACAAATTACATAATAGCACAATTACAGTATATTGTTACTAATACAAAATTACTTTTATTGATATATATTTTATTTGGTATATTTATTTAAATATCTAAATACCAAAGTATGCACTAATCACACTAATTGTGTACAGTCCATATCTCCGTTCCTCAACCCAAAACATACCACGAACCAGTAAAATATAAAATTTTCTACCGCAGACCACAAAAAATAAATGGAGTTTTAAACAAATTTATTGTATATGTAGACTCTACACCTATATAAAAAAATTGATGTGAAGTGTGAATTTTCACACATTTCAGGGTTTTGCAGGTATTTAGTAAGTGAATGATGATTATTTGGGATGCCAAAACAAATTTTATATATATATATATATATTTTTTTTTGTTAATTTTCCTCCTTAATGAACTCCTCATACCATTATTTAGGTTTCTAAATATGTGCAGTATTTTTTTTATATAGCAAGGTTCATTAAAATTTTGAAAATTGCGCCTATGGCTTTCATTGGTTGTTATAAGCTCCGCCCCTCTGATTTCGTGTACATTGAAACAGAATTTAATTAAAATTTCAACAATTTCCACTGGTTATTAAATTTACTCTTTTAAAAATTAAATGCAATATTTGCCAAAATATAACTAGAATTTTGAAAAAATAATTTTTGAAAAACATAAAAATGTAAAAAAAAGCAAAAAAAAATATTGTCTCTTCTCGTGGGGATCGAACTGACTTAGTTGGGTGAAAAAGCCAGAGCAAGTACCACTACACCAAGATAAGCCTTCCATTCGAGCGTGTTACAAAGCTATAACTTGTGTACATTATTAGCCAGAAAAACACAAAAAATGCGTTTTTTTCCAAAAACATAATCTGATCAAAAATTCCTGTTGTACTATTCCGGTTCACACCAATGTACATTACTTAGAATTTTTTCAGATTTTTAGTTTAAACCATCTGGGCTACAGGCTGTGGGACAAATTTTTTTTTGCACAATTTTGGCAAAACCGCTTCAAAATAATTTATTTTGCAAAAATAAAAATTTGATCGTTAATCCACGTACCAAGGGCTTTCATTTGATACCCTACTCAGAATTAAAAAAAAATATTTTTATTTTCGATGAGCACATATTTGTTTTTTAGATGTTTTAGTATTTTTCCTATGTGCGGGTCAAAGAGTTGTATAAGCATGCCAAATTTCAACTCTCTAGGTTTAGCCGTTTGGCTACAATTTTTGCCGAACAGACAGACAGACGACAAAATGACGGTATAAGGGTTTTTTGGTCATACCTACAAAACCCTAAATATTAACAAAAAATATCAAAAATAATAATTTATAAGCATTTCGCGGACCTCACAAATTTTGATAAGGACCACCAGTAGTCCGCGGACCACCAGTTGAGAAACACTGGTCCATATAAAACAGTTTTTCAGAAAATGCATAAAACTTTTATCTCACAAACCTGTTTGATTAAAAATAGTATATTAAAACACAAGTTTCATAAGGCATGATTGTGCCCCACGCGTCGGGGTTAAAAAATGAGTCACAAAGCGCCGAGTTTTCTAATCGACAAGTGTGGCAAAAATCGTTACCTAACGAGTTTTTATACAGTCACGTGCGTAAAAATAGCAGTGGATTAATGCAAATGGTAAAATTGTATTTATTTTATTTAAAGTTATTTATTTTGTAGTTGCATTATAGACCGGGAGCTCATGACAGTTTTTGGTCTCCGATTTTATACAGCATGCCTTTTGGAGGAGAGAATATTTACCCTGTGACAACAAAAAAGGGATGGTACTAAACCCCTGCACGCTTTCCGGTCATAGGGAAAATTGCATTTCCACTTAAACACAAAATGTTTGTGCTTTTCTCTGATTTAATATTGCTTGCCCTTTTGTCAAAAGAAAGTTATAACAAATTTAAAGTCTTTTAAATATATGCATGCGATTCGGAGGGTCCCAAAGGGCTCAAACGGTCATGTGATCTTGTAATAAAAAAATATGATTTTCTGCGTTTTCATACAGCATGCCTATAATTAAAAGACTTTAAATTTGTTATAACTTTCTTTTGACAAAAGGGCAAGCAATATTAAATCAGAGAAAAACATAAAAATTTTGTGCAAGTGGAAATGCAATTTTCCCTATGACCGGAAAGCGTGCAGGGGTGTAGTACCATCCCTTTTTTGTTGTCACAGGGTAAATATTCTCTCCTCCAAAAGGCATGCTGTATGAAATCGGAGACCAAAAATGTCATGAGCTCCTGGTCTATTACATTTATAGTATATATAATAAGTCATTAAAATATTTAAGCTGGCAGCATTGAATGTTTTAAATAAATATGTAAGTTACCCTTTAAACAAACCAATAATTTTTCTATAGTCTATCTCAGTAAGACTGATAGTAGTAAAATTTATTATTTGTAAAAAGTTATTGTTTTTTCACACAGAAGCGGCCCACAAAAGATGAATAGTTCGAAACGAAATATTGTTAAAAACAACCGAGTGTGCCGCACATCTTATATGGGAATACGAATTAGGGTTAAACACAATAGATCATAAAAATTTTACCATAAAATTTTGAGGAAAAATATGGTGACAGGCGTGCGTTTAATGATATGATAAATATGGTCACAGGCGTGCGTTTAATAAAATGATAAATAGTAATATAGAAATACACAAAACCAATTTAAACGTGTTTAAAATGTGCACGCCACTGGTAACTGCCTGACAAAAAGATTTATTACTATCAGTCTTTCTGAGATAGACTATAGTGTTAGAAATAGCAGTGTCCACAAGTTTTCTCATGTTTTACTAAACTAGCTAACCAAACAGTTTTATTCTTGAATAAATTTTTGTGTATATTGAAAAGTAAGTTGAATTTATATTTAAAATCAAGGAAAATATTAAATATCTTTCTTATTTTTTAGTAAAAACACATGTTGCTATTTGAAAAATTAAAGTTGCATTGCCTAACTCATGCGCGAAATGGCGTAATAGAATTGCTAGGTCACAAAAATATGAAGCCCAAGTAACTTTTCTGACTTTTTGTTTTAATTCAATTTTTAAAAAAATATAGCCACGTTACATTACTTTTTCCTCACATTGTAAAAGGTGAAACTGACATGAGATGTTAGTTGACACAAATATGATACTTGACAGTACTATCAACACGTATTTCATGAGCAGCACGCCACCTGCTCCCTACGAAAAAGGACGCTTAGACCCCCCAAAATTGTTGTCTATCTCTAGATTTCAAAGTTATTGACGCATCTAGGCCACAAAACTTTTGGCGTCCGTTAGGTCCGTTACGTCCCTTAGGTTTGCTTAGTAATATATAAACTGGTAAATCCAAAAAATTTCAGTAGTGTTTTAGAGCAGCGATTACCAAATAAGACGAAACATATTAGTTCTTTCTAAGTAGACAGCAAAACCCATTGTGCGAATTGATTGCGGATTGTGCGGATATTTTAGCGGATGCGGATCGGATGCGGATTTATTATTTACAAAAGCTGCGGATGCGGATACAGAAAATCTTATCCGCTCAGGGCTCTAATAATAAGAACCTGTATCCAAAAACTCATGTCATACTATATAGATTTCAATAATTTTTTTTATTTTTCAGGGATGTTGAAACATAAAAATGATTATGTCTTAAAACCATCGCTGAAGCCTATGTGTGCTGAACGAGAGATGAGGTTTTATGAAGAACTACAAAGCTCTAAAGATCCTGTTCTACAAGAAATGAGGCAGTTTGTTCCTGGTTACCATGGGATGAAATCTGTCACCATCAATGGGAAGGAGGTGAATTGTTTGGTCCTAGATGACGTCACCAAAGGACTTAAGGAACCATGTATCATTGATATTAAAATTGGAAAAAGAACCTGGGATCCTTTGGCCACGAAGGATAAAATTATGAATGAAAGCGTAAGGAAACATTTTTTTTTTTCTAGGAATAATTCTTATCTAACCTTGGTAATAGTGGTTTTTGTGGTTTGTGTCTTCATAATTACAAAGGTCAAAATTTAAAGAATTTTATGTGGGCGTAAATACAACGATAATTATAAACAGCCAATGGGAGATTTTAGTCTAATCTATATGGCAACTACTTAATTTTTTTTTTTTTTTTTCTTGGAGCCTGAACGCACTGTGGCCAGTTACAATGGAGCAGGCGTTTCAACCTGAGCCTAAAGGAAGGTTTCCAATTGACGTAGACGTAGAACGTAGAAATAAAACGTAGAATGTAGAACAGTGGTACTCAACCTGGTCCCTACCGCCCACTAATGGGCGGTAGGAATTTTATGGTGGGCAGTAGGGGTTTTGTCCAATGCTGGCTACTTTCCTTTTTTTTTTTTTTAATTTAATTGACATTTTAAAAACATTAAAATAGAAATTTATTAAAGTACTATTTAAAAAAAAAAAATACATAGCGTTATTGAAAAACATTTTCATTAAGTTTTCATAAAATTCTTTACTTTTTATAGTTAAATTTCTCAAATAATACAATTTTTATCGCCCGCGCATAAGTTAAATTTAAGATAAATTTAACTACATGTTTTCATTAAACCTCTACCCAAAAATTACGGGTAAGGGAAGTGTGGGTACTGTGTTACACAGGGTACTTTGTGACATCCAACGTTGCCACGTTTTGGTGCATGTATACATATTTGTTGTGTTTAATAATAAGAGATGATGCAGTAAGTTGTTTTATAAAGAGTTTTGCAGCTAAATTTTGCGAAAGTATTTGGTAAATTATTATTATTATACAACAGGTGGGCGGTATGAAAATTTTTCTACCAATAGAGATGCAAATGTGGGCGGTAGGTACGAAAAGGTTGAGTACCCCTGATGTAGAACGTAGATTTTGTTGCTTTGGTTTCCCATAAACTTAGAATATCGTGTCAAAACTCTTTAAAGGGCGTATCACACTAGAACGCTATCCAAGTTTTACTTTTGTAGATTTTTTCAGGATCCACGTGTTTAGGTTTTGACTTATCACACAGTATTTGAATATTATTTAAGACTTGGAAATTTGTTTGCCCATGCGTACATCGTGTTATTATGACAGTTGACAGTTTTACTTTCAGAAGTTTATTTGTGAGGTTTCACTAAATTAAATAGTTGTTCTTCCAAAATCTTTTTTTTTTTTTAATATTACATTCGAAAATACCAATTATACAACAAACTAACCTCAACGTAAAAAAAGACAAAGACGCAAAACAGCCAAGAGCGAGAGCACATCAGTTGGCGCACGCGCTTTTTGACAAACCTGGATAAATAGACAGAGGAATTGAATCTTGTTCCATTTATCTAGTCCAGGGGTCGGCAGACTGCGCCTAGCGAGCCGCATGTGGCTCTTTGAGGACATTCGTGTGGCTCTTTAAATTAAGTTGATAAGGAATAAAATTTAGAAAATATTCAAAAAGTCATGTATCAAAACAAAATTATGGCTCTTTAAAATGTTTTGAGATGCCGTAAAGGGTGAATTTGGTTCTTTGGCTTCTAAAGTTTGTCGGCCCCTGGCCTAGTCTTTAAAACATAGGTTTTTTTTTCATACTATCACACGCAAATGACTTCGATTCGAATGCAAAAACTTTAATTTTCCAAGTCAAGACGTTAATATTAACTCTAGTGTGATAAAGCCTTAAGTTAAAACCTCTTTATAAAAGAATGTTCTTAAAAAGTGTGGAATAACATGTATTCGTCAAATAATATGGACGACTATTTAGCAATGCTAGCAATTTTTATTGTTACTGTTATGCAAATTATTCACAAACAATGTCGTAAACACAGAATATCTAAAGCACGATGGTAGTTTTGACAAATTTTGCAACCAGGTACGCCCCATTTGTATCAGCCGCCTGTGTGCAAACATACATAAGACGGGCTTTTCTAGAATCGAACCGAATGTCGCCCGTGCGCAAGCTTTCGTAAGATCGCCCTCTACTAGTAGGGTTCAATAGAATCGACCCCAAATGCCGCCCATTTGTTGCGTCACCCGTGTGTAGCGCACACGCTGTGGCCCTGTACGCCGAAAAGTTGCCACATTTTGTTTGTCTTTTATATATTAAACAATATATATTTATTATTAAAAAATAATCTAACCATGGTAATTATTTATTTCCTTTATTTCAATATCGTGAAACCAACAAATGTTGACAGATTCTATCAATCTACATACGACATATTGAGTATGTTTTGTCATGTTCTATCATTCTTTCCTATTGGCCGAATGTAAAAAAGTAGACGTGAAATATAAAAATATGAATATTCTACGTGAACGTTTCTACGTCTACGTCCGTCTACTTCTGATTGGAAACCGTAGTATGCATTTTCCTATTACTTATATTTTCACGTAGACGTAGAATTCTACGTCTACGTCAATTGAAAACCATCCTTTAGATAAGATACCATACTCCACTTTTGCCCGGACATGTTCTCTTTTTGAGGCCTTAAATTTCCTCTGGCCGGATTTTTTAAATATGTCATGTACTTATGATATATTTATGGGTAATAAAACATTATTAAAATAGATACAATCTACAGAAAAGTATAAATGGACACAAGAAGATAAATAGTATAATTATACCATGTGTTCAAAAAGAAATTACATAAGGGTTGGCTGTGGAAAAATAAAATAATGTGTACTGCAAGCTTTAACTGTCATCACTGTTGTTGTCATAAGTTTCTATTGAAAATTCAATTAAGTTACAATTATTATAATGGTTTTTACAATAGAACACAAAAAATTTATGATTGAATCATATTTTCGAAATGGTGTTCTAGTGAACGGCGAATGGATTTACAGTGCGGTGTCATGTTTAGAGGAATTTCAACTACAATTTCCATATATTGCTTTCTTTGAAGGAGATTTTTACAGTGCACTTATTTATTCTAAGATACAGGGAGCATTACTCATAGAAATAGAACTGGAAGGCCAAGAGTTCGTACTCAAAATACAGTTGATGATGTTCGTCAACGTATGAACGAGCAACCCACTACATCACTACGTACACTGTCGCAAGAGACTGGTATATCATTAGGAACTTGCCATACTATTGTCAAAAAAGATTTAAAGCTGTTCCCATACAAAATTCTTGCTTAGTACACAGTAGGCGAATTGTGTATTACCACTGGTTCCAACAAAATTTAATTAATAATGATGATTTGTTAAATTAAACATTTTTTTTTTCTGACGAGGCCTGGTTCACCCTTTCGGGGTATATTAATTCACAAAATATGAGGTTATGGAGTGCTCAAAATCTTCATACTTTTCGTGAAACTCCCCTTCATCCGTTAAAAGTTGGTGTTTGGATTGCTGTGTCTCGAAGACGTATTATCGGACCCATATTTTTCCACGAAACTGTTACTGCTCAGAGGTACCGGAATATTGTACGTGAATTTATTAATCAGCTTCATGAGGATGAGCTCCAGCAAGGCTACTTCCAACAGGATGGCGCGACTGCCCAAACCGCTCAAAAGACTATCAATTATCTTCGTGAATTTTTTGACGATCGAATAATTAGTTTACGTTAAAAAACCTGAATTTCCACCTAGATCATCAGACTTGACTATTTTAAATTACTTTATATTCCCTTTATATCTGAAAAATAATGTATACAAGACTCCTATTAACAATATCGAGGAACTGCAAAACAGAATTACCGAACAATGTGCCGATATAACTCCTCAAATTCTTATAAATGCTTTTAATAGTATGAAAAGACGAGTAATTTTGTGTCTGCAGGAAAACGGTAGTCATTTTGAACAACAACTTTAGTTTTTTATGTTTATTATTCTGTACCTGTGAAATCAAAAAATATATTGTATATAATGTATAAATTTGTATTTAGCTGGCTAATACGGTTGTATAGACTAATGGCCAATAAAACAATATATTTAAAAAAAATAAAAAATAATTTCCATTTTTAATGATTACAAAGACTGTGCCTAAATGTTAGTCAATTGTTATATAAAGCTTGCAATAGACATTATTTTATTTTTCCGCAGCCAACCCTTATGTCATTTCTTTTTGAACTCATGGTAGCAACATTAATCATTTTAGGTGTCCTCTTTTCTACTGACCAGGATATGGTAACACTACCTAAGCACATTCAGCGCAAAAAATCTCTGTACTGCTAACCAGTTTCAAATGAACTATAGGTGAGAGGCCTAATCAATCAGTTCGTCATGTTACGTCATAATTTCGTCATAACATAATTAACAAACTTAGGGGCGAAAAAGTAGCTAAATCGATTTTATTTACTTTTGAATAATGAACGATTATTTCTTTCCACTCTTTTATTTTATTAAAATATGCCTATTAAAATCATATTTAGTTTGTGTTCAATAATAATTTTGACTTTTTCATATTTTTAGACCAACCCCTCTAAGAAACAGGGTGCGAGACAAAAGATTTTTTAGACATTTTTAGCGAAAATTCGATAAAATTATTTGATTTTAAAAGTACCCCCTCACTCAAAATTTTAAAGAAATATTTCTTTTATCGTTAACTATATATCTGTTTCTATTTTCCAGCTATGTCATTTTTAGGGTTTTGTAGGTATGACCAAAAAACCCTTATACCGTCATTTTATCGTCTGTCTGTCTGTCTGTCTGTCTGTCTATCTGTCTGTCTGTTCGGTAAAAATTTTAGCCAAACGGCTAAACCTAGAGATTTGAAATTTGGCATGCTTATACAACTATTTGACCAGCACATAGGAAAAATACTAAAACATCTAAAAAACATATTCCCCTAAAAATATAAACAAATATGTGCTCATCAAAAAAAACTATATATATATATTTTTTAAATTCTGAGTAGGGTATCAAATGAAAGCCCTTGGTACGTGGATTATCGATCTAAATTTTATTTTTGCAAAATAAACTATTTTGATGCGATTTTAGCCAAAATTGTGCAAAAAAAATATATTTCCCACACCCTGTAGCCCAGATGGTTTAAACTAAAAATCTGAAAAAATTCTAAGTAATGTACATTTGTGTGAACCGGAATTTTTCATCAGATTATGTTTTCGGAAAATAACGCATTTTTTGTGTTTTTTTGTTGACGATGCACAAAAGTTATAGTTATATAACACGTTAAATTGAAAGGCGTATCCTGGTCTAATGGTTAGCTTGCTCGCTAACTACTCAGATTTCTAGGATTCGCTCTCGGGCAGAGGAGACAATTTTATTTTTTGTTCTTTTTTCCATTTTTATTTTGTTTAAATTAATTTGTTAAAATTTTAGTTATATTTTGGCAAATGTTGCATTTAATTTTTAAGAGCGTAAATTTAATAACCAATTGGAATTGTGCGAATTATATTTTCATTCTATGTGTCATGTATACGAAACTAGAGGGGCGGAGCTTATGATTTAAAACAAAAAATGGAAGCCATAGCCGCAATTTGTGTAAGTAATTTACATTGGTGTAAACCGGAATAGTACAACAGGAATTTTTGATCAGATTATGTTTTCGGAAAATAACGCATTTTTGTGTTTTTAACTAAAATATGTTAAATATTTAATTCGTTATGTAACACGCCAGATCAGTAACTCTAGTAGCGTAGTTGGTTTTGTCGTGCGCATTGTTATTTGCAAACTAGAGTTCGAATCCTGTTAATTTTTTATTTTTTCTGTTTTTTTTTTTGCATTTTTATTTTGTTTAAATTATTTTGTCAAAATTCTAGTTATATTTTGATTTAATTTTTAAAAGCGTAAATTTAATAACCAGTGGGAAGTGTTGCAATTATAATTTAATTCTATGTTTGACGAAATCAGAGGGCGGGGCTTATGATTTAAGCAACCAATGGAAGCAATAGGCTATATAAAAAAAAATACTGCACATTTTTAGAAACTTAAATAATGGTATTAGGCATTCGAATTAAAATTCATAAAAAAATAATTTGACATAAAATTTGTTTTGGCATCCCAAATAATCATCATTCAGTTACTAAATACCTGCAAAACCCAGAAATGTGTGAAAATTCACACTTCACATCAATTTTTTGAACTCTCTATAGTTTTTCTATATGTGGGTCAAATAGTTATTATACAAGCATGCCAAATTTCAACTTTCTATGTTCAGCCGTTGGGCCACAATTCCTACTGAACAGACAAATACATGAGTGACGTTATAAGGGTTTTTTGTCATAGCTACAAAACCCTAAATATGTGACTGTCTTAGTTTTTTTTTGTTTTATTGCATATGTTTTTCAATGCATTGTATGCTCATATAATCAAGGTTTTCAGTACATTTTTTGCCTCTTTCTACTTATCACTTTAAGCTAGACACTATATTGACCGCAGAAAATTACCAATGTCAACAAATTCGTTTCACTTTCGCACAAGTCTGACTGTTGTTTATTTATATTCAATATGTACTTCACGTTTTAGATTATAATTCACCTCTCGCAGGGCTAAAAATTCGAAATTCTTGACCTACTAATTCTAACCTTATATTATTAGCAAATAATTACGTAATTGTATTTTATTGCAGGAAAAATATTCATCATCCAAACGGGACGTTGGGTTTTGTATCCCAGGCTTCCAAGTCAGGAATATTGTTGATGGAAAGCTGTATAAGTATGGAAAGGATTATGGAAAGAAGTTAGATGGAAACGGGGCTAGGGAAGGTAGGTTTTTGGCAAAATCATTTTGAATAAAGAGGATAGAATTTTTGAAATTTTAACCTGGATAAAGCGCACAGTTAGTAAATAATTAACACGCTGACTGCCGCGCTAATTTTATTTGGCTTACATTTATCTTTTCATTTGGTTAAAATGTTACTTCAGTTATAATAAAAATTATTATTAGTTTAAATCCTAGTAAATATACATATTTTTTTGACGTAGAATATATCTGTCGTTTTTTCCCTCGGTGAAAAAACCAGTGTATCACAAAAAAGTGTACACCAACCTTGCTTCAATAATTTCAAAACTATAAAAGCTAGCATCAATATAATAAATGAGTTGAAGAAATGAAGGTCCAAAGAGTCTACCGAAATAGCGTTCAAGGTCAGATGATACAATAGAGAGCGGCGTGTCCTCCATTTTGTTGTGAAATCGGCGCTCAGCCCGAGCAGTCAAATTAATATAACTCGGGACCGCGACATGACTGCACGTACCGCGAGTTGTCATTCGTTTCGTCTACGCATGATTTATCGATATCTATTTAAAAAATATGTATTATTATTTGAGAACTAAGAGCTTCCATTTAATTTTTTTAAGCAAAATTTAAATAATTTGCCAAATATCCCAACGTTTTTTTCTGCATTTACTTCGTATTCAAGTCTTCATTAGATTAATAAGAAATATTTTACAGTGTAGTGCAGTGGTGCGCAAACTATTTTCATTTCGGACCCTCCATTTCGTGTAAAATCTTGTCGCGACCCCTGGATAGACAATAGACGTTTTTTAATCGTCAACGTAGTTAAAGTGAAATTCTTTCTGGGATTTGCACTTACAGGGTGTTTTTAGAAGAATGTCGGTGACGTCATCGATTAAAATACCGTCTTTTTAAAATAGCGCACTAAACTTATAAGACATCATAAAAATGCTATAAAAGTTGTAACACCATAAAAGTTCAGTTAATGAATCGCATCTACGCGCTTATATTAGTAAAGACTAGTATTAGTATGAAGCGGCATATTCGTATTTAGAAATTAAAATTTGATGACTCATCGACACTCTTTTAAAAACATCCTGTATGTTTCTGCCTTATTAGAAGTTTGAATACAACACAAAATTTTATGAAACAATGGTTTTATTTATGCATATGGGTATAAATATTTTTTTAATGAAAAATACTTTTAAAAAACCTTACATCATAAGAATTCAATGTGAGATATGCGCTTGCAAAGAGCTCATGATATGTCTATGTTCGGATCTGTATTGGAAATCGCGGGCCGTAAGTCATCCTCTAGATCCAATTAATATCGAAATTTTGTTTTAATGGCAACTAATTTTGAAAAGCCGGATGCACATGAGTAGGTCGATGCAAACTGAATCAAAATATTTATTGCCTTTCTTTTCAAATCGGCATATTCGTTTCCAGTCGATAACCAATTTTTTTGCAACTCAGAGACTTAAATTGTATGCGCAGTGTTTCGTCGCATTAACTGTTCTTTTTCATTAAAAGTGATATTGGACTTAATAATATCAAACGAAAAAATTCTTTTTATATTTTTGATAAAATGTCATATAATTTTTTTTGAATTTGGGCACCTCGAAAAATTTTCTCACGGTTTGCGCACCACCGGTGTAGAGTGTAGTATGGTGTGGTGTGAGTAATTTAGTTCGCAACTATTAAAAAATATATTATTTTTTTAATATTTTTAATTTAAAAAAAAAACACACACACGCTCTATCTTAGTATAAATACAAAACATCCATAACATTATTAGCCATAATTTAACCATGAATTAAAAAAATAATTAATTTTGTCAAAAACACAAAAACTGCCATATTTTTCAAAAACACAATCTGATCAAAAATTCCTCCCGTACTTTTCCGGCTCAGACCAATATACATTACCCATAATTTTTTCAAATTTTTAGTTTAATCCCTTTGGGTAAAAGGGTGCGGGACAAGAACTTTTTTTAGTACATTTTTGGCTAAAATCGTGTTAAAAGAAACGAATTTCAAAAAACTATTTACAGTTCCATAATATACGTTTTAAGATCTTTCTTTTGATACCACACAATAAATTTTAAATATATATATATATATATATATATATATATATATATATATATATATATATATATATATATATATATATATATATATATATATATATTCTGGTTCCCATTAATGTTCATTACGGAGATTTTTTTCAGATTTTTATATCCCCTCTAGGCTATAGGGTGGGGGACAAAAGTTTTTTGACACGTTTTTGGCAAAATCCCATAAAAAAAATTGATTTTCAAAAATAAAAATTTGCATGTTGATCGACGGATTAAGAGGTTTCATTTGACATTCCATTCAAAATTTTTAAATAATATTTATTTTTCACTAAATACATATTTGTTTATATTTATCTCGAGATGTGTTTTTTAAATCTCAGTATTTTTTCTATATGTAGATCAAAGAGTTTTATAACCATGCCAAATTTCAACTTTCTATATTAAGCCGTTTGGGTCCAATTTTTACCGTACAGACAGACACCCGAGTGACGTTATAAGAAAAAAATCAGCTGTGGCCACCACAGAACCGACCGCCATCATACAGTACTTGTATAAAATACATTCTAGCAGCAGAGTAGAAATAACTTGGCCTAATATTTTCTAACAGAGATATGATTTATCATGACCATGGAAACGTTACATATAATTATGAAAAAATTCAGACTTTTTTTAAATTTGTCGAAATTTTTCGTTTTATCAAAAAACGTCTCAAATAAAAGTTATTAGTTATTGCATTTATAGCAACTTTTGTTAAATAATTTTTTTCGAAATATTTTTCTGTTGCTAAATATTCGCAAAAATCTTAAAATCGACACGAGTAAACTCCCATTTCTAGTCAACCGATTTTTACCAAAAGTTGATCAACTCGTGTCATTGATGTCAAAAGCTTAAATATGCAGTTTCATAAAAATCATTTTAGCCTAATTTGCCCTGCATGTGTACACAGACAGACGGACGGACAGACAGACCGACAGACATCATGCTAAAAATAGTCAAAACGTTATGTAGGGACCTCAATTCGTGGAGATCCATCGAAATATCGAAATGTCAAAATCGGTATGATCACAATAATACCTCCCTTATATATTTTGGCGGTCGGTAAAAATGTTTCTTATACCTAAGTTTTACCAAATCATTAGAAAATAATTGAAACTATTTATACGTAATTATTGAAATTATATAAATTTGAAATTACAAAATAAAAAAAAATCTTCTTTCATAAAAAAAAAAACTATTCTTTAAATACAGACCAATTTTTTTAACTTTTACCTTTGCTCATTATGATTTAAATAAATGTGTGCTTCTTAACCCCTTTCCTGTGGAATAAATTTTTTCTAAACTTTCGCTCATTGTGGAGTTTATTTGCGAAGAAAAAAAATGAAAAAACATTTTGTTTTATTTTATTTATTATATCTAATTTAAACAATCTAAGTGACATATTATGACCAAAAATGGTTTTTAACATAAGTTTTTCAAGCTAGCAATGGAAGAAAAGTCAGAATTGTCGAGCGGTGTGTAAAACGTAATATTACGGACACCACAGGAAAGGGATTAACAGCCTAACTCACACGAAGCTACTGAAATCTGTACAAATTAAATTATAAACATATGTAGGCCTGTTATAGGAATGCAAGGTAATATAGTTTTAAAGTAAAATTAAGACAAGGGTATATTATTCGGCCGAATATCACCGAATTCTCAGTATTCAATAGGGGATAGGCATGATTTTATTTTAATTATTTATTATATTCCTCTTGTTGCATATAAACATGAAAAACAGTTTTGCAAATGTATGTAGCGCGCTAAAACGACGTGTGACGTCATACCCCTTCTAAGTGACGCAGTACACTACTAGCCTACCCAGTGTATAGCGTCCAGCCTACATAGTCTTGTGAACTTATTTGCTTGTATAACTTTTATAGGTTATGTAAAGTTAGAGCGATTTTAATTATAATAAAGTTTAATTCTATAAAAACAATTTATACATGTTTACCGAATTAAATTTTATATTAAAGTATATAAAATATGGAAGATCCAGGCCCCAGTACTTCGAAACATAGTCGAAAATATTGTTTAGTACCGATATGCACAAATAGTTCAAATAGAAATCAAAAAAAACAATTTATATCATTACCTGATGGCGAAAAATAACATAAAAGGCGAAATTTGTGGCTGAAAGCTATGAGGCGAAATAAAACCGATATTTCAGAAAAAAGTAAACTTTATGTTGTGTGCATAAATGCATCAATGTTGGGTAAATTATCACTCTGAGCCCTAACAAAATCTTTATCTGCCATTTTAATAATAAATGCGTGAAAAATTGTTTAAAAACAAATACAAAACTCTCGAACAATACAATATACACACGTAAAGATTATGTTGTAGCTGTATTTGTGTGGTCAAACCCAAGTCGTTTGACGTCATACTCAATCGTATTTACTCGGCAACCTTCGCGCCGTGGTCGGCTTATTTCAAATTTACAATATTTTAATTAAAAAATTTGGCTATAATATTAATTAAAATGTGATTTTTGTTTTTTTAGGTGACATAACTAACATTAACATCAAAAAAATGTAGTTTTAAGGAAATATACATTTTATGCGTATCCCCTATTATCCGGCAAGTACTATTCGTTACAACACTAATAATTAATAATATTTTTGTTTTACAGCTTTGAAGATCTTCTTAAACGCTGACTCTACCCCCTGTCGTCCACTATTGGTCCAACTTCTAGGTCTACTCTGGCGTATTCTGCATTGGTGTCGCAATCAAAGAAAACTCCGCCTCTACTGTAGTTCATTGCTACTAATTTACGATGCTAGACTCCTCCGATATCACAGCCAAAATGGCAATAAACCACCAATATCACCAACTACAAATAAAGTAACTAGATATAATTTAAATCGCCCATTAAGTCTAGCAATTAGTCACTCTGATGAAGACATTAAAATTTCAAGTCCAGGTTTTTCTGGTCAATTCACGAAAGATGGACCCAAATTTGAGAGGTCTTTAAGTGCCAACGCAGAAATTGGTCAACCGCAAAGTAATCATTGGAAAAAAACTTTGAAAAAATTGCATAGGAATCATTCGTTTTGCAATAATTATGAAGAGGAACTTAAAAATTTAAAGAAAAATTATGTTTATATGCTAGATGATTTAATTGGAGATAATTCTAATATCTGGGCAAATGTAAAAATGATTGATTTTGCCCATGTTTTTCCATCTGAGGGAAATACAGTTGACAGCAATTATTTGGAAGGCGTGGAAAATTTAGTGAAAATTTTAGAAAGCTTCCTTGAAGACTGCAAATAATTTTTTGTAGTTGGTGAACAAATATTTTCATTGAACTATATTTAAAGCCGGATTTATACAGCCAAGAATAGCAAAATAGTACAGTCAGAGCTCGGTATTTACGGGGGATATGCCTCAATACGGAAACTGTGAATACGGAATGGTAAAATGTATGGGATTATAGGGGAAACTTTTTAAGATTTGATTTTGACTACGCGTTAACGCCATATGCGGCAAAAACTGAAACACTCGAGAGTGAAATTAAACTGCCACTTGTGTATTTGTTAACATGGTGAAAATGAACACGAGTTGTATTTTTCCTATTTTCCGAGTTTTTTGTGCTTTTTTTATTTAAAGGTATTCTACGATTTACAAGATATGTAATAGTATACTATTCTAAAGAAATTTCAAGGAAATTTTTAGTTTTTCATTGTATTTTTAATTCATTTTGACTGTCTGTCAATATAATATCAACAAAAATATGGTAAATATATTAGTAAAAAATAAAAATCTCTGCATGAAAAAGTGGAAGGGCCTTTTAATATATCAACTGATGTTTTAAGAATATTTTGGGTGGGGTGAGTGCCTTTTTTCTTGAACGTAAAAAAACGTTGAATCCATACGATCCACTTTCTCTCTACCTCCAAATATCGTTTCAACTGTCATTGTTTCTGATTTAGGAAAACGGTGGAATGTTAAAGTGGGATTCTTCTTTATCCACGATTTACATTACGGCAAACAAAAAAAATAATTGTTTTTTTTTTTCCATGATTAACAACAATAAAACACAAACAACAAAAAAACACGTATTTCTCCATTGAACAAAACAAAACATTGTCACTCTCGTATCTTCCTAAAATCGCCACCAGATGTCTAGGCTCTTAGGAAATTTCCCCTAAAGAGAATAGGTTTCATAATTAAGGGGGAAAAAGATAAATTATTACAAAAAAAATTAATTAGACCTACATTAAAAAAATAAATCAAATAAAAAAATATTATCAGGTTTAGGTATTGGCCTAAAGAACTTAACGTACGAAGAAGAACGTATTTTTTTCTTGTTACGCCGGCTTTAACAGATGTTTCAACTCTGATTGATATTCAGAACTTGCTTCAAAAAAATTAATTATTACAAAAAAATTAATTTTTTGCACCAATTTTTAACACCAATTTTTCTATTGAAAATCAGACTTCTTTCCATGGATGGATCAATTTTCACGAAAACGTCACTAGCAAGTTTTAATCCTTCGTTCAGATTTTTTAAAATCAGTTACAATTTACTATGAAATCAAATTTAAATTGACACTTTCTGAATTACTTGTTGCTAATCTAAATTACAATTAACTCTTTCTGAATTACAATTCACTAATCTGAATTACAATTGACGCTTTCTGAAAAACATCCGATCGTTTCTGAAACACAATTGGAAGAGGTGCCTATAGTAATCGAAAACAAAATCTTAATCGCCTGGAGCGTCTGTCAGATGATATTAACCCCTTCAGTAATCATTAAAAAATTTAAAAATGAAAAAAAAAAAACAGAATTTTTTTTATGAATGAATTTTATTTACTGAACATA
Organism: Liopterus haemorrhoidalis; assembly: GCA_963971575.1. Lineage (NCBI taxonomy): Eukaryota > Metazoa > Arthropoda > Insecta > Coleoptera > Dytiscidae > Liopterus > Liopterus haemorrhoidalis. Next base: position 26,818,674 of record OZ020613.1, read on the forward strand.
TATATCCTTCATAAAAACCATTTCGGGCCCAAAATGGGATTGAAAGTTGATATTATGGTGCATAGTGTGGGTCGAGAAATAAAAGAAATTCATAAAAAAATATTCATTTTCTCTCGTACCTCGTTTCAATCATCGTAGCTGTCTTTTGTCTCGCTTCCACATACCATGAATCGTATTTATTTTCGCCCGAGTACATTCGGGAGTAATCTTTTCTGCAGGTAAAGCTTGCCGAGCTATCCGGGTGTGGGAATTTTCGCACATAATAGCCGCCCGAGAAAACTCGGGCGTAATCCGGTTAATAAAATTAAGCGGTTAATAACTATGTATGTTATAAATAATCTTTATTTACATTTAGACTTCGTTTAACATAAGAAAAACAACGAGTATCATAAATTACGTCATCAATTCTGCGCGAGATAATAGATGATCACATTTACGTACATAAGGGTTTTAAACAATTGTTGTGCATACCAACTGTTTTATAATTGTTATATGCCATGTTGGTTACAATGTATATATGAACTAGTACAGCGGTTCCCAAACTTTTTTGACCTCGACCCGGTACGAGGTCTTAAAATTTTCGAGACCCACCTTTTGAAAAAAAAAACATTTATTTAGAAAGAAATTTTATTTTAAAGCAGTAGCTTTATAGCAATAAAGAGTAATAAATAGTAATAAAGAGTATAGTATAGTATTAAAGAGTATAGTATAGTAATAAAGAATATAGTTTAGTAATAAAGAGAACAAATGCACACTATTCTAGTGATTAACTGACGTAAAAAAAATAATATGTACAAAAAAAATCTTTTTTGTGATTTTACAATTTTTTTCGCGACCCAGCAAAATGTTTCAACGACCTGGTGCCGGGTCGCGACCCTCACTTTGGGAAACGCTGAACTAGTACTTCAGATACTAGGTTCGCGGGGTGTGCACCATGTGACCGATGCTAAAACAATGTTAAACCAGTGTCGAAGAGAGAGCTCCGCTAGACTTACCCTCCCATAAAAAAAAATAATAATAATAAAAAAAATTATTAAAAAATTTTAAATTAAAAAAGTTTTAGGTAAATCTTCAAAAAGAAAAATCAAATTATGTTCTATACAAATTTTTGTATAGAACATAATTTGTAGTCAAAAACAAGTCAAAGTAAGTGATCACTGAAATGTGTAAAACTAACTGTTGATAACGTAATGGACGAAATCTGTTTTCTGCACATGAGAGCCGCTAACATCCGGCTGTGTTTTTCTCTTGTTGAACGAAGTCGGCATTATAGTTGTTTTGAAAAACGATTGGAGTACCATCTATTGGTGAATGTCAACGTACTTTTTTCACGTCTAGTCGTTTATGTATTTTTTATGGTCTAGATGTGTAAATACATAAATTCGTACACTAAAAGAAACACGAAATTCGGATATTTGTTTAGTGTAGGATAAAAAAATAAATATTATTTTATGATTTATGGAATTTCATGCGCCTTACTTTGTTTGGCCCCTAATTTTGCTTATAGATCCGGCTCTGTTTATATGTTTATATTTTATATATTAACTATAATTGTTAGAAATAAGTGTAAATATATTTTGTAATTTTATTTATTTCATTGTATATATTTTTCTGAATAAATTTTTGTATATTTTTAAAATCATTCCATAACCAAGCGCCTGCGCACAAATTATTTCCTATCCTACCATTTGACTTTCAGAAGCCACGGTAAACTCTATCGTTTTTTATTATTTTTTGATGTAGTTAAGTACAAATTGTGTTTAAATAATCACAGTAATGTTTGTTAAGTATATTTTGAGTGTCAGTTTATTTTTTGGACTCAATATCTTGGTTACATATTGGTAAGTTTAAGCTTTTGTTGCAGCCCAAAATAATTTTAAAACATTACCCAAAATTGGACCACACGTGACCCTCTCTCAAAATTTATTTGTTACATATTTTAAATTTGTCCTTTTATACTATTTTAGTTTAAGCATTGACCAATACTGAATATTAAGAGTACATAATCCATTACGAAATTTAAAAAATAAATAAATGCAATGGCCATTTTGTTCCACTTTTACATGTATATTCACTTTTTCTAAATAATCAACTACACTAGTTGAATAGTAGGCGAGAATGATATCAGGTTTGTATTTATTATCTTCCTCAGATATTACATGTTCGTTATGCATAGTCGATAGTGAAACTAAAGTAAATAAAACAAATGCTCGATAAGTTCCACATAAGTTAGTAAACTTATTGAGCATTTGTTTTGTTTATACCTATATTAATTACATCATGTTTTACCGTGGAATGGTTGCCGTTTTTGGTTTGGTAATATGAGTTGCCACCAATATGCACTAGAAATAAGAAAACTGCTTATTAATAAAAAATTGACGTGAAGTGTGAATTTTCACACATTTCTGGGTTTTGCAGGTATTTAGTAACTGAATGATGATTATTTGGGATGCCAAAACAAATTTTATGTCAAAATATTTTTTTATGAATTTTAATTCAAATGCCTAATACCATTATTTAAGTTTCTAAATATATGCAAGTATTTTTTTTTATATAGCAAGGTTCATTAAGATTTTGAAAATTGCGCCTATGCCTTCCATTGGTTTCTTAAATCATAAGCCCCGCCCTCTGATTTCGTCAAACATAGAATTAAATTATAATTTCAACACTTTCCACTGGTTATTAAATTTACGCTTTTAAAAATTAAATGCAACATTTACTAAAATATAACTAGAATTTTAACAAAATATGCAGATTAAGATACATTATTAAGCGTACGACAAAATCACGCCACTAGAGCTACTGATCTGGTGTGTTACATAGCGAATTAAATAGTTAACATATTTTAGTTAAAAACACAAAAAATGCGTTATTTTCCGAAAACATAATCTGATCAAAAATTCCTGTTGTACTATTCCGGTTCACACCAATGTACATTACTTAGAATTTTTTTCATATTTTTAGTTTAAACCATCTGGGCTACAGGGTGTGGGACAAAAATTTTTTGCACAATTTTGGCAAAAATCGCATCAAAATAATTTATTTTGCAAAAATAAAATTTTGATCGTTAATCTACGTACCAAGGGCTTTCATTTGATACCCTACTCAGAATTTAAATATATATATATATTTTTTTTGATGAGCACATATTTGTTTATATTTTTAGGGGGGTATGTTTTTTAGATGTTTTAGTATTTTTCCTATGTGCGGGTCAAAGAGTTGTATAAGCATGCCAAATTTCAACTCCCTAGGTTTAGCCGTTTGGCTACAATACCGAACAGACAGACGACAAAATGACGGTATAAGGGTTTTTTGATCATACCTACAAAACCCTAAAAATGACATAGCAGGAAAATATAAACAAATATATAGTTAACGATAAAATAAATATTTCTTTAAAATTTTGAGTGTGGGGATACTTTTCAAATCAAATATTTTTATCGAATTTTCACTAAAAATGTCTAAAAAATCTTTTGTCTCGCACCCTTTTTTTTAGAGGGGTTGGTCTAAAAATATGAAAAATACACAAAATGTTAATTTAAAAAATAAAAGTTATTGCAAAAAATTGTACTCAAATATTGACGATCATATCTGACTTCGTTTGGGGACAGCAAGGATTAAAATAACCATATTTGATTTTTTTACTATAAAATTTCGCAGTTTCTTTGAAATAATACTAAATAATAATGATGTTTTGATGTATCGATTACGATTCGTGTTTTTCGATCATAAAAACGTAGATACAATTAGTGTTTTACGTGGTCTTTGATGGTAAATCCAGGGGCGTGCCAAAATTGATCTAGGTTGCAGTTTCGAAATATTAACTTTTCATATAAAGTTTAAGGCCTTTTCTGATATTGTCGTCTATAATTTCTTTTTAAAATTTATATTAACTGCAGTTGCCGACAGAAAAATGGGACAATGGGTAATGCAGGATTTCCAAACCTTTTTTATCAACCGACTAAGTACTTACATACGAAAACGATTCAACTACAATAACGTAACGATATTTTTATAACGTATAACGGTTCATAAAAAGTTATTTTGTAACGTTATATAAATATTTTTTAAATGTTTCATTTGTATTGAATAAATGTATTGCGATTTCAAGTAAGTTTCCATTTTCGTAGACACTTTTATATTTACTGAAAACAGTTTTCAACTACAAGACAAGTAGGTATAATTTAATATTTACAACCAAAACAGATCCCAAATATAGGTAATTTCAGAGTTACAAATAAAAATTATTTGTATAACGTTACATAACATTATTTACGTAACGTTATATAACATAACAATTCATTTTTTTAACGTTATTTATAACGTTATCGAACGAAAACAAAAAATAAAGAACGTTAAACAATAACGTAACGATTTGAAACGTCATTTCATCTCTGATCTCTTTATAAATATAATTTAATCCATAAATTAATATTTTTGGTCAATAGGAAACATGTATTGTAAAATCATAAAACAATCTTCATGAGCAAATTTCTTTTCTCCTATTTTTACTCAAATTTATCTTACATCGCCTCTTTCGGATACATTTAGCCTTTTTGTAACTCTTTCTTAACGGATTGTTCATGTATCTAAATCCGGCTATACTCTATCTCTGAAAGACTGATAGTAATAAATCATTTTGTCAGGCAGTTACCAGTGGCGTGCACATTTTAAACACGTTTAAATTGGCTTTGTGTATTTCTATATTACTATTTATCATTTTATTAAACGCACGCCTGTGATCATATTTATCATATCATTAAACACACCCCTGTGACCATATTTTTTCTCAAAATTTTAGGGTCAAATTTTTATGGACTATTGTGTTTAACCCTAGTTCGTATTCCCAAATAATATGTGCGGTACACTCGGTTGTTTTTAACAATATTTCGTTTCGAACTATTCTTATTTTGTCGCTTTTCTTTTACCGCTTCTGTGTGATAATACAATAACTTTTTACAAATAATAAATTTTATTACTATCAGTCTTTCGGAGATTGAGTATACAACAAAATAAGAACGAGAGAATGTTAGCAATAACGTTTCCACAATTGTTTTCAATTTTGGATATTTATTTGGTATTACAAAACATTACTAACGACCCAAAATCAACTTCTTCGCATATATCGACCCCACCTTCCGAAGTAAATTGACCCCCTGGGGCGATACCGGCCCCACTGGGATCAACTGGTTTAACAAGATGAAAAAATGCCAAAACAATTTAACAAAAAGCTTTATTTACAACAAAAAAAAAAAAAAATACTAAAAGTACCGAATTTTGATATCGTATAAATTTAATGTCTGTTCTAAAATAAGGGTGGCACAACGAGTATTGCTTCTTTAAACTCTCAATACTTATCTGAGAAGCTTTGGAAACCTTTGGATTAGTTTAGTGATTTCTATCTGTTGAATGTTTTCCTATTCTTCTCTAAGGGATATAATTAATTACTGAAGGATTTGGAATACTGGGTTACCCAAGTGTACCTCAAAATTTTTTGATCGGCGAATTCCCACTTCATCAAGAGATTTGTTAATAATTCGCGGTACATGTAGACGTGAATTATGGGGCATTATGGTAAAATTAGAGGCCAATATATTGTGGATGATATGATCTTCTAAACGGTCCTTGATGTACTTTTCTGCAGTCAAAAGCACCGTGTTCAATCAAAAACAAACTCGATATGAGAGTGTGTTGATATGCTTGCCCAAACCATGGTGCTACCGCCATCAAATGAATATGCTGCATGTCGAAAACTTCTAACCATGCCTTCTAGAGGTATATTTTGCGACTTTTAGACAGTCACTTTCACAGTTTCAAGGTCACTATTATCCAAACTGTACTGTAGGAACTTTCGACAAGATACTGTAAAAAGAATTGTCGAAAAGCTTACAGAATAGACCTCCTAAACACACGTTCGCACCCGTCTGACGACTACAAATAGTCTAGGGTCTACGCACCATATTTTACGTTGATACTGCACTTAATGATAATGGAATGCCATTTGGCACACGTGTTCCTTATAAAAATTAAATCATTTTGACCCGCAGCACCTATTTGTGAATCGAGGCAAATTCAAGATGGCGGCGAAACTAGCCAATTACGATAACGATAACTGATTCTAATTTAAGGTTAAGTTTCATTTAAATTTATATATGATATCCATTTTATATAATAAAAATTTTAAAAAATAATTGAAATTATACCACAATTTTGTTATAGTGCATCTTTGATTAAAAAAATCGTGATTACAATGCTTAAAATAAAATTATTGGTAGTACTAGTTTCTTATTTTTGTATTGTTGGAATCACTGAACATCGTTTGTGTTGGCGACATTTTTAGCCCCAACATGGCCGCCGTTGCGCTACTTTGTATAATATAGTGACTTTAAACGTATCTACGTAACAAATGTGTCCCAAAAACTGCCCTGCCCGACTTAATTATCAGTATTTACTTAAAATATTAGCATGTATATCTTATTAATTATTTGTATATTATTTTTAATTTGTTATTCTTCTGGTGTTTTTGGATCCACGGGCCTTAGCCCTCCTTGTCCTTACCTTAATCCACCACTGGGTAACTCATCTTATCAGTTATCAGGAAACAATTAAAACGATCAGATACTGTTAAATAAATTTATTGATTAATTTCGTGGAAGTATTTTTAAAAAGTGTGATGTTACAATTGCGATATTTATCAGTATATTTATGGCATATTTCTAGAAAAAATATAAAGCCATTCTAGATCGCTTTATTCACATACACTGTTTTATCTAATATTAATTTTTCAAACATGAAAACCCTTGCGTATATTATCAGCACCTAGCGCGAAATTACAGTTCTGTAATCAGTATATTTGGCCATAAAAATATATTTATGGCCAAACATAATGTTATACACATATGAATACATATTTAAAGAGTAAAAGAGTAACATAAATGCGTAATATAATCTTACCTTTTGTGTAGCTAATTTTTTTTAAACTAAATTTTACAATTCAGAAGTTTTTACTGCTTAGGAAACGAACTAATAACTAAGTTAGCAACAAAACAATAATGTTAAATAACTTCTTATCAAGTTTTGCGGTATTCTGGTATTTGTAAATACTTCTAAATCATAAATTCTTTTCAAAATTGGCATTTCTAAAGAATTTTAGCATAAGCACTGCTGTGCCAAATTGATTTTTGAAAGATCTGTTAGGTGCTATTTATCACAGTTACGTCCTAAATTAATATGCTTGATTTGAAAATCTCATTATTTTTGTATTTTAATTTTATATACATTTTGAGATGACATAAACGGTATATTGTGGACGGTCTGAATTTTAAAATAATATTTGACTGTAGACATTTTAAACACATTGTATGAGAGATTGTATTAATCGAGTTTGAATTAACCTAATGAATTAATTTGCAGGGCATTGGATGGTTAAATAATCCAAGTTGCGTCAGACTGGAATTGAACCCTATTTCTTTGCTACGTATGCAAGCCTTACCGGCACACCATAGCTAAATTATTGCAATACAGTCAACTCTCTTTAAGTCGGTCTCTTCCTTACTTGAACCTTTCTCTAAGTCAAACGCTTCATGACACTAGCATTTATTTTATTAAATACTCTAAAACGATCGGATTTTTTCTCTAAGTTGTACTAGTATGTAGTAGATGGGTTGCCAGATATCTTGGTAATCAAACCGGGACAGATAAAAAAATAGCACATTTATGAAAAATCCCAGGAACAAAACTGACATGATGCTCTATTTTGAAATTTTCACGTGATTTGGCCATTCTGAAAATTAGATTTTCAGAATGAAAAGTAAAAGCTGCCCGTTGCTACTTTTTTAAAATTCGTATGGAACTATTAGCAAGGCGCTGCATTGAAGAATACTTTCAACAGTATCGCTTAAGTTTATACCTCGGCTACTACTTAGGCTGACCAGACGTACTCTTTTTTAGAGTATTATCCTCTTTACTTTTACTTTTTATTTGCGGCGTAAGCCCCCCATTGACGGCGCCACTGTATAGTATGTATTTCTGGAGTGAGGATCTTTTTTTTTGCTCATCGCTTGTATTTCTACAGTGAGGACCTTTTTTTTTGCTTATCACTTGTATTTCTAGAGTGAGGACCTCTTTTTTTTGCTTATCACTTGTATTTTTAGAGTGAGGACCTTTTTGATCAATTTACTTTATTTGCCAAGGGCGCGAAAAACATTACTACGGCTCTGGCTACGAAGCACACTCCAATTCTGTAAAAAAAAATCTGGTCAGCCTACTACTACTACTGGTTTGACAGCGCCAAACAGTAGTAGGAATCGGAAAAGCGATAACCGAGATATTAAACCGATAAATCGAGCGTCCCGAAAGGTCTACTCGGGTCATCAGGACTTGAGGCTCAAAACCGGGATAACCCTATGTCGTATTCATAAAGTTTATGCGATATTCTCTCTCCAAGTTGAACTATTATTTTAGCAACTGTTTTACCCAGAACGTCAGGAATATTAATAAATTACGTAAACATAAGGATCCCATTCGTCTCGTTTTTATGACTTGTGTCCCGGCGTCCAGACAAGTTTAGTTTAGGACGCTAAACGTCCGGGTAATTTTAAATTATAATAATATTGGAAATGAGGATCAACTGTATGTTGGCAGCATTGATAAAAATTGTCAACTATATCGTGTTCGAAATAGTAATAAAATCACGTGAAAGATTGAAGTCACTACCCTATTGGCTCTCGAATAAATTTGACGGCTCAACAGCCAACGAACGACGAGAATTCAACAAAATGATCACGTGAACATTACATGATTACTACTTCTTGATTTTGAACAGAGTATAGAAAATTTTTACACCAGTATTTCAAGTTGGCAGCATTAGAAAACGATACATTATATTAAACAATTAACGAAAACCTTGAAACGTGTAACGTAAGACACGTGAAACCGTAGAAATGTAAAAATAACATAGGGAAACGTATGTTACTTTCTCGTTTCTACGCTACGTACATGCGTTCTAATGTTCGCAAATTCTCTATCAGCCAATTTGCGAAAACCCCGAAACGTGAATATAACATATAGGCGGTTTCTTTGATTTAAGCGGAACTAGATTTTCAAATCTAGTAACTTTTACCGGCTGATTGAAGCTTTTGATCATTTTGTTTAGGAAAAGTCTATTTCAATATATTAGGTGCACAAATGAATAATCCAAATTATTTTATGCAGTGAAGAAATTTATTTAGAATCTATTGTTTTTCCCGCTCTTTTGCGGTTATATAGTGTTGACATATAGTTATTAAAAATGAGAGTTGGTATGCCTGAAAGCCTAACATAACTTTCAGTATTCAGTTCAGTACAAAAGTTCGAAAATGGCAACAGATAAGGTGCATATGCGACAATGTATTCTTTGCGAATTCCAACAAGGAAAAAATGCTGTAAGAGCGTGTGAATCGATTTGTTTCTTTCTCGGCAAAGGTGTTGTATCGTACGATATATGGGCATTTTAGTTTAAGCGGTGATTTCTGTCTGAACGACAAACAACGCCCTGGAGGCCCTCGAAAGTGCGACAACGATGATTTGGAAAAGCTGCTCGCTGGAAATTCGGCACAAACGTAAAAAGAGCTTGCAGAACAGTTGGGAATAACGCAGCAGCGATTTTCAAACGCCTACATGAGATGGGAAAGATCCAGAAAGAAGGAAAATGGGTTCCGCATGAAATCACTGAAACCATGAAAAATCAACGAGTGACAGTGTGTCTTTCTCTTCTCAATAAGCAGCGTCGGAAGTCTTTCTTGTGGAAAATCGTTACGGGCGATGAAAAATGGATGACAAACCGAAACGCAGAAAGTCGAGTCGCAAAACCCAATCGCTTCGGAAAGAAGGTTCTTCTCTGCATTTGGTGGGATATCAAGGGCGTGCTTTATTATGAGTTGTTGAAAACGGGTGAAACAGTTACTGCGGACTGCTAGCAACGGCTATTAATCTGCTTGAGTTAAGAATTGGAACAAAAACGCCCATATACTGGCAAAGGAGAACGTCCACTGAAATTGTTGCATAACAACGCCAATCCGCACATTGCTTCTAATACAAAAGACACCATAATGAGTCTTGGCTGGGACGTGTCGCAGCAAGTGGAGTATTCACCAGACGTTGCTCCATCCGATTACCACTTGTTCCGGTCGATGCAACACGCCTTGTCCGATATGCACTTCCAATCAGTGGATGAGATCCGAAAATGGCTTGACGACTTTATCGTGTCCAAAGACGTAACATTTTTCCGAGATAGAATTCATCAGCTGTCTGAAAGACGGCTTAAATTTATAGAAAGCAAGGGTGAATACTTTGATTGAACAATTTAATTTACTTTCTTTTAAAATAAACCTTGAATGCAGCTGAAAAAATTGGATTATTCATTTGTACACCTAATATAAAAAATTAGCTAGTGACAATTTAAGAAAATTTTAATTTCATTTAGTACCGCTTAAAGGTTTGGAATAGCCTATGTGGAAAAATAATTTATATTCACGTTTCTGCGTTACATACAAACAAACGTTCACAAATGTATACAAATTGTCTAAAATTAGGCTGAAATTTGAAGCGGAATTTACGCTTTTAACACCTTGCGCCCACCTTTGTAACTATCCTCAGGTCCCTCTTTTTTAAACGCCCTATATAAAATTTGTATATTTTGGAGGTTTTTCATACAGCACGCATTTTGTAGGTGCACAAAGTATAGGGCGATAACGTCCACGGTTCATGGGAGGGTGACGTATTCTAGTATGCTAAATACACAGCATTTGTGGTGGTTGTTATGTTAAATAACAACCAACAGTATCAATAACAGCAACCACCACAATCGCTGTGCATTAGGCATAAAAATACATAATCATCACCCGAAGTGAGAACCGTATGGTTTACGGACCGAGGGTACCGCCCACATTCCGCACAAATTCAACCACGCGAGAATTACCAAAACATCGATTCTCATATGTGAAATAATTTGGATAGTTACTAGAGCTCGTTCAACTTAACTTCATCACAGGCGGATGTTACCGACTCTGCTGCGCAGAAACCAATTTTCGTCCATTACGTTATCAAGAGTTAATTTAACATATTTCAGTGGAGTCACTTACTTTGATTTGTTTTTGACTACGCGTATTGTGCGATGTTGTTTGTTTATTTCCGTTATTATTATTTATTTTTCGTACATTTCAAGGTATACCGTTTACTAAAATGTACACAACTATTGTTTAAAACCCTTATGTACATCAATGAGATCAGCTGTTTTCTCGCGCAGAATTGATGACGTAATTTATGATACCCTGTACTGAAGTTAAGTTGAACGAGCTCTACTAAAATAATAAAATGGCTGAATAAAAATTTAAAACATTCATGACCGGTTGCCAATGACTGAGATAAATGTTTTAACTCGAGTTGAACATAACTCAACTTCAAACACTTAACTCGTTCTTTTGCAACCGGCCATTAATTTGCCTGATAGTTTCATTTATAACCAAATATAAAAAGATGCTAAAAATAATTATCGCTCGGGAGATTAATATGCCTGTATTGTGTCCGTGCTTTCTGAATGCTTCATGAATTCTCTTTAAGTTGATTTTTGTTGACACGTGACAGTTCGACTTATGGAGAGTTAACTGTACCACTTACAATTTTCGTTTACATCATACATTAACAAACTCACCAAACACGATAATTCTCTTTTCCCCCATACAATATGTATTAATAAATCAAGATTTTAGGCTTATATTTAGGCCCTATCTTGTATTCACTAAGCACTTGACTTAGCAAAAAAAAATGGCGAAATTGTGAATACACTATAGAAGCCTTGAGCAATGCTTATCACTTTTTTTTTAATTTAAGCTTGGGGTTAAAGTGACGTAACTTGAAACTCTCGGCTCTTTTATTGCACCCTTGTTACGTCACTGTTAGGAACAAAAAAATGTCTACAATCATTGGTTTTGTGCATAAAATTTTTTAATTGTGTCAATATAAAAGGGTTCCATATTTCGGCCCGACAAAATAAAGTTTATTAACGACAAGTTAGATTTTAAGAAATAGATAAACAAAAATGCGCGATATATTATTCAAGTTACGACAAAATATGTAGTTGAACGACAAATCTTGTTGAGCCATCTGTGAACCCGTATAGAAACTGTAAAGTAACTGTCATATGGAAAGTAAGGTTATGTTGGATGTCTTTTAAATAATTTCAAGCAATATATTTTAGCATTTGAATTAAGTATTCTAACCTTTTTATGTTGCAAACGAGTTTTTAGATTGGCCAACCTAAAGTAATAAAATTTCTTGTCTAACAGAGCAACCAGTGCTCTGTTGGACTTTTTTTTTTATGGGAGGGCTTCTCTAGCGGAGGTTTCCCTTCGCCTCTGGTTTATGTTGTATATTGACAGTACATTTATTATCTGTCTCATTTTGTAATACATAACTAACAGTGAAAGTTCATTTTTTATGTTGTATATTGACAATACATTTATAATATTATCATAGTATTGGTTCACACGGATACGCCAAAGTCTGTTTACACCACAACAGTCACCAAAGTAACCAGATCTAGTTTCGTATTACAAATTGAGACGGATTATATTAATTTTAACCTAAAAATGTTTATTGTATGATTTACAAAGCTTAGTCAAAATGGTCAAGAGCTCGAATCAAACTATAAAAGTTAGTTACTGCAAAATCTAGTTCAGCCTACAGATTTGGAATAGCCTATAACTTCTGTATCGAAAGACTTTAGTTTAAACTATAACAAGAATTATTACCAACAAAATAAATACAATGAGCTTGATATTTTAGGAAACAGATTTAAATTAATGTTTGTAGATTAGAATAAACATTTTTTGTCTCCTGTTTGTAATGTTTTTATAAATCTAAAATTTCCTGTCATTTTGATCATCGTATAAATACATTTGTGGCCTCTTAAACTGAGAAGCCATTTCTTCTGTTTTACTTTGTCGCCATTTTGTCAAGGTACTAATATATGGAAGTGCACTATACAGAAGTATTAAATATATGGTGTAAACCTAGTACAAACGTCATCTTCTTGTCCTGTTGGACCAAGATCCTAATTTGTTTTTGTCATTTGTCGCTATAATGATGAAATTAGTCCTGCCAAGTACATATTTTGTCGTACAACATTTGTCGTCTATGTATATATTTTATCGTGCCGTAATATTACCCCCAAAAAATTAGGAGAGTTCAGAACAATTGATTGGTGACCCGAACAATCCAGTGTGCATTTAAATGCAGTCTCGGATAAAATATTTTGTACTTTATATTGTATGTCGTCTCTGATAAAAGCAACAAAAAACTATAACTAATCGATTACACTTAAATGCACAAAGCAAGATACAAACTAACATTCCATATAGTGACATATAATACAGCTAATAAAAACAATAAACAAATAACAATTAAAATAATAACCAATTTTAACCGATCTGTAGATACCGGATTATGAGTAGTACACAATACGCACTCCTAAAAATAAAACAATTACAAAAAAATATTTTAGTATTTTTTAATCACAGTCCAGAAAACTTTCTGGAAATATTAAAAATTATTTTAACATATTGTATGCCGACGCGAGAAACAAAGTCTTATGTCGTGTTTACACCGAAGAAATTTAGTCACGACAGCGAGAGACAAATAAATAGAGCGGACAGCCCTTGCTTTGGACACAGCAGCAAAAGATCTAGAAGTCCGCTCGTTCTTACTGTAGACCATGGATTTCCAAAGTGGTCAATATGACATTGTTAGGGGTCGATTCAGACTCGGGGACCGATGGAAAAAAGGTAGGCCTTTGTTAACCGAGGGCCGATGGGCTGTTGTTAAAGCCGTGGTCGGCACATTTGCTATTTTTTTCCGCCGGGCATAGCTTAAAAATTTTGGATGTCCCCCTCTCCTCCACTAGGTTACCATATAATTTATATTAATCCGGCTGTGAGCTTATACATATTTATTTTTGGGGCGGTCGACGTTAAATCGAGAAATTCTTGAAGGGGTCGACGGTCAAACGTTTGGGGAACCCTGTTGTAGACAACAGACGTTTAATCAGTCAGATTTAATCCTCCTCAGGTCAGGTCTCCATACCTCACACCATTAGACTTTTCTTTGTGGTGATGGTTGTAAAATCAGGTGTATAAAACAAAAATGGTCAATCGAGATGCATTCGACGTGTTTTGATTGCTGCGGCTCGTATAAAAGAACATAAAGGTGAACTTGGTAGAGCAACACGCTCTGTCGCTAACAAGCCAGAAAATGCCTGAAGGTACATAGAGACATCTTTGAAAATTGCTTGTAGATTAAACATTTAGACGCTGTAATTTTCGATATTTTTTGACAATAACAATATGCTCGCATACTTGGTTAAACTTTTAATGGTTGGTTTATATACAACATAAGAATAAAAAATAAGACTTAAGAAGTTAAACGTAGCTGCGCTATACAACGGTTCAAGTAGAAATAAATCATAACCTTGAGAATATAAGACACAAGAAAAGTTGACAACGTTCATCTTCGTATTCTTAATACCCTTTTCACACTAAAATTTTAAGGCGAAGTTAAAATCCACTACTGTTTAAGATCGGTTTGCAATCACACTAATGTTTAAATCGCCTGTGCTGCCATCTGTTCTGATAATTTTATTCTTAAGTTGGTGTCACGAATTTACCAGTTTTCAACTGTCTGCGCAGACGCACATTTTGAATTATTATTAAACACATATGGATATATGATTCCATTCTACAATAAAGAATATACTACACCTGTATTAACATATAAGTCGATAAATGTTTACCTTAATTATTGTAGCTCTGTATTGTATTAAATACATTATTAAAATATCTAATTTAATTATATAAGCTGATCTCTTTTATAAGGACAAACCAGATCTAGTTATTTTGGTTACTTTTATAGTGTAACACGGACTTTAAATGTCAATTAAAAATATTCCTAACGCTGTAAAACCGACTTTAGATTTATTGGTTCTGATAATTATTAAGAAAGTGACAGTTTTTATAATTTTTTAATATCAACATGACATACAGTTTCCAAGGTGCAAACTATTGAAAACAAAATTTCCTCTTAGTTTGTTCTTACAAAAGTTAACGGCTTATAACAATAAGTATAAACTTCTTACAACGTCGATATAACACAGTATTTTTTTATGATAATATAAAATGTTGACAGCACAAATTTAAACAGTATTAGAAATTATGTTGGCAATGGGAACTTACACGGATATTTCTGTGTTTAACTTAGACTGTGTTTAACCGAGGTCACGCGCTTTCACACTAGCATTTAACGCACCATGAGTTTAACATCGTATCTTAAAGTTATAGTGTGAAAAGGGTAAAGTTATAGTGTGAAATCATATTTGCGTAGACGCAAATAATGGCCGCTAAAATTGCAGATATTTAGATCAACAGACACGTGAATAGAAATGAAAGAATAGATTGTGTTTATTATTTATCTCCAAGGGTGGAAAAGCAGATATATGCAAGGCAATGTTTTTTAAATTTTGTAGTATATTAAGGTCATTGTCGTATATTTAAAAATTTTTTCGGGATCATTATTTTTAATAAACTTGTATAAAGTAAAATAATGTCCTTGTCTGTAGGCGATTCAGAGAACGGAGACTACATCTACTACGCCATTTAAAAAAAAAAAAAAAACTGTTTCCTACATATAAAAACGAAACACAATTAAACAAAACGTTTAAATTCATTTTCTGTTTTTGCTGAAAACTGTTATCTTTATAGATTGTATGAACCACGGTATATACCAGGCTTGTCCATCCCGCGGCCCAAGATGGCTATGAATGGGGCCCAACGAAAAATCGTAAACTTACAAACATTATAAGACTGCGATTACAAGTACCGTGCGATCATTATTTCTTGTCAGTTACATAGCAGTAAACAATGAGCGTCTTGTCGTATAATGTACGCCTATGTGTACATGTCCTTGGAAATAAGTTCGATAACTAAATGTTTCTGTCAAGTATTGCATAACGGTCAAGAATTGATGATCGCTGTACCATTAATAACACAACAAATACAATTTCAACTTGCTATTAATTTATAAGCGATGTATCTTATAATTGAATGCGTTCTTTAGAGAGAATCATAAAATCATTCTCAAACTATAAATTATATTAATTAGTACTAGTATTATTTTATGTGCAGCCCAAAACAACTAGTTTTCTTATAATGTGGCCCAGGGCAGCTAAAAGGTTGGACACCCCTGGTATATACAAATGTCAAACACAGAAAAATGCAAGTACGCAGACGCGGCACTGAAATTATTTCATATGGTACTGGTTACATCCTAAATAAACCCCTTATTTCATATTCTTGTGTACTGCGTCTTACTTTTTATTTCTTATTCTTTGTCGTATATAAACCAACGAAAGACACTGTAATTCGATAACAAATATAAATCGACTTACATCTGGGTTTTTAAGTCATATATGTATGTGTAGTGTACACTTCCAGACTTTAGCGCTTTCCTTCCGAGTCATCCTGTATATAATTAGTATTGGCCAAAATTCGTATTGATCGGGTTAAAACAGGCAACAGTTTATCAAAAAAAGGTAATTCTCGTTTGTGGCATACAATAAGTTAAAATAATTCCGGTAAAACAGTAATAATCCAGTGATTAAAATGCACCATTTTATTTATTTTACATAATAACATAATTAAATTTTTGGAAGTTTAGGGGCTGCGACTAATGGGTTCGCTTGTTCCAAAATTTTTCTACCCTCCGTTTTATAATCATACTGACAACCATGTACTTCAGAATAACGATGTTGAGAACAATAAATACCGCCACATCGACAAGTATGTATCGTTGTTATATTCAATCGTTTATTACAAAATGCGCACCGCGTCCTTTGCGTCTTTTTAGGAAGAATATTTGGGAGTTGTACATTCTCAACAACCAACTCCGTTACTTGTGCGTTATTTTCATTAGACGCCAACAAAATGTCTAAATTACTTGAATTTTCTTTTGGTTCTAACAATATATTTCTATGCCTGTAAACAGGAGATTTTGATATAGCGTCGTTTTGAATCTTTTCGATATTTGCCATGTACCCTAAATTATTGTATCCGTACTTATCCGAAGAGTCGAAATTTCTTATCCTTTCTATCCGAGCCCTTCTTCCATAGAGTGGGGAACGTTTGGTTTCATACTTATTTTCCACCCGATTTCCTAAAAGATTGTCCAAATGAGCACTGTTTAGTCTTGAAGTACTTGGATAACTAGACGTTAGAAGATTGCTTCGGTTATAACTATAATCCGTCCAATCATTTGGTTCTCGATTATAATTTCTTTCCCTCTGTGACATATTTCTTTCACTAAATTTTGGAAGATTTTGATTGTAATTTCTAAAATCCATTGGTCTTCGACTGCTGATTTTCACCCCTCTATCCGACGATTCATTTACTAGTATATTACAAATTTTTGGGTCTTTCTCTGGACTTGTTTTAGGTCGTTCAGCTCTATCATCCAACACTAAATGGGCCATATGGGCTAGGTGAACTAAGTTTCTGGATGTTCCGGGAAGACTAGGAATTTGAGACATGGCAACTGTATTCGCGTCGCCTGAAGGGACGCTTATAGGACTCGGGGGTGAGAATTCAGGGTCTTTCTTGTGGGTCGAATCGGGCTCTTCTTCTAAGATTGCGATACTTGGTGCTTGTAAAGCTGGAGCGCAATTACGACTCGAAGTTTCTGGTTTTGGAGATAATAAAGTAGTGTCTACTCTATACGGACGATGACTTCGCCCTGGAAAAATTAATACGTTTTAATACAACATTTGCAATTTTTATTTCTTATACATTATGTAATTTCGGGGTTTCATAGGTATCTATAGTTCATTTCAGATAAGAATGCAGTAGGTGTTATTGAAACCAGGAACGATTGCAGTGACTTTATTTAATACAGTGGCTGGGCTGTGTTAGGCGCAAATAGCCATCATTGCTGTGCGCTAGAAATTTTAACTAACTTTATTACAATGGCAACATACGGGACAACATTTTTGATTGGTCGATGAAATATCCGCCATTTTCTGGCAAGCTTTGCAAAGGTAAACATTGTTTAACCCTTAGAAGTTAGTGAATTTACACAATTTTAGTTGTTTTTAAAGACAATATAGTTTTATAAACAATAGAATTAGTACCAGCCAAAATGTACTAAAGTATTTACACCAATATTACCCGTCATTACTTAAAATGTAATCAGTGTCAAAAGTGTCATCGGCAAAATAAAATCAATTTTGAATATGTTCCATATAAATATGCAACCAAATAATTATCTGCATATAAAATTTCTCAAATTTAAAAACAGTCGAGTTTATGTTTCATTTTATTTCATATTTTTATTTGTAATTATTAATACAATGTTCCGTAACTGCACACCTACCTACCGCGGTCGCGGTTATGGTAAAGTCGTGGTAAGTTGTGGTTACCCAGTGGTTACCTGAAAACGAGTTTTAGTTACGGAACGGTAGTCACACTTCACAGTTGATAAAACTGACAACTGAACTGTCATTTTATGAACGTTATAGGTTACAGATATTCTCTTACAAACATATTAATAAAAATATTTATTTTATTAGTACTTGTTTACAATGGCACATTATATAAGAACATATATGATTTTCCCGATATTATTTTTCACGACATCGATCAATATTTCTAAAAAGCAGTTACTTACACTCATTCTTACTGTTTTAATTATAGACTATAGCAAAATAATATTATAATTTACTACTTGCACTACAAAGAAACGATTAATTCCCTCCACTTAACTCTCGCCTTATTGTAATTGTTTTGAAATTCCCGCCTTTTGTAGTTTACATTAGATCTGAAGTTTGTAGTGGGAGGAAATAACCACACTAACCGCGATATTTCTACGGTTAGTTTGGTTACAAAAAAGTAACCAAAATTTTCAGTAACCGCGTTCCGAAACCTAACAATTTTCCTGAAAAGGTTAATGTCGTACACTTTCGGGACGGGAAACTTCAACCGCGGTTACTTTCGTCGAGTAATGGAACATTGTATAAGTTAATACGAAGAAAATATATTAAATCATTATAAGATCTAAAAGGTAAGACTTAATTTAATTTATTTTACAGTCGAATTGCTCATAGGTGACTCTTCGTTGCTACAAGTATCGATATACAATACTATATGCCAGTGTTTCTCAACTGAAAACGTATCGCGGACCAGTAAAATATTAAATTTTCTACCGCGGACCAGTAAATTATTTAATTATCTACCGCGGACCCCTAAAAATAAATGTACTATTAAACAAATTGTATATGTAAACTCTACATATATCTTGGTAATAAAATATCACTGAAAAATGAACAAAATACACGGAAAATGAACAAAAGATCATAAAAAAATTAAGAAAAAATCTGAAAAATAATCATTTATAAGTCTTTCGCGGACCATTAAAATTTTTCTGGGGACCACTGGGGGTCCGCGAACCACCTGTTGAGAAACACTGCTATATGCTTTCTCTATCTATATCATTATAATTATTTGCATACCCATAGTAACGTACAGTGACGCAAGTTGACAACTAACCTTCCAAATTATTTTAATAAAAAACAAAGCATTAGAAAGAAACGGCATGATTCGTAGATATCTTTACTAATTACAGCAAGAAAATAAATTCACAGCAGTACTCAAACAAACAAAATTATTAATTTTAAGGTAATAATTATAAATAAGGAAAAACTTATACTTATACGTAAATTTTTGATTATAATTTATTGTTTAATTAAATTAAATTTTTAAGTTCCCCCTAAGTACAAAGTAATAAAATATTAAGTAAAAATATATTTATTCATTTAATATATTGCTACAAGATGAATTTAAATGTTTATTTTTATTTAAAAAAAATTAGTCACTGTAATGCACGATATCGTCGTCATCTGAACTATCGCTGTCATTTCTTGTATTTATTATTATTGGATTAATATCATCAACAGTACTTTCCCTTTCCCACCATTCATTTATTAAATTTTCGATTTTTTTAACAGGTTTTGCCCAAGTTTCATAACTAATTTGATCACAGGCTACTTGCCACATTTTCAAAACTTTGTTATCACTATATCCGTTCTGACCAATATGTCTATCATAATAATTTTTTGTTATACCCCAAATTAGTTCAATGGGGTTAAACTGGCAATGATTTCATGACTATACGTTTGTGCCAATGTATCTAGTGCTAGTGAGAAGTTCAGATCTATTACATTTTATAATTCTACGAATTGTTGATTCCGAAATCTTTAAGGCAGCTGCTACTCTTTGATGGACACAAGATAGAGAAATAAGTGGCCCATTGTTCTCTTTTTCGGAATTAAAATATTTCAGCAGATTTAAAATTAAAGTTTGTGAATTTAATAATGGGCCGCAAGGTCTATTAATTAATATTATTGACAGACACTGACAGCTAAGACAAATAACAAAAAACATTTTTAAAATCGCTGAAAAATGGTAACTAGATTATTATATGAATGTACTACTTGATACATACATGTAACAGTCACCTATCAGCAATTCGACTATAGTAGTATTTTCAGTTTAACGCATAAATTTAATTTAAATTTAATAGAAATGCATAATAAATTCGTGCATCGCGTATGTTAAGCTTTGCCAGAAAATGTCAGTCAGTGGTTGTATTTCGCCACTGAAGTAAATGAAGCCACTGTAAGAGCAATTTACATACTGCAAATTAGGGAATCCCGCTTTTTTCGGAGAAGGAATATTTAGTAATTAACGACATGGTAACGGCATTACAGCCATTAAAAATTGATATTGAGAGACTTGGCTGACGCGGCGCAACACTACTTGAAGCAGAGGCTGTATTTGTGTTTATTTAATGAGTTACGCAAAAACAATAATAGTTTTTTTTTTATGATTTAGATAGTAGTGGTGATGAGGCTAAAAATTCACTGATGGCAAAGCGAGAAATCATGTCTGAATTATCACTTCATCAGAAGTTAGAAGTTGCTATTTCGAATGTGACAAGAGTTGAGAATGCCGAAGGCTTTCTATATGACGTTAAAACATCGCAAAATAAATAGAGATGAAGCAACGGGAAAACGCACCAATAACTTAAAATTATATGAAGCACTAATGACCATACCACTGACATCGATTGAATCTGAAAGAGACTTTTCTGCGGCAGGTCTTTTCGCCACAAAAATTCGGTCACCATTAGGTGATAGCTCCATTGACACCTTATGTTTTTTGACAAATTATTATAAAACTTAATATTTCCTAACGAAATTTATTTTTCGGTTCTCACAATTATTTTGAATTATATTTGAGTTTAATTATTTTTGTATTATTATTTAAGTTTTTCTAAATAAAAATCTCTTTTTTGTAAATTAGTAGTAATATTTTTTCGAATTCTGAATCTGAATTAAAGATATTTCTGCACACACAACATGCTTATGGACTAATTAGTTATATTCATCCAATTTTAAAAACCCCGAGAAATCCCGGGTATAGATCAAATTTCATCCCGGAATCCCGGGATTTAAATTAAAAATATATTCACCATATATTTAACATGTTTCCCTTAAGTATTCTTTACGACAATAGTTTCAGGAGTAACAACTGAGTTCGGGTATTCATAGAGGGCAGGAGTTGCAACTATAAAGTACACGGTCTGTCCAATGGTGACATCGCCGAATTAAGAGCCGAATTAAATATTATCATTTTTTTTTTTAATATATTGTTTTATTGGCCATTAGTGTATACAACCATATCAGCCAGCTGATACAAAAAAGTTTAAACAAAATATATACAACAAAATACAAAAATACATACCTAAATATTATAAAAAAAAATTATTTTTTTCTTCACAACAAAAATTTGGATTATGGCTGCGTATAACCCCTAGAGGTTACCAATTTCTTATACAAAATTAACAAACTAAAATAAAATTAGTATCAATCTATACATCAAATTTTGCACCGAATTTTTATCTATCTAATAGGATATTTCTAAATGTAGAAATATTTATTGTAAAAATATTATCGCTCAATAACTTAATAATTGACATCAACAACATTGTTCTGTAATTTTTTAAATCTATTTATGGGTTTCAAATAACTTTTATATTTATATAGTTTTGTGTAGAAATGTTCAAATAATACGTCATTTTTTTCGACTTGATTATTTGTAGTTTAGAACCCTCGTCAAAAAATATTATACTTGATGATAATGGAATACCACTTGGCACACGTATTCTTCACAAAAATTAAATCATTTTTACCTGTTATAACTATTTTGAGAACCGCGGCAGAATCAAGATGGCGGCAAATATAGACTAGCAAGTACAATAACTATAAGTAGTTTTCACAATAGAACAAAATAGCTAAAATCACTTTTGTAGAATGAAGCTTTAGCTACAATTTGCCGCATCATACACAAATATGCGTCGATTGGTTTACAAGGTGGCACCTATAATGCAATTTGATTAATTACAATTACATAACAATTTTTTCTAAAATTTAAAATATCCTATTAGATAGATACAAATTCGCTGCAAATTTTGATATAAAGATTGTTATTAATTTTATTTCCGATTATTAGTTTTGTATAAGAAACTATAGGGAACTATAGGGTTATGCTATATGGGCCTTAAATATTAGTTTCAAATGAAAAAATGAGATGATCTTTGCAGAAAGAGTAATTTATTGGGAATAGTTTCACATTAATTTAATGTTTTTGCAAAGGTTATCTTATTTTTCCATTTGAATTTCTAATATTGCCAATATTTATTTGGACTCTTAATGGCGGCGATGTCATCATTGGCCAGACTGTTACTATAGAGTATCTGTAGTAAGTTCACAAAACGCCTAGATAGGCGCATAGGGGCAGAGAAGGTAAGTTCTCCGTTTCTAGACCGCCAGTCATAGATATGAAAGCCACGTGGTCAGTGTGACGTTTCTACCGGTCCTATTATCCCTGTGTATACATAGGTACTCAATTTAAGTATTAAATACTTGAGGCTCAGTCGACCCCAGTTGACTGTACAATATCGGAAGATATAAATTCGTAAGAGGTGTGGGTATATAATGGGTGTTTTTTTTCAGAGGTATAGAACTTTAAATTGCAATAAAACAACGATGGATTATTCGATTGACATGAATTTTTTTTTATTCGAAAGATAATCATCTTGTGGCATTACATTTTAAATATGATTTCTGGCATATGACCGCCACGGCTGGCTCGGATGTAGTCCAATCTGGACGTCCAATTTTCGATGACTTTTTCCAACATTTGTGGCCGTATATCGGCAATAACACGGCGAATGTTGTCTTCCAAATGGTCAAGCGTTTGTGGCTTATCCGCATAGACCAATGACTTTACATAGCCCCACAGAAAGTAGTCCAGCGGTGTTAAATCACAAGATCTTGGAGGCCAATTCACAGGTCCAAAACGTGAAATTAGGCGGTCACCAAACGTGTCTTTCAATAAATCGATTGTGGCACGAGCTGTGTGACATGATGCGCCGTCTTGTTGGTATGATTTAATGTAATACCACAAGATTATCTTTCGAATAAAAAAAAATTCATGTCAATCGAATAATCCATCGTTGTTTTATTGCAATTTAAAGTTCTATACCTCTAAAAAAAACACCCGTTAGTGTCTGTACCATAGTCTGTACAACACACCAATTCGTTTGCAGGAAGCCATCATCAAATTTGCTGATGCTACAAAAGGTTTCGGCCTTGCAGTAAATCTCGATAAGACGTTTATCCTGTCTAACCAACCTCAACAAATGCCGAAGTTCTACCTCGCTGGCACCGAACTTAAAAAGGCGAATGATTTCAAATATCTCGGTAGCATAGTTACATCAAAAGGCACGATCGATGACGATATCTGAGAGGATATCTTTAGTTATCGCAGCGTTTGGAAGATTGAGGAAATTGGTCTGGAATGTCAGAGGTCTACAGTATCACACTAAGATAAAGGTTTACGCCCTGTAAACCTTTGAAGTGGTCCTCTCAGTACTCCTATATAGTAGCGAATCTTGGTGTCTCTATCGTAGACACATCAGATTGTTGGAAAGATTTCATCAGAGATGTTTAAGATCTATTCTGAAGATTAAATGGCAGGACTACGTGCCTGAGACTGACATTCTAAAAAAAGCAGGCATGTTGAGCATTGAAGCTACCCTAATCCAGAAACATCTTAAATGGACAGGACATTTAATTAGAATGCCAGATAACCGTATGCCTAAGCAGGTACTGTATTCAGAGCTATCACATGGAAGTAGAAACCCTGGAGCCCCGTACAGGAGATATAAAGATATGGTCAAGAATTTCCTCAAATCATGTCACCTCCTACATTCATCTTGGCAGGAGGTATGTACTGTTCGCTCCAGGTGGAAACACTCGGTATCTTGTGCAGTGAACCAGTTTGAACAGCAGAGAATAACACTAGCTGAGACTGCTCGTGCTCGACGGAAAGAGAGACTTAATAGTATGCCTGTGTCATCTGGAGAGTATTTGTGCTATGTATGCGGAAAAACTTTTGTGTCGCATATTGGACTCTACAGTCATGAAAAAGCACATTCAAGAAGGAATGTGTAGATTTGCAAAGCACCCATCGTCGTTCGACGGGGTTGAATATACATACCATACAGTCCCTATATACGAAGTCTGTTCAAAAGGTATCGCGAATTTTGAATTTCCGCGGGTTACGTATATTCGATTTTCGATTTTTTTGTGGCGTTATGTTGGTACTCATGTCTCTCACTTATGCCGACAAGTTTGGCCATTTTGAATGTTCAGTTAACTTTTAACGGTTGCTTTGCTTGCACGTGTTTTGGCTCGTCTTCGATTTTTGTCTATACCAAAAAATGGATCAAAGAATCTGTATCAAATTTTGTGTGAAAAACAAAATTAAGTGCGCGGACGCATTCCGAATGTTGACTGTGGCATATGGTGAAGCTACCTTGGACCAAAGCAACGTTTATCGGTGGTACAAAATGTTCTCAGAGGGCCGAGCAGATGTGAACGACGAAGAGCGTGCCGGACGCCCGAGAACGTCTGTTGTTTTTGGCAAAAAACAACACACTAATAATGCCGCAGCCACCGTATTCCCCAGATCTGACCCCCTGTGACTTTTTCTTGTTCCCGAAACTGAAGAGGCCCACGAAAGGACGACGTTACGCTACGAGTGAGGAGATAAAGACGAAGGAGGAACTGAACAAGATCACAAAAAATGATTTTTTCAAGTGCTTCGAGTATTGGAAAAAAACGTTGGCACAAGTGTATAATATCTGGTGGGGATTACTTTGAAGGGGACAAAATAGATATTCATGAATAAATAAATAATTTTTGAAAAAACACAAAATTCGCGATACTTTTTGAAAATACCTCGTACATAGTACCGATACTGATCGATCTCGTCGCTAAAGGAACGATAAAGTGTGTAAGTGCATGAGGGTGGGGGCTTAAAAGACAAAATTGTTTTATAGGGGCAAGGATCGTGAAATTACTTGGCTCAAGCCCCTGAGACCCCCGGGAACACGTCTGGTTTACAGTCCACAGCGCACTAACTACACGCAAAACGTATTAGAGCATTAAATTTATAGCTGTGTACGATCACATAGGTTACCATATGACTATCTGGTTAGTAACAATCTACAACAGAGATCTCCAAACTTTGCGGAAGTGTGCCACATCAAAATTTTGTAAGTAAATGGCGGGCCGAACAACATGAATTCAACCAGGCTCTTGACACTTGATTTTTAAAAACAACCTTATTAATAATGGAGATATTAGTAAAAATAATAATTTTAAGAATCGGATATCATTTAATTATGGTTATTTTTTATTTTACGATTTTCTGATTATTTGAAATTGCAATTTTTATATAAGTAAGCTTTTTAAAATATGTTTTCAGGCCGGATGATATATGCTTGCGGGCCGGATTTGTCGTAGTTTGAAGACCCCTGATGTACACTGATAGCTTACTAAAAATAATACATTAAGCTGTAGAATGCATTTCTGAGCAGTTGAGGCTAGTACGTTCTTAGAACAATTAGCATCAGCTAAATGAATAAACAATGATTATTATTATTATTATTATAAAGATTACTTACCAATATTGTTTTGTTTTCTCTGCTGTTGTATAAAAAGCAACCTATCCTTATAGAGATCAGATAGGGATTTGCCGCTGGCACATTCTTTAGGAATCTTGGGTAATTCCACCTGCGAGGCACCAGCTTCGTTTAAACCACTCGTTGAAGGAACGTTCTCACAATCTTCAGTCTTAGGCTTTCTTGTTTTCTTCTGAACTGACAAACCCTCCATTTTCCTTCTTAGTTCAATTACTTTACGCATCATAACATTATTCTCGGCCTGTCTCTCACCGTTCTTGCTATGAGATGATTCTTTCGTCCTTGATTTCGTAACGGGAACCCAAGAATCAGAGAATGGGTAACAGGTACCGTCTTCATTCTCGATAACACGTATAAGATTGATGTGTTCACCTTCTCGGAATAAAAGGACTGTTACTTTTGAGCCAGGCGGGAGTTTATCCAAGATATCTTCCCTGTGAATTAAAAAAATTAACGTGAAGTATGAATTTTCACAAGTTTTGGGGTTTCGTTGGTATTTAGTAAGTAAAATGAACCAATAGAATGCTGGATGTTTGGAATCGCAACAAAATCAACAATTTTTTGAAAATCATTTATCGGCTGTTAATCTAAGGGTACATTCGATTTGACGCTCCGAGCGTTCCGAGCACGTTCTGTACACTCTAACGTGTTCGATTTGACGCTCGGAGTACACTCAATTGCATTCGTTTTGCGATCGAGCGAGCATTTAGAGTGCGCTCTATATGTTCGGCGTTTTAAGACCGAGCATATGGAGTATTTCGTAAAAAAGTGGGGGAACGGCGGGAAAGAAATGAAAGTTTAAAATAAAATTATAAATAAAATAAAAATAATAGCCTTAGACAAATAACAATAGACAAATAATAGTGTTATTTGTCTATGGCTATAGAGTACGGCCATTTTATGTATTTGTGACGTTCTGTAAACAGCAAAAAAATTATTAAAATACACCGTGCATAAAATTAAAATGGAAAAAAATCATTAAATTAATTCATTAACTATTATTTAATTTTTAATTAATTTTATTTCTCTATCATTGAAAAATAATCAAGAAAAAACCGAGATATAATATATAAGCTGTTCACTTTTGTAAGAACAAACTAAGAGGGAATTTTGTTTTCAATAGTTTGCACCTTTAAAGCTGTATGTCATGTTGGTATTAAAAAATGTCACTTTTTTAAAATGTCGATCCATTTGACATATGTCATAATGAAAAATGATATCTTAATTATAATGATCATAACCTTATCAACCTTAAGTCAGTAACACACCATAAAAGTAACCAAAATAACCAGATCTAGTGTGTTCATACAAAAGTGAACAGCTTATATAATTTTGATTCATGACTGACGTAAACTAATCTGACAGTAAAAACGCCGCCTAAAATTGTAGGGTTAGATTTTATAAACATTACGTCACAAGAAAGCTCGCTCCGTTAGTGCTATATTCATGACGTCACCATCAGCTGTTCGCTCAGCACTCGTTCTACTCTGTACAACTCGAATGCACCCCAAGTATAGTAAACCCTCGAAATAACGGGCTAATAAGGGGAAGGTGTATTCGTTAAATACGAATGCCCGTTAAATCCTATGCCCCCATTTTCGCCAACCCATACCACATTCTTAAGTCAGGAAATGAAAAATTTCACTTTAATGAGTATTTAAGAGCATTAATATTCGGGTTGGGCCGATAAATCAGTATATAACCCATTTTGCCAATTAATTGTTTTCTTGTATATTAAATTAATATAAACAAAATAAGTTAATATTATATAAAGAAACGCACTATTCAGCGTCAGTAGTAAGAAATAAATAATGTTTTAAGAAATAAATAAAATGTTATGATTTATTAATTTATACGTGCGGCGAAGGCGCGATAAACTTGAATTCGGTCTGGGCGATTACGAACGTGCCATTATGTTAAAGTAGTGTTTCCCAAAGTATGTTCCGCGAATGTATGCGGGCCCGCAAAAGAATTCAAAGTGGCCCGTGGCCATACGCAAACCTTAAAATGCAACCTTAATTCTCTTCAAAATTAATTACAATATCACCCAACGTGTAGTAATGAAGATGCATTATTTTATATATCATAATACTCATTTATATTTCACTACTATTAGGACATAAGGTAACAAGTACGTTTTAAAAATACTATTTCAGATTAAAGGCTATGTTTATAAGATACCTGTTTTCGAAAACGAATTTCCAAAAATTTACTAATATACCTTTTCAATCACATAAGGAAAATATTTTAAGTACGCAGCGCTGTTGCGGCATACTTGGAACTTCCAAAATAGACATTCATTACATATAATCATATGGGCAATAACGTGAATTTAAGTGTTTACTGGTGGTTTTTGTAATTTTGCTACAATATTAATACTTGTTTTTATGCAAGGTAATCCGTGATATATTATAACATCAAATATTAATAAATAAGAATAATTTTAGGCATGTTTTTATTAATTTTTTAGGTTGAAATGGACCTTTTAGGTTATTTAGGTTAGGTTATTTTTTAGGTTGAATTGAATTTATTTTATCCACGAATTACACTCAGGTACACACCAATAATAGTTCGACTTCTACATGATTTTTGTCTCGTCTTCCACTTTAGTTTAAGGTTATTTTCACTTATTATCACTTGATACCGGTAAAAACAATTTAAAACCGATTTTTAAATAATATAAAATAACATAAAACTTAACAAAACGTAACAATATAATAACAACAAAACTATAGTAAAATGTAAAAATATATTTTGATCCCATATAACTCAATGTAAAAAGCGCGATGAATGTCAATTTCTGTAGTTACTTAAAATCCCGCCATATGTCATATCGCTTAGCAATTTTTTCCTATTTGATCATGGCATATCATAGGAATAATCACTTACAGTCTGTTTCAAACGGTTAGGCGGAACTAAATGGGAATTTCGTTCTTTTAGGTTGTCACGAAAAGGAACCTTGCTTGGGTTATTTCATTTTTCACGTTGGAATGTCAAAATTTTAAATTTCAACAATGAAACCATGGAAACGAATGACATATGTCAAACTTAAATTAAATTTCTTACATATTTTAATGACAAAAAAATAAATAAATGGGATATTTTTATTAAGAATGACACAAAAAATCAAAATATAAAGAAAATGACATTATAAAATGATATTAACCTTAACCAAAAAATGTTTGTTGCAAGTATGATTTACAAAGCTTAAACAAAACGGCCGAAAAGCATGATTTAAACGATGAAAGTAACTAGATTGCAAAATCTAGTTCCGCCTAACCGTTTGGAACAGACTTTATGTCCTTTTTCTAAGGCAAAACTGTTCCAATCTTAATACTGTCCTGGGATTCGCATTTTGCGAGTTGAAAAATAACATTTGCGTGTAAAATATCTGACTGCTATTTTTGTTTAGTTCGAGGTTTTCTTTTCTATCAAGTTTTAAACAAATAATTTAATTACTGGCCATCAATTTGACTAGCATTTTCAGTTAAGACACGAGTACCCGTATCTTTTACCCTTAACGCAAAGCACCTTCCCTTATATGTTATTATAAAAAATTGCGAGTCGCTAATACCTACAATTTTCGAAGCTCGTGGTCATTTTGCGTCATAACTTCAATGACAAACTTAGTGGCGAAAAAAGAACTAAATCGATTTTTTTTTTTTTTGCATATGAATTATAGACTAATATTGCTCTTCACTCTTTTATTTTACTAAAACATACCTTTTGAAGTCATATTTAGTTTGTGTTCGATAGTCATTTTGAAGATTTACAAATTTTAAAAGTGTTTATTTAATATAGAGACATTTGTATTGGTATCGCTAAATAAAACGATGTTTACATTTGACATTTTATAATACGCTCTGATGTGTTTTGATACTTGTGTTCACATATCTATCTTATAGTAATTTCTAAAAACCTTTTTTATTTAGTTTGTTGTTTGTTTATTTAGCAGTTTTGTGTTGTTATATATTTTCTTATAGATATCTTATAGATTTCCATTTGATATTGTGTGTAGTGCATAGCTTTTTAGGTTAAATTCAACGTATTTCTATTTTCTTTTCTTTGATCATATTTTTGGATCACAGCCCTTTCTAGGAGTACATAGCCTATTAAAATAGTTTATTTGTTTCTATTCTGTTCTTATTCTTATATTTTCATTTTATTACGATACAAGTGACAGCGTACACATATGACATTCGTTAAATGGATGCTATGTAGACGTACTAAATATGACGTCACAAAAACATGTGACGTTTCCAGTGACGCAACTGCACTGATTCACCGACTGTCCTATAACAACATTTTAAAAATAATTTGTTATTTTATACTAGCAGAGAACCCGTTCATCGCCGGGAATAAGTTCAACTAAATTGAATATAAACTAAATAATCCTGCGTTTTAACAATACTTAACATGTCTAAAGAACTTATTTGTTCTTTTTCACGGGTCTTTACAGAAAGTCAATCTGAGTAGAAATGTGAAATATAAGTGGTGCTTGTTGGTTTTCGGTGAACCCGTAGCAACTCACCCACTCCCGTTCTATACTCCACCCGTCTTTTCACTATCCAAGATTTCCTAATAGAATAACATCTTTTTTATCGTGTTGTTTTTTGGCAGAATCGATAAAATATCCAGTCACCGCGCGAGTCATTAGTAAATTATGCGTTCTATTCAATACGCCGCTTGCCGAATAAAAACCGGTCATAAACCCTAAAGCAGCGTTTCTCAACCGGGGGGCCGCGGCCCCCTGGGAGGCCGTGAAGTCTTCGTTGGGGGGCCGCGAAGTCATACAAGATCGAAACATGAAAATATAATAAAAATTCAGTCAATATTGCAAGATATAAATTTTATTCATATTTATAAATACGAGTATCTTATATTTATATTCATAAAAATATACTTTTCATAACATAAATAAAATAAATATTCTATTTATTTTTAACATAATATACTTATCTTGACAACTAATTTAAACTACAGGCTACTTCAAATGTTTAAGTTGTCACTAGCAGAGACGTAGTAACGTCCTGGCATCGGGGCAAGTGCCAGGGGCGCGAGTCCTAAAGAGGGGCGCCATGGGCGTGTGCTTTTATTTGTTTTTGATCATTATTTGTAGTTCAAAAGCGAAGACTTTTTTTAGGTCATCACTTGTATTTTGGAACTGAGGATTTTTTTTTAACTTGTATTTTCACTTGTC
This sequence comes from Liopterus haemorrhoidalis, assembly GCA_963971575.1. Lineage (NCBI taxonomy): Eukaryota > Metazoa > Arthropoda > Insecta > Coleoptera > Dytiscidae > Liopterus > Liopterus haemorrhoidalis. The sequence goes on from OZ020613.1 coordinate 26,850,061, forward strand.
TATTAAAAGGGCGTTATTTTAAGTTAATTTAATTTATTTGCCGAGGGCGCCAACTTTATAATGAGTAATGGGCTTTTACTAAACAAAATGATCAAAATCTTCATTCAATCGATAAAAAATACTAGATTTGAAAATCTAGTTCCGCTTTAACCAAAGAAACAGACTATAAGTAGACTATATCATGGTCAAATCAATTGTCTGTGTCGGTTGATGGTTTTTCTCTGACAATGGTTCGCGTTGGAGGTACTTCAAGTATTTTCAAGTTGTACTTTGAAGTAGGTACGACTTCAAATTGCAATATTTTTTATTATATATATTTTTTAAATTGCTCTCCGAGCTACAGATAACTCAAGAGTAAGGATGTGAATGTGTTTAATTAAAATATAATGCACTTTGAACACTTGTAAATAAAAATACTTTACTTTTAAGTCGTTATAGGGAATATAATCGTCATTTAAAAATATCACAGTTTTTTGTCAACTGTAAAAGATATTAAAAAAATGTTTAAGTAAAAGTTGTTGAAAAGCTCTATCCAAAGATAGGGTGACCATTTTCTTGGAGACAGCAATGCGGGACGGAGCAAAAAAAAAGGTCGTCACTTCCGAAATATAAGTGAAGGGCAAACAAAAAAAAGGTCCTCACCTCCCAAATATAAGTAAGGAGCAAAAAAAAAGGTCTTCACCTCCCAAATATAAGTACAGAGCAAAATTCGGCCCTGGGGACACCAAATGAAAATGCGGGACGAATGGTCACCCTATCCAAAGATATCCAATATGACATACGTTCCCATTTAAAAATTCGAAATTGTCCTTGATATCCTGTACTTCTGTTTTTTTCCGGTAAATTTCAATACTACTATTCAATTTTAGTTTAAAATTTTTCCCAACTTGCTCACACGTCGCCTTTTCGAAAAAACTCTGATCTCATTACCTTGATACACCATAATATAGGGGGGCCGCAGACAATATTTACATAATTTCGGGGGGTCCCAGGCCATAAAAGGTTGAGAAACACTGCCCTAAAGTACAAATTGTGTTTATTAATCCACATATTAAGAACTTATTACCTAGTATTGTCTACGTATTCTTTGATTTCCCTCCAGGCGAGATGATGCTCGGTGGATGCTAACCGACGTGTGGATATTGGTCCTCCGCGCATGGATAACACTAGGCGGAGTGTCGAGCCAGTCGTCACTCCGTGATCACTGAGACGGGACTCGTTAGTCAGCTCCTCCATTCGATATAACAGATGCTGTTGCGACACTGGGATACCTAGAAATCAATTGATTCAGAAATAAGATAAGAACTTAAAAAGAATAAAATGTGTATAGTAAAATTACAACATGAAAAGAATTCTTGCAAATGTCCTTTGCAAAAACGTCAGAAACTCCCCTCATTTCATAATAACGAACGTGACCGAAACCAAAATCGGTTTCTGCGCAACTACCACAATTTTTTTCTTATTTCAATATTACTATAGAAGGTTGGGGGACAAGATGAATGGAGTGTCATTATAAGGGAGGCCAAAATCATGGGCGTAGCTGCCGGGATCAGGCAGTGTGAGAGCACCCCGGCGCGGCGCAAAATCAAAATTATAGGACGCCAAATTTATGAAAAATTTCAAACTACTACAAGAAAAATATAGTACGGATTAACAAGCGCATTTCCTCAGCAGATATTAAGTTTTCGATTAGCATTGTTGGACAAAATTAAATTATGTTCCAGTGCAAGAGAAACATTTTTAATAGACTATAGTATAATTTTATCCAGTTTCGACGATATATGCACAGCTTTTATGCTGTTTGTAACACTTCCTATAACATCTGCGTCAGCTGAGAGGTCATTTTCAAAGTTGAAAATCATAAAAAAAAATATCTAAGAAATAATATAACATTAACATTTCAACTAGTATTGAAAACGATCGTACAAGATCAATGAATTATGTAGATTTAATAGACATTTTTGAGACTAAAAGTCGAAAAAAAAAACTGTTTTAAACACTAAGGGCCGGTTTCTGAAAGCTGTTAACTATAACCAAATAGTTTTGGCGGAAAATGGTTTGCTATGGTTACTTAGGGGATTGTTATATTGTAACCGAGTTTAACCAAAAGATTAAACTCGGCTAAGCTTACAGAAACCGGCCCTAAATGGGGCCGATTTAAAAATAATTTATTTTTTGGGCGCAAGGAAAAGTCAGTATCACGGACCGCCGTGTACTGCAGTTGAAACAATCCACACGCCTACCAGGGAACTGTCCCAATCCCTGCTTAGTAACAATCAGTGCCGCCCCTAGCATTTGCGGGGCCTGGAGCAAAACTAGAATTGCGGGGCCCCAAAACTGGATTTGTGGGGCCCCAAAACTGGATTTGCGGGGCCCCATCTATATATTTTTTGATAACGATATTTTCTTTAATATTATTAACTATTAACAAAGTACACATATTTATATTCAATGAATATATAAATTTTTTCCAACTATTTATAAAACTTGGAATAATATTTTTATTTTAAATGTATTTTATTACTTGACGGTCGAAGCGCGGGGCCCTTACAGGCGCGGGGCCTGGTGCTGGTGCCCCATCTGCCCCCGCCTAGGGGCGGCCCTGGTAACAATAGCTAGAGTGTTGCCATGAAAGGGACAGAAACCCGAACAGCCTATAAATCGGCCTAAGATCTATCAACTGCGCAGAAGCCAAGGAATTCCAACGATAACTAGCGTACTTACGAGCTTACTGTATCACAGCACACTGACTACAAAATCATACATAATAATCGTTCTGCTTTACTGAACAATATTACCACTGAGCGACACTGCTCAGTACCTAATGCCTACTCCGCAATTGCAGGGCAGTTAGCCTGTCTTAGCGGATTCGCACCTGTTTCACCCAAGAATTTAGTGATCGCACAAATAACAATTCAAAATTCCCACAAAAATAGAATATTCCGTAACAAGCCGTAAACCTTTGTAAGATTGCAGCGCCAAGGTGGTAAAATCTAAACTAATCTAATAGACTACAACTTTTTGGAGTATTGTAATCAGACATCTAAAATGAATTTAATTATATTTTTGTCTTGATTTGTGTTTTCTTATATTTTATTTTCACTAATAGTAAAGGATGACTTTTCAGTGTCTTGAAAGATGTCAATTCAATGTCTATTAGATTAGTTGAACAAAATACCACCAGATAAATAGAGCCTTGCGCGGATAAGCTTTTCTGTATCCGCATCCGAACCGCATGCGCAGCTTTTGTAAATAATAAATCCGCATCCGATCCGTATCCGCAAAAATAACCGCACAACAGGTTTTGCTGTCAGTTTGGAAAGAACTAAGGCCGCAAACATACAGAAAGCCGACACCGGCTTTACTGGCAACAAGCGCTGATCTGCCGCAGTATCTGTCCATGTTTTTAAATATAACTGCACACGCTGTGTACTGGTCGGCGCCGGTCGGTGTTGGCTACCCGCTTACCGAAACGTTTAACCAGTTTAAGCAGCTTGTTGTCAGCGCCGAAACAAAAAAATATTTAAAAAATCTTGCATCATCTTCTTTTAATTGAGGAAAACGGTGGTGGTATTCCCCATATTTACGTCTCTCTTGGTTTATTGCATGTATACCTTTTCTTTTTGGTTCCATTTTTAAATATAGTGATTCTGTTAGAAACAACTCATCCAAAGATGAATCAGAACTCGCCATTTTCACTTATTTCAACATATAATTGAGCCAATATACGAAAGAGTAGCTATACACTTTCAAAACTAGCGTTCACTCCTAGCATAGAGTGCCAATATAATTAAAAAATGTACGATAAATAGGAAAAAATAAATAAAAACTTCAATATATAGGTTATGTCATAGTCAGTGTCACATGCAATATCAGCGTTTAGCGTGTGCTCAACCAGTAACCCAGTACGCTTGTTTTCGGTACCGATTGTCAGCGCTGATTTACCAGCTTTCTGTATGTTCGCAGCCTAACATGTTTCGCCTTATTTGGTAATTGCTGCCCTAAAACACTACTGAAAATTTTTGGATTTAAAGTAAAACTAACCTAAGGGATGCCATAAGTTTTGGGGCCTAGATGCGCTCATAATTTTGAAACCTAGAGAGAGACAAAGATCTTAGGGGGCCTAAGCGTTCTTTTTCGTAGGGAGCAGGTGGCGTGCTGCTCATTAAATACGTGTTGATAGTACTGTCAAGTATCACGTTAATGTCAACTAACATCTCACGTCAGATTTACCTTTTCCAAGGTGAGGGGAGAGTAATGTAACGTGGCTATATATATTTTTTATTACTGAATTTTAAAAAAAAATCATATTCTTTCAAATAGCAACATGTGTCATTTTTCACTTTTACTTCGGGTAGTATAAAACAATTGGCAGGTTACATAATAAAATTTTCGAGAAAAATGTATATAAGTAAATTTTGATATTTAAATAAAACTTCAGTTTTATGTAAAAAAAAGCGTTTATTAGCTTTAAAAGTTAGAATTAGAGCACAGGTAGGAAGAATTACATTGAAAGTGTACCAAGCAACTTTTGTCCAAAATATTATTTTCTATATACAATAATAATAAAAAAAGTTATGTTGACTGTCTCAACACAATCTAGATAGAAATAACATAGAGTGAGATAGAATGTTACAAAATATCACATGTGTATACAGATAACCGAAGGTAACCGAGGACTGCGTAGTCAGAATACAATTGCGTGATTCTCCGAAAGTAACCGAAGATTTAATGTTCAGGCGCATATTGCGCATATGAAATTTTATCCGCATCCGCATGGTTTAAATGATAGTTTATCCGCATCCGCAGAAAAGTTGCGGATATCCGCGGATTTACAGGGCTCTACAGATAGAATCCCTCTTATGTCCATTTTACTATTGTCAAATGACATTATCGGGGGCGGCGCTGTGATCGAAGAAAATATGACTGACGATTACTGTCACGACTAAGTACAACTGTACTTAGTCGTCAATTTGCACATAACGAACAGGTTAATTTAAGCACAATAAGTTGAAATATTTTTAATTTGTTTGCGCTACACATGCATCAAGGTGTATAACAAAAGGTGATAATCAAATTACAGTATTTAAAGTTTTATTTCAGTAGATTTATTGAACTGTAATTTGTAGGTGAGCAGTTAAATGTCGGGTATGTAATTTTATGTGGTACATTAGAAGCTGAGTGTCAATCATCTAAATTGACAATAAATGCATTATGTTTGCAAACAAGTGCATAATCTTCAGTGCCTCATGAAATAAAATTAGTTTTAATTGGACAGGAGCAACTAAAAGTTAAATCTTCAACTTGCACCTATAAAGAAGGTGCAAACATATTAGTGCAATGAAAAGGCTCGCATAGTATCAGTTACTTTTCAGCCGTTAAATCAAAATATATTCCCACGGCTTCCTCCTGTCTATATCCCAATCTTTTCCCGATTTGTACTTAATAGTAACTTTCCCTCCATAGCGAGAGTTCTTTGTTTATGGTCTAATAGTAAACATGCTGGAAAATCATCCTGTGTCACATTTAGGTTTAAGCATTTAAATTTATCTCCTGTCCAAGAATCACGTTCCGCATTACACAGTATGGTACGCACTGTACCATACTCATAACTATTTTAAATTAAAATATATTTGGCAGTTTTTACTTCGGTTTTAATGTTAACATCGGAAAAACTGGCCATAGCTTATTTTCTAAACATTATGTATACCATCTTCCCTCTATCCGTAACATCATTTACCTAAGCTTTATGTAATGCACATCTCTAACTCCAAGAGTAGCAAAGCATGTAAACAAAGTAATTGTCTTCATAAAAAAATTCGACTGTAGGAGAAAAACTAGACCTTTCCTGTTATCTGCCCGCCACTATCTACTGACTCGGTTTTTAGGTTAGGTTAGGCTATTGGCTGAGTTTCCTAATCAGTATAAAAAGAGTATTTCTGAAATACATTTTCTATAAAATATGTTTTGAAAATTAAGAGTTTTTCAAAACTGATTTTTTAAATTAAATTAAATTAAAGACCTTTCCTATTTTCTGCCCAGCACTATCTATTTTCTTAGTTTTTAGGTTAGGTTAGGTTACAATAGCTATACACTGAAATAGTGACTGGCAAATAACAGAAAAATGCAAAAAAATGATTTTATCTGTTAATATAAATTCATGAGAAAATTTTTTTCTCGAAATAATTGTTTACAAACAACTTGAAGTTATTATTAAATCTGTTTATCAAATGTGTTTGTTACATTCTATAGAATTACACCTACTAACTTTAATGGCTAAGTTTATTTTTAGAAATAAACAAATAAATATTAATTGAAAATATTTGGTAGTAAAAAGCGTTTAATGTGTTTATGATAAGGCTAAGAGCATTATAAAATTGTATGAAATACCTTCAACACGTTGAATTTTGTTTTTGATGGATGCAACAGTGTCGTTAGATGAAACAGTCATCTCGAAAGTGGCCCCCGTGAGAGTCTCGATAACAATTTCCATGGCAGGTTCATCGTATTCAGGAAAAAAACCATCACTGCTTCCATCTTCAGTCATTCTCGACAGTTCAAAACTACGTTTAAACAAGTAGCTTCACTCAGACTTTCACAAAACAACTATGAATTGGAAACATATTCACTTAAATTTTGATTTTTAAGGAATTTATTTTATATACTCATTTTATTTAGTGTGAAGTATACAGTATCACCTTACGCGTCACTTCAAGGATTTTAATATGACGTTCCAAATACACCTACTTATAAATTGTCAAAAATCCTCGGAAACCTGCAATAAACAAAACTTTTCAAAAGTCAGAACAATCTCAAAATCACTCTAACAAAACTAATGAATCACTAAAGTTTTTGTTACAAATATTCAACACTACTCCCACCGATATTCTAGCTACTTGTTACCAATAACTACTATTTTTAGATGTAGCAAAAAATCTATTAACAAAATTTAATACGTACCCACGCTCTCATGACATTTCTGACGTGATTTCACCCTAAAAATCAAAAATTTTACGAACGTAATTTCAGAGTTGTATTACTCAGATAATTACTAATGCATTACCAACATATGTACAATTCGCCACACAAATATTAAAAACCACTATTTATTCAAATAACACTTATACCATCGTTCGAATTGTTACTTTTAAGAATTTTACAAAAATAAAATATTTTGCAATCCGATATTTGTTTCAAATGACATTTCTGCAAACAGTTTATTTTTAATCAGCTGTGAATTTTTAGGTTGGCTAAAATGTTTCACGGTAAAATTTTATACAACATTGCGTCAGATTATGTTAATTTTGTTGACACTTAACAGTTAGCAAAAAAAGTACTCCTTCTTTAAATAAACAATAATTATTTCAATAAAATATATTATACATTTGGCAACATCTCTCAAAATCATCACTATGTTGGCTACACTTCTGAAACGTAGTTCAGAATCCTGCCACTAGGCAGCAGCATATTACACAAATACAAATTTATCATTTTGACAGTTCTGGATGGGATAACGAAGTAGAGATGTTATTATTTTGCTGTTCCAAAAATTTAATTTACAAATTAAACCCTTCCATTTATTCTAAATTTATTTCTTTGAGGAAATATTAAAATAAAATCCATTTGTATAATCGCGAGCCAGGTGTGAAAATACCTTATAACTGAACATTGCGATCGTATTACTCGTGGTTTTAATGTCAGACCGTATATGGAAGGTAGTGGACATCTGGACAGGCAGTAGGCGGTCGTATACCGCTTCTTCAAAGGTCATACGTTTTATGGACAAATTCAATGAGTTGACTACATTGAACACAAAAAAAAAGAAAATAAAACTGTTTATTTATTTATTTCAAGTTTAAAATATGTAGAAACAAGAATTATCGGTAGGCCGTTCTTTGGATGAGGGAACGTAAGGTACCAGACATGTCGCTTTTGGCGGAACAGTCCCAATTTTTTAGAGCTAACTCGCGTCCCCGAATTTTAAAAACGTCCAAATTAAAAAAAAAAAAACCTTCAAAGTGATCTCCGCAACATAGCTCTAACTCTGTTCAGTGGGACAAGACGCGCGCTCTTCGGGCCTCAAAAATAAAACTACCTTTATAATTTTCACTCCCTTCTTTCTCATCAAGATACTAATTCACTACACTAATTCAATTTGAATACAAAAAAGGGCATGTTTCTCTTAAATACAGGGCCGTGCTGTGAGATTTTGGTGCCTGGAGTAGACATTCTTACAAGGCGCCTTTTTACTGAGCTGACAAATTATTAAGGCTGCCAACTTATTAGCCCAATAAAGTTATCAACTCACCATTTTTAATTCTCAGTTAACACCAAGTTAATTACTCAGTATTTTTTACATAGATGACGATAGTGAACACCAAAACAATAAAAGATTTCGGAGTTATTCACAAAAAAATCAGTTGTGGCCACCACAGGACCGACCGCCATCATAAAGTACTTGTATAAAATACATTCTAGCAGCAGAGTAGAAATAACTTGGCCTAATATTTTCTAACAGAGATATTATTTATCATAACCATGGAAACGTTACATATAAGTATGAAAAAAATGAGGCTTTACAAAAAATTTTCGAAATTTTTCGTTTTATCAAAAGACTGTCTTAAATAAAAGTTATTAGTTATTGCATTTATAGCAACTTTTGTTCAATAAATTTTTCGATATATTTTTCTGTTGCTAAATATTCGCTAAAATCTTAAAATCGACACGAGTAAACTCCCATTTCTAGTCAACCGATTTTTACCAAAAAATGATCAACTCGTGTCATTGATGTCAAAAGCTTAAATATGCAGTTTCATAAAAATCCTTTCAGCCGAATTTGCTTAATTTGCTCTGCACGTGTACACAGACAGACGGACGGACAAACGGACAGACAGACAGACAGACAGACAGAGAGACAGACAGACGGACGGAAGGACAGACAGACCGACAGACATCATGCTAAAAATAGTCAAATCGTTAAGTAGGGACCTCAATTCGTGGAGATCCATCGAAATCTCTAAATGTCAAAATCGGTATGATCACAATACCTCCCTTATACAAGGTGTCTCAAAAGAAATTTTATATTTATTTAGCTTACTGCGTGAACGCAACGTATCCGAGGGACGCGGGGGTTATGTCAATCGGTAGCCCTGCTCTTGGGAATTCAGTCGCTATGGAGCGTTTCTCGGGAAAGACCGCGCGTTATGCGTGCGAGAGTTTTACAAAAACGGTGATTCGGCGACTGTAGCGCGTAGAAAATTCTGCAGTATTCGAGGTTTTCGCCACTTAAATGATGCGCCAAGCATTCCTCTCATTCGACATTGGGTTAAAAAGTTTGAAGAGACTGGTACAACGCTGGATAAATCAAAATCCGGGCGACCTAGGTCATCAAGAACGGTAGAAAACGTGGAGAATGTTAATCAGTATGTTCGTGACGACCCGAACCTTTCAATTCGGAAGCGCGCAAGTGCTTTAAATGTGCATAGATCATCATTACATCGCATTATGCACAAAGACCTAAAGCTGCTGCCCTACAAAATTCAATTGGTCGAATTAAAGCCCCAAGATGCCAGTCAGAGGCTTAATTTCGTAAATCAGGTGATTGAGCGATTTTCAACGTTTACCAACATTTTGTTTTCGGATGAAGCTCATTCTTAATGGCCACGTAAATAAGCAGAACTGCCGCTACTGGAGTGCAACGAATCCGAAACGCAAACATCAGAAACCCCTACATTCGCCTAAAGTGACCGTATGGGCTGCGATATCGGCGCGAGGAATTATCGGCCCTTACTTTTTTGAAGACGAAAGGGGGCGTGCAGTTACAGTGAATTCAGAGCGTTATGTGGAGATGTTAGACTACTTCTTGGTACCTGTACTGCAAAACTTTCCTGGCTATAACCAAAGAACATGGTTCCAACAGGACGGAGCAACTTCACACACGTCCAATATGTCTCTGCCACGTGTTCGTGAAATTTTCTCAGGCAAATTGATCTCCCGGAGAGGTGACATAAATTGGCCTCCACGCAGTCCAGATTTAACCTCTATGGACTTTTTCCTATGGGGTTATCTTAAATCTAAAGTTTACGCCAATAAACCGACTTCACTGGCGCATTCAGTATACAATGCTTGTATACTGAAAAGAAAAGCTGATGTAGCCAACATGGAGGCTAAATTATGGTTCGAAGCGAACGAATTAGTTCTGAATAACCAAAAAACTAAATCAATAACATTTACGTCGAACAGAAGAAATTTGCAGGATGACACAGGTGTTTTCTTGGGTTTAAGCTTGGACTCGGGATTGACATGGCATACCCACATTTACAAGATAAGTGCGAAACTAAATAGTGCCATATACGCAATACGACGAGTAAGAATGATATCTAATGAAGATCTGGCCTTAACGGTATATCATTCGTTATTTCACTCGATAATGACATATGGTTTAATCGTATGGGGAAATTCACCGCAAGCAGAAAACATATTTCGCTTGCAAAAGAAAGCTGTTCGAGCGATTGTTGCTGCACCACAGACTGCTTCCTGCGAGCCTATTTTTCTAAATATGAAAATTCTAACGTTGCACGCACAATTCATCTTCTTACAAGCTCTTGAAATCAAGAAAAATATCTGCAGCCATACGACCCGTCAAGACTGTCATAGCTACAACATCCGTTCGAAACACAACTTAACAAGACCCACATCCAGACTGATAATATCTGATAGAGTAAATGCAGGTTACAACATATACAACAAGATTCCCTTATCATATAGACAGTTAGAAATGAAACAGTTTAAACATAAATTAAAACAAATTTTCCAGAGCAATCCATATTATTCTGTCAACGAATTTCTAAATCATGATATGAAATATATATAAATTTCAAAATTTAATGTAAATTGATATAGCATGTATATTCTCTTTTTTGATGACTTAACTTGTAAATATTGAAGTTAAATAAAGGATAATTATTATTATTATTATTATTTGAAAGAAAATATCCGTCACGAAATGGCAGCCATCCCTGAGTCCACCTGCCGAGACGTCATAAGTAATTTTACTGTTCGATTAAATGAGTGCCGAGAACGCGAGGGTCTACATTTAGACGATATTATTTTTAAGAAATAAATCCCCAAAAAGTGTATTTTAATAATTAATAAACATTTTTTCTATATACGGCTTACTTTTTTTTTTAATCGATCCACTAAATATAAAATTTCTTTTGAGACACCTTGTATATGTTGACGGTCTGTAAATAATATTTTATCATACTGGTCTCAATCCATACAAGCCACCGGCTAACCGGGAAACGTCCACTGGTGATACCCAGCCAGTATCCACCGGTTTCCGAAAACCGGTTGTTAAAATTGAAGGCGGTTTATGGAAACCACTGGATTCGTTCTACGAGGTGCTTCGTAGTACGAATTATTCGTCAGCCGAATCAAGAATTTCAATGCAAAAAAAATTGTAAGTATCAATGCAAAAAAGTTCGCAACAGAAGGACTGAAGAATTTAAGATTCACTTTATACCTTCAGGCTGTCTCCCTGGAAAGTTCAACTGTCTTTGTAATGTTGAAGGAATCTTAGGAGTTGCCTTTTTCTCAGTTCCTGTTTTTTTTTTTTTTTTTGCTGGAGGAGATGTGAAGTATTTTTGGATATCTTTACAGCTACATATTTCACATTATCAATTTTGGCATGCTAACGGCTATGCGTCGCCGTGCGATTTGTTAGTCGAATCCAATTCGATATACAAGGCAAAAACCTTTCAAAAAAATCATTCGTTCGCTGAATTATTTGTTAACAGGGTAATTCGTTAGCCGAGGTATTACTGTATGTATTTAATTATTTACCCTCCGTAGACGTAGACGTAGAATTCTACGTCTACGTGAAAATATAAGTAATTGGAAAATGCATGCTACGGTTTCCAATCAGACGTAGATGGACGTACACGTATCTAGAAACGTTCTCGTAGAATATACATATTTTTATATTTCACGTCTACGTTTTTACGTCCGGCCAATAGGAAAGAATGATAGAAAATAACAACACATACTCAATCGTATGTACATATATATAGTACATGTCAACTTTTGTTGAGTTCACGGTATTGAAATAAGGGAAATAAATAATTACCATAGTTAGATTATTGTTTAGTAATGAATATTTATTGTTTAATATATAATAGATAAACTAATTGTGGAAACTTTTCAGCATACAGGTGACGCGGAATTTGGGGTCGATTCTATTGAACCTTACTAGCAGAGGCAGATCTTATGATATCTTGCACACGGGCGACATTTGGTTTGATTCTACAAAATCCGGTCTTATGTATGTTTGCACACAGGCGGCTGACACCATTGTGGCGTACCTGGTTGCAAAATTGGTCTAAACTACCATCGTGCTTTAGATATTCTGTGTTTACGACGTTGTTTACAAATAATTAGCATAAAGTAACAATAAAAATGGCTAGTATTGCTAAATTGTCGTCCATGTTATTTGACGAATACATGTTATTGGATACTTTTTAAGAAACTTTTTCTATAAAGAGGTTAACTTAAAGAGTTTTGACACGACATTCTAAATTTATTGGAAACCAGAACAACAAAATCTACGTTTTACGTTCTACGTTTTATTTCTACGTTCTAGGTCTACGTCAATCGGTAACCATCCTTGACTTTAACATGTTATACTTGTACGTTGTCGATTGTCGATAGTTTTCCAAACTTATAGTTAGTGAGTTAATGAGACAGACATATAAACACATTGTCTATCTCAGTCTACATCGGAGAGAACGTTTAAATTGTATGTCTTTACATAATCTAACAAAATGTCATCGCGCCGATTTCAACAAATCTCGCCCAAAAATACAAAGAGGAATAGTAAATATGATCTATTTAGGTAATTAGGTTAGGTTTAGTTAGTAAAAATCTAGGACAGCAGAGTTAAGAAAACGATAATAGCTAATAAACATTTTACGAAGCCATCGTAGTTGGTTTAAAGACACACATATGTCGCACTATTCGTAACACACTAATTTCCTCAGTGGTAAACGCTGGCCTGAAATTTAAATCCAGAGGCGAATTAAGCGGTGGGCGGACTGGGCGGACGCTCGGGGCCCACGAAGCCTGGGGGCCCACTTAGGCCTATATACAAACATTTCCATTCTATTTAATATAATAGACGGCCCATTTTAGTTTTACCGCCCAGGGCCTCCAAGCAACTTAATGCGCCACTGGTTAAAACTATCTACTAAACTTATCCATAGCGCACAATACAAAGTCAACTAATTTAAAGAGCTCTGAACGCAGCTTTAGGTACCATGAACATTACTTAAACTTTTTTAACCGCGTTAATGTGAATTCGCGTAAATGGAGACCGAGTAAATAGAGGGATTACTGTATCAAATCAGCATACAATATGTAACTAAGGAATCATTTTTATAGCGTGTAAAAATAAAAGTTTGGTTTTGCAAAGGATTTGTTGTGACAGACTATAGATTGTGTGAAACAAAGGCATTATAAAAGGTGTGTTTTGCCAAAAATTCCACCTACTAATTCACCGAGTATTGTGTTTGTCATCCATCCGTTCAGAGAATACTGGCAATTTTCCAATACTCGCTATCAACACTACAAGCTATACCTGTCTCTAACACCATCATTTCGCTCATTTCCGCATCTTAACAATACTTTTTTTTTGGCAATCTTTTATTTTTAATTAGGCGACTTTCCTAATAAAACACAGAAGCAATATAGTTCGCTATCAACAAGTTACGACCTCGCTCACAAGGCCCATGCCCATAAAACTGTGAACGAGTCACCAGTTAATACATATCAGTGATTCTCAACCCAAAATTTAATAGGGATCGGCAATTCTTTTAAAGGGAGCGACGAAATATTATTTAAAAAATAAAATATACATATTTTATTTATGTACTAGGACAGTGGTTTTTAAACTTATGTAGTCCGCGGACCCCCACTTGAACTACATTTTTTTTGCGGACCCCACCCCAACCCTAGGCATTTTACGTCGTTCTTGAGACATAATTTCTGGCTCAATAATCTCATAGGCACTACGTTGTAATAAATATTGGTAAAAATGTATCGCTGGTTCAATGTTCTTGTGCATTTATAGAGGAACATTTTTATTAGCATATAGAATAAAAAACATAAAATTAATTAAAATAGTAGTAAAAAGATTAAAAAAAGTTACAAATTATAATACGTTAAACTCATACAAACATTTCTTGGTCAAATATTGGTCAAAATAGATCTTATTATAATATGTTTTCTGTAAATAATTTGCAGTTGAATAAAAATAATTAAATTTTTACTAATTATTGTTTAGTTATGTCAATAACTAGTAGATAACAGCAAATACAAAAAGTCTTGACCATGTAGAATTTTTATTAAATGAGTTTTGAATAAAAATTTGAATAAAAGCGAAAAGTTGGGGGATGTAAACAGGGCCGGCGCTAGGATTTGCGAGGCCATGTGCGAGAAGAGCAAAAAAAAGTCTTCACCTCCCAGATCTAAGTGAGGAGCAAAAAAAAAGGTCCTCATCTCCAAGCGCGGGGCCTATTGTTGAACCGCGGGGCCTGTTGTTGGACCGCGGGGCCTGTTGTTAAACCGCGGGGCCTGCTGTTCAGATCCAAGTGAGGAGCAAAAAAAATGTCCTCATCTCCAAGCGCGGGGCCTATTGTTGAACCGCGGGGCCTGTTGTTAAACCGCGAGGCCTGTTGTTGAACCGCGGGGCCTGCTGTTCAGATCCAAGTGAGGAGCAAAAAAAAAGGTCCTCATCTCCATGCGCGGGGCCTGTTGTTGAACCGCGGGACCTCCTGTTGACCGCGTGGCCATGTGCGGCTGCACATGCTGCACATGCCTCGCGCCGGCCCTGGATGTAAAGTTAATCTCCAAATTGATTCACGGACCCCCGGTAATGGCTACGCGGACCACAGTTTAAGAAACGCTGTACTAGGAGAAAAGCCCGTCATTCGACAGGGTAAAGGTAATCACCAAATTAAAAAGAAACTCTCGGTACAATATTAGAACAGTGGTGGCGTTTATTGATTAGTCATATACCTATAATAATTTTCAAATAAAGGCCCAGTTAGCCAAAGGAAATAAACTTATTTAAAAAAAAAAAAAAAAACTATAAACATCTGTA
Organism: Liopterus haemorrhoidalis; assembly: GCA_963971575.1. Lineage (NCBI taxonomy): Eukaryota > Metazoa > Arthropoda > Insecta > Coleoptera > Dytiscidae > Liopterus > Liopterus haemorrhoidalis. The sequence continues at coordinate 26,865,218 of OZ020613.1, forward strand.
AAACAATTATAAAAGATAGCGAATATTTAACCCATCTTCGTCACAGATTGCAGACACAGAAATTAATATGGAGCTGCTGCTCATGTTAAACAACAACTTATATTAGTTTAGTTAGGTTATTTATATTTAATAATTACAGAAAAAATGATATACCACAAAATTTCTTTAAAAACTAAATCTTATGTAAAAAATTATGTGAAGTGTGAATTTTCACACATTTCAAGGTTTCGCAGGTATTTAGTAAGTGAATGATGATTATTTGGAATGCCAAAACAAATTTTATGTTAAAATATTTTTTTATTAATTTTAATTCGACTGCCTAGTACCATTATTTGGATTTCTAAATATTTGCAGTATTTTTTTTATATAGCAAGGTTCATTAATATTTTGAAAATTGCGCCTACGGCTTCCATTGGTTGTTTAAGCATCGCCCCTCTGATTTCGTATGCATTCAAATATTAAATTATAATTTCAACACTTCACACTGGTTATTAAATTTACGCTTTTAAAAATTAAATCCAACATTTGCCAAAATATAACTAGAATTTTGACAAAATAATATAAACAAAATAAAAATGCAAAAAAAAAACAGAAAAAATAAAAATTGACGGGATTCAGTAGTTTCTTACAGTAGTTTCAACTCATAAAGCGAGAACGTTACCACTGTACTACGCAGGTAGGTATATTCGTTTACTATGTTAAATAGCGGATTGAATATTTTACATATTTTAGTTAAAAACACAAAAAATGCGTTATTTTCCGAAAACATAATCTGATCAAAAATTCCTGTTGTACTATTCCGGTTCACACCAATGTACATTACTTAGAATTTTTTCAGATTTTTAGTTTAAACCATCTGGGCTACAGGGTGTGGGACAAAAATTTATTTGCACAATTTTGGCAAAAATCGCCTCAAAATAATTTATTTTGCAAAAATAAAATTTTGATCATTAATTCACGTACCAAGGGCTTTTATTTGATACCTTACACAGAATTGTAAAAAAATTTGCATGTATTTGTTTATATATTTAGGGGGATATGTTTTTTAGATGTTTTAGTATTTTTCCTATGTGCGGGTCAAAGAGTTGTATAAGCATGCCTAATTTCAACTCTCTAGGTTTAGCCGTTTGGTTACAATTTTTACCGAACAGACAGACAGACAGACAGACAGACAGACAGACAGAAAGACAGACAGACAGACGACAAAATGACGGTATAAGGGTTTTTTGGTCATACCTACAAAACCCTAAAAACATGCATAGATGCCAAACCCTAAAAACCGAATTGTGTTCAGCAGTAATAAAGGGGTAAACAATCAAAATTTCGGAAATCTGATATCAGGGTCGTGTTTGGGAGTCTAGAACATACCTGTATATTGAAATTAAACGTAATCAATCAAACTTTGTTTTATTTTCCAATTTTCCGACCCTTCTGAGAAATAAAATGCGGGACAAAAGTGTTTAGACACATTTTGGGTAAATATATTTTTTTTCAAAAACAAAATTTTGTTTGTTAATCTACGTGTAGCTTTTATTTGATACCCCACTTATATTTTTATATAATATACCAGTGGGTCTTAATAGAGATGGGTCATTCATGAACGAACCGGCTCACTGAGCCGGCTCAGTACACTGACTGAAGTGACACGATTCACCAAATTGAAATGAGCCGGTTCATGGCTCACTGCATAGTTTCAAGTTTCAAGAATACGATTGATCGGGCGATTGAGCAGTGACCGGAGTGATCCGGATCTGGATCGATGTCATGTTGAACTTCGAGAGAACTCGGCTTGAACATATTATCATAAAGTGTATTTTGTCATCGATTTGTAGGGCAGTCTGTACTTTTTCTTACAACCATACTATATAAAAATATTAAAAATATAAGTCCCAGATGTCCGATTTATAAGGGCAATAAACACCGCCATAAACTTAACACATCTGGTTTAAAATAGAGTAGCTACATAAAGTGAATTGTTTGTTTACTATTAACCTGGCAAAAATGTTAGATAATTCACTTCTATAGATTTTTATTTATTTAACTTGTTCATATAATGCAAGAGTCGGCTGAGCGAAGTTCTACCGACATATTGCAAACCAACAACCATATTGAACGAACGACCGACAACTGACCGACCTGTGTCTCGCGAACATGTTTACAGTTCATATAATGCAAGAGCCGGGGCTGAGCGACGTTCTACCTACATATTGCAAACCAACAACCGTATTGAACGACCTTTGTCTCGGGAACATGTTTACTTAGCCGGATTACTGAGCCGGATCAATGAGCCGGCTCAGCAAACTGAACGACCTACACTGATCCGGTTCCGCAAACTGAGTCGAAATTTCCATCTCTAGTTCTTAACCTTTTTTAGATGACGGCACTCTTATGTGAAATGTGAAAAATGCAAGGCGCCTTACCCTCATTTTTCTGTATGACATCCGTATTAATTCTACAGAGTTCGCCTTTCACATACGGTATGCCGGCAGGGTGCGGCGATACCGTGGTTGAAAACCACTGGTACAGGCAGATAAGCATATGAAACCCTACAAACTGGATTGTGTTCGTTAGTGAAAAACACCTCAATAAAAGTAAAAAACAATTTCGGAATTTAAAGCTATCATAAAAATCGCCAGGCAAAAGAAAATTAGAAAAACCATTATACAGTTAGAACGACATAATTTAGCGAAACAAACACAACGATAGTCAACTTACAAATGATAGCTGCATTATATCAAGTGGCTATTCCCCTTCTAAGTAGTGCACAATGCCCGCAGTTTTCATATTTTTTTAATCAAACGACCCGTACAAACTTTTTTGAGTATTTCTTTTTTATATGTGTGTTTTTGTATCATTTATATATTCGAGTATATCAGCTTTAACGGTGTTTCATCCGGTGTTATTCGCACATATGAGCGCGGCGAGCGGCGCCTCTGAATTCCCGAGTCAGCGGATTCAAATAGCGCAGCTGTTCAATCCATAACGACTGGTGGATTGCTAACATATCTGGATTCGAGCATTCACACTTGAGTAATGGCCCATAATGAAAACTGCAATTGTCTCATACTCACACTGCTACCAACCGAACAAAACCATCATTCAACGCTATTTCAATATCTAACCAGTAACCACAAAGGAAATTTACGAAAAGTTTTCACACACAAACGACAGATGATTAGTGGGGATAGGATACGTGATGAGAAAGAGACAGAATGGTAATCTGGTACATGAGCCAGAGGTAAACATTGATTATTCAATAAGCAAGGTAAAATGTCCATGGCGGCCAAAATGTAACTTTAATTAATTTTAATAAAATTGCATGCTATATCTGTTTTTTTTTTTTCTACCTCATAGTTGGTTTCTGCACGTAGCCGAAGACGGTATCCGCAAAAGAATCAATTTTTGTCTATCTGTCTGTCTGTCCGAAATTCACGCAAAAACGGCTAAACCTATTTGCACTTAATTTGGTATGATGATAAAGTAAAACCAGGATTCGAACATAGGCTATAAGGCATCTCAAAATTATTATTCTAGGGGGGTGTTACAGGGTTAAAACTGTATATTAAAAAACTTAATATATCTTCCTTATTATCGACAACAGAAAAATAAAAATTGTTTATAATAAGAAAACAAATAATTGATCAATTAATTGACAAACAATTTGATCAATTTATTTTGAAAATAGAACAAGTTCTATTTTTCGTCAATTTTTCATCAATTTTTTAGGGAATTCTAGGTATATTTTTATCTGTTAAGATATTGCCAACTGTTTAGTTGTAGCATAACCTCGAAACATATTATTTTTGTTTCGATTTCAAATCTAACATAACCTCAAACGTTCTAATTTATCATCATCTAGGTTATTTCGTTTTTTTTTGTTCATAGCTCGTAATTTTGTGAAGATTTTTTCAATATTTTCATTTTGATAAATATGTCAACATGTTTTACAGTTGGTAATGTAAAAATTTTCAAAAAAAATGATAAATAAATAAATGATGTGTGTAAAGTGACATTTTTGTTCCCAAGGTTACCAATAAATTTTTCAATTAATTGACAAAAAACTTGATCAATTTGTTGATCAATTAATTGAACTGTGTAAAACTAACTTAAGTGTCCGATTTTAGTTTTTTTTTAATGGATTATTGAAATAATGAAATTAAAAGTATCAGTAGTTATTTATTTAAATTAGTTTCTTTAACGCCATTCAATCATTACAACACAAAGAGTCCCCGTCCAGTATTGATGAACTCATTGCGGCCGTGCATAAAACATGGGATGAAATAACCGCGGAAAAACTAAACAATTATTTCATTACACTGCAGAAGTGTATGGAATTAACCATGCTTCATAGCGGAGGCATCGATTACAAGCTTCCTCACATTTAGTTTAGTTGTGAAAATATACGTTATATATCCCTTTGCATATTTTTTATGAAATTGGCCACTTATTTAGAACAAATAAAATTCCTAAATCGGGCACTTATTTTGGAACGGAGGGAGTAATTTTTGTTCAATGCTTTTTTTTTCAATTAGATGAATATTTCACTAGTTACGGGGGGACACCCTAAAACTTAAATCTACATATATCTTCCTTATTATTGACAGGAAAATCATATATAACAAAAATAGTTAATTATATGTTAATTATAAGTTAAAAATATTGCTCTGGCCCCCAGTTGCCCCCCTCCAGAATTGCTCGGAAAAAAATGTGTGTGCAATAATTCAACAAGGATTTGTTTTTTAACCCTTACGTTACGGTGTCCTTTGGTTGCAGTGTGGGGTACAAATGTACCCCATTTTTATTTTATCGTAAATAAATAATTTATTAATAATTTATATTCAGGTTTACTATGGAATATATTAAAAATGTTTTTTTAGGTGAAATTACAATATTTTCAATTGCAATTTTTTCATACGTCCAACATTCATAAAATCCTGTTTCATACTAACCAACTAAATTTCTAGCAAAGCATAGTATACGCCCAACCTGCTACTGCTACGTAGAGATTCATACTGAATTGGTTGTTTATGCGTAGCTGCTTTGCAATAATCAGGGAATTTACCCGAGTTGACTCCGCCCTTTACTTAAAAATAACCAATAAAATTCATGAAAAATAAATTAATTAATATTAGGTGTTTAAAATAAAAAATGAAAAAAATATTTACCTACATTGTTTCATAAGTAGGTAAATAAAGTTTATGGTATTTATAAAACTCAAGAACGATTATTTTATTCAAATTTTGTGGGTTACATTTTAAATAGCACCTCTCCGTAAGAGTTAAGGAAGTCATTCTTCATTTTATCACTGATATTTTAGAGTTGAGGACCCCCTTTTTTTTGCTCGTCACTTGTATTACTTATAGAGGTGAAGACCTTTTTTTCTCATTACTTGTATTTTTCAGATGAGGACCTTTATTTTTAAATCACTTATATTCGCTCTTGTCTATTAGAACATCATAAAGGATAATGATGCCCTCCTCAAATATTTCCCCCCCCCCAGATTTTCTTCAAATATTTCCTGGCCCCTCCAGATTTTAAAAGCCAGCGCCTCCACTGAATGAGAAAATTAAGAAAATTAATCTTTTATTTATATGTATTTTTTCAGATGAATATTTGGAGAGTTATGGGGGGCACCCTAAAGCTAAAATTTTGAAATATCTCCCATGTTATTGAGTTACCAGCAAAATCATATTTGATAAAAAATTGTTTATAATAGGAAAACAAATACATCCTAAAACTTTTGAAATATCTCACTTATTATTTACTAATAAAGAAACTCTAATAAAGAAACGTTTATTTTCTGTTGTACTTGAAACTGACGCTTATCATTCACGTTACAGCAAAAATGTTATTACAAAAACCGTACAATGTAGGGTACTCTAGCTTGTAGAATATAATGTCAGCCAAATATAATGCCCACCTCTTGTTGCCACATAAAAACGAACACATTGACGAGCATTTCTCATAACATTGACACAAATGTCAGGCCATATATCAGCTATTTCTGGTTGAATTTTAAATTATAAAATGAACATTGGCTCGTTAGCAGAGGTATCCGCAGAAATCTTCAGAGGGGGGGGATCAAAAGATTTTTACATACTGCTCCCTGAATGGGTCCTGAATTCACTATCTCCTTCCAGTCGATTCGGTTTGCCATCTTGTCAAGACCATTTTCGATACTGAGTTCTTCGATCTGCGTTGATATTGTCTATACACCGCAGACGAGGACGGTCGAGAGCTAGAGAACGCTTTTCTTCCGGCATTTCGTCCCAGACGAACTTGATGAAGCGGTCGTCTGGTATCCCTCGGACATGACCGGCCAATCGGAATTTCTGTATTTTGATTTCTTTCACAATGTACGGTTCTTCAAACAGGTTCAATTTCTTTGCTTGATATGGGACGATAACACTGGCTTATTAAAAATTATTTTATTAAAAATTTTTGCATAGTGCTCTTCTCTCAAAGCATCGTTATTTCCTCTCGTTTTAGTCATCGACTAAGTCTCAGTTTCGTACATGACTGTTGGTCTGATAACGGATTTGTAGATTCTCATCTTGGATGTTCGAGATACCTAAGTCCTTTTATTAAAAAAAAAGCCCTAACAGATTTTTACTTCATTTGATATATTATTTTTATTAGTTAAGGCGAGTCCTAGATATTTGAGCTCTTTCAAAATTGTATTCTTTCATGACGTATTGCCCTGCTGTATCTCTTCCTTGACCTTTAGTCACAAATCGTGTATTTTGTTTCATATTTGTTTATTTTTAAGTCCATTTTTCCTGCTTCATATCACGTCAATGTCATCTGCGTATCTCTCTGTCAGGGTTGACAGACGTACCGAATTTCGCGGGACGTCCCGCTTTTTGAACAAAAATAGATTGTCCCGTGCGGGACAGCTAAAATCACGAATTAATCAAAAATTTTTGTCTTGCTCATCACTTGGGAGTGAGAACCTTTTTTTTTTCTCTCATCAGTTCTATTTTGGGAGTGAAGACGTTTTTTTTTTGCTCATCAGTTCTATTTTGGGAGTGAAGACCTTTTTTTTTGCTCATCACTTCTATTGTGGGAGTGCTTTTAAATAGCTTTTAAATATTTTGAACTGTACATTTTATTAGGTTGTCCCGCTTTTTGCGTCTTAATCCCGATTTTTTTATATTTATTTGGTAAAAATCCCGATTTGGTAAAATATTAATCTGGCAACCCTGCTCTCTGTCCTTTTAGCTCCCGTGTGGAGCATAGGACGCGTACCTACGCATTTCTATAGCCAGTAGACAAGTGGTTGGTTGTATAAACTAGCGCACTGCGTATGCTAGATGTAAATTAGGACTACTTCGGTGTGTGTAATTGGTATTTTAAGTATAAAGTAAAAAAAATATTTTTTTTTTCTCGAATTAGGGAGGTACATGCCCCCTTTGCGGATGCCCTTGATTTTTTGTACTAATATGTCCTTAAATAATCGGTTTTTGTGGTTTTTTTTTAAAGAGTAACCCCCAAAATAAAGTCAGAAGTGGTTAAATCTGGAGATCATGACGGGCAGTTGATTGTTACCATTTCTGGAGAATAATCTGTCTGGAAATCTTCTCTCAAAAATTTACATGTAGCGTCATGTTGCTGAATCTAGTTGTTTTCCAAACTCGCTTCATCTAATTCAATGTTTCTCAACTACTGATTAGTGATGCTTCTCGAGAATTTCTCGAGAAAAAGTTTTAATTCTCATTTTTCATTTCTCGAGAAATGTAAAATTTGCTCGACGCCTTTAATTTAGTACTTTAAAGGTGATTATAATTATAGTTGAAGGTAATGGGATTCGGACCAGTCAGAAAATAAAAACAAATTTATTAACTTCGCTAACGTTTCGATTTTAATTTAAATCTTCATCAGAGCTACAAAGATATATAGAAATATAGAATTATTAAATTGGTAAGTTTACATGTATAAAATTATGATAGTGTTCAAATTTAACAAGTCAAGTAGTTAAAATAAGCATTACAAAATTGTCGGAATTTAAAATATAACATAAAATAATTATTAAATAATAAAAACATATCAAATATGAGTTAAAGAATAAAAAACAATGTTAAATTTACAATACCTTAGATAATAGTCACGATATAAAATAACAATTTTAAAATTAATAAAGAACACATCATATTGTCCAGTTATTGAACTCAGAGATAAGCATATGAATAAGCCACGTATGAATTTGAAAAAGGGTTTGAGATGGTTGAAACAAGTAAGTAACGCTATCTATTAATAAATTAGAATTTGATTATTAAGTGAAGTATGTTAGATTTAGAATTTTTTTAATATATTACAATAGATGCCGCTTATATTATCACAGTCGGTTTTAAAGTTAACTAATTTAGGGTTCTGAATTATATGTATGCTCTCAGTAATCAACCTTTTACTGAGATTGATTACTTGACCAACTCTGTCATTCTTCGTGGGAGTAATGATCGCTGATAAATTACTTGTGGATTTTCTAATGGATATTTTGCTAATATCCTTCCTATACAAATTAGTTAACAATCTTGTCAACTGTTCGGATATACTGTTCTCCATTTATATTAATAAGTTTTATATTTATAATACTGTGCCATCTCAGCAATACAGAATGAGGGACGAACAGTGGCGGCGCTAGCGGGGGGTTGGGGGTTGGGGGGCTAAAAGTTGCTCTGGCCCCCAGTTATCCCCCCTAGAATTGCTTGGAAAAAAATATATTTTAGAAGTGAGGACCTTTTTTTTAAGTCATTACTTGTATTTTCATATGTAAACGATAAAAAAATATTTCCTGGCCCCCTCAAATTTTACTCACATTTTTTTGTCTCCCCGCCCCCAGATTTTAAAAGTTAGTGCCGCCACTGGGGTCGAACTATTCGATTTTAAAAGAATGAGCACTGAACACGGTAGAATGAGTCCACTGTACTGACTGCCTTGTTTGTATAAAATGTTCCTATCTGGACTAAAGTCACTAGATTATACAAAGTAGCGCAACGGCGGCCATACTGGGGCTAAAAATGTCGCCAACACAAATGATTTTCAGTGATTCCAACAGTAAAAAAATAAGAAACTAGTACTACCAAAATTTTTATTTTAAACATTGTAATCACATTTTTTTTAATCAAAGTGCACTGTAACAAAATTATGGTACAATTTCAATTATTTTTTTAATTTTTATTAAATAAAATGGATATAATATATAAATTTAAATGAAACTTAACCTTAAATATTCAAACCGCTGACAAAGGAGGTTATTAAATTAGAGCGAGAAAGATAGATGTGATAGCGCAGACGCAAACTTAAGAACGTAAAAATTGCTGCTTTAGTTTGCTTAAAAGGGGAAGCAATGTTGCCAATCAAACCCTGGGGTCTGTCGGCTTCTTCAAAGGCTTGCGCTACTTTGTATAATCCAGTGACTTTAATCTGAACCAGTGCCAGGGGCGGCTCAAGACGGTATGCATGCGATGCGTCGCATCAGGGCGCAACATTAAAGGGGCGCCAAGTCGAAGAAAAAATGTATAGCCTATTACAATATCAAAATAGCTTTCATTAAAATAATATTCATTTTTGTAATAAGTATTGTGACCTTTAATTAAATCTAGCAAAAACTACTTTTATTTACTGGGCGGAACTTCAGGCTTCTAGAAAAAGGGGGCGCCATGCAAGGAAATTTAGAAAAAAACTACATTTTTTTACTGGGCGGCACTTCAGGCTTCTAGTAAAAGGGGGGCGTCATGAAAGGAGATTTAAAAAAAAAACTATTTTTTTTACTGGGAGGCACTTCAGGCTTCTAGTAAAGGGGGAATGGGCACCAAAAAGGAAATTTAGAAAAAACAACATTTTTACTGGGCGGCACTTCAAGCTTCTAGTAAAAGGGGGCGCCAAAAAGGAAATTTAGAAAAAAAAAATTAAAATATATGTGGGAATTTTGCATCGGGGTGCCAAGTATCCTTGAGCCGGCCATGAGCAGTGCCGTAGGTAAAGCCCCGCAGGCCCCTCGGTACGGGGGATCTGAGAGGATTAGCAACACCTCGTTATTTTAAAAACTTTGAAACTAATTTTTCTATCTATTCTAATTTCGGTACTGATATTATAATTAACCCTACCAATAACATTAATGAAGGTGGAGAGGTCATTTTCGAAACTGAAATCTATTATACTCTATCTCAGAAAGACTGATTTTAACTAAAATTTATTATTTGTAAAAAGTTATTGTTTTTTCACACAGAAGCAGCAAAACAAAAGCGACAAAAGATGAATAGTTCGAAACGAAATATTGTTAAAAACAACCGAGTGTGCCGCACATATTATATGGGAATACGACTAGGGTTAAACACAATAGATCATAAAAATTTGACCCTAAAATTTTGAGGAAAAATATGGTCACAGGGGTGTGTTTAATGATATGATAAATATGGTTACAGGCGTGCGTTTAATAAAATGGTAAATAGTAATATAGAAATACACAAAACCAATTTTAACGTGTTTAAAATGTGCACGCCACTGGTAACTGCCTGACAAAATGATTTATTACTATCAGTCTTTCTGAGATAGAGTATAATAATTTGTTGAGGACGTTAATGATACAGGCCTGCTCAAATTCATTAGCATTACTAAGTATAGAAACAACCAGCATGGACATCGAAAGTTTAATTTCTGATGTCACTTCCCAGAATGCAAGAGGAAGATACTTTTAATTTCAATATAATTGTAATAATATTTTCTTTTTTGCAATCTTACGTGTATTATTCACAAATGTATGTTTACTTTTTAATCTATATACATATATATAAAATCGTAACTAAGCTACCTACTCATAATCAACGCCCAGCCCAAACCACTGAACCTACAATCATGAAATTTGGCGAGTATATTCCCTCCATGACGTAAGCACCCACTAAGAACGGATTTTTCGAAACTCATCCTCTAAGCGGGTGAAACGAGGGTTAAAAGGGGTAAAATGTGGCTTCACGGTTTCCTTAATATCTCTTAGGTCCAATAAGATATCGACTTGGTTTTTGCTTACAAATATTACTCATGTAAATATTAAAAAACTTATTTCAGGATTTTGTCCTATTCATCCCCTAAAAGGGCGAATCTACAATCAGGGAGAATTATAGAACCCGACGTATTTCCTGTGTTTGTTGAGTTATTAAATTCCTATTTGGCATATAGATGTCTTTTTAAAATATCCCGAAATGGTTTTGACAGTTTTTCAAAATTTCACCCCTAAAGAGGTAAAAGGATATTTTTTATTTGATAGAACATCCCTTGGGCATAGATACATGATATTCGCAAAATATATTCCCTCCATGAGGTAAGCATACACTAAGACGGGATTTTCCGAAATTCAACCCCTAAGGGGTGAAATGTAATTTCAAGGATTCTTAAATATCTCTACGGACCAATAAGATATCGTCTTGGTTTTTCTTACAAAGATTACCCATATAAATGTTGAAAAATCTATTTCAGGATTTTGTTCTAATCACCCTTAAAGTGGTGAATTTTCGAACAGGGTTAATTATACAATCCATCATATTCCCTGTGTGTGTTGAGTTATAAAATTCCTTTTGGCATATAGGTGTCTTCAAAATATCTTGAAATGGTATAGACAGTTTTTAAAATTTCACCCTAAAGGGGTAAATGGATATTTTTTACTCGATTGAACGTCCTCTGGACAAGATACATGACATTCGTAAAGTATATTCCCTGTATGACGTAAGTTCCCACTAAGACGGTATTTTTCAAAATTCAACCCCTAAGGGCTGAAATGTGATATCACGGATTCCTTAATATTTCTTAGTTCCAATAAGATATCGACTTGGCTTTTACTTATAATGATTAACCATACAAATGCCGAAAATTTTATTCCTGGATTCTTTCCTAATCAACCCCTAAAGGGGTAAATCTATAATCGGGGTGAATTATATAACCCGTCGTATTTCTTGTGTTTATTAGGTTATAACATTCATTTTTGGCACACCGGTGTCTTTTTTAAATATCTCGAGACAGTTTTGACAGTCTTTTAAAATTTCACCTCTAAATGTAAATGGGGGGGGGAGTATAAATGGGTATTTATATTCGATAGAACTTCCCTTGGCTATAGAGACATGAAATTCGGGAAGTATATTCCTTCCGTGATGTAAGGTTAGCCATATAAATTTTTGAAACAGTAATTCAGGATTTTGCTCTAATCAACCCCTAAAGTGGTAACTCTACATTTGGGGTGAATTATAGAAACCTTTGTTATAACATTCCATTTTGGTACACAATTTTCTATTGAAAATATTTAGAAAGCGTTTTGAAAGTTTTTTAAATTTCATCCCTAAAGGGGTAAATTGGTATTTTTTATTTGAAAGAACGTCCCTTGACATAGAGATATGAAATTCAGGAAATATATTCCCTCCATGTCGCAAGCACCCTCTTATATGGAATTTTTCGAAATTCGACCCCTAGGGGATGAAAAGTGATAAAATGTTTTTCCTCGGATTCTTCATTATATTGATTTGGATTTTGCTTACAATGTTATCCGTATATGTGTTTAAAAATTAAATTGAGGATTTTGCTCAAATTATCAATCCCTAAAGGGACGATTCTAGATTTGGGGTGAATTATAGAACCCTTTGTAGCTTCTGTCTTTGTTGTACTATAACTATGTTGTGCTTATTCGCATTTAGGTGTCATTTTCATATCATTAGTTTCAAGATCATTTCATTTTGACCGTTTTTTTTATATTTCAACCCTAAATTGCATTTTTTATATTTCCCTAAATTTCATTGGTACATTGGTATTTTTTAGTAGACAATTGAAATTCGGGGACTATATTTCTTCCGTGACGTAAGCAATCACTAAGAAGAGATTTCTCGAAATTCGACCCCTAGGGGGTGAAAACGGATTTCTTAATATCTCTTGATGAAATAACGACTTGCTTTTTACTTAATATAGTTACCCGTACGTATGTATAAAAATGTAACTTAGAATTTTGCTTCAATCAACACTTAACGGCGAATCTACATTAAATCAGGACGACTTATAAAATGTTTCGTAACTTATTTGTTTGTTGAGTTATAACATTCCTTTTTGGTATATATATATATATATATATATTCTAATCTTTAGAAAGTGTTTTCAACGTTTTTTTTTTTTTTTAATCTGTAAAGGGGTAAATAGGTATATTTTTGATTAGATACATGGAATTCCGGGAACATATTCCTTCCATAACGTAAGCATCGAACCCTTTATATCTCTCTCATATAGGTGACTTTTTAAAATCTTTCGATAGTGTTCTAACAGTTTTTTAAATTTCATTCCTAAAGAATTTTTTATTAGAAATAAGAAATTCCAAGAGTACATTTCTCGATATAACGTAAGAACGCACTAAGAAAGGATTTTTCGACCCATATGAGGTGAAAAGGAGTTTTTTTTTTTTTTCACGCATTCCTCAGTATCTCTTAGTACAGATGAGATATCGACTAGGTTTTTGCTTATAAAAGAATTTTATTTGTCATTAGTATGAACCTCTAACGGGGTGAATCTACACCTGAGGAGAGAGTCAGCAATGTGATCTATAAAGAACTATGACTTATCATAATTGCACGATGATGGCAAACCGTCAATAAACCGTAGCGAAGCACGGGTACTCAGCTAGTTGCTATATATTACTGTACATCTGGCTTCCCAATGTGATAAAAGGTTAACTAATATTATTGGTTTTTAAATGTATAATTGTTGTTTATGTGTCTGCTTGACATTTGTCTCACTGTTGCCCGGTCTCCTGAACCTAATATTGAGAAAGTGAAGAAATAATTTTTGAAATAGTTGCAGTATCTGGGCCTGGGTGTTAAAACAATGTTTCACACCTTGTTTCGAATAAATCAGATTAGTGTTGAATAAGAATTCATTGGACCTCAGGATCATTGGCATCAGAAGTCAATATGTTGGGCATAGGCGCCCGCAAGGAGGGCAATATGTTTCGGTTGCCCCCCCCCTTGGATTTCGGAACCAATTACCAATTCGTATCTTAGAAAAAAAAATATATTATTTAAATATAAAATTCATAACAAAAATGATATGAAGTGTGAATTTTCAAACATTTCAGGATTTCGCAGGTATTTAGTAACTGAATGATGATTATTTGGTATGCCAAAACAAATATTTTTTTATGAATTTTAATTCGAATGCCTAACACCATTATTTAAGTTTCTAAATATGTGCAGTATTTTTTTTTATATAGCAAGGTTCATTAAGATTTTGAAAATTGCTCCTATGGCTTCCATTGGTTGCTTAAATCATAAGCCCCGCCCTCTGATTTCGCATACATTCAAACATAGAATTAAATTATAATTTCAACACTTCCTACTGGTTATTAAATTTACGCTTTTAAAAGTTAAATGCAACATTTACCAAAATATTACTAGAATTTTGACAAAATAATTTAAACAAAATAAAAATGCAAAAAAAACAACATAAAAATAAAAATTGACAGGAATCGCACTGTAGTTTGCAAATTACTAAGTGATGACACTACGCACTACGCTACGGGCGCTTACTTAGTTACTGTGTTACTCAGCGAATTAAATATTTAACATATTCTAGTTAAAAACACAAAAAATGCGTTATTTTCCGAAAACATAATCCGATCAAAAATTCTTGTTGTACCATTCCGGTTCACACCAATGTACATTACTTAGAATTTTTTCAGATTTTTAGTTTAAACCATCTGGGTTACAGGGTGTGGGACAACATGTTTTTGGACAATTTTGGCAAAATACGCGTCAAAATAATTTATTTTGCAAAAATAAAATTTCACGTACTAAGGGCTTTCATTTAATACCCTACTCAGAATTTAAAAAAAAATAATTTGTTTTTCGATGAGCACATATTTGTTTATATTTTTATAGGGATATGTTTTTTAGATGTTTTAGTATTTTTTCTATGTGCGAGTCAAAGAGTTGTATAAGCATGCCAAATTTCAACTCTCTAGGTTTAGCCGTTTGGCTACAATTTTTACCGAACCGACAGACAGACGATAAAATGACGGTATAAGGGTTTTTTGGTCATACCTACAAAACCCTAAAAACTATTATTATATTTTTGCTTTAGCAACTTCGGCATTAGCCAGGATAGTTATTTACTAAATCCTTGATTTTTAACTATAGAGAACAAATTTTTAACTAGAAAATAAATGTTTGTTCTCAGTGGGGATTGTTCCCAGACCCGCCACGTGGAAAGCATTTTTCGAATGAGACATCATATATCTGTTTTGGTCTTGCCCCCCCTAGAATAATTTCTGCGGGCGCCTATGATGATTGGCACATATAGAGAAACTAGCAACACATTACAATGTTTTCCTGATAACTAGTATAAATATCGGAGAATATATGAACCTTCTTCTAAAGAATATTTTTCGGCCGCTAGGATTTGCGGGGCCATGTGCGAGAAGAGCAAAAAAAAGTCTTCACCTGCCAGATCCAAGTGAGGAGCAAAATAAAAAAAGGTCCTCACCTCCACGCGCGGGGCTTGCTGTTCAGATCCAATGCTGTTGTTGACCGCGGGTCCTCCTGTTCAGATTCAAGTGAGGAGCAAAAAAAAAGATCCTCATCTCCATGCTCGGGGCCTGCTGTTGACCGCGGGGCCATGTGCCGCTGCACATGCCTCGCGCCGGCCCTATGCGTAGTAGTCCATATTATTTTGTCAGAACTGCTATATACTATTATTTTGGATGGTGAGACACTTCACTGTCGTGTAATGAATCTCACTGTTATGTAAAGAATAAATGTATTTTTTTAGAGCACAATACAATATTAAATGCAACAAATCTTTAGATTAACTTCATTCTCGAAAGCTATGTCTTCTAAATACCCGAAATTGTTATACAACTCAGCAAATTAGATGTGAATAGCAAAATTCCATTTTCGAGTATTCTTTCGAAAGCGGCTTCATTGGAGACTAGAGCTGTAGACAGTCCTAAGCAAATATGATAGATGATCTCCGTATTTGCATAGAGCTTCTTTCTCAAATGTCATAATTTACAGCCATTCCTACAGGATATGTCAAATTTTTACCGACCGCCAACATATAAGGGAGGTATTGTAATCATACCGATTTTGAAATTTCGAAATTTCATTGAATCTCCACGAATTGAGGTCCCTACATAACGTTCTGTCAGTCTGTCTGTCCGTCCGTCTGTCTATCTGTCCGTCTGTCTGTGTACACGTGCAGAGCAAATTCGACTGAAAGGATTTTTATGAAACTTTATATTTAAGCTTCTGCCATCAATGGCACGAGTTGATCAAATTTTGGTAAAAATCGGTTGACTAAAAATGGGAGTTTTACTCGTGTCGATATTAAGATTTTTGTGAATAATTCACAACAGAAAAATATTTCGAAAAAATTTATTGAACAAAAGTTGCTATAAAAGCAATAATTAATAACTTTTATTTGAGAAGTTTTTTGATAAAACGAAAAATTTCGAATAATTTTTGTAAATTTTTTTAAAATTTTTGAGGAAAAATTTGAAAAAAAGTCCAATTTTTTCATACTTATATGTAACGTTTCCATGGTCATGATAAATCATATCTCTGTTAGAAAATATTAGGCCAAGTTATTTCTGCTCTGCTGCTAGAATGTATTTTATACAAGTACTGTATGATGGCGGTCGGTTCTGTGGTGGCCACAGCTGATTTTTTTCTTATAACGTCACTCGGGTGTCTGTCTGTACGGTAAAAATTGGACCCAAACGGCTTAACATAGAAAGTTGAAATTTGGCATCGTTATACAACTCTTTGATCTACATATAGAAAAAATACTGTTGTGTTTATCTTTGCAATGCAAAAGTAGGTCGTGATAGAGACCTAAGTTTTCATCGTGTTCCGAAACGTGGCAAAAAAGCCTTATTACCTTCAATTATAACCCTAGATGTTACTTGGTGGGCACTGAGAAAACGGAAAATTTCATTGAACGCATCCATCATATTGAATAATAAATTAATTTCAATACATATCACATGAAAATACCATGGAAGCTGTCAAAAATATCCTATATGCGTCAGCCATGATGTACAATGCAGTGGCGCCTCTATCGGTAGTGTCAGATGACAATAAGGCGAGAGTTAAGTGGACGGAATTAATCGTTTCTTTGTAGTGCAAGTAGTAAATTATAATATTATTTTACTATAGTCTATAATTAAAACAGTAAAAATGAGTGTAAGTAACTAATTTTTAGTAATATTGATCGTTGTCTTGAAAAATAATATACTTATATTTAACGTTTCCATGGTCATGATAAATAATATCTCTGTTAGAAAATATTAGGCCAAGTTATTTCTACTCTGCTGCTAGAATGTATTTTATACAAGGATTTTGTGATGGCGGTCGGTCCTGTGGTGGCCACAGCCAGGGGCGGATCGAGGGATTTATTCGGCCCGGGCGATTTGGATGTTTCGGCCCGGGCTCACGGGACTTGTTGACTATTTATAGGGAATGTTATTAGGTGTGTGAATTAATTCGGTTCATCTGACGGACAATTGCTGTACTATGGAATTTTCTAACCTCTAATATCTGCAACCGGCTTTTAGTGTTGACATATGGCAATAATATTCAGTTGATAAACTTTTGGGTTTGTAACAATAACATCGTGTTTATCTGATTGAAAAATGTCGAAATTCGAGCCAAATAAGCATCATTTCCAGGAAGTTCTCATTTTCTGTTTTCATTTGCTGAAATCAGCCGCTGAAGCTCATCGAATGCTCGTAGAAGCTTATGGTTTCGACGTTTCAAAAGTGTTGATTTCAGTATCGATGTAAAACCTCGTCCAGGTCAGTTGAAGAAATTCGAGGATGAGGAATTTCAGGCGCTAATCGATGAAGATCCGTCTCAATCGCAACATGAGCTCGCGCAATTGTAGAATGTTGATCGATCAACAATTTCTGTGCGTTTGGCAGCCATGGGAAAGATTTACAAAGAAGGAAGATTGGTGCCGTACGAACCGAAAGAAAGAGACATCGAGAGGCGCAAAACCATGTCTGAAATCTTGCTTGCCAGGCAAAAAAGAAAATGTTTTTTGCATCGTATTGTGACTGGAGACGAAAAGTGGATATATTTCGATAATCTCAAACGAAGAAAATTCATTTGCGACTCAGGAAAACAATCCTCATCGAGACCAAAGCGGAATATTCACGGCAAGAAAGTAATGCTCTGTATATAGTGGGACCAGAAGGGTGTAGTGTATCATGAGCTATTAAAGCAGAGCCAAACCATCACTGACGAACTTAACCAACAACAATTACTCCGTTTAAGCAACGCATTCAAGAATAAGCGGCCGAAATATGCAAAGAGACACGACAAAGTGATCCTCCAGCATGATAACGCTAGACCACATGTTGGAAAGATTGTGAAGGCCACCTTGGAAACACTTGGCTGGGCCGTTTTACCTCACCCGCTGTATTCACCAGACATTGTTCCATCAGATTATAACTTGTTCAGATCGATGGCACACGGGCTTTCTGGTCAGCACGTGAACAATTATGAAGAAATAGAGAAATGGCTCAACGAATGGATCGCTTCGAAGAACGGGTCGTTTTTCCGTCATGGAATAGTACAACTGCCAGACAAATGGTAAAAAATAATAGCAAATGATGGACAATACTTTGTATAGTGTATTTTTTTTATGTTTTTTTCACAACAAAGTCTTTTTTGGAATTAATTCATACACCTAATATAATTGGCCCGATTCCCGGTCATAAATAAAGACCAAAGTATATTTAAATAAACTTATTTAATTTATATTTTTAGTATTAATATCGAAAATTAAAATACAGTCTCTAAAATAATGAAAAAATGTTAGAAAAACAAATAAAAAAATGTGAGTGATTTCTAAAGTAATATCATAGAATTGATCATAGGTATTTGAGTGGATAGCGGCCATCGCATCGGCCCAAAAAAGTTGTCGGCTCATCGGGCGATGCCCGATCGCCCGATAGGCCGATCCGTCCCTGGCCACAGCTGATTTTTTGTTTTATAACAATTCGTAGGCTTTTTTTTCATTTTTGTAATTTGCAGGTCCGATTTGGTCGAAAGCTATACGAAAAGTTGGGACTTTTCACATTTCAACCGCATTCTTAAATTCAGCGCCCTTTAGAGAAAAATTCCGCACATATTCTTATAGCCAATGATATGCCCTACAAATATAGGAAAAATCGAATCAATATGTTAATATGCGCAGATTTGCAGTTACAGAGTATATCATCAAGTCTCGAGATTGGAAAAAATGTCTATCAAATCGAATTTTTTCTTTTGATATAAAATTCCTAATGTACGACACTAACGCCCGGTCTTTCCACCTTCAGATAAACTTCCAGGTAACTATCTGACAGATAAGGTTATTTGTAACTTCATCTGCTGAATAAATGTCATCTCGTCGTTCAATAAAAATGTATCTATCGGATAGTTGTCTAACGGATAATGAGACTGACGTATTTAAATCACTGATTGGTATTGACATTTATTCAGCAGATGAAGTTACAAATAACCTTATCTGTCAGATAGTTACCTAGAAGTTTATCTGAAGGTGGAAAAACCGGGCCTAAATGAATGGAAAATGATCCATTTCATTCAAAATTCATTAGATTTTTCGGAAATCACTTTTTTGGGTCACAGAATGAAATATGGACGATATCTTGTAAACCAAGTAACAGATATTCCTGTAGGTAGGCCCGCGCCGTCCATAACTGCAAGGTTGAGCGGTGCACAACGGCGCCAAAGTCCAAAAAGATAGATAATATGCTTTCTCAATTATAAACAAAAAAAATCGTTCCTTATAATAAAAAAAATCAGCTGTGGCCACCACAGGACCGACCGCCATCGTAAAGTACTTATATAAAATACATTCTAGCAGCAGAGTAGAAATAACTTCGCCTAATATTTTCTAACAGAAATATTATTTATCATGACTATGGAAGCGTTACATATAAGTATGAAAAAATTGAGACTTTTTTGTAAAATTTTACAGAAATTATTCGAAATTTTTCGTTTTATCAAAAAACTTATCAAATAAAAGCTATTTGTTATTACTTTTATAGCAAATTTTGTTCAATAATTTTTTTCGAAATATTTTTCTGTTGTGATATATTCGCAAAAATCTTAAAATAGACACGAGTAAACTCCCATTTTTAGTCAACCGATTTTTACCAAAAGCTGATCAACTCGTGCCATTGATGGCAGAAGCTTAAATATGAAGTTTCATAAAAATCCTTTCAGCCGAATTTGCTCTGCACGTGTACACAGACAGACGGACAGACGCACAGGCGGACACAGACGGACAGACAGACCGACAGACATCTTGCTAAAAATAGTCAAAACGTTATGTAGGGACCTCAATTCGTGGAGATCCATCGAAATCTCGAAATGTCAAAATCGGTATGATCACAATACCTCCCTTATATTATGTTGACGGTCGGTAAAAAGAGTGTACTTTTATTACCCTCCCAATAATACAGTATATCTAAGGTTACGGGGAATTCCCATGTGTATATGTTTATGATAGGCTCGGAATAACGGGACGGCCACAACTCTACCCAAACTAAGTCGGGGAAGTCCCAATTTATATATTATTTCTTTGGTCGGGGTGTTTTTATGTTTTACAATTTTGAATGATTTTTATTTTCTTACTTTCGTCAGTTCAGTAGGCGCATATTAGTACGTAGTATGGAATAATGTCAACGAGCGAGATAATATTGCTGTAGAGCTCGTTCAAGACAGTGGCGCACCCAGGGGCGGGGGGAGGGGCTTCCTTGTGAAGGATGGAAATACCAAATTTTTAAATCTTTTAGCATTGGTAAATAT
Organism: Liopterus haemorrhoidalis; assembly: GCA_963971575.1. Classification (NCBI taxonomy): domain Eukaryota; kingdom Metazoa; phylum Arthropoda; class Insecta; order Coleoptera; family Dytiscidae; genus Liopterus; species Liopterus haemorrhoidalis. The sequence goes on from OZ020613.1 coordinate 26,886,058, forward strand.
ATAGATATGTATTTAAAAGTAGAGATGAGGACCTTTTTACCGACCGTCAACATATATAAGGGAGGTATTGTGATCATACCGATTTTGACATTTCGAGATTTCGATGGATCTCTACGTTTTCACTCATAACGTTTTCACTATTTTTAGAATGATGTCTGTCCGTCTGTCCGTCTGTCTGTCCGTCTGTCCGTCTGTCCGTCTGTCCGTCTGTCCGTCTGTCCGTCTGTCCGTCTGTCCGTCTGTCCGTCTGTCCGTCTGTCCGTCTGTCCGTCTGTCCGTCTGTCCGTCTGTCCGTCTGTCCGTCTGTCCGTCTGTCCGTCTGTCCGTCTGTCCGTGTACACCTGCAGAGCAAATTCGGCTAAAAGGATTTTTATGAAACTGCATATTTAAGATTTTGACATCAATGAAACGTGTTGATCAACTTTTGGTAAAAATCGGTTGACTAAAAATGGGAGTTTACTCGTGTCGATTTTAATATTTTTGTGAATATTTCACAACACAAAAATATTTCGAAAAAATTTATTGAACAAAAGTTGCTATAAAAGCAATAACAAATAACTTTTATTTGAGACTTTTTTGATAAAACGAAAAATACCGAATAATTTCTGTAAAATTTTCAATGTCTCAATTTTTTCATACTTATATGTAACGTTTCCATGGTCATGATAAATAATATCTCTGTTAGAAAATATTAGGCCAAGTTATTTCTACACTGCTGCTAGAATGTATTTTATACATTACTTAATAATGGCGGTCGGTCCTGTGGTGGCCACAGCTGATTTTTTTAATTTTTTTTTGCTCTTCATTTGTATTTTACAAGTGAAGACCTTTTTTTTTGGTCATTACTTGTATTTCAGAAGCGAGGAGCTTTCTTTTATATCTTCACTTTTTATGTCTAATGGGCACCCAAAACAAAAAAAAACAAAAAACGCCACTGGTTCAAGTGCGCCACTGGTTCAAGAATTACAATTTTTACTAAATTTAGATGAAAAAACTATTAAATCTCCAGAAGTAACTTTAAATTATATAACCATTAACAACTTAATGAATTCGTTTCCTAACATAAGCATAATAACTTGTATTTTATTAACAATGCCGGTTTCTGTCGCGACCGCAAAGCGTTCATTTTCAAAACTCAAAATAATAAAAAAATATTTTCGATTAACTATGGGCCAAAATCGACTAAGTAACCTTGCTATTATCTCAATAGAATCGGATCTATTAAAAGGATTAGATACCCAAGATTTAATTAAAGCAATTTACCAAAATTAAAGCGCGAAAAGCTCAATTTATTTAGAAAATCTTTCATTGTTTTATATTATAGATTGTATTGTTCTACGTTATATGCTGATAATATACAAACAATGATAATAAATGTTTAAATGTACTTTTTTCTGTTTCTATGTATAAGTATATGTTGTAAAATTTAAAAATTATTTTCAATAGTGGATGATACTTAACATGATCTTCACCCATATTTCCACATACTACATCAGCCATACAAATTGTTATAGAAACTTGGGGGCGCTATATAAAATATTGTACAAGGGCTCTAAAACTGATTTTGCCTGTAGGTACGTATCGTACACATACATCCGGCAAATTTTAGTAAAAGGTTCAATCTGCGGCTGTTCACTAATAGGTGTCGCGGGTCAAAATAATTTAATTTTCATCAATCTTAAAATCGACATTGAGTAAACTCCCATTTTTAGTCAACCGATTTTTACCAAAAGTTGATCAACTCGTGTCATTGATGTCAAAAGCTTAAATATGCAGTTTCATAAAAATCCTTTTAGCCGAATTTGCTCTGCATGTGTACACAGCCAGACGGACAGACGGACAGTCAGACCGACAGACATCATGCTAAAAATAGTCAAAACGTTATGTAGGGACCTCAATTCGTGGAGATCCATCGAAATCTCGAAAATTCAAAATTGGTATGATCACAATACCTCCCTTATATATGTTGACGGTCGGTAAAAATGAAATATATAAAATATATGTTATGTCATGTGTTATAATGTCTGTATCATATTAGTGCCTAAATATATTACTGCTATACTGCTATTTATATTCCTATAAATACACGAAAACAGAAGGGCGGAGCTTATGACTAAAACAACTAATGGAAGCCATAGGCGCAATTTTCAAAATCTTATTAAACCTTGCTATATAAAAAAAAATACTGCACATATTTAGAAACTTACATAATGGTATTAGGCAGTGTTGTAATAGATACATTTGAAAATATATCTAGATACAGATACAGATACTTGAGGAAAAATGTATCTAGATGCAGATACAGATACATTTTTTTTTACAATGTATCTAGATAGTTCAAGATACTTTTAAGATACTTTCGGAAAAATGAAAACACCACAAAAAAAGAAATAACTAGAGCAAGGAATATATTTGTTCACAATAAAAAATAAGTTATGCACTATTATTAATCTTAAAATAAACACAAATAGCCTTTGAAGCTGTGTGTCAGAAATATTAACTAACTATATATCTATGTAATCTTTAAAAAAATCACTTTTTTATTCCAATTTCAGCGGATATCTCGAACATTTTTTGTTCGCTAATAAATTACTGATTATTAAATGAGTATTTAGGATGACAAAAATAAAACAACAATTTTATTTATTATATTTTTATTTATTTAATTCTCATTTATAAAATGAATTCTTATTCTTAGATTAGATAATTACTTAATGGTTGTTTTACTTAACCGTTGTTAATAAAAAATTTTTTTTATTTATTATTTTTTTAAATTTATTCAGAGCTGGAAATACAATTACACTTTATTAAAATTTTATAGATAAAAATAAATTAAATAAATAAATAAATTATAAGTTTGAGAATTATGATAAAAAAATAAAAAATAAAAAAAAAATAAAAAATAAACGAATGTTTTCCAAAATTTAATTAATTACATATAGAACTGGTATTTTATCATAATTCTCAAACTTATAATTTATTTATTTAATTTATTTTTATCTATAAAATTTTAATAAAATGTAATTGTATTTCCAGCTCTGAAAATGGCTTACGCCGAAACTAGTTAGCTAATATTTTTTTTTTAAATGAAATAATTTTATTAACAACATTAAAATGTTTACTGGTCGCTGATTGGTTAATTTAAACTTAAAATTCAAATATCTGAATGATGCTAAATGTATTACCAACTTGAAAAATCGTAAGGACATATTTTGTAAAAAGACCTTGAAAAAGACAAAATAGGAAAGTATCTGAAAAAAGTACCTGAAATACAGATACTTAGATACTGATTAAAATATCTAGATACAGATAGAGATACATATTTTAAAATGTACCTAGATACAGTAACTAGATACTTGCACAGTATCTAGTTACTGTATCTAGATACAAATACCTAGATACATTACAACACTGGTATTAGGCATTCGAATTAAAATTAACAAAAAAAATATATATATTTTAACATAAAATTTGTTTTGGCATCCCAAATAATCATTATTCACTTACTAAATACCTGCGAAACCCTGAAATGTGTGAAAATTCACAATTCACATTAATTTTTTGTCTTTGCGAAAGTCTGCCACTGATAGTTATGTTATTAAATGAAAGTCTAGTTAAATGTACCATATTGTTAATTGTTTATTTTGTATGTATACCTGAATGCAGTTGTATATAAAAGTAAATAACTGAATGTATTCTAACTGCACACATGACGAATGTGTATGTATGTCACAAACAAGAACAAATTATCTGTGGTGTCCCTTAATAATAAATAACTAAATAATTATAACCAAAATTTCATAAACCTATTTTCTAAGACACACTGTAATTGAATACTGATTTTCGTAGTACTTTTAATAATATAAACGTATTGTTAATTGATAAGACACTCCGTATTAAATTTTCCACGTCTTCGTTGCTCAACTATGAAGCATTATAGAAATAGTACTGAAAGACTGAATGAAACTGTGACCAATTTGAAGTATATTATTATTTTTTCGGTCCCTGATTTTAGAGATAAAATGTGCCCGCATCTTTTGTAATAACCCAGTTGTAGTCGAGTGGTCTAGTCAGGTGTTTTAACCAGGGAATGAGCCAACAGGTGTGTAAGTCCTGCAGGTAGCAGATGTACAAGAACAACCTATAATCAAGATGACAAAAAAAGATAATTGCCACCTCGCCAAAACGAAAATCATGGAGTATGAACAATTACTATTTAACAGAAAAATATTATAAACAGATAGAAGTTCGCTGTTTTATAGGTTATTTTGAACAAAATATGAGGGATGAAATTTTAATTGTTGCAAATTGTATACTATAACTTCCATCCATGTTTCAAATTTTTTCAGGCCTTCAATGTAGTCACCCGTTTTATGTAACAGCCAGTGGCGCAGCCAGGATTTTGTCTTGGTGAGGGCCGAATCAAATTTCGAGGGCACAAGGGACGCATACGGCCCTCAACCTTATTTTTGTGGCCCCTGAAGCGGTAATCAGAATAATTTGAGCTTATTTAGGGCAAAAATATATTTAAAAATGTAAAATATACTCTCTTCCTCTTTTATATTTATAAAAAAATGTCAAGAAACCCTTCGGGATATTTAAAGTTCCGTCACTGCTTATCATTTTGTATGTAAAATAGACTGCGACCCAAATCAGTTCGACACCCCTGCTGTTGGATATTGATGTTTATATCAAATATAATTCCATTATTTGTTGATAAAAAAAATGTAATTGTTAATCCCTGTATCAAAAACTTTCACTTGATTTTTTCTTCGATAAATACATATTTATTTATATTTTTTTTTCGCAGGATATGTTTTTGAAGTCTCAATATTTCTCTTACTTATGTTCAGTTCTCTAAATCAGCCGCTTGGCCACAATTTGTACAGAACGAACAAACTCATGTGACGGAATAAGGATTTCTTGATTATACCTACGAAAACCTAAAAATAACATGTTAATGTGCATTTTCTGTTAATTTCAACACTAATCATGATAAAATATAGCTTATTATTATTGCAAAATACATAAGTTATTTGGCTGTACGATTATGATAAAATTGTAAAATATTCATTTCATTGGACTTTCAGAGGAGGCTTGTGTCCCCCCCCCCCCCTCTGTATGAATACGCCACTGTTGTTCAGTACAACTTATGTCAGTCCTTTTTGTGTGTAAAACATTATAATTTCAAAAATACCTAAGAAGATATTGATATTCACATTTATCTACAAAATAAAACCAAATACCGATTTTAAGAGCGCTATTGTCTCCAAAACTACTCTATTATATTTCTACTATTTTTACTATATTTCACGTTTGAGGTGTCATTTTAAAATTACATTCTGAAGGTTATACCGAAGTCATATTTCGACTTTATCTTATCTGAATCGAGTAATTAGTTGTTTAAAACAGTTTTATCATTTGACTGGGCGAATATTTTAGTCGATGTGTCAGGGGGAAAAAGGATCAACGCTCCTCTTCATATAATTCGTTGAAGCATATTTGGAAAGGCCCGTCGCCCCCCCCTTGGCTGCGCCACTGACCTTCGTACTATAAATTATAGGAATAGGAATATTTTATTTAAAATAAATAAATGCACAAATATTTGCTGACTGAATAATTTTATACCAGTTTCTTATTATACCCGAATTTGGAGTTACAGTCAACAAGGCTAAAGGACAGGCGTATGAACATGTGAGATTACTTCTATTTCAGCCAATATTTTCCCATGGGCACTTATGAGTTACCTCGTCAAGATCAAAGAAACGAGAAAAGATATGAATTAAAATCGCTGAAAGTGCAACGTAAGGTATGAAAAGTGCTAATTGGTGCACTTGGTTTTTAAAGAAATATTTGAAAAGAGTGTAAATGTATAAATACTTGGGATTGACTGGTATATATTAACTACAAATTTTGGTCCCCCACAAAAAAATTAGTTCGGCTCCCAACCTTATGTGAATTTTTTCTTTTCGTATCTAGCGTCCCATAATTTTGAAGAAATTTAACCTTGGATTCTTCTTACACAAAGAATCATTTTACTTTATAATACATATTATTATGAATATAAAAGAAAAACAATAATATCAAACAAATGAAACAAAGACAAAACAAAACTAGATATAAATAAATAAATCAATTTAAATTGTTAAATCTTTCTTTCTGAATTTTAAATTAGCAAAATCTCTAATTAAGTCTTTAATGTCCATTTCTTGAGCAATTAACTGTTAACAAAGTACACATACTTATATTCAATGAAAATATAATTTTTTTTCCAATTATTTATAAATCTTGGAATAATATTTTTAATGTATTTTATTATTTTATTACTTGATGGTCAAACGCGGGGTCCTCAAAGGCGCGGGGCTTGGGGCAGGTGCCCCACTTACCCCTGCCTAGGGCGGCCTTGCCGACACGAAATCGCTCGAATGCTTCTTACTGGGAGAGAACAGCAAAGAGAGTCGTAGAAATTTAAATATGCAACTAGCTGCCGAATACTACTACTAAACATTGGCGCGCACAGAAACAATAATGAACAAACAGTTAAATAAATTCATCGGAGGCTGTAAAAGCAATTAATAAGGCTAGTCTTTCAAGCAAAAGAAATATTTTCGATGTCGACGACTTACTTGTATTGCGAATACAAAGGAAAGCCATTATCAAAAATCAGCTGTGGCCACCACAGGACCGACCGCCATCACAAAGTACTTGTATAAAATACATTTTAGCAACAGAGTAGTTATTATTGTAAAAGACAATAACGTATTATATTACGCTGACAATTTTATAATGTGTATTTACAATTTACGATATCCATGGAAACGTTACGGTATACACACAAAAAAAAAGTTTGTTAAATTTACGCTGCTTTATCAAAAATGTCTCAAATAAAAGTTGATAATTATTGCTTTTATAGCAACTTTTGTTAAATATTTTTTTTTTCGAAATATTTCTCTGTTCAGAAATATTCGCAAAAATCTTTAAACCGACACGAGTATACTCCCATTTCTAGTTAACCGATTTTTACTAAAAGTTGATCAACTCGTGCCATTGACGTTAAAAGCTTAAATATGAAGTTTCATAAAAATCCTTTTAGCCAAATTTGCTCTGCACGTGTACACAGATCAACAGACAGACAGACAGACAGACAGACAGACCGACAGACATCATTCTAAAAATAATCAAAACGTTTTGTAGGGACCTCAATTCGTGGAGATCCATCGAAATCTCGAAATGTCAAAATCGGTATGATCACAATACCTCCCTTATATATGTTGGCGGTCAGTATAAATACTGACTGCTAAGTGTAAATAAATTACCTAATATTATAATGAAATAACATTAACTAAATACTTTAAAATAAATTTATTATTTGAACAATTTGATTTTATGAAGCGTGTCTCATAACAAAGCGTCTACTGTAGATGATTTATTTTATTTTTTTATTTTGTGTTTTTTTGAAATTTTGTTAGTCCGAGCCTGTTTGTGAACATTTGCTGTCAACACGACCATCTGACTTGTACAGTGTGCCAATTTCATTTTATGGCTCCGCTGGGTTTTAGCGGATCAAGAGCATACAGCGAATATAACAAGGATAAACTCACACAGGATTCAACCGTGTTTAACAAGGACAGACCTTTCAAATTCTTTCCTAAGTGCTAATGTAGAAAGAGGATTAAATAGTGTTTTTTGCTTAGTTCAAAACTATGTTTTTTTTTGTAAATTTCTCTTGTTGATATTTTTTTGCATCCAGACCAGTGGCGGATAACCCATTGTGCACAGGAGATGCCCACCTAAAGATTTTGTATTGCAGAGGCCTCTATATTGAAAAATAAGTAATAAAATTAAAAGGATAATACATAAAATAAGGCTGGTCTTAGGCCGATTTAACCGATCCCCTGAATAGAGCCCCGCGCTACCGGGGGCCCAGCACTCGGGGCGCCCAGCGATATCGAAAAAGTGTCAAATGCACGACATGGCAGACGTACCTGCGAGGCTATGGAACAGTACAACCCAGTGACGCATTTAAAACTGAAGAGACTCTTATATTATACGTCTTGATTTAACCTATTGTCAGAATTAGTTAAGTTTTTTGTTTTTAATGTCTCAAAGAGTAATGAATCATTTATAGTATTATTCTGAAAAATCGTCAAAGGCAGACAACATTGGACAGGTTTTTAGAGAAAGAATCCTAAGATTCTTCTAGTGCAAAAAGACTGAAAAAAGAAAGAACACTAGAAAGAGAGAAAACACCTGAAAGGATGTTACCTGATGTTTTTATGGAAAGTGACTCCAATTCCAAACAGTAACATCAACATCCCTCTTCCACCTCTCCATATTCTATTTACGCCATCAGCTCACCTAAGTACAAAAGTGCAGTTAAATTTTTATTTATGTATTTCATGTACAGTACTGTATATTTATTGTTTTTATAGGTTTAAATAAACGATCATCTATGGATCTAGAACTGATTAATCCAATTTACATTATATCTTATGTGAAAAAGTGGTTCGTCATTCGTACAAATCGCCATTCGAACTACCTTCTGGAACGAATTGTGTACGAATGGCGGAGTTCCACTGTACTTATAAATTAAACAGCAGATTGTTAATAGTAAAAAACACGTTTCTAAAATTGAAAAAAAAGCCATTTATCAAAATATTTCTTGTTAATTTAATAAAGACGCATTTAAAGCTGCATTAACACTTCCCTAATTATAATTATACTTATTATTTACATTTATTCTTAGAAGTCATAGTGCCTCCTACGTAACTATTCACACTAACGTACTTAAGTTTTTTAATCATACATACATAATTAGCTACCGTGTGTTAGTGATCTTTGTAACACTGTGACGTCATTTTTCCTAAGGTTCTCGTGATTGGCTAACTGGGAAACAGGATGTTCCCAGTTTGACTTGATTGACAGGTATTTTGCAGATTTATTCTCTAAGAATCTACGAATATAATTACATATAGAAATTTGTAGGATTTCGTAGGCATAAACAAGAAACTCTAGATCAGTGGTTCTTAACCTTTTTGAAGTCACGGAGCACTTTTGACCAGAAAGTAAATTCGCGGAGCACCAAAATCCAAAAGGCAAAAAAACAAACAAATACATCAAAACAAACACATCATTTTTATTGAAAATTAAACATAATTATTACATAACAGGTAAAAATCTGGGTATAAGGTATCTGGGTAATAAGATATGATTGGAGTCAACACTATAATTCGGATTTAAAAATTTCGCGGAGCACTTGCAGCAAGCTCGCGGAGCACCGGTTCAGAACCAGTGCTCTAGATACTTCTATATCATTTGACTGATATCAACAATATTTTGCAGATTTATTCTCTAAGAAACTGCGAATAAAATAACATATAGAAATGTCTAGGGTTTCGTAGGCATAAACAAGAAACTATATACACTGCTATATCCTTCGACCAATATGAACAATATTTTGCAGATATATTCTCTAAAAATCTACAAATATAATTACATACATAAATGTCTAGGGTTTCGTAGGCATAAACAAGAGACTCCTATATCCTTTGACCGATATGAACAATATTTTGCAGATTTATTCTCTAAGAATCTGCGGATAAGATAACATAGAGAAATATCTAGGGTTTCGTAGATATAAATAAGAAACTCTAGACACTCCTATATTCTTTGATCGATAAGAAAAACATTTTGCAAATTATTCTCTAAAAATCTGCGGATAAAACATCGTATAGAAATATCTAGAGTTTCGTAGGCATAAATAAGAAACTGTAGACACTTCTATATTCTTTGATCGATATGAAAAATATTTTGCAGATTTATTATTTAAAAATCTGCGGATAAAATAACCTATAGAAATGTATAGGGTTTCGTGGGCATAAACAAGAAACCCTGGGGTACTCCTGTTTCCTTTGACCGATATAAACAATATATTGCAGATTTATTCTCTAAGAATCTACAAATATAATTACATAAATAAATGTCTAGGGTTTCGTAGGCATAAACAAGAGACTATAGATACTCTTGTTTCCTTTGACCGATATGAACAATATTTTGCAGATTTATTCTCTAAGAAACTGCGGATAAAATTTTATATATAAATGTTTTGGGTTTCGTAGGCATAAACGAGAAACTCTAGACAAGCCTATATCCTTTGACCGATATGAACAATATTTTGCAGATTTATTCTCTAAGTATCTATGAATATAATTACATATAGAAATGTCTAGGGTTTCGTAGGCATAAATTATTTTTAGTTTTAACAATATAAATGTAATGTACTAAGTAAAAATGAATCGTTTTCTCATCTTAAAAGTGAATAAATAATCTAACTATATAATTAGCAAGGTAACATTATGTCGTCAATTTTTCTAAAGTTCTCGTGATTGGCTAACTGGGGACACCCTGTTTCTTGATTGGCTGACAGGTGACGCCCTCTCCCGTGATTAGCTAACTGGTGATATCCTGTCCCATGATTCGCAGACTGGCGACGAAATTAGGATATGTTAAAAAATAAAACCAAATACACATACAAACAATAGAAATTTTTATATTATAAATCCGTCATTGTTGACGGGTAATAACCTAGTTATAAACATAATTTAAAAGATTGTAAACTTCATACTTATATTTATACTTTTAATTTATACTTAGCGAGAAAGAGTCAGAAACTAACCCAGCAAACATTTTTATACGGGCCAGTACTGGTAAAGCACATACTCCCCGGCATTGAAAGTAATGGGCCAGTACCCCGGTGTCCCCGTGGCCGTTACTGGCCCATTGATGTATCAGTTGCCGGCCCAGCAACGGTAAAGTGCAAAATAATCGCATTAGTTGCAAGATTTATTTCTGATGGTTTTAAGTAAAAAGTATGAGTGAAGAAGAGTGCTTATAAAATGCTGGTAAAGTACTTCGTATAGGCGGAATGCGAAATACAAATGTGAAGTACATTATTAATACTGGCGTTGCACTTACTTTTGGTGCCAGTAATTTACCAGCATAAAAGCAGTTAGCCGGCATTCGGCCGTTAGTTGAATGTTTGCTGGGAACCTATAAGTAAATTTGAAATGTCAAAATAGATACAACATCAAAAATAAGACAATTAGGAAGCATATAACTGGCGAAATAAATCTTAGAAGAAGAACTGAGATCATTTCAGCATATTTAAAAATTAAAAATGTTAAAAATCGTAGTTTTTGATTCATTTTATAGTAACATTTGTTTGTAACAACAGATGGCATTACGTAGATACTAATTAGAATAATGATTTGGTATGTATGAGTGCTCTCCTAAGTAAAAATATAACTCTTGATTATAATTCTAAAATGTAAATATAATTTGGTAACTGTGAATGCAGCTTTAGATACGAAGCAAATGCAGAAAAAATCGCTGGGATTTGTTAATTTAAATTCTGACGAAATATTCGCAAATTATTTAAATTTAGTTTAAAAAAAATTAAATAAATGTTTTTTTACTCAAATAACGAATAAAAATGATTATCAAAAAACTACTGATTTTGATGTGATTGTAGAAAAAGTATTGTTCTAGGCATCTAGCATTCTGTTGGCTTACACTTATTAAATGCCTACAAATCCTGAAATGAGGAAAAATTCACATTTCACAACATTTTTTTTATTATTATTATTATACACGGTAGGGTCCTCAAAATCAGGTTGCGCTTAGGATCCCTAATTTAGTTAATCCGCCACTGGATAAAAGTTTGTCTCAGTTATAAACTCTTACTTATAAAGTTTTTTTAATTTCTCTGTTGTTAGTTTCTTCGCGTCCGGACAAAAAGCTATAACACGCGTCTAATTTCTGTCGGTGCTTGTAGTATAGGTTGGCCTGTGGTGTGTGGCGCCTCAAGAACTGCCGCAGACGTGTCTTGAGGTGTTTTTACTGCGGCAACACACATATAAGGTAAAGTTGAGTGCCTTCCACCAAACAGGACCACACCAGGCATTTTCAAACATTCCACTTCTTAAAAAAAATCATTTCTATAAACATGACTCGAAATCAAATATCACACATTATTACAGAGGTCATTTACAGTGAAAAAAGGGACATAATAGTAAGATAGACTAAATATCCCTTTGGAAGACAAATTATACAGGGTGTAACCAGTGATGGCATCCTAAATTTTCAGGAAGCGGTTCTATGTCATGTGATATCTAGGAACCTATTCTGTATTTTTAAGAGTGAAAACAAATCACTTACTTCCATTTATTAAATACAAAGAAAAAATTTAAAGAGCGTATTATTAATAACCTAAATAAATATTACATTTGCAACACTGCAGGGCACGGCGCACGATTCAAAACTGAAGTCAGAGTAATTCATTTATTTTTAATAATTCTAACAACCGGTTCCCTAATTTTCAATAATTTTAAGAAACGGTTCGCGCGAACTTGTCCGAACCGGTAGGATGCCATCACTGGATGTAACACAGTGGCGGCTGGTCTTAAAGGGCACGTGGGCACGTGCCCCTACTGTATTACCTATGATAGGCAGAAAGAAAGAAAATTATTATTATATTTCTTATTTTTGTTTTTAATTTTAATATTTCAACTTAGAAATGACTTGCGGCAACCAAATCTTTTTCCCAAACTATTTACTGAAAATGTATATAAAAATTCTTCCAGGGAACAGATTTATCTCTACCCAAGATTTTACATTTTGTTAAGCTTCGGCCTATGAAACGGTCTATGACTTCGGTAAATGGAAATTGTCCAGTCTCCATAATATATACAGCATATTTCTATTCTATCACAAACACAAACACAAACAGAGCCGCGCGAAAAGGGGAGCGAAAAGAGCACTGGCCCCGGGCGCCTAAGCAAGGGAGCGCCTATATCGGATGTTTTGGGAATTAGGAGGAGGATTGAGGGTTAGGAAGGGCATAAAATTCAGGCTTTGCCCCAGGCGTAGATTTTCCTTCACACCAGAGCCGCAGTAAGGAAAACTTGCGCTAGGGGCAAAATTGTGTTTTGGCGCTCTTGGTAAATAAATGTAAGTGATAAGCAAAAACAAGGTTCTCACCTCCCAAAATCTAAATGATGAGCAAAAAAAAAAGGTCCTCACCTCCCAAAATCCAACTGATGAGCAAAAAAGAAAAAGGTCCTCACCTTCGCTCCAAGTCTCTGGATGCAAGAATGTAGATTATTAGTTAAAAATGTATGAATATGTACCCACAATTTTTATCACTTATTAAATATCTACAAAACCCTGAAATGTGTGAAAATTCACACTTTACATTAATTTTTTTCCCTCCCATTATAAAAACTTACGAGCCGTCACTGAACGTATGCGTCTATTTGTATCTTCCACCAAAGGCAGTAAATACAGATTGAAATCGACAATTATCTCTTTTTCACAGATAAAAACGCTTGATTTTGAAAACCTTTTTGATTGAATCCTACGGTTATTCTGAAGATCATCGGCAAGTAAATTCTCTTTACAACATTTGTTTCTACAATTAAAAATATCCTATTAAATAAAGTTATATTGGTTTTAAATAGGTCGAGGATCTCTGAACTGTAAGACACCTGATACTTAAAAGAGCAAGATATTAGTTTAAATAAAAAGTCAACTGACAGTACCTAGTGAAACGATTCAATATTGAATTTTGAATCAATAATTTTCTGGTTGTTTTGTATTGTATTATAATAGTGACCGGTCCTGAGGGTATGCGGACCTAAAATTGGGCCTGCGAAGTGTGAAAGATGGGCGAGATTACGGATGCAATATTCATTATTGCGGCTGAACTGCTACTGAAATAAGAGCAGCACGAGGCTGATTGCTTTTACAATTAGGAGGCGTGTAATGCGCGACTTCATAATAATACGCTACGTGGACACCGCTTCATAAACGGCAGTGGTAGTCAAACAACCACACTACAAACACCTTAGAACTATAAAAAATATCAAATTTTAAACAATAAGAGGACACATGTTTTTTATAGTAAGTTTATCTTTTTTTATCACTTTTATACTGTGACCTTCTTGTAGCTGATGGATGGATAAATAAGTTTCTTTAGAACAGTGTGTTCCAAACTTTTTACTACTCGACACTCTTTAATGTTACTACACGAAACGACACCCCGGGGTGAAAAATAAAAGAAATAATATTAAAAAACAAAAACTGTGTGTCCTTTGGACCACACGGTAGAAGTGAAACATATGTGGGAAAGAGAGTGGTTATTACTTGTTCCTTATGAATCATCCTTTAGCTTAAGGGAAAATATAATCAAATGAGGAGCAAAAATCACTGTAGTCACTTGTTTGAGGTGATTATTTTTACAACATATAAATATAGTGCTAATAATATACATTAAAATTAGAAAAATATATTAATTACATCGCTGCTATATAAAATGAAATTTCAAATTGCAAATTGAAAAAGTAAGACATTTTGACTGGAAAGTGGCATATTTATCTGTTTCCAGAACAATGTCAAAAATTTAGTAAAGTGTGAATTTTCACACATTTCATGGTTTTGTCGGTATTTAGTCAGTGAATGATTATAAGAAGGCCAAACGGTGAATGCCTATTACTAAATAACACAATTACTAATGTTGGTTTTAAATCCTTTAAAACAATAAGTACGACAAGAAGGTTGCAGTTAGTTTTTTTTCTACCGTGCTTCATATATTTCGAATAATACCATAATAAATATTTTAAAGCATTTTTTTTTTTTTGTTTTTATTGCAAGTATATCATTCAAATCAAGACCTGGCAACACTGCGGGCGATCTTTTGTCACGCAAGAGCATAACGCCTACAGAGACATTGTGTATATTGCGACTATATGAAAAACAAACATATTCTCTACTAGAAATAAAATCCCAGCTACCGGCCAGATATTTATTTATTTTCCTAGTCGATATTTGCAAAATAAATTTACGTACTTCTTCTCTACCCATAACAAAATGTATCCATGTATATTCAAATATATTTTTTGAATTTTTGTTAAGATATTAAACGAAAATAATTTTTTAGTACTTTTTTGGAAACAATCATATTAAAATAAAAAAATAAAATAAAAAACTACTTCTCTTTTCTTTATCTACGTCTTAAGAGCTTTCTTTTAATACCACACAACACATTTTTAAAAAATATTTTTTTTCGACGACATAAAAAAATCAATATTTTGTGAAAAACCAATCTGATCAAAATTTCCTATTGAATTATTCCGGTTCCCATCAATAACATTATTGAGATTTTTTTCAAATTTTTAGTTCAACCCCTCTGGGAGATAGGGTGGGGGACAAAAGTTTTGACAAAAACCCCATAAAAAAAAGATGTTTCAAAAGATGTTTCGGGTTTTCATTAAATACATATTTGTTTATATTTATCCCGCGCTGTATTTTTTTGAACTCTTTAGTTTTCCTATATGTGGGTTAAAAAGTTGTACAAGTATGCCCAATTTCAACTTTCTATATTCAGCCGTTTGGCTACAATTTCTACCGTACAGACAGACAGACAGACAGACAGGCACATGAGTTACGTTATAAGAGTTTTTTGGTGGTCATACCTACAAAACCCTAAAAATCATTTTCATATATTTTCTTACATCAAAATCGATTATTAAAGAAATCGGCTGAATTTACTTTGAAATTAACACAAAACTGGCTTTTAGCGCCAGCGTGCTTTTGTCAAACTAGTCTTACATATATTTCATTTGTACACTGTCGGAATATATTAATAACTTTATTTTCAACAAAGACAACGTACTGGGTGCAAAATTAAAATATGTTAAAATAGAAGATCATCCTATTCAAGAATTAAAAAGGTGATTAGATGTCGAGCACTATAAAAAACTAGGAACATGGATGTTTTAATAGAGAGGTTAGGTTTAAGTGCACATCGAATTTTTATAATAATAATAATAGATTATTTATGAAATTTTACTAAAAAATATATATTCGTTTACGGAAAGTTAGTTTGTCAGTATCACGAAAGCAACTGTTTGTCAAAATAGTTCTGTCACTACTGTCGATTTTAAATTGGATATCGTCTATTGGGTTACTCTTTGATCGACAAATGCACTCATAAAATTGTTTCACTTCAAAAATATTGAGTTCTGCAATTATTTTAATGATGCACATAAAATCAGTTTTTTAAAACAATGGCAGTTCCTATTTTCAGAGACATAAGCGAATATTGGATACAGTCGCATTTTTAAAAGCAGTCCTTTCAAGACTAATTATGAATTGTAAGAACTAGGATTTAGCTACGCCTATCAGATACTACGTTACTGGTTCAATTGCAATAACATTAGAATTACGACAAACTACGACTTGCGAGAAAGTAACGATACACTATTGCAAAATGAATAGTGAATATGCACTTTTGTCGTAGCTGTGCTTAAACAATAAAGTAATCTGATTGACAAGCTACACTCTTGTAATTTTTTTTACTATACTGCCAGTGTCAGTGAGTATAGTCGTATAGTGTTTAAGGGACTCCTTTTACAAATTTGACTGTACTAAGATAGGCCAAATGAATGTAGAGATGAGAAATGACATGTTTGAGGGCCGTGAAATATGTAACATACCTAACCATATTTGCCATAAAGATATAAGGGAAGAATTGAACATCTCACCTGTTGGATAAAAACTTAAAAGAATGCCATTCTCACAAACAGCAGCGAATCTTGTTTACTAAAAAATCTAAATGAAAACAGAACACAGGCTGCGGAAATGATATTTTGGGGGCAGTGAAATAATGTATACTTGACCAATATTAGCAATGAAGATATATACAGAACATTTCATGTGCTGGATAAAATCTAGAAAGTGGCAACTTGTAGAATTTCAAGAGGAATGGGGGTAGAAATTCACCAGGAGGCCCCTTTGTACTCGAGACTCCTGGCAGATGCCAAGTCCAACACCTATTAAATCCGCCTCTGTCTCTACACTTAAAAAGTGGGAGCTGTAAATATTAACGGTACGAATAGCCCCCACAGATTGTAAGTTTCTTATACAAAACTAACAATCCGAAATAAAATAAGTAACAACCTATATCAAATATTGCAGCCAATTTTTATCTTTCTAATAGGATATTTTTAACTGCAGAAAAAAATATAAATGAAAAAACAGATAACTATTATCTATAACTTTTTAAATATATTTGTGAATTTCAAATAACTCATAATTTATATAGTTTTGTATAGAAATGTTCAATTTATATGTCAAAATTTTTTCGACAAAATTGTTTATAGTTCAGAATTTTTGTTGAAATATAATATACTTAATGATAATGGGATGCCATTTAGTACACGTGTTTTTTACAAAAATAAAATCATTATTACCCGCAGCACCTATATTGAGAACAGGGGTAGATACAACACTGCGGCAAAAATAGACCATCAAATACAATAATTAAAAGTAATTTTCAGAATCGAACAAAATAGCTACTAACTTATTTATAGAATGAAGTTTTAGCTGCAATTTGCAACGTCGTACGCAAATATGCATCGAATGGTTTAGATGGCGTCTATAATGCAATTTGTTTATTTACAATTTCATATTTTTTATAATTAAAAATATTCTACTAGATAGACAAAGTTAATTAGTTAAAATTTTTGGAGCACAGCAACAATGGTTAGTTGCGCCCAGGGCCGACTTCTGGGGCCCCGGGGAGAAAATTTCTTTGCGGGCCCCGGGTCCTCATTTCCATAATACAAGTGATGATCAAAAAAAAAGGTCCTCACTTCCAAAATACAAGTGATGACCAAAAAAAAAAGGTCCTCATTTTCTACGACTCTGCCCAGGATCCCGGGCCTCAAGAACCCCATGACCCCAGGCCCCGGGAATGTTTCCCGGCTACCCCCCCCCCACTTGTCGGGCCTGGTTGCGCCTAACACAGTCCATCTAAATGACTAGAATATATGAGGAGCTTATTTCCAAAACGTGCCTTATCCAATTTTATTAAAATTCATTTTACTGTCAACATTAATGAAACTAACTCTGAAAGAAAAACAATTTCTTTCCAATCCGACCGAAATAAGGTTGCTAACCTTAAATAAATGGCTGATTTAAAAATAAAACATTTACGTAATTTCTAAAGCTGCGTTCAGAGCTCTTAAATTAGTCGACTATATACTATGACTTGTGCATTGTTGATTGTCACTACAAGTTTGTCATATGGTAACGCGAGCAATCGTTCTGAGCTCTAAATTTAATGCGTTATACGTTGTCGATTGGAGACATTTTTCCAAACTTTGTAGTGCCGACCGGCGTAGCGTAGCGGTAACACACGTGCCCTTCGTTGCTAAGGTTTCGGGCTCGAATCCTATTCAGACATGGAATTTTCATTATGAAAAATTTGAATTGTCTTGGCTAATTGCCATAGCACAGACCTTAAACGTGAAATAATAATAAAAAAAAAAACCATGTAGTTAGTGAATTGTTTTAATGAGACTGACATATAAACACATTGGCTATCTTAGTCTACATCGTAGAAACATTTACATTGTATGCCTTAACATAACCTAACAAAATGTAATCGCGCCCATTACAACAAATCTCGTCCAAAATTACAAATACGAACAGTAAATATGATCAATTTAGGTAATTAGGTTAGGTTCAGTAAGTAAAAATCTAGGACAGCAGAATTAGGAAAACATAATAGATTATAAACATTTTACGAAGCCACAGTAGTTGGTTTAAAGACACATAGATATCGCACTATTCGTAACGCACTAATTTCGATAGTTGTAAACCCTGTCTTGAACGTTAAAACTATCTACTAAACTTATCCACAACGCACAGTGAACAGTCAACTAATTTTAAGAGCTCTGAACGTAGCTTAATGACAATGAATCGTTTTACGTGGTTACTCTCAACTTCGAAAAAATGTACGAGCAGGGCCGCCCTAACCACAGGGCTAAATGAGCTATAGCCCCAGGGCGCAAGCCTTTTGGGGCGGCAATTTTTATATCCCCGTTTGCTATTCTGTGAATTTTATTACGAAGAGGGGCGCATTATTTTTAGTAGCCCACGGGCGTCGAATTTCTTAAGACGGCCCTGTGTACGAGAGACGTTTTGAAAATATGCTCCTCATATACAGTAATACCCCGCCACTCGACGTTAATTCGTTCTGAAAAAGCTTCGAGTAACGATTACGTCGAGTGGCGAGTCGAATTTCTGCATTAGAAATAAAAGGAATCATATGTACATATATACATATACATATAAGGAAATACATAAATGTATATGTTTTCCTTTTAGCTATGCTTGCATTTCTATCCTTTGGACCCATAATTATAAATATAAATCACTTATTTTAGCAAAAAACAAAAAGTTCATAGCTGCACTAAATCTGAGTTGTTGTCGTCAAGATATCTAGGCGCGAACTGCTGGCCATGCGTTCATTTTGCTTTGTTTACCAAAATATGTATCACGTGATCGGTACTCGATCACGCGTCGGATATCGATGATAGTGATGTCGGATAGCGATAGGATTTCCGTCGACTCTCACTATCGACATTTACGTCGAGTGGCGAAAACGTCGAGCTAAGAGGCAGTCGAGTATCGGGGTGTTACTGTATTAACAAGAATAAATAAAACAACAAATAGATAAATAAAATCTTATACACTTACTCAATAAAAGAAATTTTGCACTGAAAAACACAAATACATTTGTTCGAGAAACTGAACAGACACAGGTTGATGGTAAGAGGCTGTAAAGAGGCTAGATATCATCTTAGATAGATAAAAATTCGCTGAAAATTTTGATGTATAGATTGTTATTAATTTTATTTACCAGATTTAGGTTAAGATCGTCAGTTTTGTATAAGAAACTTGTAAGAATTATACTGTTAGGCCTCCCAAGAGAAATCTTTAAAAAGGTGAAGTTTTTTTACTGTTTGACACAAGGAATAACCAGTGCCCAATTGAAAAAAAAAAAAAACGGTTCGAACGAACTCGTGCGAACCGGCTCCATTCCAGCACTGTATGTACCATTACACCAACGTTTCCCAACCTTTTTACCGACCGCCAACATTTATAAGGGAGGTATTGTGATCATACCGATTTTGACATTTCGAGATTTCGACGGATCTCCCCGAACTGAGGTCCCTACATAACGTTTTGACTATTTTTAGCATGATGTCTGTCGATCTGTCTGTCTGTCTGTCTGTCTGTCTGTCTGTCTGTCGGTCTGTGTACACGTGCAGAGCAAATTCGGCTAAAAGGATTTTATGAAACTTCATATTTACGCTTTAGACATCAATGGCACAAATTAATCAACTTTTGGTAAAAATCAGTTGACTATAAATGGGAGTTTACTCGTGTCGATTTTAAGATTTTTGCGAATATTTCACAACAGAAATTATATTTCGAAAAAAATTATTCAATAAAAGTTGCTATAAAAGCAATAACTAACTTTTATTTGAGAAATTATTTGATAAAACGAAGAAATTTGAAAAAATTTTCGAATTTTTTTCCACGTATCTATTTTTTCGTACTTATATGTAACGCTTCCATGGTCATGATAAATAATATATCTGTTAGAAAATATTGAGCTAAGTTATTTCTACTCTGCTGCTAGAATGTATTTTATACAAGTACTTTGTGATGGCGGTCGGTCCTGTGGTGGCCACAGCTGATTTTTTCATGGCGGACCGGCAAGCGAATTAGAAAAAATTCGCGGACCGGCAAGTAATGTGTATCGCAAAGGTTTTATATTTTTTATTGCACTGATTACAAACACAAAAAAAAAAACAACAAAATCACATAATTAGTAAAAAAAGAAACAAATTATTACTATAAATTAATTAACAAATTAAGGACTGAGATTTTCATCTCAAAATTAAGTGGGTATAATTTGTTAGGCGAAAAAAAAAAAAAAAACACGGACCGGAGATTGAGAAACACTGTATTACACCAATTGAAGGGCTCTGCAGAAAAATAGTGTACGTGAAATTGTGATAAGTGTAAAATTGTGTTAATAAATCTAGTTACAGTTAATGAAAAAAAGTGTTTAAAGTTAATTTTGCTGATATATAAGAGCAATTACTTTAAGCATTTACAGAAACACAGTTGTTAATTTTAGGTTAACTGATATATACGTATCTGTTGTGGAAATGTATGAAAATTTATGAAAGTGTCACTTGTACTATTTTCCGCTGAGCCCGCCAACTGCATTTTTGTTACCACTGTTGCCGTATGCAATCCCTCCATCAATTTCTTCACGCGGATTGTATAAAGCTACTGCCGTACGCGTCCAAGTAGTAATCATACAAGAATGCTACCGTGTACAAAACAAAAATAATTAATGAAAATTAGAAATGAAACTTTTCAATGTCTATAATCATGGGAAATTCTATTAAATTTCCATGTACATCCGTAATAAGCCATTTCAGATATAATTGAAAAAAAAGTATTTTTAATTTAAAAATATCTGATAGCACCACACCCCAATTTAAAGGGACCTACGCAGATAAAACTAGACATCTCACAGGTTATAAATTCAATTAAGGCCTGGGCTGGTCAGATGTTGTCTTGAAGCGACACGGGCCACCTGGGAATTATACCTTGATGCTAGGATACCCCACAAACCTTTACTATTTATTCTTGTCTATATACATCACCGCCGATTCATTCAGGGAAAGGGTTAAGATAACTAGGGTTGTCACTTTTTCTTTTTTCTAAATATAGAGATTTAGAAGTTTTTTTTTTATGGTTTTGTGTGTATGACCAAAGAAATCTTATAATATCGACTCATGTGTCTCTCTGTTTTTACGGTAGAAATTTTTCAAACGCCTGAACCCTGAAACTTAAAATTTGGCATGCTTGTACAACTCTTTGACCCATATATTCGCGATTAAAATTATGGTAACTGCGCCACTATCGCCTTTTAAACTTTTGACACGAAAAAGGATAGTCGTCTATCAACATATGTACAGTATTGGTTTATAAACATTTTTTGGTGAAATTTATTTGAATTATAACCGAATATTAAAAAATTAATGTGAAGTGTGAATTTTCACACATTTCAGGGTTTTGCAGGTATTTAGTAAGTGAATGATGATTATTTGGGATGCCAAAACAAATTTTATGTCAAAATATTTTTTTATGAATTTCAATTCGAATCCCTATTACCATTATTTAAGTTTCTAAAGATGTGCAGTATTTTTTTTTTATATATCAAGGTTCATTAAGATTTTGAAAATTGCGCCTATGGCTTCCATTGGTTGTTTTTAGTCATAGCTCCTCCCCTTTGATTTCGTGTACATTCGAATATAGAATTAAATTATAATTTCAACAATTTCCACTGGTTATTAAATTTACGCTTTTAAAAATTAAATGCAACAATTGCCAAAATATAATTAGAATTTTGAAAAAATAATTTAAACAATATAAAAATGCAAAAAAAAAAAATTAAAAATAATATTGTCCTCCTCTCGTAGGATTCGAACTCATTTTCTTGGGCAGAATGCCAGTATCTTAGCCACTGCACCAAGATACACGTTACTGTTTAGCGTGTTATATAACTATAAGTTTTCAACATTATTAGCAAAAAAACACAAAAATTTTTTTTCCAAAAACATAATCTGATCAAAAATTCCTGTTGTAATATTCCGGTTCACACCAATGTACATTACTTAGAATTTTTTCAGATTTTTAGTTTAAACCATCTGGGCTACAGGGTGTGGGACAAACATTTTTTTTTTTCTCTATTTTGGCAAAAATCGCTTCAAAATAATTTATTTTGTAAAAATAAAAATTTGATCGTTAATCCACGTACCAAGGGCTTGCATTTGACACCCTACTAGAATTTAAAAAAAATATTTTTTTTTCGATGAGCACATATTTGTTTATCTTTTTAGGGGGATATGTTTTTTAGATGTTTTAGTATTTTTCCTATGTGCGGGTCAAAGAGTTGTTTAAGCATGTCAAATTTCAACTCTCTAGGTTTAGCCGTTTGGCTACAATTTTTACCGAACAGACAGACAGACAGACAGACAGACAGACAGACGACAAAATGACGGTATATGGGACGGTATAAGGGAACTGGTAATTTATTCTTCACAAGAAAACTGTGAAATATTTGCAAACTAACTAAATACTTTTGTCATTACCTTATTTCCCAGAGGGGTTGAGATAAATATCTGCAAAAGTCTCAATAATGTACAATGATGGAACCGGAATAGTTAAACAGGAAATTTTTGATTAGATTAGTTTTTCAAATAATGTTATTTAAAATTCATTGTGTGATATCAAAAAGAGCAATTAAGACACAGAATAATGAACAAAAAGTAGTTTTTAAAAAGTCTTTATTTTAACAAGAAATTTGTAAAAAATGTGTTAAAAAAATTTTCTTCTACGCCTATAAACTAGGTGGGTTAATCTAAAAATCTGAAAATATTCTGAGTAATGCACATCAATGTGAACCGGAATAGTACAATAGGAATTTTTGATCACGACACTAGCATCATCTCGTGGTACGCCGGTTACTAAAAGCCCATAAAACTATTTTAATGGGCTGAGTATCATAATGCATGCATTAAAGTACTCAATACCAGTGACGTACGCAGAAAAATATTTCAGGGGGGGAATTATTTCACAAGATCGGAATTGAAAAGGCGAGCAATTTTGAAATGCGGTAATTATAATTTTAGATCTTTTCGAATTTGGGGGGGGGGCTTTATCCCCCTAATACTCTCCTGCGTACTTCACTGCTCTATACCATCATGGAACCAATCAAAACAATTCAAAGGAAAACTAACTTTTGTTGTTGGTTATGCTTAAAAGAAGAAAGTTTTTGCGCCCCAGCCTGTATATTTCGGCGCCCTTAGGCAAGACATAAGTTGGTGCACTCTAAATATAATTCAGTGGAGATAAAAGAAAAATATTAAAATAGAATTTTTACATGCCACGCATAAGTACATAAAAGTCATAATAGACCGGGAGCTCATGACAGTTTTTGGTCTCCGATTTCATACAGCATGCCTTTTGGAGGAGAGAATATTTACCCTGTGACAACAAAAAAGGGATGGTACTAAACCCCTACACTCTTTCCGGTCATAGGGAAAATTGCATTTCCACTTAAACACAAAATTTGTGTGCTTTTCTCTGATTTAATATTACTTGCCCTTTTGTCAAAAGAAAGTTATAACAAATTTAAAGTCTTTTAAATATATGCATGCGATTCGGAGGGTCCCAAAGGGCTCAAACAATCATGTGATCTTGTAATAAAAAAATATGATTTTCCGCGTTTTCATACAGCATGCCTATAATTAAAAGACTTTAAATTTGTTATAACTTTCTTTTGACAAAAGGGCAAGCAATATTAAATCATAGAAAAACACAAAAATTTTGTGCAAGTGGAAATGCAATTTTCCCTATGACCGGAAAGCGTGCAGGGGTTTAGTACCATCCCTTTTTTGTTGTCACAGGGTAAATATTCTCTCCTCCAAAAGGCATGCTGTATGAAATCGGAGACCAAAAATGTCATGAGCTCCCGGTCTATAATTTCTCGGCCTTCCAACGCACCCATTCCGTTACTCCTCTAAGCTGTCGCCTAGATTCTCTTGATGTTCATAGGTATAGAATAGTATATTCTGTAACAAGGTTGGAATGAGAAAATTCGATGCGAGTGGAACATTCCGAGCGCGAGCCGCAGGCGAGCATGAGGAACCATGAGCAACGAATTTTCTCTTCCAACCGAGTCACAGACCCTACTTTCTCCACGACCACCAGAAAGAAAAAAAAATGAATAAATAGTTAGTTTAACCAACATTTTATCTTAACAAATAATTTATATTACATAACAAATTAATCAATTAATTAAACTATTTTTTATTTATTTATTATTTGTTTAATTGTAATTTAATTTGCCGCACATCGGCCACTATTTTAGGTTACGAAGTTATGTTGCATTTATTTAATGTAAACGTTGCATATATCTTAATGTAACCCTACAAAAACAAAAGACAACAAGCATGGAATAGTTATTCCATAACAAGTGATGGAATGAAATACACGCAAAATACATAAGAAGATAAGTGCTTTAGAATAACATTCCAACTCTTGTGTTAGAATATTAACTTTCTGTAGTCAAAATTGGTTTTAGAATTGGTATATTCTATAGTGGCCGTGGAGAAAGTATTATTCCAACTATTTTCGGCGTCCAAAAATTTTAGCGTTTCAAAAATACATACAGTCTGTTTCAAACGGTTAGGCGGAACTAAATGGGAATTTCGTTCTTTTAGGTTGTCACGAGAAGGGACCTTGCTTGGGTTATTTCATTTTTCACGTTGGAATGTCAAAATTTAAAATTCCAACAATGAAACCATGGAAACGAATGACATATGTCAAAATTAAATTATTTTTTTTTACATATTTTAATGAAAAAAATAAATAAATAAATAAATAAATGGGAAATTTGTATTTAGAAAGACACAAAAAATCAAAATATAAAGAAAATGACATTTTAAAATGATATTAACCTTAAGCAAAAAATGTTTATTGTAAGTATGATTTACAAAGCTTAAACAAAACGGCCGAAAAACACGATTTAAACGATGAAAGTAACTAGACTGCAAAATCTAGTTTCGCCTAACCATTTGGAACAGACTTTACGTACATAATTTAAAATTTTGACGAATAAGCAAGAAAAAAATGAGATATAAAACCGGATATTTATAACTAAATCCGGAGTCCGGGGACAGACAACAAACCGGGTTCTCCGAACAAAAACAGAAAGGTGGCAACTCTAGCTTTTAACAAAAACATTCAAATATTGACATTGAATTTTGTCGTTTAATGATGCCTGTACATGTGTTATTACGCATTCTTGTACTCCAGAGATTACAGCCTTAATTAACGGCCTGTGTTATATTCATAACCGAGGCAGCCCTGTGGCGACGCCGATTGTTTCCGAGCCATCAACTTTATGACTGTGTCGATAAAACACTGCTTCGGAGAGGAAAAAGATTTAACATACAAGGAAAGTATGTATTTGATCTGGATTTTTTTATACAGCAGCAATAACAACACAAAGTTAATGACAAAAATATTATTTTGCAAAATAAGGTTCTTTAATACACACTTATCTCAACACTTGGGCAATTTGCAAATAACTACAGAGAAAAAGTATTTTCATTGTCTGCGAAGCCAAATTTGCAGTTTTCATCACATCATCCGACTTGAATTCAACTTATTGCGGTATTTTTGTGCTTTGCATCGAGTTTTAGTTTACACCTAGTTTTAAGACTTTTATGCAACCGCGCATTAAAAATATAGCCACGAATGAAACAATCTGGTGACGTATCTAGAGAGCGAACGAAGCGTACATGGCAGTTTTTGTGGCCCCGTACGTTGTTTGTAAAGAAAACTATTATTCCTACGGATAATAAACATAGTAGATAGCACTTTCTGATTCAAGTTCGGATATACCAAGTGAAAAAGTAATTCCGATAAAATTAAAAGCAAAATATTATTTGGCTTACGAAAAATTTGAAAAGTGGTGTAAAAAAACAAGTAAAGCATCAACGAAAAAGTGTTTCTGGCTTACTTAGAGGGAAAAAAGACTCTAGGAGCCTCAACATTGAGGATTCGTTATTTTATGTTGAGAAGCAAATAATCAATTTTTTTTTTTTTTTTGCAACTCGCGGTGCAGATTTCATTTCACCACCAGTACAAGACGTTTAGACCTTCCACACTATTGAACTCCATTTTGTGCCTCATTTTTCCTCCTTTATTCCATGTTGTGAAGCAAATTATCAAATGTTAAATATTTTTTATTCTGATGAAAAAAAATCGCCAATTGCAAAAAAAAAATCAGCTGTGGCCACTACAGGACCTCACAAAGTACTTGTATAAAATACATTCCAGCAGCAGAGTAGTTATTATTGTAAAAGACAATAACATATTATATTACGTTGATAATTGTATCATAATGTGTATTTATAATTTATGTTAACCAAGGAAACGTACCTGCATATATAAAAAAAAGTCTCAAATAAAAGTTGTTATTTATTGATTTTATAGAATTTTTTTTTTTTATCAAATTTTTTTATCAAATTTTGTTAAATAATTTTTTTCGAAATATTTCTTTTGAAATATTCGCAAAAATCTTAAAATCGACACGAGTAAACTCCCATTTCTAGTCAACCGATGTTTACTAAAAGTTCATCAACCTGTGCCATTGATGTCAAAAGCTTATATATGAAGTTTTATAAAAATCCTTTTAGCCGAATTTGCTCTGCACGTGTACACAGACCGTCACACAGACAGACAGACAGACTTCATGCTAAAAATAGTATAAACGTTATGTAGGGACCTCAATTCGTGGAAATCCATCGAAATCTCTAAATGTCAAAATCGGTATGATCACAATACCTCCCTTATATATGTTGGTGGTCGGTAAAAATGAACACCTACATGCATTTTTCTACAGCTATCAGGCTTTTTGTGCGGCTGTCATTTTTCTAGGCCAAAATTAATATTTGAGATAAGATATTGAGTTTGCCAGTCGCTATGGCGTAGTGGTCAGTAGAGCCCTGCAAATCCGCGGATTATCCGCGGATATCCGCAACTTTTCTGCGGATGCGGATAAACTATCATTTAAACCATGCGGATGCGGATAAAATTTCATATCCGCTTATCCGCAATATCCGCGTGAACATTAAATCTTCGGTTACTTTCGGAGAAACACTCGATTGTATTTTGATTGCGCAGTCCTCGGTTTCCTTCGGTTATCTGTATATACATGTGATATTTTGTAGCATTCTATCTCACTCTATGTTATTGTTAATAAGACAATTGTCCATGATCGAGATTGTGTTGAGACAATCAACTTTTTTTTATTATTGTATATAGAAAATAATATTTTGGACAAAATTTGCTTGGTACTCGATGTAATTCTTTCTACCTCTGCTCTAATTCTGGCTTTTAAAGCTAATAAACGTTTTTTTTTTGCATAAAACTGAAGTTTTATTTAAATACCAAAATTTACCTAAACACATTTTTCACGAAAATTTTATTATGTAACCTGCCAATTGTTTTATACTACCCGAAGTAAAAAGTCTTGCTGATTCCAAAAATTGAAATTGACAAAAATTGAAAAATGACACATTTGAATTTTTTTTTTTTTTTTAAATTCAGTAATAAAAAATATATATAGCCACGTTACATTACTTTTTCCTCACCTTGGAAAAGGTAAAACTGACGTGAGATGTTAGTTGACATTAAATGATACTTTACAGCAGCGTTTCTCAACCTTTTTTGGCATGGGGCCCCCAAAATTATGTAAATATTGTCTGCGGCCCCCCTATACATATATACAGTGTGAACCGTGGCGTCAACGTTTTTATTGTGTCTGTGCCGTAGTTTAAACGCTTATAACACGATTATATACAGTGGTACCTCGGTTTTCGTCGATAATCCATCCGAAAACAATCGTTGAAATCCGAAACCGACGAAAACCGAGGCAATTATTTTCATATGAAAGCAATGGAATTGTTTGGCTAGACGGGCGGGCTAAAAAACTTAGATATAAAAGCAAGCTCGACACAAAAACACTTGTAAACAACGCAATGAAAAATGTGCTTTTTAAAAGTTCAGTTATTTTCATTAACAGACCCAAAAATAAATATTTACATCAGTAAGTTTTATAAAATGATGTTTGCAAGACGGCACAGTAAAAAAGGCGATGTGTGAGCTAATTGGGAAAAATGTTTGATGGCCAAAGCTTATCCAAAGAATTGAAAGTACCTATTGAAATTCTCCGAAATTAACGTGTACAGGATATCAAGGACTATTTTTTAGGAACGCATATCAACTTTGGATAGAATGTTTTAAAAGAAACAATTTTTTAAATATCTTTTATGGTTGATGAAAAATTGTATTCCCTATAATTACTTGAAAGTAAAGTATTTTTATTTACAAGTATTCAAAGTGCTTTCCATTTTGATTTAAACACTTTCACTTCTTCACTCTTGAGTTATCTGTAGCTCGGCATATAATAAATAATAATAATATTGAACTTTCAACTCGTGCCCATTTGAAACTACAACTTACAAGTACTTGAAGTACCTCCAACACGAACCGTTATCACAGAAACGCATCAGCCGACACATACACTTAATTTGACATTGATATTATTTAAATCAAAATAAGTATAATTTGTTTTATTTATGTCATGGAAGGTCTAGTTTTATGAATACAAATGTAATATATTTATGAATTGAGCATATTTGAGCAAAATTGAGTAGGTACATTCTATTATATTTCCATGCTTCGATCTTGTATGACTTCGCGGCCCCCCAACGAAGCTTTCACGACCCCCCAGGAGGCCGCGGCCCCCCGGTTGAGAAACGCTGCTTTACAGTACTATCAACACGTATTTCATGAGCAGCAGGCCACCTGCTTCCTACGAAAAAGAACGCTTAGGCCCTTCAAATTTTTTTGTCTCTCTCTAGGTTTCAAAATTATTAGCGCATCTAGGCCCCAAAACTGTTGGCGTCCCTTAGGTTAGTTTTAGTTTAAATCTAAAACTTTTCAGTAGTGTTTTAGAGCAGCAATTACCAAATAAGGCGAAACATGTTAGTTCTTTCCAAGCTGACAGCAAAACCTGTTGCGGATTGTGCGGATGCGGATCGGATGCGGATTTATTTTTTACAAAAGCTGCGGATGCGGATACAGAAAAGCTTATCCGCGCAGGGCTCTAGTGGTCAGCTCATTGACTACTAACCATGGGAACTCGGGTTCGAATCCCAGTGATGGTATGGATGTTTCTATTTGTCATAAAATTACTAATGTATCTAAAATAAAAAATAAAGTTGTTAAAAATGAGCCGTGAGCCGGCTCATTTCAATTTGGTGAACCGTGTCACTTCGCTCAGTGTACTGAGCCGGTTCGTTCAAGAACGACCCATCTCTAGTCCTTAGAGATGGTTGTCCCCATCCATAAGCTCATGCCAGACAACTGAAATAAACAAGTTGAAATCAATGGATAGCCCCAATTAGACGATGTGTTATGCTTATGAAAAGTGTGAAAAAATTAATCGCTTATGGGACTTTATACAAGGTGTCTGAAAAGAAATTTTATATTTATTTAGCTTACTGCGTGAACGCAACGTATCCGAGGGGCGCGGGAGTTATGTCAATCGGTAGCCTGGCTCTTGGGAATTCAGTCGCTATGAAGCGTTTCTCGGGAGCAGATCGCGCGTTATGCGTGCGAGAGTTTTACAAAAACGGTGATTCGGCGACTGTAGCGCGTAGAAAATTCTGCAGTATTCGAGGTTTTCGCCACTTAAATGATGCGCCAAGCATTCCTCTCACTCGATTTGGGTTAAAAAGTTTGAAGAGACTGGTACAACGCTGGATAAATCAAAATCCGGGCGACCTAGGTCATCAAGAACGGTAGAAAACGTGGAGAATGTTAATCAGTCTGTTCGTGACGACCCGAACCTTTCAATTCGGAAGCGCGCAAGTGCTTTAAATGTGCATAGATCATCATTACATCGCATTATGCACAAAGACCTAAAGCTGCACCCCTACAAAATTCAATTGGTGCAAGAATTAAAGCCCCAAGATGCCAGTCAGAGGCTTAATTTCGTAAATCAGGTGATTGAGCGATTTTCAACGTTTACCAACATTTTGTTTTCGGATGAAGCTCATTTTCATCTTAATGGCCACGTAAATAAGCATAACTACCGCTACTGGAGTGCAACGAATCCGAAACGCAAACATCAGAAACCCCTACATTCGCCTAAAGTGACCGTATGGGCTGCGATGTCGGCGCGAGGAATTATCGGCCCTTACTTTTTTGAAAACGAAAGGGGGCGTGCAGTTACAGTGAATTCAGAGCGTTATGTGGAGATGTTAGACAACTTCTTGGTACCTGAACTGCAAAACTTTCCTGGCTATAACCAAAGAAGATGGTTCCAACAGGACGGAGCAACTTCACACACGTCCAATATGTCTCTGCCACGTGTTCGTGAAATTTTCTCAGGCAAATTGATCTCCCGGAGAGGTGACATAAATTGGCCTCCACGCAGTCCAGATTTAACCCCTATGGACTTTTTCCTATGGGGATATCTTAAATCTAAAGTTTACGCCAATAAACCGACTTCACTGGTTCATTTGAAAGAAAATATCTGTCACGAAATGGCAGCCATCCCTGAGTCCACCTGCCGAGACGTCATAAGTAATTTTACTGTTCGATTAAATGAGTGCCGAGAACGCGAAGGTCTACATTTAGACGATATTATTTTTAAGAAATAAATCCCCAAAAAGTGTATTTTAATAATTAATAAACATTTTTTCTATATACGGCTTAATTTTTTTTTTAATCGTTCCACTAAATATAAAATTTCTTTTGAGACACCTTGTATAACACCTTTTACATTTTTTAACAGTCACCATAAACACGCATTTTGTGCACAAAGACTAGTGAAATATAGTACAGTTTTTTTAACTGTTAGATGAAATTTTCAGACTGCCTACTTCTGTTAGTAGTTGTTAAAAAATAAAGTTATTTTGTGTGTAATGCCCTTTTATGTCTAATAAACTGGATGTTATGTTTTTTGCGATGTAATAGGAGTCTTATATTATGATTATTTTATACAATATGTTAACATAATATCTGTGTTGAAAAAGTCGCCGGTAAAGAAATCAGTTCAGGTTTTGATATGTTCACGTCATCCTTCGGCTTTTCAAGTCAATTAGTAAACATAATTTATAGCAAACTTCATTTTCAATCGGCCGCTCAACTAAAAGAAACAAAGTTATTGCAGATTTTTTAGTTTGCGACAACCAGAGACGGCGAACAAAATCACAGGGTAAAAATACAACATACTTTGTTCCATAAAAAAATACGACAGCTATTTGATAGGATACAGCTGTCATTGAGTTGATAGGCGTTGCGTCTGTTTCACTATGATATTTCGTTCGATTATAGTAACGTTCTCTTCTTTTCAAGAAAGTCACTCGTTCTCGCCCATGTGGAGATTTTAAACTCAACCACTATTCATTTCTGCACCATATATTGCTATAGTTTGCGTCCAGTCAGTTCAAATGCTCACGAGCGAAACGCAATCTTCCATCTCGATAATTTCGAGAAAAGCCTGGCAGTTACAGGTCTTCTGGATACAAGCCTTTGTTTCCTCAACCGCCTTTGGAGAGTTCGTGGTGAAATTGCTAAATTTCAATCTTCTTCGAGATGACGTGAGAGAAAAGTAGAGGGCTAGATACGATCACGCAGAATAATTAGGGTAAGAAATCGGCCGTTTCCACCGCCTGTGACTCGTGGATGATTTAAACCAGTTTTTTTTTCTGTAGAAACTAGTTCGCTGATGATGCTTTGTATCGTACTTTATAGTGTTTTTAGCTACACCCAAAAGACCAGCGATATTTCAATACTGAGGCCATCTTTACATAATAGCGCAGCTCGTACAACGTCTTCGAGCCACATTTAAATTTTATTGTACAAAAAAACACTTGTAGGAGTTTAGAAATCCCTAAGATGAATACATAATGCCAAATTTTTACTTTAACAATGAGTTATTTGGGTTAAAACTTACGTACTTAATATGCGATATTATATAGTCTTCAAACAGGCATTATTTATTGTTACAGCCTTTTTAATTAGCAACAAAACACATTTGTTTATGCATACTTGTTAATATTAATATACTCCCATTACTTATAGTTTCTTATTGAAACGGTTAAATATTATTTTATCAGCCTTTAACATACAACATAAGGACAGTCCAATTTTTATTTATTTTTTTGTCGGCGAGTGAATATGTTTTTTTTTTAACTTCATAATCGATTAATCGATTATTTTTTACCAATTTAATTGAATATCTATTATAACATTTCGATTAATAGCAGAGTTTCCGATCCGTATGTTAGAACAGGTAGTACGCATTGGTTGAAAACTTTTTTCTTCAGGCAATTTGGTAAGTTGCTAGTGAAAATGTCTCTCAACTTGCCAAAAGCTGCCCTAGACCGATGCTGCGTTTCATTTCACGAGTTTGATTGTCTCGGCTAATGCTAATGTCATGCCCTAGATATTTGTAGCTGTCTATCTGTTCTATCTGTTTGTCACCGAGGTATGGATAGTTACTCAATACTAGGTACGTCAACAATTGCGTCTTAGAGATATTTACCTGCTAACCGATGTTTTCAGTTTCCCTTTTAAGTTCTTCCAGCTTCTACTTCAGTTCTTCTAGTAAAATATTGTCTGCGAATCTAAGATGGTTAAGTCTCACTCTGTCTATATCTAGACCACAATTCGCCCATTCACAGTTTTTAAACGCCAACGCCGGAGCTGCGTTGAATAATTTGGGAGAAATCGGATTACTTTATCATTGACTGCGTCAAACACCGCGTTCTATCCCAAATTTCTCAGATCTCGTGTGGATTTTTACATAAACTGTAGCATTACTATAAATACTATCTACTAGTCTAGTATACCAATAATCTATTCTTCTTTTATGACAGCCCACTTTTCCACCGAATCGAACGTTTTTTCAAAGTCTATGAACGTTACTACTAATGGTCTATTGCAGGGCAACACGCCGTGGCGCCCTCGGTGAAATTTTTATGCGCCCTCGCTATCGTGACACACACATA
Source organism: Liopterus haemorrhoidalis (assembly GCA_963971575.1). NCBI lineage: Eukaryota > Metazoa > Arthropoda > Insecta > Coleoptera > Dytiscidae > Liopterus > Liopterus haemorrhoidalis. The sequence continues at coordinate 26,919,648 of OZ020613.1, forward strand.
CCGAACCCAATATCCACATCGGATCTATTGGTGATTCGACTTAAGCGATCAGCACTAGATTAGACCTTGCGAACCACGAGTGTTTACATATTTTACGTTTTTATGCGCCCTCAATAACATTTGATTGCGCCCTTATTGACAAAAAGGTTGCCAACCCCTGGTCTATTTTACTCTACAGTTTTTTCTATAAGAACTTTTATGATCAAAAGGTGGTCATTGGTACTATAACCACTCCGAAAACCAGCCTGTTCTACGGGTTGCTAGAAAACAAGCTTGTTAGAAAGGCGCCTTGTCAAAATTCTTGTGAAAAGTTTATAGATGTGGGGCAGTAAGTTTATAGGTAGGGTGACCAGATATTTTTCGCGAAAAATCGGGACAAATTAAAAAATGAAAGATTTCAAAGAATTTTTATACTTTATTTCAAATACTACTCTGCTGAACAAATTTTTTCCAAAAATTCGTTATTTTGCTTGACATTATTATAAAATTGCATGAATGTCTTATCTGAATTATATTGGATGGTAAGCAAAGCATCAGTTGTTTCAATGTCCAAGCGATTTTTTGATTATCTCATGCATGATTCATTAATGAGAAAATTCTTTCGACTTCTGATAATATTCCAGGAAAATAAAATGCAAATTCTACACACTTCTCCATGTTTACCAAACGTGTCTATTATTCACGATAGTGGACAAAAATACATTTACAAATTTCTTCGATCAGCAGTCCAAGATGATAGTTTCTCCTTTGCGAGTGACTTCATAAGCATGTATTCATCGAAGAGCATGTCGCGATCGTTTTTTGAATGAATTTGCCGAGTTTCAGATATTACTAGACGGGCTATATTTTTATTATTCGTAAAATTTCAAAAATCGGGACAAATACTGTCCCGACCGAGACGCCAGACATTTTGTGAAAAATCGGGACTATCCCGGCGAAAACTGCGCAGATGGTCACCCTACTTATAGGTCGATAGTTTTCAAGGTTTGTTGTGTCACCTTTCTTGTGGAACAGAATAGTTTCGGCACTGTTTCACTGACGGAGCGTTATGCCTTCATCCAAGCACTTATCAAACAGAAGCTTTATTGCATTTAACAGAGCTGAGCCTCCAGCTTTTATTGTCAAGTTCTGTTCGAGAAGACAGTTTAAAGGAAGTATGTAACAATTGCCTGTCGACTTTTCTCGCCTTTTTCATGCAATATTCGAAAATAGAACCCCAGCTCACATTTCCCATATAGTGCGGTAGATTTTCCTGTGTGGCTTTTTTGTTCTCAAAACTGGATTGAGATAAAATTGAAAAATTACCTAAATGCCATTCCAAAAAGACTATAAAATGTGTTTCAAGAAGTGGAAAAGGTGCTGGTTGCAATGTGTAACCAAAGAAGAGCAGTATTTTGAAGTGATAATTTAAAAGATTTTTTTTTTTTTTTAATAGTTACATTTTTGCACTGAACATAAATAGTTATTAGCGCCTGCAGTAAAAGACTTTATACACAGGTGTGTTAATATGAATCTTAATGAAATTCTAAAATAGTATTTGATTCACCAGCGCATATTTTTTAGAGTATTTTGCAACATGTCAGCTGTTGCATTTATTACAAGCATCTTCTCCCAATTTATTTCCACCCACAATACTCATAATATGTAAAACACTAAAATTCTAACTGTTTAATGTCCAAAGAAAACAATTTTATTGTTTAAATTTCTCATATAATATAAACGAAGCAGCTGCGAACTAGCTATTATTGTATGCGGACTACTGTCAAAGATGGCGCCTTCTCAGAACGTGTATTCATTAGTCTAAATACCTGTGATAGAGCCAACTTAGAGCATATTGCACACTGCTAATGCCGAGAGAAAATCTGGCAAATGTTCATAAATGCAAAACAAAAATTAAGAACAATTTATCACGCCCAAATGTAAAGAAATGACTGGCAGACGATTATAGTGGACATGTGCTGAGGATCATAGTTTATACAGTGCCGGACCTAGTAGCAAAAGTAGTATAAGCCCCCCCCCCCCCCCTTCCCCGCAAACTATTATTTAGTTTATGGCATAGGGAAAACCAGTGGCGCAGCCAAGGGAGGGCCGATGGCCTGGGCCCGTCCCAGGACCAGCAGATTACACCGCGCTGCTCGGAGAGTTGAAGATAAAATTTGTTAACCACAACAGTAGTTGTAAACAATATTGGCATTTTTTTTTCATGTAAATAAACTTTTTTTTTAAGATTGCCTACTCTTGATAAAGTGACGTAAGTATTGTTCAAGTGAAAATACATCACTTTCCAAATATGCTCCAACGAATTATATGAAGGGGAGCGTTGAGCCTTTTTCCCCCTGACATATCGACTAAAATATTCTCCCAGTCAAATGATAAAACTGTTTTAAACAACTAATTACTCGATTCAGATAAGATAAAGTGGAAATCTGACTTCGGTATAACCTTCACACGAGTCTGTTCGTTCGATACAAATTGTGGCCAAGCGGCTGATTTAGAGAACTGTAATTTTAAATTGTCACCTCAAACGTGAAATAGAGTGGAAATAGTAGAAATATAAAGAGAGTAGTTTTGGAGATAATCGCGCTCTAAAAATCGGTATTTGTTTTATTTTTGTAGATAAATGTGAATATCAATATCTTCTTAAGTATTATTGAAATTATGATGTTTTACACACAAAAAGGACTGATATAAGTAGTACTGAACAACAGTGGCGTATTCAGAGGGGGGGGGGGCACAAACCGCCACTGAAGATCCAATGAAATGTAAATTTAACAAAATTATCATAATCGTACAGCTATATTTTATTATGATTAGTGTTTAAATTAACAGAAAATGCATATTTACATGTTATTTTTAAGTTTTCGTAGGTATAATCAAGAAATTCTAATTCCGTCACATGAGTCGTTCGGTGCAAATTGTGGCCAAGCGGCTGATTTAGAGAACAGAACATAAGTAAAAGAAATATTGGGACTTCAAAAATATATCCCGCGAAAAATATAAATAAATATGTATTTATCGAAAAGAAAAAAAAATCAAGCGAAAGTTTCTGATTATCAACAAATAATGGATTTATTATTTGATATAAACATCAATATTCAACAGCAGAGGTGTCGAACTGATTTGGGTCGCAGTCTATTTTACATACAAAATGATAAGCAGTGACAAAACTTTAAATATCCCGAAGGGTTTCTTGACATTTTTTTATAAACAGAAAAGGGGAAGAGAGTATATTTTACATTTTTAAATATATTTTCCCCCTAAATAAGCTCATGTGATTTTGATTACCGCTTCAGGGGCCACAAAAAATGAGGTTGAGGGCCGTATGCGGTTCGCGTGCCGTCGAAATTTGATTCGGCCCTCCCCAAGACAAAATCCTGGCTGCGCCACTGGGGAAAACTGTCGTACCTTGGAACACTTTTTACATTTTCTAAATTATCATATTGTAGATATTAGTTATTAAAATTTAATACTAATGTGAAATAAACTTAACTTTTTCCTCTGTTGTTTCCTCTGGTACACTTTTTATTTTATTATTTATTTATTTTATTTATTTTTTTTAAAGTATTTTCCAAACCCTTGCAAAGTATTCATTCCATGGTACATGTGGTCGTGTTGTATGGAATATACCCTTTTGTACTTTGAAACATTCATTAATTTTAATTAGTATAAATAATAAATAATTCGTATTCATTATGTATATCAATGCAGAAATAACTCATAACAAAGTATTTATAATTGTATTAAAAACAGAAATATTTTCATGAAAAAATTAACTTTACTCATTTTCATAAAATAATGAGTAAGAAATCAATTTCTAAAACAGAAGATTTATAGTAGTTTATAAAAATATAACAGATATAACTAATTTAGATTGTAGGAACTGAATTTCAGGTACAAGACTTGTTGTTCCGAGGTACAAAAGAATGCGAAAAATCGTGAAAATTACAAAAAACTGAATACGTTACGTCTGTATTAGAAAATAATGTCGAAATATTCACCAAAGTCTATTGCATAAGATGGTTATTACAGATGATAGACAGTTAGTTAGTTACAATTTTTGGCTAACAGCAGCGATGGCTATATGCGCCTATACTCTATCTCAGAAAGACTGATAGGAATAAAATTTATTATTTGTAAAAAGTTATTGATTTTCACACAGAAGCGGCAAAACAAAAGCGACAAAATATGAATAGTCCCAAACGAAATATTGTTAAAAACAACCGAGTGTCCCGCACATATTATATGGGAATACGAACTAGGGTTAAACACAATAGACCATAAAAATTTGACCCTAAAATTTTGAGGAAAAATATGGTCACAGGGGTGTGTTTAATGATATGATAAATATGGTCACAGGCGTGCGTTTAATAAAATGATAAATAGTAATATAGAAATACACAAAACCAATTTAGACGTGTTTAAAATGTGCACGCCACTGGTAACTGCCTGACAAAATGATTTATTACTATCAGTCTTTCTGAGTATAGATGATAGACAATAACTACATAGGAAACATGATAAAAGAATATCAAAATGCTAGAATACTTTTAATACTAAAGTATCTTTTCTTTAATAACTGAAACGAAACAGAACTGATAACAAAAAAGAAAGAAAATCAGCTGTGGCCACCACAAGACCAACTGCCATCACAAAGTACTTGTATAAAATACATTCTAGCAGCTGAGTAGAAATAACTTAACCAATATTTTCTAACAGAGATATTATGTATCATGACCATGGAAACGTTACATATAAGTATGAAAAAATAGATAAAAAAAAATCGAAAAACTTTTCAATTTTTTTTCGTTTTATCATAAAATGTCTCAAATAAAAGTAGTTAGTTATTGCTTTTATAGCAACTTTTCTTAAATAATTTTTTTCGAAATATTTCTCTGTTGTGAAATATTCACAAAAATATTAAAAACGACATGAGTAAACTCATATTTCTAGTCAACCGATTTTTACCAAAAGTTGATTAAAAATTTCGAGGGCACGCGGGCCGCGTACGGCCCTCAACCTTAATTTTTGTGACTCCTGAAGCGGTAATCAAAATCACTTGAGCTTACGTACGGGACAATATATTTAAAAATGTAAAATATAGGTATTCTCTTCCCCTTTTCTGTTTATAAAAAAATGTCAAGAAACCCTTCAGGATATTTAAAGTTCCGTCACTGCTTATCATTTTGTATGTAAAATAGACTGCGACCCAAATCAGTTCGACACCCCTGCTGTTGGATATTGATGTTTATATCAAATAATAATTCCATTATTTGTTGATAAAGAAATGTAATTGTTAATCCATATATCAAAAACTTTCACTTGTTTTTTTCTTCGATAAATACATATTTATTTATATTTTTCGCGGGATATATTTTTGAAGTCTCAATATTTTTCTTACTTATGTTCAGTTCTCTAAATCAGCCGCTTGGCCACAATTTGTATCGAACGAACAGACTCGTGTGAAGGTTATACCGAAGTCAGATTTCCACTTTATCTTATCTGAATCGAGTAATTAGTTGTTTAAAACAGTTTTATCATTTGACTGGGCGAATGTTTTAGTCGATGTGTCAGGGGGAAAAAGGATCAACGCTCCCCTTCATATAATTCGTTGGAATGTTTGGAAAGTGATGTATTTTCACTTGAACAATAATTATGTCACTTTAAAAAACTTAAACATTTTAAAAAAATGTTTATTTATACGAAAAAAAAAAAAATAAAAAAAAATTGCCAATATTGTTTACAATGAAGTAATTTAAAAATTAACTACTGTTGTGACTAACAAATTTTATATTCAACTCTCCGAGCAGCGGCGTATAATCTGCTGGTCCTGGGAGAGGCCCAGGCCCGTCGGTTCCACCTTGGCTGCGCCACTTGTTGTGGTTAACAAATTTACCTTCAACTCCCCGAGCAGCGCCGTGTAACCTGCTGGTCCTGGGAGGGGCCCAGACCCGTCGGCCCTCCCTTGGCTGCTCCACTGGTGATGTTGTTTGTAAATGAGGGTTCGGTCCAAAGTTACTCCCAAGTATTTTGGATTTTTATTGTAAACTAGAATACTGTTATTGAAAGTTATCCTTAGTTCTTGGTTAGCCAATATATTATTGAGGCGAAAACAGTAACTACATACTATATTAAGTATAATGCTGTCTGTATATACGATCACAAACTTATCTTGCTGATAAAGTAACAGACAACCTTTTTCTTTATGTATTCGTATGCTCGCAAAATCGTTCCATGTCTTTGCGAAGTGTGCACTCACAGTTTATCAAAAGAAGTTTTAAGTTATCTTCATTGACTACAATTCGGATTAAACTAGAAGAAATTGTAGAGAAATCATCAGAACTTATCAAATCGTATCCGGAAGATCTGCAGAATTTTTGTAATTTATCGAACTCCAGAAAATTTGCTTCTCGTATTAGTGCCAAAAGATTTTATGAATATACAGTTATCTTTAGAGTCTTGTTTTATAAATGTAGAAGCTTCTTTCGCATTTGTTTCGTCATTACCAAGAAAGGAAAAATGTCATTTTGAAAACAAAATGTACGATCACACACAGCTACTTTTGCTGCGAAGCACAAAAAATTGCGCAATTCTAGTGCTGCATTGTGTGAACACTAGTGCAAATAGAAATAGAACGAGTATTTTATCGCTTTCTGCAGCAGTCATTTGTAGCGTCGCTTGTAAAAACTTATGTGTCTGAACAAGAAAATTTCAAAGAAGGGCCTGCAAATAAAATATTAGTCTTGCTGAAACTTTTACAGTGGGTTGCATGCAGCAGTTACCATAGAAATCATGACTTCTTTGAAGATTAATTGGAGTCGTGAACAAATAGTTAAATTAATTAAATCACTGGAAGCTAATGTTTGTAATTTTTTCGAAAACTGTATTAGATATTTTAAAATAGTAGTTTGTATACATAGACGGGAAAGTGTACGTTTATCGGGCTGACAAAAGAGATAGTCAGCTGAGGCGAAGCCAAATCTGTTCGTTTCTTGAGGCTTGGGAACCACTTTCCCCAATGGCGGCGCTAAATTTTAAAATTGGGGGGGGGGGGGCAGAAATTATTTGAGGGGGCTCCATTTTCTTTATCGTTATGAATATTAATGAAAATATGACGGATTTGAATTTTGATAACATGAAAGCAGGCCGTTAGCGTCCCTTTGACCCATTTACATCTTTCACAATTCGAAATTTTCCCAAAACGAACCGGGCACTTAGTTTTATCTAAAATTTTTCTTCTAGCATATCTGGAAGGGGCAGCTGGGGGCCAGAACAAGGTTTTGTATTTTGCTTGTCAGGATGGTATTATAAATCCCGGCCTGCCGATATTTGATTACAAAAATAAATTTGAAATAGCACTTGAATCTGGTTGAAACAGATTTTTCATGTGTTAGACCAATAGTAGGAACAAACAACCACCGCGATCACTTGTTAAAAACCAATTCGGCTTCAGACCCAACATGTCTACGTTAAATATCATTACGGAGCTCGTTAACTATGTAACTGATAGCCTTGAAAATCATACGAAATCACAGGCCACATTATGTGACCTTTCTAAGGCTTTCGATTGTGTCCCTCACAAAATCCTGCTGGACAAGCTTGAATGTTATGGCATACGTGGTACTGCATACGAGCTTCTTAAATCTTATTTTTCTAACAGGTCACAATTTGTCTCGTTCAACGACACCGAATCATCAACGAGAAATGTTGATTACGGAGTTTGTCAGGGCGGAATATTAGGACCTCTCTTCTTCATCGTTTTTATTAACGACCTTCCAAATATCTTTTTCGATAACTCCGCGGATGTAATACTTTATGCGGACGATACCACAATATTAACAAGTAATACATCAGTAAAAGAGTTACTCGACATTTCAGAAACTGCCCTAGGGAAAGTAAAAAACTGGTTTACCACAAACAAATTAACTCTTAATGCCAGCAAGACCCAGCAATTTATCTTTTCCCTAAACCGCAACACCGACGAAGTCTTTGAGTACGGTGATCCTATTAAATTCCTAGGAATATATATAGACGGTCAACTCAGTTGGCACCACCACATCAGCAATTTAGCCATTTCCCTGAAGAAATCTATCTTCGCTTTTGTCAGGCTCAAAACTTCGGTCTCTTTCGAGACCTTACGTATTTTTTATTTTGCCGCTTTCCAGTCTCGTTTGTCTTACGGTATAGTCCATTGGGGAGTAAGCTCATCGATCAACCGCATTTTCATAATCCAAAAAAGAGCTCTTAGAATTATGAATAATGTCCCCTCCAGAACCCACTGCCGGGAACTTTTTAAAAAATGTAGAATAATGTCAGTGTACAGCCTATTTGTATATATCTGCCAGGTGTATGTTAAAGAAAACGCAGCCCAGTTTGTCACCGTTTCCTCAAGTCTTTCTTATAATGTCCGCTCTAAAGACAATATTCGTCTCCCTAAAATAAGACTTGAGAAGTCAAAAAACGGTCTTTACTCGGCTGCATGTTTCTTCAATTATTTGCCTTCTGCTGTCAGAAATGTTAATAACAGGACCTTCAAGAAAAAACTTAGAGAGGTTTTTCTTGAAAACTGTCTGTACAGCACTGATGAGTACTACAGCATTGATTGGAGCAAATACTAAAAATCCTCTCTCCTTTTAAGTACCCATCTGGCAATTGTATTGTAATTTTATAATTTATATTTCTAATAATTATGTATGATCTTTGACTGGTGTAAACGTGTGAAAACTTGTACAAGCACTAAATAAATTATTAAATTATTATTAATAAATTATTATTAATAAATTATTATTAATAAATTATTATTAATAAATTATTATTAATAAATTATTATTATTACTTTGGCGTATAGAGCCCGGATATTCCAAATGGCGAAATCCACACTGTAAATTGTGCCACCACCATCCTAAAACCATTATGCACATTCTGTCTGCGTGTCCATCACTTGCAGCGTCGAGCTATGTGTCTCGATATAATGCTGCTCTTCGCGTACTCTACTACCATCTTAGACAGCCTATGGTATTGACCAAATATCGGTTATGCCGAAGGTACGTCTCATCTGACATAAAATCGTTGGTGGAAAATACCAAGTGCCGCATTTATTGGAATTAATCCTTCCCCATCTCGAGGATACTGACAGCCACTAAACCGAACAGAATCCTTCTGGGTATTAAGACAAAACAGATGTTTGTGATCGAATTTTCAAGTTCTGCTAAGAAGAATATTATTCTCAAGGGAGGAGGAAAAGAGGTCCAAGTATATGGATCTCTTGTCCGAGCTTAGAAAGCTGTATCCAGGGTACAAAATTAAGCTGTAGTCCTAATAGTTGGTGGTTTGGGTGGTATGAAAGGTTTCTACCGAAAGAAAATCGAGTCCATTCCCGCCTGTAGATCATTTGCCACCTGTTTGATCTTCAGGATGCAGATAGCAGTGTTGCTCGGGTCACTCCGTATTGTACGGGCACTAGATATGGCTTAATTTCTGCGTCTACATGTCGCCAGGGTTTAGGATGTAGCCGTGTGTATCCTTCACTATAGAACGAGGCTCAAAAGATTGCTGAAGTTTGTGACTAGTGGACGCTTGTCAAGATCTGACAAACCCCAATTAATAATACATTTTAGAACGACTAGCCGCGATCGACTATCTGCAGTCGACATCTTTATTAGGCAGATATTTGTTGCGGGAACAAATTTAATAACTAAAGTAAAACCCAGAAAAAAACATTGTTGTTTCATTTGTTATTGTTCCGGCCTGCTGATATTTGATTACAATAATCACTTGAACACGTGGCGAGTTAGCCAAGCGGGGACTTACAGCGAATTGGCTTTAGGCGAAACGGCCGCGACGATATAATCGCAGCAGATTGTCACTTTCCGACTGTATGTCGTTCCGGTGCGTTCCGGCCGAATGCATCATTGGAATAAGTTTGAATAAATTGACTAATGATACAGGGTTTGAGTAAGTGTGGCCAAAACTTTCGAATGACAGTGCCCAATGTTCTTATTGAAATAATTTTAAAAATTCCCTTTGTTATTTGTTTTCTTTTTCTCATAATTTGCGATAACAAAAAATGGAACAATAGCCAAGTGTACCTAGATATATCTTCCGATGGTAATCTCTTTGGATAATATTTTAAAAAATCATTAACATAAAAATAATGTTGAATTGTTGAAGAGCGTTATAAACAAAATGTAACAACGGCCAAAAACTGGATGAAAAACAATTAAAGTCTCGAAGAACAGTCACAAATCAGAGCAGATGTTATAAACGAGATTATCGTAAAATCATCACTGCTGCCATCCATCAAATATAATACATGTTGTTTTTTATCACGTACAAATTCAAAACAAGCCTTGCGATACATTTAGAGATGAAGAAAAGCACAAGCCAGTGGCGGCGATATTTGTTACGTCTGAAAAAGGAATGACTAATAATTATTTTACTTTTATATACAATAATATAATTACATAGTAGACATTTAATTTCAATAAAAATTATTGTGAATCATTCTGTTTGATAAGTTACATAAATTCTACTTACCGAATAATTAATTCGAATATATGTTTCTATCTATAATATAATACGCCAACGTGTATCCTTGCGTGGGTGCGTGTGCGTGTCTGTCGTCTAAAATCTAAAACAATTGAAGCGAGATTCCGAAATGTAACGAAATATTCCGAAAGCTTACCGAAGTATATATTGACATATAACGCGCAATAATAATAGTTGTTAATTGATATGTTTACACAAAAATAATATGAATTAAAATTATTAGTAGCAGAAAAATAATTACCGTATATTCTGGCGTATAACGAGCACCTCAAATCTGAATAGATTTATTTTAATTTTTGCATGTAGGTATTCCTCGTATACCGCGCACCCTTATAATCTGCTTTCCTGGAAACACTTTTATGCCAATATCCCTTCATAACAACCGTATGTATGAACTAATGACGAAAGTACATCTGAATTTGATGATATACCTGATAATATTAGCGAAGACGAATTTGATGAACTTTTTATGTCATAATAAAGAGGTATTTTAAAAAATAATTGGTTTTGATGAAAGTAAGTAAGAAAAATGTGACTTTCTTTTCTTTATTATTATTTTTTCAATGCGTTATTATTATTTTATTTCTCCGATTAACGTTTTAAATTATCTAACGTCTTAAATTTTCAAAAATGTAAATCTAATGCATTGAGTAAAATTATAATTTTTATCATATCAATTCATATCAGCGTCACTAGGTGACAACTTATTTGTGTGAATTTAAATTTAGTTGGAAATATTTAAAATATTTTGGCAATAATTACAAATTGATATTATCTGTCTCATTTTGTAATACGTAACTAACAGGGTAAGTTCATTTTTAGGGTTTTGTAGGTATGACCAAAAAACCCTTATACCGTCATTTTGTCGTCTGTCTGTCTGTCTGTCTGTCTGTCTGTCTGTCTGTCTGTCTGTCTGTCTGTTCGGTAAAAATTGTAGCCAAACGGCTAAACCTAGAGAGTTGAAATTTGGCATGCTTATACAACTCTTTGACCCGCACATAGGAAAAATACTAAAACATCTAAAAAACATACCCCCCTAAAAATATAAACAAATATGTGCTCATCGAAAACAAAAATATTTTTTTTTAAATTCTGAGTAGGGTATCAAATGAAAGCCCTTAGTACGTGGATTAACGATCAGATTTTTATTTTTGCAAAATAAATTATTTTGAAGCGATTTTTGCCAAAAATGTGCAAAAAAAAATTTGTCCCACACCCTGTAGCCCAGATGGTTTAAACTAAAAATCTAAAAAAATTCTAAGTAATGTATATTGGTGTGAACCGAAATAGTACAACAGGAATTTTTGATCAGATTATGTTTTTGGAAAATAACGCATTTTTTGTGGTTTTTGGTTCACAAAGTACAAAAGTTATACCAATGTAAGACACTCACATGCATGGCGTGCGATGGCTACATGCGTTAAAGCACTCTTAAACTGGCTGGAAAACGAAGGGTTTCGAGTTCGAGTACGGAGTGAATTTTATTTTTTCTGTTTTTTTTTTGCATTTTTATTATGTTGAAATTATTTTGTCAAAATTCTAGTTATATTTTGACAAATGTTGTATTTAATTTTTATGAGCGTAAATTTAATAACCAGTCTTATTATATGATTAACAGACGATAAATTATTTTAAAAATATCGTTCATTTTGCCGTGATTACTACAAAGTAAAATTTGTCCTACACACTCAGCATAGCGCCTTCACTTATTATATACCTGCGAAACCCTGAAATGTGTGAATATTCACACTTCACATCAATTTTTTATGTTGTATATTGACAATACATTTATAATATTATCATAGTATATTGGTTCACAGGGATACGCCAAAATCTGTTTACACCATAACAGTCACCAAAGTAACCAGATCTAGTTTCGTATTACAAATTGAGACAGATTATACATTCAATAGTTTGCACCTTTGAAATTGTATGTCATGTTGGTATTAAAGCATGGTAAAAAAATTCACTTAAAATGTCATTCCATTTGACATATGCAATAAAGATAAATGATATTGTAGCACCCACAGAACACAATAATTGTAGCACCATATGTAGCACCGCCTACTAATTTTTATATGTACATTTATTGTCACTATGTACATTATGTTTTCAACCATAGTTACCAAAAAAAAATAATAACCAACATTTAATAAATATTTATAAAAGACTAAACGTCGTGTCTCATTTTTGTTAAGAAAATAATTATTTTATATTATTGTAACAAGTAGCAGTTATTATCTGTCTCATTTTGTAATACGGAACTAACAGAAAAAGTTCATTTTTTATGTTGTATATTGACAATACATTTATAATATTATCATAGTATTGGTTCACACGGATACGCCAAAGTCTGTTTACACCACAACAATCACCAAAGTAACCAGATCTAGTTTCGTATTACAAATTGAGACAGATTATACAATATCATAGTTATAATGATCATAAGCAACAAATCTGGAGTAGGTTCTACAGTGTAAGGAATATTTTGAAATGACAAATTTACATTTAAAAGTCAGTACTACACTATAAAAGTAACCAAAATAACCAAATCTGGTTTGACTTTACAAAAGTGAACGCAATATATTAAAACGGGCAAACAATTAAATTTTACTGTGTAATAGTTTCTCGATTTATTTCAAACTGATTTGAGATATAGTGTAAGTACACTGTTTTCCGTGTGTATTTTTCCATGTGCGCTTTTTTCCGTGTGTGTATTTTTTCATGTGCGCTTTTTTCCGTGTGCGTATTAATCTGTGTGCGTTTTTTTCGTGTGCGTATTTTTATATTATATAAGTAATTGGAAAACTTATTTTAATAAATATATTTAAAATTTAACGTCTCAAATCATTTTTAGTTTTAACATTATAAAGGTAATGCACTGAGTGAAAATGATTCGTTTTCCCATCTTAAAAAGTTAATGAATAAATAATTCGGAATAATACTCATTATTTGTCCAGTTGAATTGGAAGAAGTTAGGCATATAGCTAGAGAAAGAAGTCTGAGGTATCGAACAAGTTCCACATTAAGGTAATGATTTGTTTGCCAACACCGTTGGCAACGGGGGCACTAGTTTTATTATAAAAAACAGCATCTTTTTGTACCTTTCTTTGAGGCGTCGCGCGCCCCTGAAATTGTTCACTGGGTCGTTGGCGGCTCATGGGCCACTAGTTGCTTAATATTTCTTATTAAAAATACACGAAATTTGTCCATTTAACCAAAATCTCTATCTATAATGCACGATCTCTATCTCTAATGATGGGGCACGTGGCTAGGACACCCTGTATAGATGAACGGCTGTGAGTATGTATGTGTACGAGGGCTACATTTTAAGTTTTTAGAAAAACTAAGCATATAAACTGGTCAGTTAAAAATGCAAAACTGTTTTTTCGGATGAGAACAAATTTAATTTGTTCGGTTCCGATATTAAGATGTGGGTTCGACGTCCTATCAACAAAAGAAAAAAGAATGAATCCAAAATATAGAAAACCAACTATAAAACACGTTGGAGGTTGTGTGGGGATGTTTCTCGGGTTTCAGTATGGACCCATTAATTAAAACCGGTGGCATAATGGACAAATTTTATTATAAAAATATATTGGAATGTGATTATTATTACCATTTTCCGTAGAAAACGTATTCCTAAAGTGGATTTTACAGCATGACAACGACCCGAAATACACCTACGAAATTGTCAAAGATTAGTTAAAGAGTCAATAAAATTAATGTGTTAAGGTAGCCAACTCAAAGCCCTGATTTAAATCCCATAGAGAACCTCTGGGATGATGTTGATAGAAAAGTAGGAGTAAAAAAATCAGCTGTGGCCACCACAGGACCGACCGTCATCATAAAGTTATCATAAAAACATAAAATACATTTTAGCAGCAGAGTAGAAATAACTTGGCCTAATATTTTCTAACAGAGATATTATTTATCATGACCATGGAAACATTACATAAAAGTATGAAAAAATTGAGACTGAAAAAATTACTAATTATTGCTTTTATAGCAACTTTTGTTTAATATATTTTTTCGAAATATTTTTCTGTTGTGAAATATTCACAAAAATATTAAAATCGACACGAGTAAACTCCCATTTTTAGCCAACCGATTTTTACCAAAAGTTGATCAACTCGTGCCATTGATGCAGAAGCTTAAATATGAAGTTTCATAAAAATCCTTTCAGCCGAATTTGCTCTGCACGTGTACACAGACGGACAGACAGACAGACGGACAGACAGACCGACAGACATCATGCTAAAAATAGTCAAAACGTTATGTAGGGACCTCAATTCGTGGAGATCCATCAAAATCTCGAAATGTCAAAATCGGTATGATCACAATACCTCCTTTATATATGTTGACGGTCGGTAAAAATACAAAAATAAAGACGAATTATTTTTGACACTAGGGACACATGGCAAAATTTAAATCATGACAAATTAGATATATTATTACTATCTATGAAGAATAGATGCGCCGAAGTAATAAAGAATAACGTGTAACGTAATAAAAAATATAAGTTTACAGTCATTTGCAAAAGTTGAAGACCATCTGGGATATTTTTCTATTTTTTGCAAAAATTGTAGGTTTTCAGAAATAAAACAAAAAGTTGACCGGTCAAGAAGTTTATTTAGGTTCTTTAACATTATTTTAATATTCTTAATAAGAAAGAACACTATTTTAGTACTTAGTATTGGCGCCATTGTTGTCGATTACCGCCTGTAGTCGCCTCGGCATGCTAACGATGAGTTCCTGGCAATACTCCTTTGAGATTTCTTTACTTCCTTAATGGCCTGCTCTATTGCCTTTAAGCTTGATGGCTGCTTTTCTGACATCTTTTGCTTCATAAACGACCACAAGTTTTCATTCAAGCAACTGAATATTTTTCTCAGTCAGATAACCTCGCACCGCCGTGACCTACGGCATGGAGCTCCATCGTGTATGAAAATATCACACTTATGAATTGTCATGTGTATGTCTAACTTCTCTTTTAGTAGTTGCAAGTACCTTTCACCATTCATTGTAGTTTTCTGAGGTAAAAAGTACAATCCAGCTGTTCCATTGTGGCTAAAAGCCCCTCATATCATCTGGCTGGGAGGATATTTCATGGTAGGAATCGTGTATTTCACATCAAATCTTTTGCCCACTGGCCTCCGCACATGTTGCTGACGTGATGTAAACTGATGGAAGGTACTTTCATCGGAAAACATTACTTTGCTCCAATCAGCAACCGTCCAGGTTTGATGCCTTCGAGCAAACTCCAATCTTTTCTTTCGCATGGCTGGAGTCAGTTTTGGTTTTTTGGCTGGTTTGTTGCTTTTTAGGTTAAATTCTTTGCTCAAACGTCGTGAAACAGTGCTGACACTTACCTCACATCCCTTTTGAAGCAAACTAGCTTGAACTTTTTTGCAGGAACTAGTGGGCGATCTTGAAACAATTAATTTCATCAAGTTGTCATCTCTCTTGGTTGTTTTGCTTGGTCGTCCTGTTCTCTTCTTGTCCGAATAAGTGCCCTCATTTTCAAATTTAGTGATGGCGGTGTGTACAGCTGTCTTGCTACAACACATCTTTGAGGAAATCTTGCTCTCAGAATACCCTTCTTCGTGTAAAACAACTATTTTAGCTCTTTGAACTTCAGAAAAGGACGTTTTCTTGCCCATTTTCGAAAACTGTTCGTGAGAGATAACCGCGAGAACAACCTCCCCGTACAAGGGCCAGAGCGCAAATGGTGGTAAAACGCGGTTGTCAGAACCATTACCACGTGACTTGCACCATACTTGTTTCATACAAGTACATATCACGTTCAGAAAACGATTATTTTTGAATTTGGTTAAATATCAGAGGTGGTCTTAAACTTTTGCAAATGACTGTATTATATATTTGTTATACTTTTTAATAATATTTAATGTTTTTAAAACATTGTATAACTTTTCGCAAAATTTATGTAAACAATGATTTTTTTCCTTTTATTTGTTGGCTTTAGCAGCTTTGGCTATTAGCCAGATATAAATAAATACATTACAGGTTTTTAAAATTAAATTTATAATTTAATATTTTCTGCTTTAATATAGTTATAAATAATTTCATAAATATCTAGAGAGTTAGTAGCAAGAAGCGTCTGAATATTGGTAGGTAATGATATTTTTTGGAAAACTAATAGTCCAGGAGAAAGCGTTGCAAGTGACCTAGTCATTTCATCCCGATTGATTCCTATTGGAAATTATTCCTTTCGGGTAGTAAGTTGATGATCTAAGCGTCAGCTGCGTTGGTAGTGGTCGGCCTGGTCGTGAGAAAATGCACATCTTGTAAAAAAAAAATCCAAAAGTCGTTTCAAGGCTCTTGAAAATTTGCACAGTTATTGTTTAAGTGATAATAATAATAAAGAAAAAAGTCAGCTGCGTGCGTAGTGGATTATACGTCAGTCGCTTGTATAAACCTGTCATAAGAAAAGTCATTTCAAATTCAGTGAAACTTATACATCGAACTTATTATAAAATTAGAATAATAAAAACAACAATCAGCTGTTTGCACATTGGGGGTAAGACCGTCAGCTGAGAGATTATAATTGCTGAGTAATCAATGATGTAACTGACGATCTTTACCCCGTTATGTCGGCAGCTGGCGATTATTTTTATTTAATATAATATGTAAACTATTCATTATAAAAATTTCAAGTGGCTTGAAATCAATTTAGCTATAATTTCATTGTTTTAATCGATTTTTTACAGTATGTTTTAAAATATTTAAGAGGGAGCCATTTACTAAAAACCAAATTTATATTATCAAATTTTTCATTCAATAAAAAACATTACAATTTTTAAAATGTTTCTCTACTCATGGCCGATAGTGTATATGCTTATGTACTTTACTTTGTTGGAATGTTTATCTTTTAGTTATATTCTTAAATTTTTGGGTATACATCTTGTGATTGTATCGTTTAATCTATATCTACGAATTCTTCGAAATAGTTTTTTCCTTATCTCTAAAGGTTTGTTACTGGTTCAGAAGAATTTTAACGAGATTATCGAAATTTTGATGTCTGGCTGGTAGACGTGTTCAGTATACAGAAGGGCCATTGTTATGTTTCGCCTTTAATTAATGCTCAAAGACGCACAGATAGTTTTTGAAAACCTGATAAAAAATAATTGAAAATATTCTATACTACATGGCTAGACAAAAAATAAAAACAAACACTTCAATTTTTAGAAGCCAACCTGCATATTTGTATATAAAGTTATTTGTTTAAAATTGTTTGAGGAATACCTTTTAAATTTGCCAAATTCCTCCTGGATCACCCTGAATTAAATGTTTATAGTAAAAAGTAGGAGAAAAGCCCGTCCATTCGACGGGGTAAAAGTAATCACCAAATTAAAATAAAACTCTCTGTACAATATTAAAACAATGGTGGCGTTTATTGTTATAGCGCAGTCGATGAGACAGCGCAGTTCGTCATTTTGCGTCATAACTTCAATGACAAACTTAGTGGCGAAAAAATAACTAAATCAATTTTTTTGCATGTGAATTATAGACTAATATTGCTCTTTACTCTTTTATTTTACTAAAACACACCTTTTGAAACCATATTTAGTTTGTGTTCGATAGTCATTTTGAAGATTTACAAATTTTAAAAGTGTTTATTTAATATAGGGACATTTGTATTGGTATCCCTGAATAAAACGATGCTTACATTTGTCATTTAATAATACGTCTGTTGTGTTTTGATACTGACTTGTGTTCAAATATCTAACTTATAGTAATTTTTAAAAATATTTTTTATTTAGTTTGTTGTTTGTTAAGTTATATATTTTCTTATAGATTTTCTTATTTGATTTTGTGTGTACTGCATAGTTTTTAGGTTATATGCAACTTATTTTTATTTTATTTTCTTTGATCATATTTTTGGATCACATCAGTCCTTTGTAGGACTATTTTGCATATTAGAATAGTTTATTTGTTTCTATTTTGTTCTTATTCTTATATTTTCATTTCATTTCGATACAAGTGATAGAGTACAAATATTACATTCGTTAAATATATGAAAGTAAACGTACTAAACCTGACGTCACATTTTTTTGTGACGTTTCAAGTGACGCAACTGCACTGTTTCGCCGATTTCCCTATAAGTCATATACAGTAATACCCCGTCACACGACTGCCTTTTACCTCGACGTTTTCGCCATTCGACGTGAATGTCGAAAGTGAGAGTCTACGGAAGCAGCGCTATCCGACGCGTGATCGAGTACCGATTAAGTGATACATATTTTGGTAAACAAAGCGAAATGAACGCATGGCCAGCACTTCGCGCCTAGATCTCTTGACGAAAACAACTCAGAATTAGTGCTGCTATGAACTTTTTGTTTTTTGGTTAGTTAGTTAGTTAGTTAGTTAAAATTTTTGGCGCACAGCAACAAAGGCTATTTGCGCCTAACACAGCCCATTTAAATGACTACACTACATATGAAAAACAATAAATTAAACAATCAATAAATAGATAACACCAATAAACTAACGCATACTCAATAAAAGAAATCTTGCACAGACAAACACAAATAAATAAGATAAAAAGGTCTGTTCGAAAATTTGAACAGACTCAGGGTGATGGTAAGAGGCTGTAAAGGGGCCAATTACCATCGAATATCAGAGTTTAAAAACAGAACACGTTAAAATAAGGTGCAAGATTTCACACATAAAATAGTAAGTTCGATTATCTCAGGTAGAGTATCAGCCTGTCCATGAGTACATTGTCGTCACCTAAGGCAACTGACAGGTCATAGCACAGGCCTAACGTCTCCCTGATATCCTCGAACTGCACGCATTCAGTTAAAAGATTTAACACAGACAAATCTGTCTCACAGATAGGGGACTCTTCACCTCGAAGGAGGTGTCCATGGGTCCACCAACAGTGACCTATACGAAGGCGTGTGATGGCGGTTTCCTCCCTGCGATTAATCCTGCAGGAAGAACCCCATGGTTTAACGTCTCCCTTAATCTGTCTTAACTTAACGTTCTGTATGCTGCTCCACTCATGCTGCCACCTAGCTGGAACCAGATGTTTCAGATGACTCTTTGCGTCATCTGGGAATGTGAACCTCACATCAATCATAGGTCTATAGGAGGCGGCTTTTGCAGCGACATCAGCCGCTTCATTGCCTTTAATACCAACATGTCCCGGTATCCAAAACAGCTCTACTCTACAAGAGGATGCACTGGATCTGGATCTTGGATACTGTTCAGAGCGCTCAGCGAGTCCGTCAAGATAATACTTGACCGACTTTGCTCTGACGAAACAAAACACAGGGCCTTGAAAATAGCGTACAGCTCTGCAGTGTAAACACTCGTTATGGAGTGCAGACGGTACTGAACCTGTTGACGTGGGTTCAGGACAACGAACGCACACCCAACCCTGGTTCCGGATTTTGATCCGTCAGTAAAAATGACAGTATCCTCGAAGCTAGGGACCAGTGTTCTTTGTAACTCATGTTGGTATTCGATAGGCAACGTAGTATCTTTATCAAACCTAGTTAATGTGAGATTGACAAACCTAGTTGATAGATAATTATGGGTCCAAGAAGGCTAGAGATGCAAGTATAGCTAAATGAAAAACAGTAAGAATCACTATGGAACAGAATAGAGAAATAATAGCCAAATATGAAAGTGGTTTTTGATATATATTTTTTTTTTATTTGTATACAATACTGTTTATTATTCTTCTTTTTTGTTTCTGTTTTTTTTTTCGATTTTTTCTATTACAGTACTGTATTGTACAGTATAGTGTATAACTACTGTACACTATTGTTTTATGTATATATTGTTTATATTGTCATTACTCAAAATTTTAAACAGTGTTTTAAAAAATTATACATATATGTATTTCCTTATATGTATATGTATATATGTACATATGATTCCCTTTATTTCTAACTAGCTGAAAACCCGTGCTTCGCTACGGTATATTGATGGTCTCATTGGCATAAAATCCGCAGTTTGTTTTTAAACTTCTGTATTGGTAACCTTTGTAACAAAAAATCTAGTCGATATCTCATCTGTCCTAAGAGATATTGAGGAATCCGTGAAAAAACATTTTACTCCTTTTCACCAGATAGGGGTCGAACTTGAAAAAATCCTTTCTTAGTGGGTTCTTACATCATACTGAAAAATGTACTCTCCGAATGTTTTATTTCTAACAAAAAAATACTAATTTACCCTTTAGGAGTGAAAGAAAACTGTCAAAACACATATATGCCAAAATGGAATGTTATAACTCAACAACTGCTGGAAATACAAAGGGTTCTATAATTCACCCCGAATGTAGATTCACCCCTTTAGGGGTTGATTAAGATAAAATCCTGAAATTAATTTTTCGGCATTTGTATGGGTAATCTTTATAAGCAAAAACCAAGTCTATATCTTATTGATCCTAGAAGATATTAAGGCGTCCTTGAAATTACAATTCCCTCTTTTCACCCTTTAGGGGTTATATTTGTTAAAGGTAAAAAACTGTTAAAACCATTTCGAGACATTTTAAAAAGACACCTATGTGCCAAGAAGAAACGGTATAACTCAACAAACACAGGAGATACGACGCGATGTATAATCTACCCCGTTTGTAGAATCACCCCTTTAGGGGTTGATTAGGACGAAATTCTGAAATAAGTTTTTCGGCATTTGTATGGATAATTTTTGTAAGCAAACACCAAGTCGATATCTTATTGGTCCTAAAAGAATTAAGGAATTACTGAAATCACATTTCACCCCTTTTCACCCTTAAGGAGTGAAATTTAAAAAAATGTCAAAATCATTTCGAGATATTAAAAAAAAAAAACCCTATGTGCCAAAAAGTAATGTTGCAACTAAACGAACACAGGAAATATGACGGGATGTATAATTCACCCCGATTGTAGATCCACCCCTTAAGGGGTTGGTTAGGACAAAATCCAAAAATTGGTGTTTCGGCATTTGCAAGGGTAGTTTTTGTAAGCAAAAACCAAGTCGATATCTTATTGGTGTTTAAAAATATTAAACAATCCTTGAAATCACATTTCACCCCTTTTCACCCTTTAGGGGTTAAATTTAAAAAAGTTGTCAAAACCATTTCGAGATATTTTAAAAAGACGCCTATGTGCCAAAAAGAAACCTTATATCTCAATAAACACAGGGAATACGACGGGATGTATAATTCACCCCGATTGTAGATCCATCCTGGGGTTGATTAGGACAAAAGCCTGAAATATATTTTTCGGTATTTGTATGGGTAATCTTTGTCAGCAAAAAGCAAGGCAATATCTTATTGGCCCTAAGAGATTTAATTAATCCTTGAAATCACAATTCACCCCTTTTCACCCTTTAGAGGTTAAATTTTAAAAAACTATCAAAATCTTTTCGAGATATTTTAAAAAGACACCTATGTGCTAAAAAGTAATGTTGCAACTAAATGTACACAGGAAATACGACGAAATGTATAACTCACCCCGATTGTAGATCCACCCCTTTAGGGGTTGATTAGGACAAATTCCTGAAATACGTTTTTCGGTAATTGTATGGATAATCTTTGCAAGCAAACAGTAAGTCGATATCTTATTGATCCTAAAAGATATTAAGGCATCCTTGAAATCACAATTCACCCCTTTTCAACCCTTAGGGATGGAATTTTAAAAAACTGTCAAACCCATTTCGAGATATTTTAAAAAGACACCTATGTGCCAAAAAGTAATGTTGCAACTAAACGAACACAGGAATTACGACGGGATGTATAATTCACCCCGATTGTAGATCCACCCCTTTAGGGGTTGATTAGGACAAAATCCTGAAATATAATTTCGGTATTTGTATGGGTAATCTTTGTCAGCAAAAAGCAAGGCAATACCTTATTGGCCCTAAGAGATTTAAGGAATCCTTGAAATCACAATTCACCCCTTTTCACCCTTTAGAGGTAAAATTTTAAAAAACTATCAAAATATTTTCGAGATATTTTAAAAAGACACCTATGTGCTAAAAAGTAATATTGCAACAAAATGTACACAGGAAATACGACGAAATGTATAACTCACCCCGATTGTAGATCCACCCCTTTAGGGGCTGATTAGGACAAATTCCTGAAATACGTTTTTCAGTAATTGTATGGATAATCTTTGCAAGCAAGCAGTAAGTCCATATCATATTGGTCCTAAGAGATATTAAGGAATCCTTGAAATCACAGTTCACCCATTTTCAACCCTTAGGGGTGAAATTTTAAAAAACTGTCAAGCCCATTTCGAGATATTTTAAAAAGACACTTATGTGCCAAAAAGTAATGCTGCAACTAATGAACACAGGAAATACGACGGGATGTATAATTCACCCCGATTGTAGATGCACCCCTTTAGGAGTTGATTAGGACAAAAACCTGAAATATTTTTGTCGGTATTTGTATGGGTAATCATTGTAAGCAAAAAGCAAGTCGATATCTTATTGGTTCTAAGAGATATTAAGGAATATTTGAAATCATAATTCACCCCTTTTCACCCTGTAGGGGTGAAATTTTAAAAAACTACCAAAACCTTTTCGAGATATTTTAAAAATACTCCTATGTGCTAAAAAGTAATGTTGCAACTAAACGAACACAGGAAATATGACGGGATGTATAATTCACCCCGATTGTAGATCCACCCCTTAAGGGGTTGGTTAGGACAAAATCCAAAAATTGGTGTTTCGGCATTTGCAAGGGTAGTTTTTGTAAGCAAAAACCAAGTCGATATCTTATTGGTGTTTAAAAATATTAAACAATCCTTGAAATCACATTTCACCCCTTTTCACCCTTTAGGGGTTAAATTTAAAAAAGTTGTCAAAACCATTTCGAGATATTTTAAAAAGACGCCTATGTGCCAAAAAGAAACCTTATATCTCAATAAACACAGGGAATACGACGGGATGTATAATTCACCCCGATTGTAGATCCATCCTTTAGGGGTTGATTAGGACAAAAGCCTGAAATATATTTTTCGGTATTTGTATGGGTAATCTTTGTCAGCAAAAAGCAAGGCAATATCTTATTGGCCCTAAGAGATTTAATTAATCCTTGAAATCACAATTCACCCCTTTTCACCCTTTAGAGGTTAAATTTTAAAAAACTATCAAAATCTTTTCGAGATATTTTAAAAAGACACCTATGTGCTAAAAAGTAATGTTGCAACTAAATGTACACAGGAAATACGACGAAATGTATAACTCACCCCGATTGTAGATCCACCCCTTTAGGGGTTGATTAGGACAAATTCCTGAAATACGTTTTTCGGTAATTGTATGGATAATCTTTGCAAGCAAACAGTAAGTCGATATCTTATTGATCCTAAAAGATATTAAGGCATCCTTGAAATCACAATTCACCCCTTTTCAACCCTTAGGGATGGAATTTTAAAAAACTGTCAAACCCATTTCGAGATATTTTAAAAAGACACCTATGTGCCAAAAAGTAATGTTGCAACTAAACGAACACAGGAATTACGACGGGATGTATAATTCACCCCGATTGTAGATCCACCCCTTTAGGGGTTGATTAGGACAAAATCCTGAAATATAATTTCGGTATTTGTATGGGTAATCTTTGTCAGCAAAAAGCAAGGCAATACCTTATTGGCCCTAAGAGATTTAAGGAATCCTTGAAATCACAATTCACCCCTTTTCACCCTTTAGAGGTAAAATTTTAAAAAACTATCAAAATATTTTCGAGATATTTTAAAAAGACACCTATGTGCTAAAAAGTAATATTGCAACAAAATGTACACAGGAAATACGACGAAATGTATAACTCACCCCGATTGTAGATCCACCCCTTTAGGGGCTGATTAGGACAAATTCCTGAAATACGTTTTTCAGTAATTGTATGGATAATCTTTGCAAGCAAGCAGTAAGTCCATATCATATTGGTCCTAAGAGATATTAAGGAATCCTTGAAATCACAGTTCACCCCTTTTCAACCCTTAGGGGTGAAATTTTAAAAAACTGTCAAGCCCATTTCGAGATATTTTAAAAAGACACTTATGTGCCAAAAAGTAATGCTGCAACTAATGAACACAGGAAATACGACGGGATGTATAATTCACCCCGATTGTAGATGCACCCCTTTAGGAGTTGATTAGGACAAAAACCTGAAATATTTTTGTCGGTATTTGTATGGGTAATCATTGTAAGCAAAAAGCAAGTCGATATCTTATTGGTTCTAAGAGATATTAAGGAATATTTGAAATCATAATTCACCCCTTTTCACCCTGTAGGGGTGAAATTTTAAAAAACTACCAAAACCTTTTCGAGATATTTTAAAAATACTCCTATGTGCTAAAAAGTAATGTTGCAACTAAACGAACACAGGAAATATGACGGGATGTATAATTCACCCCGATTGTAGATCCACCCCTTAAGGGGTTGGTTAGGACAAAATCCAAAAATTGGTGTTTCGGCATTTGCAAGGGTAGTTTTTGTAAGCAAAAACCAAGTCGATATCTTATTGGTGTTTAAAAATATTAAACAATCCTTGAAATCACATTTCACCCCTTTTCACCCTTTAGGGGTTAAATTTAAAAAAGTTGTCAAAACCATTTCGAGATATTTTAAAAAGACGCCTATGTGCCAAAAAGAAACCTTATATCTCAATAAACACAGGGAATACGACGGGATGTATAATTCACCCCGATTGTAGATCCATCCTTTAGGGGTTGATTAGGACAAAAGCCTGAAATATATTTTTCGGTATTTGTATGGGTAATCTTTGTCAGCAAAAAGCAAGGCAATATCTTATTGGCCCTAAGAGATTTAATTAATCCTTGAAATCACAATTCACCCCTTTTCACCCTTTAGAGGTTAAATTTTAAAAAACTATCAAAATCTTTTCGAGATATTTTAAAAAGACACCTATGTGCTAAAAAGTAATGTTGCAACTAAATGTACACAGGAAATACGACGAAATGTATAACTCACCCCGATTGTAGATCCACCCCTTTAGGGGTTGATTAGGACAAATTCCTGAAATACGTTTTTCGGTAATTGTATGGATAATCTTTGCAAGCAAACAGTAAGTCGATATCTTATTGATCCTAAAAGATATTAAGGCATCCTTGAAATCACAATTCACCCCTTTTCAACCCTTAGGGATGGAATTTTAAAAAACTGTCAAACCCATTTCGAGATATTTTAAAAAGACACCTATGTGCCAAAAAGTAATGTTGCAACTAAACGAACACAGGAATTACGACGGGATGTATAATTCACCCCGATTGTAGATCCACCCCTTTAGGGGTTGATTAGGACAAAATCCTGAAATATAATTTCGGTATTTGTATGGGTAATCTTTGTCAGCAAAAAGCAAGGCAATACCTTATTGGCCCTAAGAGATTTAAGGAATCCTTGAAATCACAATTCACCCCTTTTCACCCTTTAGAGGTAAAATTTTAAAAAACTATCAAAATATTTTCGAGATATTTTAAAAAGACACCTATGTGCTAAAAAGTAATATTGCAACTAAATGTACACAGGAAATACGACGAAATGTATAACTCACCCCGATTGTAGATCCACCCCTTAAGGGGCTGATTAGGACAAATTCCTGAAATACGTTTTTCAGTAATTGTATGGATAATCTTTGCAAGCAAGCAGTAAGTCCATATCATATTGGTCCTAAGAGATATTAAGGAATCCTTGAAATCACAGTTCACCCCTTTTCAACCCTTAGGGGTGAAATTTTAAAAAACTGTCAAGCCCATTTCGAGATATTTTAAAAAGACACTTATGTGCCAAAAAGTAATGCTGCAACTAATGAACACAGGAAATACGACGGGATGTATAATTCACCCCGATTGTAGATGCACCCCTTTAGGAGTTGATTAGGACAAAAACCTGAAATATTTTTGTCGGTATTTGTATGGGTAATCATTGTAAGCAAAAAGCAAGTCGATATCTTATTGGTTCTAAGAGATATTAAGGAATATTTGAAATCATAATTCACCCCTTTTCACCCTGTAGGGGTGAAATTTTAAAAAACTACCAAAACCTTTTCGAGATATTTTAAAAATACTCCTATGTGCTAAAAAGTAATGTTGCAACTAAACGTACACAGGAAATACGACGAAATGTATAACTCATCCCGATTGCAGATCCACCCCTTTAGGGGTTGATTAGGACAAATTCCTGAAATACGTTTTTCGGTAATTGTATGGATAATTTTTGCAAGCAAACAGTAAGTCCATATCTTATTGGTCCTAAGAGATATTAAGGAATCCTTGAAAGCACAATTCACCCCTTTTCAACCCTTAGGGGTGAAATTTTAAAAAACTGTCCAACCCATTTCGAGATAATTTAAAAAGACACCTACGTGCCAAAAAGTAATGCTGCAACTAATGAACACAGGAAATACGACAGGATGTATAATTCACCCCGATTGTAGATGCACCCCTTTAGGAGTTGTATAGGACAAAAACCTGAAATATGTTTTTCGGTATTTGTATGGGTAATCTTTGTAAGCAAAAAGCAAGTCGATATCTTATTGGTTCTAAGAGATATTAAGGAATACTTGAAATCATAATTCACCCCGTTTCACCCTATAGGGGTGAAATTTTAAAAAACTACCAAAATATTTTCGAGATATTTTAAAAATACTCCTATGTGCTAAAAAGTAATGTTGCAACTAAACGAACACAGGAAATACGACGGAATGTATAACTCACCCCGATTGTAGATCCACCCCTTTAGGGGTTGATTAGGACAAATTCCTGAAATAAGTTTTTCGGTAATTGTATGGATAATCTTTGTAAGCAAACAGTAAGTCGATATCTTATTGATCCTAAAAGATATTAAGGCATCCTTGAAATCACAATTCACCCCTTTTCAACCCTTAGGGATGGAATTTTAAAAAACTGTCAAACCCATTTCGAGATATTTTAAAAAGACACCTATGTGCCAAAAAGTAATGTTGCAACTAAACGAACACAGGAATTACGACGGGATGTATAATTCACCCCGATTGTAGATCCACCCCTTTAGGGGTTGATTAGGACAAATTCCTGAAATAAGTTTTTCGGTAATTGTATGGATAATCTTTGCAAGCAAACAGTAAGTCGATGTCTTATTGATCCTAAAAGATATTAAGGCATCCTTGAATCACAATTCACCCCTTTTCAACCCTTAGGGATGGAATTTTAAAAAACTGTCAAACCCATTTCGAGATATTTTAAAAAGACACCTATGTGCCAAAAAGTAATGTTGCAACTAAACGAACACAGGAATTACGACGGGATTTATAATTCACCCCGATTGTAGATCCACCCCTTTAGGGGTTGATTAGGACAAATTCCTGAAACTGGTGATTCGGTATTTATATGGGTAATCTTTGTAAGCAAAAAGCAAGTCGATATCTTATTGGTCCTAAGAGATATTAAAGAATCCTTAAAATCACAATTCACCCCTTTTCACCCTTTAAGGGTGAAATTTCAAAAAACTGTCAATACCATTTCGAGATATTTTGCAACTAAACGAACACAGGAAATACAACGGGATGTATAATCCACCCCGACTGTAGGTTCACCCCTTTAGGGGTTGATTAGGGCAAAATCCCGAAATCGGTTTTTCGGTATTTGTATGGGTTATACTTGTAAGCAAAAACTAAGTCGATATCCCATCGGCCCTAAGAGATATTAAGGAATTCGTGAAATCACATTTCACCCCTTTTCATCCCTTAGGAGTTGAATTTCGAAAAATCCCTTCTTAGTGGGTGCTTACGTCATGAAGGGAATATACTCTCCGAATTTCAAGTTTCTAGGCCCAGGGGTTCGGGCTGGGCGGTGATGAGTGAGTCAGTCAGTCAGTCAGTCAGTCAGTCAGGACACTGCCTTTTATATATATAGACTAGCTGAAAACCCGTGCTTCGCTACGGTATATTGATGGTCTCATTAGCATAAAATCCGCAGTTTGTTTTTAAACTTGTGTATGGGTAACCTTTGTAACAAAAAATCTAGTCGATATCTCATCTGTCCTAAGAGATATTGAGGAACCCGTGAAAAAACATTTTACTCCTTTTCACCAGATAGGGGTCGAACTTGAAAAAATCCTTTCTTAGTGGATTCTTACTTCATACTGAAAAATGTACTCTCCGAATTTTTTATTTTTAACAAAAAAATACTAATTTACCCTTTAGGAGTGAAAGAAAACTGTCAAACTGTGAAAACATATATGCCAAAATGGAATGTTATAACTCAACAACCGCTGGAAATACAAAGGGTTCTATAATTTACCCCGAATGTAGATTCACCCCTTTAGGGGTTGATTAAGATAAAATCCTGAAATACATTTTTCGGCATTTGTATGGGTAATCTTTATAAGCAAAAACCAAGTCTATATCTTATTGATCCTAGAAGATATTAAGGCGTTCTTGAAATCACAATTCCCTCTTTTCACACTTTAGGGGTGATATTTGTTAAAGGTAAATGTTAAGGTTTTGAATACCGCGCCGAGCTGGCGTAGTTCAGTTAACTGCCACCGGACAAGGCAAGTGCTGCCGGACAACACTACTAACGTAACGGCAGCGTTATGAACTAATGAGTCCACGTGCATTGTTTGTAGAATTAACACAATATCTGTATCTGATTTGTTGATTCACATTATTTTCTCATTAAACTATTGTATAGTGTTAATCAGTTTATTTATTTAACCCTTAAATCCACCATCCGTCGCAATAGGTTATGGGCCCAGGTCGCGAGACAAGGTGTTAAATAAATAACTGTGAAAACCGTGAAGTGCAACATTGTGAGAGTGAAAATATTTTTGTGAAAAACGCTAAATAACATTGTGTCGAGTGTTGAGTGTCAATAGTGAATCTTGTGTGAATTGAATCAAGATGTTCGGAGCCAACACGTCCAGAATCGAGTCTCTTAACAAAGAAAATTATGACACATGGAAGATGCAGATGGAGGCATTGCTAGTAAAAAATGATGCTTGGGTGTATGTTAATGGTGAGTTTAAAAAACCAATATTAGAACCTAGAAATGAAGCATCGGAATTAGCGGTGAACACATGGTTGAAAAACGATGGCAAGGCTAAATCCGATATAATTTTAGCCATTAGCCCTTCCGAATTGAAGCAAATAAAGGGCTGTGAATCGTCACGTGCTGTCTGGTTAAAGCTGGAAACCATATACCAGTCAAAGGGGCCAGCTAGAAAAGCCACGCTGTTGAAACAACTAACGTTACAACGCATGCAAGATGGCAGCGATGTGCGCGAACACGTAAATAAATTTTTCGATACAGTTGACAAATTAAGCGAAATGGAGGTAGACATAAACCCCGATTTATTAGCAATTATGTTGTTGTACAGTCTACCATCAACGTATGAGAATTTTCGCTGTGCCATAGAGTCACGTGACGAGTTGCCTTCCCCAGATGCTCTTCGTGTGAAAATCCTGGAGGAGAACGAAGCGCGAAAAAGTGACAATTTGTGTAGTGCGGCTCAAAATGCATTATACGTGAATAAACATGTGCGGAAGTGGCGTAATAATAATAAAAACGCGACAAGTGCGGAAAAATCGGGAAAAACGGACAATAAAACTGCCATGATTAAATATCGGTGCCATAAGTGCAAAGAACCGGGACACAAAGCTGCGGATTGCAAGACCGGGAAACACAAATCGTATGGCAACAGTGCGGAGAACGTAAGCCTGTGCGCGTCTAACGCTCAGTCATCTCAAATCGCGCGCCAAAGTGCTGAGGGTCTAAAGTGGTGTTTGGACAGTGGTGCCACATCCCACTTGTGCCGCGAGTTAAGTGACTTTGCAGAAATCAGTGATGCCAACCGCGGGACATTAAATTTGGCAAATAACGCGTGCGCGGAAATTTTAGCAAAAGGAACAGTCCATTTTAGTGCTAAAGTTAGTAACGAGATGAAAAACGTCATCTTAAAAGACACTTTACACGTGCCGGAGTTGCGAACAAATCTACTTTCCGTTTCTAAAGTGACAGACAACGGACATAAAGTGGTTTTTGAAAAAAATGGCGCTTCAATAATCGGTTCGGATGGACTTGTGAAGCTAGTTGCCGAACGCGTCGGCGACTTGTATTATATGCGCGATTGTAATCGAGACGGGCGTGAAATTAATTTGATCTCTGATAGTGCGTGTACCGTGCGAACTTCAAGAACTCTTGAACTATGGCACCGGCGCCTTGGTCATTTGAATGTGAGAGACACCAAAGAAGCAGTACGCGATGGTGTTTTACGCGGCGTTGCGATAGACAATTTGAGCGATGAACTTGACTGTAGCGTGTGTTGCCGTGCCAAAATGACTCGGACGCCATTTCCCGTGAGTTCTGGACGAACGACAGCGCTACTGGAGTTAATCCACTCAGATGTGTGCGGTCCGATGCGCGTAGAATCCAAGGGAAAATTCCGATATGTAGTCACGTTTATTGACGATCATTCACGTTGGTGTGAAGTGCGATTTTTAAAATCGAAGGACGAGGTTCTCGAGCGCTTCAGACACTTTGTCACGCTAGTCGAGAAGCAACGAGACGGAAAAGTCAAGTGCATCCAAACGGACAACGGGCGTGAATATGTTAACCACACTTTCGATGCCTACCTGAAAACCAGAGGCATAACAAGGAGGTTGACCATTCCATACAACCCGGAGCAGAATGGAGTCGCAGAGCGTAAGAACCGTACTCTCATGGATACTGCCAGGTGCCTGCTGATGCAATCTGGCTTGCCCCCGTCCTTTTGGGCAGAAGCCATCAATACGGCCAACTTCATAAGAAATCGTTGTCCTACCCGAAGTCTAAATGGTCGGACTCCGTATGAAGTATGGACCGGTAAGACTCCTGATGTCAGTTATTTCAGAGAGTTCGGTTGTCGAGTGTTTTGCCTGAACAGGAAACCGGGCCTAGGCAAACTTGATACTCGAGCGAAAGAAGGAATTTTCGTGGGCTATGCAGAACAGTCCAAGGGATACCGAGTGTGGATTCCTTCTGAAAACAAAATTGAGGTAACCCGAGATGTGAAATTTGTCGAGAAGTCGGAGGATTCTCCCGAAAATTTCACCGATTTTCTACCTGCGGAACCAGAGGAGGCGCCGCGAGTGGTGGAAATTGATATCCGACCACTTGATGAGCCTGCAGATGTTCCAGTAGAAGACCATGACGACTGCCAAGCTCATGCACAGAGGCAAGAGGCCCGTGAAAATGAGCGTGCTCCAGGAAGAGGCCGAGGTAGACCACGTCGCTTACTGACCGGTTCCAGAGGAAGACCTCGGAAGATTTTTCAAGTCCGTGAAGACGTCAGATGTGTGGAAACGCCTGAGTACACGTTCTTGTCGGAGACACCCATGCATCAGGCGATTTCCGGTCCCGACGCCGAAGAATGGCACGACGCCATCACCACGGAGATCACGTCAATCCTGAAGAACGACACATGGCAGATCGTTGATCGTCCTAGGAATGCAGAAGTGATCGGCAGCCGTGTAGTACTTAGGAACAAGTACAAAGCTGATGGCACACTCGAGCGACGAAAAGCCCGAGTTGTTGCTCAGGGGTTTTCTCAGAAGCCAGGCGTACATTTTGACCAAACTTTTGCGCCTGTCGCTCGTTTGAGTTCAATTCGTCTGATGGCAGCTCTAGCGACGCGCCTATCAATGAAAGTCAGACAATTTGATGTGGCGACGGCTTATTTAAATGGCGATTTGAAAGAAACCATTCTAATGGAGCCGCCGAAACAGTTATTTGACGCACTCAAAAGAATAGTCAACTCGAACAGAGAAAGAGATATACGCGATAAGGCCAAGAATATGCTGAGCGAGTTGAAAACAGGCAATAAGGTGTGTCTGTTGAGAAAATCGCTGTATGGATTGCGCCAGGCTGGCAGGAGCTGGCACACTAAGCTGGACAGTGTATTGAAGTCCGTCGGCGCGACGCCCACGGACGCAGATCCATGTGTGTACTATTTAGGGCGAGGGGAAGACCTGACCCTCATTGTCGTTTATGTAGACGACATCTTAATTGCATCTCGGAACGATGACACCGTGTCCAGGATAAGCCAGACATTATTTCGAGAGTTCGAAATGAAGGATCTCGGAGAAGTTAAGTACTGTCTGGGTATCGAGTTCACCAGAGAAGGCAACAAAATGGCTCTGAATCAAAAGGGCTACATCAATGATGTCCTGCAGCGCTTTGGAATGAGCGATGCTAAGCCGGTGAGTACCCCAATGGATGTCAGTGTAAGGCTGACCAAGCCAACAGAGACGCCAAGTGAAGAGGATAAGAGACTCCCGTATCGTGAGCTAATTGGGGCCCTCACGTATCTCTCTGTGGCCACGAGACCGGACATCAGTTTCGCTGTCAGCTGTCTTGGACAGTTTAATCACTGCTACACGAGGGTCCACTGGACTGCAGCGAAGCGTGTCCTGAGGTACCTGAAGGCTACTATCAACCTGGGATTGATATATGAAGCAGACTCGAAGCCTATCCGAGGATTCACAGACGCAGATTGGGGGAACTGTTTGGACGACAGACGTTCATATACCGGATATGCCTTCCTATTTTGCAAAGGACCCATATCGTGGGATTCTAAGAAGCAGAGGACCGTTGCATTATCATCGACGGAGGCTGAGTATATGGCAGTCGCAGAGGCCACGAAAGAAGCCATCTACTTGAAGAACTTCCTCCGTGAATTGGGATTAGACAAGCAGTCCAAACTTGTATTGTTCAACGACAATAACGGAGCAGTAAAATTGGCTGAGAATGCCACATTTCACGCAAGGAGCAAACACATAGATATTCGGTACCACTTCATACGTGAAGCTTTATCGAATAAACTGCTGATCCTAAAATACCTCCCGACAGAAGAAATGACGGCGGACGTGTTGACTAAAGGACTTCCTAGACCGAAACACGTAACCTGCGTCAGACTGCTAGGACTAGAAGAAGGAATCAAGAAATCCCGCGACCAGCCACGTCGCGAGGGGAAGTGTTAAGGTTTTGAATACCGCGCCGAGCTGGCGTAGTTCAGTTAACTGCCACCGGACAAGGCAAGTGCTGCCGGACAACACTACTAACGTAACGGCAGCGTTATGAACTAATGAGTCCACGTGCATTGTTTGTAGAATTAACACAATATCTGTATCTGATTTGTTGATTCACATTATTTTCTCATTAAACTATTGTATAGTGTTAATCAGTTTAATTATTTAACCCTTAAATCCACCATCCGTCGCAATAGTAAAAAACTGTTAAAACCATTTCGAGACATTTTATTAAGACACAGGAAATACGACGCGATGTATAATCTACCCCGTTTGTAGAATCGCCCCTTTAGGGGTTGATTAGGACGTAATCCTGAAATAAGTTTTTCGGCATTTGTATGGATAATTTTTGTAAGCAAACACCCAGTCGATATCTTATTGGTCCTAAAAGAATTAAGGAATTACCGAAATCACATTTCACCCCTTTTCAGGGGTGAAAATAAAAAAAAAATGTCAAAATCATTTCGAGATATTAAAAAAAAATATGTGCCAAAAAGTAATGTTGCAACTAAACGAACACAGGAAATGCGACTGGATGTATAATTCATCCCGATTGTAGATCCACCCCTTAAGGGATTGATTAGGACAATATCCAAAAATTGTTTTTTCGGTATTTGCATGGGTAGTTTTTGTAAGCAAAAACCAAGTAGATATCTTATTGGTCCTAAAAAATGTTAAACAATCCTTGAAATCACATTTTAGCCCTTTTTACCCTTTAGGGGTTAAATTTAAAAAAATTGTTAAAACATTTCGAGATATTTTAAAAATACGCCTATGTGCCAAGAAGAATCCTTATAACTCAACAAACACAGGGAATACGACGGGATGTATAATTCACCTCAATTGTAGATCCACCGTTTAGGGGTTGATTAGGACAAAAATCCTGAAATATATTTTCCCGTATTTGTATGGGTAATCTTCGTAAGCAAAAAGCAAGTCGATATCTTATTGGTCCTAAGAGATATTAAGGAATCCTTCAAATCACAATTCATCCCTTATCACCCTTTAGGGGGTAATTTTAAAAAAATGTCAAAACTATTTCGAGATATTTTAAAAAGATACCTATGTGCCAAAAAGTAATGTTGCAACTAAACGAACACAGGAAATACGGCGGGATGTATAATTCACCCCGATTGCAGATCCACCCCTTTAGGGGTTGATTAGGACAAAATCCTTAAATATATTTTTCGGTATTTGTAGTGGTAATCCTTGTAATCAAAAAGCAAGTCCATATCTTATTGGCGAGATATTAAGGAATCCTTCAAATCACAATTCACCCCTTTTCACCCTTTAGGGATGAAATTTTAAAAAACTATCAAAACCTTTTCTAGATATTTTAAAAAGACACCTATGTGCTAAAAAGTAATGTTGCAACTAAACGAACACAGGAAATACAACGGAATATATAACTCACCCCGATTGTAGGTCCACCCCTTTAGGGGTTGATTAGGACAAATTCCTGAAATAAGTTTTTCGGTAATTGTATGGATAAACTTTGCAAGCAAACAGTAAGTCCGATTCATATTGGTCCTAAGAGATATTAAGGAATCCTTGAAATCACAATTCACCCCTTTTCAACCCTTTGTGGTGAAATTTTAAAAAACTGTCAAACCCGTTTCGAGATATTTTAAAAAGACGCCTATGTGCCAAAAAGTAATGCTGCAACTAATGAACACAGGAAATACGACGGGATGTATAATTCACCCTGTTTGTAGATCGACCCCTTTAGGGGTTGATTAGGAGAAAAACCTGAAATATGTTTTTCGGTATTTGTATAGGTAATCTTTGTAAGCAAAAAGCAAGTCGATATCTTATTGGTTCTAAGAGATATTAAGGAATACTTGATCATAATTCACCCCTTTTCACCCTATAGGGGTGAAATTTTAAAACACTACCAAAACCTTTTCGAGATATTTTAAAAAGACTCCTATGTGCTAAAAAGTAATACTGCAACTAAACGAACACAGGAAATACGACGGAATGTATAACTCACCCCGATTGTAGATCCACCCCTTTAGGGGTTGATTAGGACAAATTCCTGAAATCAGTTTTTCGGTAATTGTATGGATAATCTTTGCAAGCAAACAGTAAATCGATATCTTATTGATCCTGAGAGATATTAAGGAATCCTTGAAATCACAAATCACCCCTTTTCAACCCTTAGGGGTGGAATTTTTAAAAACTGTCAAACCCATTTCGAGATATTTTAAAAAGACACCTATGTGCAAAAAAGTAATGTTGCAACTAAACGAACACAGGAAATACGGCGGGATGTATAATTCACCCCGATTGCAGATCCACCCCTTAAGGGGTTGATTAGGACAAAATCAAAAAATTGGTTTTTCGGCATTTGGAAGGGTAGTTTTTGTAAGCAAAAACCAAGTCGATGTCTTATTGGTGTTAAAAAATATTAAACAATCCTTGAAATCACATTTCACCCCTTTTCGCCCTTTAGGGTTTAATTTGAAAAAAGTTGTCAAAATCATTTCGAGATATTTTAAAAAGACGCCTATGTGCCAAAAAAAACCTTATATCTCAATAAACACAGGGAATACGACGGGATGTATAATTCACCCCGATTGTAGATCCATCCTTTAGGGGTTGATTAGGACAAAATCCTGAAATATATTTTTCGGTATTTGTATGGGTAATCCTTGTAATCAAAAAGCAAGTAAATATCTTATTGGCCCTAAGAGATTTAAGGAAACCTTGAAATCACAATTCACCCCTTTTCACCCTTTAGGGATGAAATTTTAAAAAACTATCAAAACCTTTTCTAGATATTTTAAAAAGACACCTATGTGCTAAAAAGTAATGTTGCAACTAAACGAACACAGGAAATACAACGGAATATATAACTCACCCCGATTGTAGATCCACCCCTTTAGGGGTTGATTAGGACAAATTCTTGAAATAAGTTTTTCGGTAATTGTATGGATAAACTTTGCAAGCAAACAGAAAGTCCGATTCTTATTGGTCCTAAGAGATATTAAGGAATCCTTGAAATCACAATTCACCCCTTTTCAACCCTTAGGGGTGAAATTTTAAAAAACTGTCAAACCCGTTTCGAGATATTTTAAAAAGACGCCTATGTGCCAAAAAGTAATGCTGCAACTAATGAACACAGGAAATACGACGGGATGTATAATTCACCCTGTTTGTAGATCGACCCCTTTAGGGGTTGATTAGGAGAAAAAACTGAAATATCTTTTACGGTATTTGTATAGGTAATCTTTGTAAGCAAAAAGCAAGTAGATATCTTATTGGTTCTAAGAGATATTAAGGAATACTTGAAATCATAATTCACCCCTTTTCACCCTATAGGGGTGAAATTTTAAAAAACTACCAAAACATTTTCGAAATATTTTAAAAAGACTCCTATGTGCTAAAAAGTAATATTGCAACTAAACGAACACAGGAAATACGACGGAATGTATAACTCACCCCGATTGTAGATCCACCCCATTAGGGGTTGATTAGGACAAATTCCTGAAATAAGTTTTTCGGTAATTGTATGGATAATCTTTGCAAGCAAACAGTAATTCCATATCTTATTGGTCTTAAGAGATATTAAAGAATCCTTGAAATCACAATTCACCCCTTTTCAACCCTTAGGGGTGAAATTTTAAAAAACTGTCAAACCCGTTTCGAGATATTTTAAAAAGACACCTATGTGCCAAAAAGTAATGCTGCAACTAAGAACACAGGAAATACGACGGGATGTATAATTCACCTTGATTGTAGATCCACCCCCTTTAGGGGTTGATGAGGACAAAAACCTGAAATATGTTTTTCGGTATTTGTATAGGTAATCTTTGTAAGCAAAAAGCAAGTAGATATCTTATTGGTTCTAAGAGATATTAAGGAATACTTGAAATCATAATTCACCCCTTTTCACCCTATAGGGGTGAAATTTTAAAAAACTACCAAAACATTTTCGAAATATTTTAAAAAGACTCCTATGTGCTAAAAAGTAATATTGCAACTAAACGAACACAGGAAATACGACGGAATGGTATAACTCACCCCGATTGTAGATCCACCCCTTTAGGGGTTGATTAGGACAAATTCCTGAAATAAGTTTTTCGGTAATTGTATGGATAATCTTTGCAAGCAAACAGTAAATCGATATCTTATTGATCCTAAGAGATATTAAGGAATCCTTGAAATCACAATTCACCCCTTTTCAACCCTTAGGGGTGGAATTTTAAAAAACTGTCAAACCCATTTCGGGATATTTTAAAGACACCTATGTGCCAAAAAGTAATGTTGCAACGAAACGAACACAGGAATTACGACGAGATGTATAATTCACCCCGATTGTAGATCCACCCCTTTAGGGGTTGATTAGGACAAAATCCTGAAATTGGTGATTCGGTATTTGTATGGGTAATCTTTGTAAGCAAAAATCAAGTCGATATCTTATTGGCCCTAAGAGATATTAAAGAATCCTTAAAATCACAATTCACCCCTTTTCACCCTTTAGGGGTGAAATTTCAAAAAACTGTCAATACCATTTCGAGATATTTTAAAAAGACACCTATGTGCTAAAAAGTAATCTTGCAACTAAACGAACACAGGAATTACAGCGGGATGTATAATCCACCCCGATTGTAGGTTCACCCCTTTAGGGGTTGATTAGGGCAAAATCCCGAAATTGGTTTTTCGGCATTTGTATGGGTAATACTTGTAAGCAAAAACTAAGTCGATATCCCATCGGCCCTAAGAGATATTAAGTAATTCGTGAAATCACATTTCACCCCTTTTCATCCCTTAGGAGTGGAATTTCGAAAAATCCCTTCTTAGTGGGTGTTTACGTCATGAAGGGAATATACTCTCCGAATTTCAAGTTTCTAGGCCCAGGGGTTCGGGCTGGGCGGTGATGAGTGAGTCAGTCAGTCAGTCAGTCAGTCAGGACACTGCCTTTTATATATATAGATTGGGAAATTCGACTCGCCACTTGACGAAATCGCTATTCGACGCTTTTTCAGAACGAATTAACGTCGAGTGGCAGGGTATTACTGTACCTAGCTTTTTTTTTCTAAAAATAATAAATTGTCAAGTAAATGCCTAATTAGTCAAAGGAAATAAACTGTTTTAAAAAAGAAACTATAAACATCTGTAAAACAATTATAAAGGGTAGCGAATATTTAAGCCATTATCGTCACAGATTGCTGAAACAGAAATCAATTTGGAGCTACTGCTCATGTTAAACAGCAACTTAGGTTATTTATATCTATTAATTATAGGAAAAAAATGATAATAATAATTTCGGCCACCACAGGACCGACCGCCATCGTAAAATACTTATATAAAATACATTCTAGCAGCAGAGTAGAAATAACTTGGCCTAATATTTTCTAACAGGGATATTATTTATCATGACCATGGAAAGGTTACTTATAAGTATGAAAAAATTGATACTTAGAATTCGAAAAATTTTACAGAAATTATTCGAACTTTTTCGTTTTATCAAAAAACGTCGCAAATAAAAGTTATTAGTTATTGCTTTTATAGCAACTTTTATTCAATAATTTTTTTCGAAATAATTTTCTGTTGTGAAATATTCACAAAAATCTTAAAATCGACACGAGTAAACTCCCATTTTTAGTCAACCGATTTTTACCAAAAGTTGATCAACTCGTTCCATTGATGGCAGAAGCTTAAATATGAAGTTTCATAAAAATCCTTTCAGCCGAATTTGCTGTACACGTGTACACAGACGGACAGACGGACAGACAGACAGACAGACAGACAGACAGACAGACGGACAGACAGACGGACAGACAGACAGACAGACGGACGGACAGACAGACCGACAGACATCATGCTAAAAATAGTCAAAATGTTATGTAGGGACTCCCTTATATATGTTGACGGTCGGTAAAAAATAATTGTTGGCAAGCACACCACAAAACTTGTTTAAAGACTACATTTTTTCTAAAAAAAGATTCAGACTGCTTTAGGAATTACTCTGCCTATTAGGTAATCCGGCACTGGTGAAAAACCACTGGTACTAGAAGACATGAATGCGAAACCTTAAAACCCGAATTGTGTTCAGCAGTAATAAAGGGATAGACCTCAAAATTTCGGAAAACTGATAACAAAGTCGTGTTTAGAACACACCCATATATTGAAATTATGTAATCGTCATCAAACAAACTTTATTTTCTTGTCCCCTTTTCCGACCCTTCTGGGAAATAAAATGCGGGACAAAAGTTTTTAGACACATTTTGGCAAAAATCACCGTAATAATATATTTTTTTTTTGCAAAAACAAAATTTTGTTTGTTAATCTACGTGTCAATAGCTTTCATTTGATAACCCACTAATATTTTTAAATACTAAACCAGTGGTTCTTAACCTTTTTTAGATAACGGCACTCTAATGTAAAATATGAAAAATGCACGGCGTCCTACTTTCTAATATTGTGGCTTCTGTTTTTACCGACCGTCAACATATATAAGGGAGGTATTATGATCATACCGATTTTGACATTTCGAGATTTCGGATCTCCACGAATTGAGGTCCCTACATAACGATTTGACTATTTTTAGCTTGATGTCTGTCGGTCTGTCTGTCCGTCTGTCTGTCTGTCTGTCTGTCTGTCCGTCTGTCTGTCCATCTGTCTGTCTGTCTGTCTGTCCATCTGTCCGTCTGTGTACACGTGCAGAGCAAATTCGGCTGAAAGGATTTTTATGAAACTTCATATTTAAGCTTCTGCCATCAATGGCACGAGTTGATCAACTTTTGGTAAAAATCGGTTGACTAAAAATGGGAGTTTACTCGTGTCGATTTTAAGATTTTTGTGAATATTTCACAACAGAAAAATATTTCGAAAAAAATTATTGGACAAAAGTTGCTATAAAAGCAATAACTAATAACTTTTATTTGAGACGTTTTTTGATAAAACGAAAAATTTCGAATAATTTCTGTAAAATTTTTCGAAATTTTCTGCTGTTAGAATGTATTTTATATAAGTAGCAGCTAATTTTTTTTCCCTCTTTTTCTTTAATAATGGTATACAAAACAGTCATCTTTTTCTGCTTGATGTCCGGCTTAAGTTTTATTAATATTTATTATGTCCGATTTTTCCGAAATGCGTTTTTTTTTTTCTGTATACATAACTTAATTTTACCTACTGTTTTTCTTATATTTTTTTGCTTCTCACCTATGGTGTCCGACTTTTTTAAAATTTGGCAACCCAATATGTATTTTTTATTTTGTTCTACAGCACTTATTAACTTGTTTCAAATTTGTAAAAGCAAAAAGTTGTATTTCAGATTGAGGAAAATGTACGTCCCTTCTTTCCATTTGATGACCCTTCTAGTTTTCTCCCCACTTTTGGTAAACTTATATGGCTCATTTGTTGGTGTACATCGCTTAGCAGATTAGAAAGATGTATACGCATCGCTGCTTCCGGCAAAGGACGCTGTTTGTCAATTTTTTCTGGGGGTCACGTGGCCGGAAATGGGGTGGAATACATGATAAATGGAAGAGGGGACAATGAATGTTATAGTTTCACTTTACGACCGAAGGATGAGCAAGAAAATCAAGACATGTCAAGACTCATGCATTTCATGTTGTTAGTTTTATGAAAAGGGAATTCTTAAAGCTAAAACTGAAGAGTAAACTGAAAGACAAATAATAAAAATTGGAAGGACATGAGATGAAGATGGAAAATTAAGAGATTGTATGATCTGGGAAAGTAGCTTCAACATGCAGTAAGAAAGATGACATCAAAAGATAAAAATTGTTAAATGAAAATATTTTGTTTCATTGATATGTTTATTTCACTAACTGCAGTATCAATTCTCGCCATTGTCAAACCTATTGCAAACGTAAAATGAAAAGGAGATCAAATGCGTAGTAGGTACTATTTAGTAGTTGGTTACTAACCATATTTAGGCTAGATTGATCTATGTATTTTACAAAACCATTGTAGAAACGCCCCATTTTTAGGTTTTTGTAAGTATGACCACCAAAAAACCCTTATAACGTCACTCTTGTGTCTCTCTGTCTGTGTGTCTGTACGGTAGAAATTGTAGTCAAACGGCTGAACATAGAAAGCTGAAATTTGGCATACTTGTACAACTTATTGACCCACATATAGGAAAACTATAGAGGGTTCAAAAAATACAGCGCGGGATAAATATAAACAAATATGTATTTAATGGAAAAATTAATATTTTTTTAAAATTTTGAATGGGATATCAAATGCAACCTCTTAATGCGTGGATGCACACATTTTTATTTTTGAAAAAAAAAATTTTATGGGGTTTTTATCAACATAATGGCAAAAAACCACCAGAGGGGTTGAACTAAAAATCTGAAAAAAATGTCAATAATGTACATTGATGGAAACCGGAATAGTTCAACAGGAAATTGGTTTTTCGCAAAATATTGATTTTTTCATTGATCACAAGTATGAAGTATTTTTTTAAATTTATTGTGTGGTATCACAAGAAAGCTCTTAACGCTACGTACAACCCCCAGAGATTATTAGTTTCTTATACAAAACTAACAATCTGAAATAAAATTAGTGACAATCTATACATCAAATTTTTCACAGAATTTTTATCTATCTAATAGGATATTTTTTATTGTAGAAAAAATTATTGTAAAAATGTTATTGCCAAATAACTTAATAATAGGTATTACACAACAATGTTCTGTAATTTTTTAAATATATTTGTGGCTTTCAAATAATTTTTATATTTATATAGTTTTGTGTAGAAATGTTCAAATAATACGTTAACATTTTTTTCGACATGATTGTTTATAGTTTAGAGCCTTCGTCGAAAAATATTATACTTGAAGATAATAAAATGCCACTTGGTACAAGTATTCTTTACATAAAATGAAACATTTTTATCTGCCGCACTTATATTGAGAACTGTGGCAGATTCGAGGTGGAGGCAAAAGTAGATTACCAAGTACAATAAATATAAGTAATTTTCACAATAGAACAAATTATCTCCAAACATATTTGTAGAATGAAGCTTTAGCTACAATTTTCCGTATGGTACACAAATATGCGTCGAATGGTTTACAAGATGGCGTCTATAACGCAAGTTGTTCGCTGAAATTTTTGATGTATAGA
Source organism: Liopterus haemorrhoidalis (assembly GCA_963971575.1). Taxonomy (NCBI): domain Eukaryota; kingdom Metazoa; phylum Arthropoda; class Insecta; order Coleoptera; family Dytiscidae; genus Liopterus; species Liopterus haemorrhoidalis. Next base: position 26,962,318 of record OZ020613.1, read on the forward strand.
TTGTTACTAATTTTATTTCAGGTTGTTAGTCTTGTACAGGAAACTCTACGGTTGTGTGCACCCTTAAGGCGTAGATAAAGGAACGGGAAAGAGTTTTATATTTATTTATTTTTATTTTAATACAATTTTTTCCAAAAAAGTACTAATAAATCAGTATCTCGCACCTTTTAATCCTAAGGGGTTGAATTAAAAATGTGACAAAAATCTAAGCAATGTATATTGGCTATGAACCGGAAACGCACGAGAGGAATTTTTTGTCCGCTTTCGTTTTTGGAAAATATTACAGTTTTTGTGTTATTAATTAAATTTTTTTTTTTTTTAATTTAAATTTTATTGTGCGTATTTACGAGGTGTGTAAATTAAGTAACCGGACTGATATTTTTTTATTTATTTTTTTTATTCGAATAGAATTACAATTCAATATTGTCTCCCTCAAAATAACTTCCTTGGGAATCCACACAGCGCTGGAGACGGTTCGTCCAATCCTCATAGCTGTGCTGGAACTCGGATACTGGAATAGCTTCCAACTGGTCGGTTACGAACGTTTGAATGTTTTTTTGAGTGTCCCAAAATGATGTCAATTGAGGTGATTTTTCAATCTTGGGAAGAGGAAAAAGTCACAAGGACTCAAGTTAAGTGAATAAGGAGGGTGAGGAGCCACAGGAATGTTTTTACTGACCAAAATCTCGGTCTTGTGAAAGGCTTTTTGGAACCATTTTTGCGCAGATTTTTCTCATTCCCAATTCATTGGTCAAAATCTGATGAACGATAGTGTAAGTCAAATTAAACTCTTCCCCGATCATTCTCTCTTCCTTCTGAAAATGCCATAAACCACCAAAAAACCTGGGTCCTTGACAAAACACTGTATCCGTAGGCCTGTTGAAATTTTGCAAAAGTTTCCGTTGCGCTGTGCCCAAGTATGAAGCAAAACCTGCTAGCATATTGTTACTCGAAATGAATGCCACCCATTTTTAGAACGCACTAGAGAAAAACTGTTTCACAAAAAAATCGCTACGGACAATAAAATTACTCTAGCGAGTGCAAACTCCTACTGAAGGCGTATCACATGTTCACCTGCAGCCCCTCCAAGTCCCGCGTCCCAAATGTTGCCTAATCAAACGCTATATTGCCAGTCCGGTTAGTTAATTTACACACCTCGTATTTTCATGTGTAAAAACAAAAAATCTTTACAACCTCGTCGTATTAATTTGTTTATACAAGTTGTAGGTATCAATCAAATTACATATAAACTGGAGAATATGAAAAACTGGAATTGAATGTTTGCAATTTCGTTTTCGTTCTTGAACAAAAAACAAATTGTTGTTCCCGTTTCCGTTCTTTAAAAAGTCTAATAATATCGTTATTTTGTTTTTATGTTAAAAATTAAATCAAAGAGTGGGGAGTCAACAGTTTTTCCGACTCCCGACTCCTCCAAAAAGTTTCGACTCCCGTCTAGGGTTTTACATCGAAAGCAAAACATCGAAGTTTAATATCGATGTTAAGATCGGCGCCTTACTATCGATGTTGAAAAAATATCGAAGGAAAAGCATCGATGTTTCCGATACATCGATGTGTTATTAATATTAAAAAAATTGATGTGAAGTGTGAATATTCACACATTTCAGGGTTTCGCAGGTATATAATAAGTGAAGGCGGTATGCTGAGTGTGTAGGACAAATTTTACTTTGTAGTAATCACGGCAAAATGAATGATATTTTAAAAATAATTTATCGTCTGTTAATCATATTATAAGACTGGTTATTAAATTTACGCTCTTAAAAATTAAATACAACATTTGTCAAAATATAACTAGAATTTTGACAAAATAATTTCTACATAATAAAAATGCAAAAAAAAAAACAGAAAAAATAAAATTCACTCCGTACTCGAAACCCTTCGTTTCACACCAGTGCTCCAACCCATTATGCTATCGCACGCCTTGCATGTGAGTGTCTTACATTGGTATAACATGTACTTTGTGAACCAAAAACCACAAAAAATGCTTTATTTTCCGAAAACATAATCTGATCAAAAATTCCTGTTGTACTATTTCGGTTCACACCAATATACATTACTTTAGATTTTTTTAGATTTTTAGTTTAAACCATCTGGGCTACAGGGTGTGGGACAAATTTTTTTTTGCATAATTTTGGCAAAAATCGCTTCAAAATAATTTATTTTGCAAAAATAAAAATTTGATCGTTAATCCACGTACTAAGGGCTTTCATTTGATACCCTACTCAAAATTTAAAAAAAATATTTTTGTTTTCGATGAGTACATATTTGTTTATATTTTTAGGGGGGTATGTTTTTTAGATGTTTTAGTATTTTTCCCATGTGCGGGTTAAAGAGTTGTATAAGCATGCCAAATTTCAACTCTCTAGGTTTAGCCGTTTGGCTAAAATTTTTACCGAACAGACAGACAGACAGACAGACAGACAGACAGACAGACAGACAGAGAGACAGACAGACAGACAGACAGACGACAAAATGACGGTATAAGGGTTTTTTGGCCATACCTACAAAACCCTAAAAAGCTATTTATTTATATTATATAGGTTTTATTTAATAATGTAAAGATAAAATACGAAAAAAGGTAACTTATAATACACAAAAAGCATTTATTAGATTTTTAAATAGAAATATTCTTTTTTAATTGTAATTAATTTCATATTAACATTACCCATTATAATAATCCTAATTTTTTCCTACTATTTTTACATTTCTAAAATGAAATATTGCATTTTATTATAATACTAATATATTAATCTTAATGTTAATTTTATATTATTTAACATAAAAATAACATACTGTCATACACATTTTTACTTTTTTAAGTTGAAATACATATTACATTTTTTATAGCACTAACATAGCAATCCTAATATTAATTTTACACTAACATTACAATATAATAAACCTAATAATAGTTTTATTAATTAATAAATAATTATATTTCTCAATACGGTAATTCCAGAAATTGGAGGAATAACAACTGGAAAAGTGGCAACAAGACTCAAAAAGCAACAAGTTTGTTGGCGTCGTTGCATTGTTTGCAAAAATTAGAAGTTTCTTCTTATTTTTTCTTATTCTGCTAACTGCTAAAAATAATAAGAACTAACACTATTAGTATTGTTATATCACAATAGATGGCGCTTAAATTTTGTGTACTAATATTAATAAAAATTAAAATTTTAAGATTCCAGCGCTCTAGCAGTAGTTTCTGAATTTCAAAGTTTAAACATCGACATCGTTAGTAGACATCGATACTATCGCCATCTGACCATCGATGGTAAAAACATCGATGTTTTCGATACATCGATGCTTTTTTCCCGGCTCCCGACTCCCGATTCCGACTCCGTCACGTCATCGAGATAACACGTTATCGAGATAACGGTTCAAATTTTCAATTTGTCGTTATTAAGCACTGTCTGATGAGGCCACGTGAGCGTCTGATTGTTGATTGGTGTGCGATTTGTTGTATAAAATATTTTATTGATTAATATTGCGAAGTGTGGTTGTATTGTAGAGTTATGTGTGTAGGAATGCGCTGTGTGCTGGTGCATTGGTAGCTGAGCGCCAGATGATACTGGCTGGCCACATGTCAGGAAATGTTTTATTCTTTTTGTCCCCGACACATCGCGCTCTCCGCCGTATCATAAAAACTACACTGGGAGCCGCGGGCCACTTTCGCAAATTGTATGACACACACACAAACATCCGCTATTCATTAATATGCAGGGACGGAACAAATAAAATTCTTCAAACATCAAACCATATTAGACAATGCAACTGAACACATTTTTAATTGGCAACATTGTTCAACCATAATATACAGACGATTGTAGCAGATAGAACACATAAAGGCCTTATCACACCAGAGTTAATATTAACGTCTAGACTTGGAAAATTAAAGTTTTTGTATTCGAATCGAAGTCATTTATGTGTGATAGTGTGAAAAAAAAAAACTAGGTTTTAAAGACTAGACAAATGGAACATGATTCAATTCCTCTGTCTTTGTGTCCAGGTTTTTCAAAATGCGCGTGCGCCAACTGGTGTTCTCTGGCTCTCAGCTGTTGCGTCTTCGTCTTTTGTTTACGTTGAGGTTAGTTTGTTGTATAATTTTTATTTTTGAATATAATATTTAAAAAAAAAAATCAGTAGAGCTTGTTTAATTTATGCTACTTTATCAAAAAATGTCTCAAATAAAAGTTGTTAGTTATTACTTTTATAGCAATTTTTGTTAAATAATTTTTTTCGAAATATTTCTCTGTTGTGAAGTATTCGCAAAAATCTTAAAATCAACACGAGTAAACTCCGATTTCTAGTTAACCGATTTGTACCAAAAGTTGATAAACTCGTGCTATTGATGTCAAAAGTTTAAATATGAAGTTTCATAAAAATCCTTTCAGCTGACCGACAGACAGACAGACAGACATCATGCTATAAATAGTCAAAACGTTATGTAGGGACCTCAATTTTTAGAGATCCGTCGAAATCTCGAAATGTCAAAATCGGTATGATCACAATACCTCCCTTATGTTGGCGGTCGGTAAAAGATTTTGGAAGAACAATTAATTAATTTAGTGAATCCTCATACAAATAAACTTTTCAAAGTAAAACTGGCATAATAACACGATGAACGCAAGCGCAAACAAAAAATTTTAGAAGTCTTAATTAATATTCAAATACTGTGTTATAACTTATAAGTCAAAACCTAAAGACGTGAATCCTGAAAAAAAAAACCTACAAAAGTAAAAGTTGGATAGCGTTCTAGTGTGATACGCCCTTAATGAGGATCAAAAAAGAAAGATACAATAGGTGGGTTCGTGTATTCCACGCAGTGCACAAATTTTGAACAGTGCATAATAGCCGTTTTTTTTTTTCTTTAGTTTTTATTTATACAATAACAAAATGCGTAAATGCATTAATGAAAGTATTTGCCCTCGGAAGCTATGACTTTTTCCCACTTTTCTGGCAGAAGTTGAATTCTGCGACCAGAGCCGCAGTAAGGTTGGGGGGGCGGAGGGGGTAACGGCCTCTAGCGCACTAAGGAAAAGAGCGCTGACGGGCTTGCTAAGGGGCGCCATTGTGAAGAAAGATGAGGACCTTTTTTTTTGCTCGATCACTTAAATTTGAGAGGTAAGAACCTTGTTTTTATTTACCAAGGGCGCCAAAACACGGCTCTGCCCCTAGCGCAAGTTTTCCTTACTGCGGCTCTGTCTGCGACGACAAAATGGTCTGTCTTTTGAGCCAATCTATTCAGCAACCCAATTTTCGACTTCTCCGTAGTTAATGTAATGTAAATATGTATCATCCAAAGCATGTTACATCGATCGGATGGTAATCGCTTGGGGCCAGGTTCGGAGAATACGCTGGGTACGGGAGAACCTCCCATCCGAGCTCCATCAGTGTTTGTTTCACGGTATAGCAATATGGGGCCGAGTATTGTCATTGACAAGAATAACTTTCCGGCGATTTGATGCAATTGATGATCGTTTTCGCATCAAATTATCATTCAAACGCTCCAATTGTTATTTGATAATGTTCGGCAGTGATTGTTTCTTTTGGTTTTAACAGCTGATAATATACGACACCCTCCATATCTAAATTTATTACATAAAAAGATAAAAATTCAATAATTGAAAAGCGACATTCAAATTATAAATTAACTACCTGATTAGCAAATGAAGACAAAATATTTTAAAACAGAATTAAGATGTAAAATAAAATATAACTTACATGGTTGACCGGACTCAGCTCTTGACTGGATCTGATGCATTACATATACACCAGACCACAGCCAGGATCCGAGTCGAGTCAGCAACTATTAATTTTGATTTCTATTTATACCACACATAATTTGTCCATGTTACTATTTATATTCTGTGTAACCTTCATAATAAAACTGTTAACATAGCAAAATTATGTATTGCATAAACACTCTATGTATTGTTATGAATGATATCTTTATAATCATAATAATTCTCATGGTGTAACTCAGTGGCGCACCCAGGAATTTTTGGCGGAAGAAAAAATTATTTAAATTATGAATAAGGCCGCGGTCTGACTGATCGAGTGCTGTCGATCGTTTGCTGTCGAGCAAATTTCAAACACACGTTAACTAAGGGCATGAGTCGCATTGAACCATCGTTTGCTGTCAAGTAGCATCAAGTTGTTTGTATTTCACACGACGCTCGAGGCTATAGCACATGCGCATTTAAGCATATACAGTTCATAACCAGATATTATTTGACAGTTGGAACGTCAAAAAAAAAAAAAACAAAATTACAATATAGAGTAAAATGGACTCGCTAATTAGTATTAACTGTTTGATAGTATTATTTTAGGTTGGAATATGCACTATTTGACAAGTGAGAAACAAATTTACTTGACACTGAATGATCGATAATACTCGACAGTACTTGATCAGTCAGACCAGCTTTTAAATTTTTAAATGACACTACACGACTCGGCGCTACGTTACACGACGGCGCTCGATCAGTCAGACTGCTGCCTAAGGTTCACACTTCTAAATTTCAAGTGATGATCTAAAAAAAAAAGTCCTCGCTTCGGAAATACAAAGTGATGACCTAAAACAAAAAAGGTCCTGACTTCTAAAATACAAGTGACGACCTAAAAGAAAAGGTCCTCGCTTCGGAAATGCTAAGTGATGATCTAAAAAAAGGTCTTCACTTCTAAAATACAAGTGACGACCTAAAAAAAAAGACCCTCATCTCTATTTCTAGTGTGTTTGTGTGTTTTTATTTTTATTTCCTTCCTTCTTAGGGGGGGGGGGGGCTCACCTGGTTACGCCACTGGTGTAACTGTTACAACAGTAAGTTGATTCATATTTTATACTAGAGAGAGAAAAAAACACACATAAAAATTCTCGGCTAATGCCTCCTGCGAAAATTCATTCAGAATAGAAAAGATTTCCTTTACACACTAATTGCATAAATAACTATTTTAAACATGGTAGCAAATTTATATGACGTCTTAAGTTACGAATAATTTAGTAGTGCTGATAATGTACTTTTTTTGAATGTAATAACAATAAAATTTTATCGTGTCGGGTTGATATTAGCTGTTTCTTTCGTTTGGGCTATAAAAGCAGCGATAAAATTTTCCGATTTGCAATCAGTATATTTTTGCGATTCAGAGTTTTTGAATTGAGTTTGAACATTAGTGATGTTCAGCCTTTACTATGACCTAGCTTTCAAATGCCATATGGCTGTAAGTGGGCAAGTATGAACATATGACGCTATCAGGATTACACACGACACAGGTGACAGTGGCTGTTATCTACATAGCGCGATATCTGCAGCTTGTGCGAGCACCTGTGTAGACAGTTATACATCCGTACATGCTTATCATCGCACCGCAGGCTAAAGCTTATCCCCGCATACACAAGCCAGGAAATTAGAGCCAGACGACTAGAATAGACAGTGCCGGATTAACCTGCTAGCAAAAATACCATATGCTTCGGGCCTCGCACAAACTATATATCAGACAAAAACATCACATAGAACGCATTCTATACAGATATAGTCCGTCGAAGCAAACAAAGTCCCTGAGTAGGCGTGTCTTAGCGTTCTATGCGTTTCTCAAGTACACTCAACGATATATTACACTCGCGCAAAATTCTATATATGTGTCAACTATTATACATAAATATTAATAATAATTATATATACAAATCAATTTTGAGTTATAAATTCAAATCAACTTGAATTATATCAAATACAAATACTAAAGCACAAATTAGACAAATATTAGGTGTACAAATGAATAATCCAATTTTTTCAGCTACATTCAAGGTTTATTTTAAAAGAAAGTAAATTAAATTGTTCGATCAAAGTATTCGCCCTTGCTTTCTATAACTTTAAGCCATCTTTCAGGCAGCTGATGAATTCCATCTCGGAAAAATGTTACGTTTTTGGGCACGATAAAGTCGTTAAGCCATTTTCGGATCTCATCGACTGATTGGAAGTGCATATCGGACAAGGCGTGTTCCCTCGACCGGAACAAGTGGTAATCGGATGGAGCAATGTCTGTTGAATACGCCGGGTGCTGCAAAGCGTCCCAGCCAAGACTCATTGTGGTGTCTTTTGTATTGGAAGCAATGTGCGGCTTGGCGTTGTCATACAACAATTTCACTGGACATTCTTCTTTGCCAGTATACGGGCGTCTCATCTCATGTAGGCCTTTAGAAATCGTTTTCTGCGTTACTCCCAACTGTTCTGCAAGCTCTTTTTGCGTTTGTGTCGAATTTTCAGCGAGCAGCTTCTCCAAATCATCGTTGTCGCACTTTCGAGGACCTCCAGGGCATTGTTTGTCGTTCAGACAGAAATCACCGCTTTTAAACCGCGTAAATCAAAATGAGCACATATCGTACAATACAATACCTTCGCCGAGAAAGGACCAAATCGATTCGCACGATCTTGCAGCATTTTTTCCTTGGTGAATTCGTAAAGAATACAGTGTCGGATATGCACCTTATCTGTTGCCATTTTCGACTGTACTGAATTGAATACTTTTGAAGGTTATGTTAGGCTTACAGGCGTACCAACTCTCATTTTTAATAACTATATGTCAACACTATATAACCGCAAAAGAGCGGGAAAATCAAATGATTCTAAAATTAATTTCTTAACTGCTTAAAATAATTTGGATTATTCATTTGTACACCTAATAAAGCGTAAAATCAGTACTTATCAGTTCTGCGTCAGACTATACACATTCCTTAAGGTGGTTCCTAATTGGTCAGACGGAAACCCGCCAAAAAAAAATTCAAATTAGGTCACATATTTTCCGCGGTTCTTGTTTGCTTCGTGGTGCTATATACAGGCTGTCCCAAATAACTTGGGGATCTCGAGTAGGAATGATAGCATGGGGATCTCGAGTAGGAATGATGAGAACTAGAAATTTATGAAACCAGGTACCCGCAACAATTACTCGGATATTACCCACTACCCGTTAATTATGCACTACTCGTTAATTACCCTTTACCAGTTAATTACCCGCTACCAGATAATTACCCGCTATCCGATAATTACCCGTTAATTACCCGCTGCCGTTTACATAAAAATGAAAAGTAAGTATAGCCCAATTGATGTGAAGTGTGAATTTTCACACATTTCAGGGTTTTATAGGTATTTAATAAGTGTAAGACGCCAACAGAATGCTGGATGTCTAAAAATAATTTTTTGATAAATATTTTTTGAACATTTGTATTCGATATTGGAGTACTAAGAGCTTCCATTTAATTTTTTTAGACTAAATTTAAATTATAAGCCATAATTTAGTAGAAATGGGAATTTCGCCTCAGTTTGCGGAACCGGATCAGTGGAAGTCGTTCAGTTGGCTGAGCCGGCTCAATGATCCGGCTCAGTGATCCAGCTAAGTAAACATGTTCCCAAGACACAGGTCGGTCAGTTGTCGGTCGTTCGTTCAATACGGTTGTTGGTTTGAAATATGTAGGTAGAACGTAGCTCAGACGCAGGTCGGTCGTTCGTTCAATACGGTTGTTGGTTTGCAATATGTAGGTAGATTGTCGCTCAGACACAGGTTGGTCAGTTGTCGGTCGTTCGTTCAAAACGGTTGTTGGTTTGCAATATGTAGGTAGAACGTCACTCAGACACAGGCCGGTCAGTTGTCGGTTGTTCGTTTAATACGGTTGTTGGTTTGCAATATGTAGGTACAACGTCGCTCAGTTAAATAAATAAAACTCTATAGAAGTGAATTAACTAACATTTTTGCCGGGTTAATAGTAAACAAACAATTCGGTAGCAATTATGTAGCTACTGTATTTTAAACCAGATGTGTTAAGTTTATGGCGATGTTTATTGCCCTTATAAATCGGACATCTGGGATTTGGGCAATATTTTTATATAGTATGGTTGTAAGAAAGTACAGATTAAGCCTATTAGTTTCAAATAGACTGCCCTACAAATTGATGACAAAATACACTTTATGATAATACATTACAAGCCGAATTCTCGCGAAGTTCAACATAACATCGATCCAGATCCGGATCACTCCGGTCACTGCTCACAATCGCCCGACCAATCGTATCCTTGAAACTTGAAACTATGCAGTGAGTCGGCTCAATTCAGTTTTGTGAACCGTGTCACTTCGATCAGTGTACTGAGTCGGTTTGTTCATGAACGACTCATTTCTATAATTTAACCATTAATTAAAAAATAATTAATTTCTCTCGCACGTTTCCGCCTCAGATCAATGTACATTACCTATTACTTTTTAAGATTTTTGTCCAAAATCGTGTTAAAAGAAACAAATTTTAAAAAACAACTTTTCGTTCCTTAATCTACGTCTTAAGAGCTTTCTTTTGATACCCCACAATAAATTTTTTAAAAATGATATTTTTTTCAACGACACAAACCCCAACCACATCAACCCCTCTGGGAGAGAGTCGGCGACAAAAGTTTTTTTGGCATATATTTAGTGAAAATCTCAAAAAAATATTTATTTTTCATTAAATACCTATTTGTTTATATTTATTTCAAGATGTGTGATTTCAATGTAATGCTAACATTACATTGTTCAATACATTCGGTAGAAATGATACATTTTTTTACTAGTAACAAAATGTGAACTTTTTTATACTAGTAAATAGTTCATATAGTTATCAACAGATGGCACTGATGGCAGCAGTCGCCATAAACAAAACATCTGTCAATTTAATATGTTTGTAGCGTGGTTTGTAGTGAATTCAGAAATTAGTTACGTTATTAGTGAGTTACTTTATTATTATTCTGTGATCATTCTGTGATTAGTTACAAAATACACAATATAAAGATTAAAAATTAAAAAATGTCTCAACCAATTCAATGTACACCGCCGGAATTATCAGCAATAGCATCTGAAACTATAAAGTTATAAGTATTTATGGTTGCAAATTTTTAATACCTACGCTTGAAGAAAAAATAGTATATGTCACTCGGAGTAGAACGCCTTTTTTGTGCTTCGCTCAATATGCAAGCCTCGTCTGCGCCTCGGCAGCAACATTTGAGCTCAGCACAAAAAAGAGCGCGTTCTACTCCTAGTAACATAATATACTATTTGAATTCCAAGGCTTCCTAGACACCATGTTTTTCGATCATTTTGTACATGTCTTAAAACTACGAATATCTATGCCAAACTTCTGCTTCCACTGTGATGTCCAGGGCCGGAGTAGCGCGATAAGCAAGGTAAGCAAGGCATTAGGGCGCTTGATGTCAGAGGGCGCGCCAAGGTTAAATGACCTTTTTTTTTAGGTCTTCACTTGAAATTTAGAAATGAAGACTTTTTTTTAAGTCTTCACTTGAAATTTAGAAGGACGGACCGTTTTTTTAGGTCTTCACTTAAAATTTTACCATCTCTGGGGGCGCTTCATTAAATCTTGCATAAGGTGCCCTTACTCCGGCCCTGGTGATGTCCCCGTTCTTATCACTCTTTGATGTATAGTGTTAAATAATTTATTATTCTGCGTAAAATTCTTTAATGTATTATGCTAAAATAATTGAAACATATTCTAAAACTACGATGTTATATACCCACAAACTTCATAATACAAAAACTATTAAGCTGCGTTCAATGCTCTTAAATTAGTGCACTGTTGATTGTCACTAACAAGTTTGTTATATGGTAACGCGAGTAACCGTTCACAGCACTAAATTTAATACGTTATAGGTAATTCCTTTTAAGATTGCAGCGCCAAAGTGGCAAAATCGAAACTAACTAAATAGCCAAACAGACCAATTCTGTAACTCAGTTACTATGATAATAGAAACTAAATGTGTCTCTATGAGCAAGGTCAGTTACTATCATGAATGAAAGTCATTATACTTTTTATAACATTTTATCTTGTAGTAACGTTACTACACAGTAATTTTTTACAGAATTGAACTGAATAACAACTTTTTGACAGATGGATAATACGTTGTAATCTGACATTTAGAAAGTATTTATTAATATTTTTGTCTTGATTTCTTAATAAATATCACACTTATGCCAAACAAATATAACACGTGTGTCAGAACAATAACAAAATTGTCTATTTGGTTAGTTCAACATAATTCCGCCAGATAGAGTGTCACTTATGACCATTTGCCTATACGTTGTCGATAATTTTCCAAACTTTGTAGTAAGTTGTTTTAATGAGATAGACATACATATAAACACACATTGGCTATCTCAGTCTACATCGGAAAGAACGTTTAGATTGTATGCCTTTACATAACCTAATAAATAGTCATCGCGCCCAGGGCCGGCGCTAGCATTTGCGAGGCCATGTGCGTGAAGAGCCGCAGGGCCTGCTGTTCAGATCCAAGTGAGGAGCAAAAAAAAAAGGTCCTCATATCCATGCGCGGGGTCTATTGTTGAACCGCGAGGCCTGCTGTTCAGATCCAAGTGAGGAGCAAAAAAAAGGTCCTCATCTCCATGCGCGGGGCCTATTGTTGAACCGCGGGGCCTGTTGTTGAACTGCGGGGCCTGCTGTTGACCGCGGGGCCTGCAGTCGACCGCGGGGCCTGCTGTTGACCGCGGGGCCATGTGTGGCTGCACATGCTGCACATGCCTCGCGCCGATTATAACAAATCTCGCTCAAAATTACAAAGACGAATTGTAAATATGATCAATTTAGGTAATTAGGTTATGATTAGTTAGTAAAAATCTCGGACAGCAGAATTAGGAAAACGATCTACTAAACTTATCCACAACGCACAGTCTACTAATTTAAAGAGATCTGAACGCAGCTTTTCGTTAAAAACAGAAAATTGCCTAATAATCGATATCGGTGCACGATAGGTACCATATATGCATTCGTGGATTTTGTTTCTTTAGATCTAGTAAAGATCTTTTTTTTGTCTACATTATGTCAATATATCTCTTAAGAAACTGATACTTTACCCCCATAACGTCTCCCAGAGGATTGTTTTCGGTATATTTTACTCCCATATACCAAATTTTTTACGATTTTAGTAAAGCCCTAACTCAACAACAAAGCATAAATTCGCTTCGTTCAACTTTTGGTAATGAAGCACCATCAGGAAAGACAATGTTTACAATTGGTTTACAGAATTTCGTCGTGGTCGTGCGTCCATCAGTGATAAATCTCGTAAAGATCGACCAAAATCGGTTGTGATTAAAAAAACATCGATGCTGTGCGAAAATGATCGAATGTGCGAAGAAGATCGGCATGTGACTTACATTTAGCTGTGAAAAAGATCTGTTTCCGATGGATTCCGCATAATTTGACCGAAGCTCAAAAAAAGGCTCGTGTTGATTGGTGTAAAGGAATGTTAAAAATGCTAAAGAATTCAACCTAGGCACTGCAAAATTCGTATACAACATATGAACCGGAAACTAAGCAACAATCCACTGTTTGGGTCTTCCAAGATGAACCGAAACCCACAAAAGTTGTTCGTTCACGAAGCACTTCCAAGAATATGAACGCTTGTTTCTTCGGTTGTACTGGACATGTCGCAACCATTCCTTTAGAGCAGGGCTTCTTATAGTGGTGGGCCGCGAATGTAACACTTGTTAACTCGTTAACTTTAATGTTATAAATTTTTTATTCTTTATTGTACATAGATTATTGAATGATCTGAGCGTAAAAAAATATATGTATAAATGAAACAAAAAAATATTTTTTTTAACCAAAATGGATTCCAAAAAATAAAATTAGGGGGGCCGTGGGTTATCGATTTGAGTTGCTGGGGGGCCGCGGGTTATCGATTTAAGGTGCAGGGGAGCCGCGACATCAAAAAGTTTAAGAAACACTGCTTTAGAGGATCGGAGAACAGTTAATGCTGAATGGTATACAACCATTTGTTTGCCAGAAATCATCGACAAAATCAGGAAAAACAACCAAAAACGTCGCATCATTCTTCGTCATAACAATACAAGCTCCCACACAGCACGTCAAACAATTGAATATTTGAAGGAGAAAAATATCGAATTAATGTCTCATTGCCCGTATTCACCTGATTTATCCCCTAACGACTTTTTTTTGTTCCCCAATGTTTTCCCTAAGCCTTCAAAAATCATGTTTTTGAGACACCAACTTCAGAGTGGAAAAAATGTTTCGAGAATTGGTTTTAACGAATGCAAAAGTGTATAAATCTTAGAGGCGAATATTTTGAAAAGCAATAAAACAATGTGTGCAAAAAAAATTCTTTCTTAGATTTTGTAAAAACTTACAAGGTAGCCCTCGTATAGCAAAAAATTATTGTAGTACCGATCTATATATAAGGTCGCTATCCAAATGACCCCCAAACGTTATCACCAAAAACCACCGATTGGTTTTGAAGTACTAAATAAAAATTGGAATATTCACTAAAATTTAAAGTTGTAGTAAAAATTTTATAGAAAATAAAAATAAAACGTTCGGCTATCTTATCAAGTCATAAAGTATGTAGCTCATATATTTTTTACTATAAATAAAATTGTACTTACTCTTGTTTTTGCAATAATTCGCACATGACCCATTATCATATAAAATTCCAGATGTCAAAATATTTTGTATTTGAGGCCATAGTTAAGTGGGTCATTTTTTTGTAATGTGTCATGGCTGGATGTCAATGCTGAAATTCAGATTGGTGTAAGTCAAAGGTTAATAAAACAATAATTAAATAATTAATTTTATATGTAATTTCTTCGCATAATAAAATTCTTTGACACTTATCACAATTTTCAATTTAAATATTTTTAAATACACTATTTACAATTAACAAAAATTAAAGCTTTTTTTTCAATATGCATCTGAAAATTTTGCACTTGCGTAAACAAGCGAAATTACGCTCGACTGTCATAAGTACATAACAGTACACAAACTAATAATTTTCTCAGTTACCAGCTTGTCGCTGCGGCCAATTGAACTATTAGTGCCTATAGTGGCCAAATATAATATTTTTAAAAATCATTAACAATTTAATACGCTTAGTGTTAGCCCATAATCTGTAGAATCTGCCATCTGGATCTTTCTAGATACCGGCCGTTACGGCTTGTAAGTCGAAATAGTTTATTATTCATTAAGACAGGTAGTTTTAACGATCATAGACATCCCATTACAGTAAAGTACCATCCATAGCTAAAATTTCAATAGATAGTACTTAATTCATAGTGTTAATGCTAAAGCGTAAGAATGTTTGTTCTACACAAATGCGTATAACCATTCATAGCTCCAATTTAGTGCATAAGCATAAGAAACTATTTAACCCATAATGTTAAAAGTTTTAAACTCCAAACTCTTGCGCTTAGCATTAACATTAAAACATTGACAATTGTCAAAATGAACGAATATATTACCTACACTTGAAACTCGAATAAGACTTGTGGATACAGCTTGTGATATAATTATTAGTAAAAATGTTGAAACTAATATTGAAAAATAGAAGTGAGAATTTTTATATATTTCAGGATTTCGCAGGTATTGAGAACTGACACGCTCGAATACGCAGTCTGGTGTTCAAATATTGTACTAGGCGCTCTAGTACTGTTAGAACATATGTAAATATGTACTAGTGTTGAATTTTTTTTAGAATGTCGATAGAAGTTGTGGTAAACTATACATTTTTTTGGCTGTTTTTGGCTGTCATTCAAAACAGGACAAAGATAGGCATCTTAGTTTTTTTCTTTTCTTAAGAAAAATTGAGGGAAAGTTAATACAACATTTTTTACGGTAATCAAGTCAAAATGAACAAAATGAAAATAATTTATCGTTTTTATTCTATGTATTAAGAGATTTATTTAAAACCCTATATGCATTTTTTTTTAAATATTTATTTTTTAACAATAAAAAATTAATGACTAAAATTTCTTGTGAACTATTTTTGTTTGTCAATGGACATTACTGAGATTTTTTTTCAGATTTTTAGATCAACGTTTCTGAGAAATAGAGTGGGAACAAAAGTTTACACTTTTTTTTGTGAAAAATTATTTTTCAAAGATTTTTTTCGTTAAATGCATAGGGCCATGTGCATAATCTTTTACTAATTGTTAATAGCACTACTAGGGAATGATACTAGGCACTACTAATAATGCTTCTCGCTCTGACACATTACCTGGGAGGTATGTTGCACTCTTTTCATAAACGTCAGATTTAGTTGTAGAATTTAGTAAAAGATTATGCACACGGCCCATAGTTGTTTATGTTTCAGACTCAAGGGGTAATTACAAGAAAATCTATTATGGGATGATTTTTTCTTTATTTGTTTAAATTTTAAATAAAAAAGTTAGGTTAGAGCTAGTAGCGTCAGGAATATTGTAGCTATT
The DNA here is from genome assembly GCA_963971575.1 of Liopterus haemorrhoidalis. Lineage (NCBI taxonomy): Eukaryota > Metazoa > Arthropoda > Insecta > Coleoptera > Dytiscidae > Liopterus > Liopterus haemorrhoidalis. The sequence goes on from OZ020613.1 coordinate 26,978,596, forward strand.
TTATTTAATAATTAACTAAAATAGATAATGTATTTTTTTTTTTTTTTTTTAGCAGTACATTTAATAAAAAATCAATATTTATATTCAATAATAAGACATTTTTATTATAAATTGTTTAGTAATTTCTATTGCGTATAGCTGGCAGCTAGATCAATTTATCTATTAAATATGTAGCAAAAAATGGTACGTTTGTGTTGTGCTTAGCCACTAACATTATGCACTAACATTACGCACTATGAATTAAGCGATATTAAAATGATGCATAAGTTTCATCGTAAGACGGAAAAAATCTATGTTTCATTAAAATAGGTAGTTTTAACGGCCTCAAATTCCGTTCTTCAGGCAGTTCTTCCCCCATTGTTGTTAGGTGTACCTGCACATATATATATATTTTTTAATGAGACCCTTATTTTTGACTGTATTTTCAAATGCATATTGAAAAATAAAAAAAGAACAAGAACATGGACACTGTTAAATTTATTTATATTATTGTGGCACTGATTTCTCCTATATACATATTCTTACAAAGCTATGGCACCTTTTTAATAACTATTTACAATTCAATATATTAAAGCACATTTGCCCGACTTTAAACTCTAAAAATAAATTCGTTGAAAAAAGGAACTAAAAATATGTTTTTTGACAATTTTGTACTCTAAGCTTATTTTAGTGGACGAATCGAAATTTGGACGATTTTAAAAAGGGACGATTATTAGTCGTTCCTAAAATCAACCTACACTAAAATATTAACTTTGTTTGAGCAGAAAGTCTACGACTGATTGATCTTTTTGAACTACATATGCGTTCAAAATAACATGTTTCAAACTGATTTTCGCAGCCCGAACGCTTGGATTGAATTTAAAAACCAGAAATATCAGATAAAAAAAAAATGTCTGATTTGTCTTTTTGCCTTTTGAAAAACAAATATACACTTATGAGCCATAAGTATTCGGCCGTATATATTTTATCGATTATTATATCAAAATAAATATCAAATGCGGTACAAACTATACGAACCATATTATAAATTTACAGTGTACCCAACATACTAACATTAAAGTCTCTAGATAAATGCAGATGGGTTTGCAGTTGTAGAATAGTGCCGGTTTCTTTGTTTTCAGCGGAACTAGATTTTCAAATCTAGTAACTTTTACCGATTGATTGAACCTTTTGACCATTTTGTTCAACAAAAGCCCACTTCAATATATAAAAAGTTAGCAGAGTTAGTTAGTGACAACTTTCAAATTCCATTTAGTTCCGCATAAATGTTTGGAATAGCCTGTACTCCATTTCTTAGCTTCGTGCGAAACTAGATTTTGAAATTTAGTTACTTTTAATGATTAAATGTTTTTAACATAGTAAATCGGACCTTACATGATAATTTAGATTAAAATATCACTTTTATTACAGCTTGATTTTTAAATAATAAATGAAACATTACCTTACACCTGTATAACATGACATGAAATTCTAATTTAAATTTAACATTTGAAACATAAAATTTCATATTTTTGGCAGATTAGCCAACATTAAAAAAATAAAAAAATATTTGAGATGCAGGCAGGCAACATTTAAAAAAATATCTAGATACCGCACGAAGCTAAGAAATGAATTATATTATTCATTTCCTCGTGCGGAACTAGATTTTGGACACGTGTATAAATCAATTTCAAATTGATTTTAACACGTCTATAGTTCATTTCTTTGGTTTAAGCGGAACTAAACGGGAATTACGGGTTTTTTGTTTGTTTTCATGAAATCCGAGCTTGTCTAGGTTATTTCATGTTTCATGTTGGCATTTATTATTAAGTGATATTTATTATAAAAAATAAAATATATAATACATTTTAAAATTTTTGGAAGACATAAAAAAATAAGAAATGGTACATTTGAATTAAGAATGACACAAAAAATTAAAATGTAATGAAAATGACAATTTTTCCTAACCTAAAAATGTTCAATGTAAGCCCGATCCAATCGGTAAAAGTTACTGATTTCAAAATCTAGTTCAGCTTAAACGTTTAGAATACCAACAACAAACCAAGAATGAGAAAACAACTTGAATGGAATATAGACATTGCTACAAGTTGAAAAATAAGGGAGGAGTTAAATTGGGATTTATAAAGAAAATGTATATACCATTTTCCCCCCCGATATAATAGAAGAGTATTTTTTTTTACTTATCAGTTAAAAAATTACTATTTTTATCTGCTCATCAATTTAAAAAATAATCTTAAATAAAATGTATTTTATATTCACTCCCATAAACATTATCTGAATCGAATATATATTTTTTTAACCGAATTTTTTTTTCGGTTCATCTCCGGTTTTTCTCTCAAAATAACGGTTTTTTTCGGTTTTCGGTTCAGTTCCGCTTCGAAGCCCTGATTTTAGATTCGTTTATTTAAGCTTGTTAAATTTAATTTATCTTATTTTTAATTTTGTTTCTCAAAATCAACTATATATTTTAACTCAAGTTCATTTACTACAAATAACAGAATACGTAACTAAAAACAAATAGCTAATGGAAGTAGTGCTTACTAATTAATAATAAAAAAATAGTTACTGCTCATGTACAAACTAGTTTGGATAAAAATCTTGTAACTGTTTGAAATTAGTTTGAAACTGGTCACAGCTATTGGCTCGAATATCAAATTATTAGTTAACTTCAACTGCTCGAACAGGAATATGTGCGCCTGCTCTGACATGTTTTTGACAGTTAGAGTTTACTGCTCAAACAAAGCTATCGTCTTATGCTCTCTTATGACTATTCGTCTTTTTTCTTTCTTAATTTTCCTTCAGTTTGTATTGTTCTTGAGACCAAATCGACACAACTCGCTAGAGAAGGTTCGCTTTGGTCTGCACTATAGTCACTACCGGCTACCCTAGAAAGGGTCAGAATATAGGAACAAGCTATTCTTAGGACAGACAATTTAGATAACTTCTGGTTGTGGGAATACGCCGGTATTGCTCTTCTCAAAGTGTCGAAAGCAGCGGAAATTGTATGGACTCGTGTTCTTTCTCTGGCATTTGCTTCTATTCTTCTTTCCCTGGTCATATTCTTGTAGTTTCTTTGTTCTTTCTTGTCCATGGTCTTCTCTTTTTTCTGTGGACCCAGTAGAGTCTCCACGGAAAAGTTAGGGGAGGTTTTAGGGATTTGAGTCAGTTCTTCTCCTTCCATTTGGGGCCTAACACCTGGATGAGGTGGTACTCTAGGTGTTTCTACCTGAGGCATCTTTGCAAATTCCTTAGGTCTTATTTCAGGTACGTCTCTTCGTTTCTCTTCACTTTTAACTAACGATAAAGGTTCTTCTTGATGGACTGGGATCTGGTATCCATAAACTGGATGATAAGATGATGGGTGTACTGGAATAGGTCTAGCTGGTACACTCCATGGTCTGAAAGGGCTTTGGTTATCTTCTGTTTTTTCTTCGAATTTGATTCGTTTTTTTAAAGGGCCTGATGGAAGATCTTCGTTGTTTACTTTTCGAGGTTCGGCGCATTTTCTTTTGTTTTTGTGGAGTGAGATTGGGGTTACTTTAACTTCGACGCTGTCTTCAGAAGCGTCTGTAGGAGAGTGGATTTCGTCTTCTACCTCTAAGTCATCTTCGTCGCCTCCAGAACAAAATCCAGCATCTCGGTCTGTAGTTGATGTACTAGATCCTGAAACAAAACAAGATGTATTAATTCACACATTCAAAAAAATGTGATATTAAAAGTATTTAAATAAAAGGGTCAGCTGATAATGTATTTTCCTTTTTGAAATACTTTTATTTTTCAATATAATCTCCCTGTATTTCACAGTTTGGCCAACAGTGTTTCATTGCCAATATCCCATCCAGAATATGGGAATCCTCAAGCTACCATTCCTCTACTATGCCGGAACCGGTTCCATAAAAAGAACCAATTCCGATTTTCAATTCCCGAACTGGGCATTTGGAACAGAATTACCCGAAACCCGGATAACAATCCGAAGACTGATACAAATTGAAGTGATGGGCAAAAGAGGAAGGCGAATCGATATCGAAATGAAACCGGGTATCGAAAATGGGTTACTCAAAAATTACAACCCGGTTTTGCCCGAAAACCGGAACCGTGTACCCGAAAATCCAGGTTCGGTTCCCAGCACTAATAAATATTTAGTACTGGAATCCTTTTCAAATATTTTTGATTCAGATATACCTACTTACTTTCAAAAAGGTCATAAAAATTATCTTTGAATCTATTTCTATTTGCTAATTTTGTATTAGATTGTAGTTTTTGTGGACAAGGTTGTACGGCTTACGGACATAAATAATGCAACTAGATCTACCTGACCAGTTTCGAAATATTTTATTTCTTCATCAGTTTTTTAGATCAGCTCTGATGAAGAAATAAAATTCCTGGTCCGGCCCGACGATTGTGCCGGATACTTATAAGGGTCGTACACCCCTGGTTTTTATAATTTTTAGTGAGTATTGTTTCTAGTGTATCGTGAACCCGAGTATTTCATTTAATTAAAAAAATCGATTGGCGTTTGAGCTTTTTAACAAAAATTATTACTGACAAGATGTGTGTATTAGAGTACGTTCAAGTTAACTTCATGTTAAGCCTATGTTACCGACTCAGCTGCGTCGAAACCAAATTTCGTCCATTACGTTACCAACAGCTAGCTTGACACATTTCAGTGGCGTCACTTACTTTGATTTGTGTTTAACTACGCGTATTGTGCGATGTCGTTTGTTTATTTCCATTATTATTATTTATTTCTCGTACGTTTCATGGTATACCGTGTACTAACATGACTAAAAATGTATTTGAAATACATGATTTTGTGTGTTTGGTTTCCGCAACAATTGTTTAAAACCCTAATGTACGTCAATGTGATCAGCTATTTTCTCGCGCAGGATTGATGACGTATTTTACGATGCCCTGGCATGGATTTAACTTGAACGTACTCTACAAATTTGGGTCTAAGGCAATTACACTGCAGTAAAACTTAACATATCTTGTTTAAAATAGGGATTTAAGAAGACTTTTTTTAAACAATCTTTTATAAGAAACTGCTTGATCAATCGACTAATATTACATATTTATAAGACGGGTGTAGCAATACAACACAGCAAAAATTTTATAGTACCGGCATATATTCATCAAGACGAGAACTTTTTATATGACCCTCGTACTTTAATTTAACATATCACGATCGTTATAATAAAATCTATTTGTAAAATCTGGTGACGTTGGCCGATAAATTATTTTTTTGTGGATAGTGGAACCTCCCTTAGCAGTAGTTCTAGTGAGCTTACACAGCAGACTGCATCGCACAGTTGTAGAATGGCCAGAAATGCTTTAGTCAGCCCAATAAAAATGGCCATTTATTCCGATGTTTTGCGTTAGGGCTGAACCACTATTGACACGTGAAAATGCTTAACACATCCGAAGAAGTTTTACATCAGGGCATTTTTAAATTGACGAGTTATATATTAAGGATTTTATAACAAGTATTAGACAGGAAATGAGGCGATTAAAGTGGATAGGACATGTGATGAGAATGAAAAGATATTAAATAGTTAGAAAAAGCAGATTATCGAAAAAAAAAAAAAATGCAAAAGAATCACCGTCAAAGATTTATGGGTTCTGTCAGTATATCCCATTTCTAGTACCCCCCCCCCCTAAAAACTACAGAACAGGACTAAATTTCCCAATCAGCCTGTGGCTCACAAACGAACCCTGACAGGCATTCGAACCCGGGACTTTTGGCTCCTGAAGCAGGACCGCTACCTCTACGCTACCAAGGCCAAAGATTTTTTTATTTATTTTTCCAAAATAGACCAAGGAGTTTACTCGGTGCTTGCAATGAAGAAAAGTGAAGTATTTAATTTTATTTAAAACGATCACTCAGACCTATAGGGCTAGGTACTGATCTTTCACACCTGTTTTCGATCGGAAATTCCTTCGTAAAACGTTTATTATCTATTATCGTTTTCCTAATTTTCCTAATTCTGCTGTCCTAGATTTTTACTAACTAAACCTCATCTATAGTGCGTTCAAAGGTGAGTTTGCAGTACAGGGCATATGGAGTAGTTCTTTTTCATACTCTCTAATGGGTTTACACAATGACACTATCCTTTTCTTGCTTGTCGACGTTGCCAGCTCTAAAACGCGCTGATCTGTGAAGACGCAGAATTCTACAAATGGCCATTTGTTTTTGTTGAGTGTTATTTTGAGTTTTATAAGAGTTGATTTTTGTAAATCATACGAGTTTTTCATATTATTATAATTGACACATTTGACATATTTACAACATTTGGCAACACCGCTCCCATTTTCCATAAGAGCTATACTGCAAACTCACATTCGAACGCACTATAATTACCTAGTTTTTAAGTATACAGTACGTTATTTTCCCCCCAAACATTCGCCCATTAATAATAGTGTAATAAAATCTAGTAAATACGATCAATTTAGGTAATTAGGTTGAGTTTAGTTGGTAAAAATCTAGGACAGCAGAATTAGGTAAACGATAATAGATAATAAATATTTTACGAAGGGATTTCCGATCTTTCACTTGCAAACTGGTGTGTGTATATGAATTCTTGCTAGGCTCCATGGCCTCATCTACTTCTTCTCTTCATGAACGCCTCTTATTTATTAGTTTTTCCACGAACGTATCTTCCTCGTCTACGTTGTTTGTAGGTGTCCAATTTTTTGTTACCTAGGTCATCTGTCACTTTTCAGTCGTGAACTTTTCACTAAATTAATGCCCATACTACTTAGATCGTTATTATAAGAATAAATTGTTTTTTTTAAACGTTTTATAGAAAATATATTCATTTTTTCTTTCGATACTTGAAACTATTGATATTTTTTTCGATACGCTACCGGTATCGATAATATTTATTTGATATTATCGATACTCAAATATCGATACTTTCTCGCATATCCCTAGCCATACGAGAAAAAATAAATAAAATAAAACTATTATATTTTTTATTTATTTATGCCGCAGAATTTTGGAGAGTTGTTGTGCCGTGGGGAAAAAGTTGCAGAGCACTGGCATAGATTAACGAACGAAAAGTAGTTTTTAAATAACTTAATTTTGACGATTAAATTCACAACTCTAAAAAAAGATATCTACTAAACCTTGAAATGTGTGAAAATTCAACATATAATTTTTTTAAAGTGTCGTGTGACGGTATTAAAATACCTGTGCAATTATGTAGGTATAAATCATGTATAACACATTCCACAAGAGATAAGTCGTCTTTTCTACATGCCGTAGTACCTGAGCGCGTTCACCATCTGCTTGCTAATACCGTAATGATTCTTATCAAGATATTAAGAACTTTTCCAATCATAAAAATTAATAAATATCGTTATAATTTTACAGTAGCTTTTCTGTTGGTATACATGAGGTAATTGGCAGTAGTTTCGGTATAAATTTAATGATGCATCCATTCGTCCTCGTAAAGCTATCTGTAGGTAATAAAAATGTCCATGATTTATCCTCGTGGAGATGATAGGACATTTGTAACACCTACTTACAGCTTCCTACATGCATCTTGACAGCAGGAATGAGGACCTGCTACTCATACACACATTTGTTAACGGACTAATGATTCCAACATTCTAACTTCATAAAATTAACACTGAATTCGGTTTAAACCCCAATTATTAATATATTTTTTTAAATTGGTGAGAAGTTTTAATTTTCACACATTTCAGGATTTTGTAGATATTTAATAAGTGTAAAGAGCCAACAGAATGCTGGATGTCTAGACAATATTTCATCTATAGGCTATTCCAAACGTTTAGGCGGAACTAGATTTTGCAACCTAGTAACTTTCATCGTTTTAATCGTGCTTTTTAGCCGTTTTGTTTAAGCTAATTTTTTTTTGGTTAAGGTTAATGAAATGACCCAAGCAAAGTCCCTTCTCGTGACAACCTAAAAGAACGAAATGCCCATTTAGTTTTACCTAAACGTTTGGAATAGCCTGTATAATTACACCAAAATCAACAGTTTTTTTATATCATTTTTATTCGTTATATGAGAACTAAGAACCCTAATTTAATTTTTTTTTAAATAAATTCAAATAATTTTCGAAAATTTCGTCATAATAAAATTTAAATTGAAAAATCTCAGCAATTTTTTCTGCATTTGCTCCGTATCTAAATCTTCATTAAATTAATAAGAAATATATTGATAAATGGGTTCAATTTTTTCCATTTCGTATTTCTCACTATTAACAATGCTATTTGTTTTATAAGTATTTAATTAATATACATGATTTATTCCTCTTTGATACCCTAAAACATAAAACTAAAACAATTCAAACAATAGGTAGAATTGATGACATATAAAAATGTGCGGGGTAATTTTTTGACAAACCGTGTTTTCCATATACTCTATACTAGCGTCGGCGAATCAACGCACTTACGTCACACGACATAACAAACGATTGCATTGTTCCAGACAATACCTACTATATAGCTTGCACATATGAATTCGATTCTCCGCTGCTAAAAATGTTTTATAATATTTTTGATCTCAAAAGAATACATAAATACAAAAAATTCACAAGATTATTATCCATAATTTAATTAACACTAAAACTGCAATATTTTACAAAAACACAATCTGATCAAAAATTCCTTTCGTACGTTTCCGTTTCAGATCAACGTTCATTAAATTTTTTCGGATTTTTAGTTAAACCCCTTCGGATTAAAAAAGGCTGCGAAACATTAATTTTTGGGAAAATACATATTAAAATAAATACATTTTAAAACACTTCTTTCCGTTCCTTAATCCACGTTTTAGGAGCTTTCTTTTGATATCACACAATAAATTTAAAAAACAATTATTTTTTTCAACGACACAAATAATTCTTTATTTTTCGAAAAACTAACCTGAACAAATATTTCTGTTGAACTATTTCTGTTCTCATCAATTTACATTATTAAAAAAATCAATATTTTTCGAAAAAACAATTATTTTACACGATTTTTGCAAAATATGTGTAAAAAAAATGTTGTCCAATTCCTAATTTCCTAGTTAGTCTAAAAAAATTCTCAATAATGTACATTCATGGGAACCGGACAGTGGTTGCGCTAACTCTTAAACTCGGGGGGGGGGGGGGGGCAGGAAAGATTTGAGTAAAATCTGGGGGGATCAGGAAATATTTTTTGACCATTTGATCAGATTAGTTTTTAGAAAAGTATCGAATGTTTTTATGTCGTTGAAAAAAATTACATTTTTTTAAAATTTATTTATTGTGTGGCATTAAAATAAAGCTCTTGGCAGAACTAAAAAACTCTTTTCTCACACCTTATAACCCAGAGAAGGTAATTAATGTGAACCGGATTGATCTGATGATTATTTCGAAAGTTATCGATTTTTTTACACCATACTTATAATTGAGGACTGAGACGCTCGAATACGCTGTCTGGTGGTCAAATATTGTACTAGACACGCTAGTGCTGTTTTAACTTATTACGTATGTTTTATTGTTGAATTTTTTTTAGAATTTCGACAGAAGTTGTGAAAAACTATGAAAGCAGAATATATTGTAGTGTTTTTGGCTGTCATTCAAGACAGGACAAAGCATATTGACAGCTGAGTAGTAGAGAAAACTGCCATATTGCCTTGAATCACAGCGCCGCCACAGGTAATGTCACTTCTCGATGTTTATCTGACTGGGCAGCTATAGCTGGGTCTTGATGTAAGCGCATCTCGTATTAAGTACGCTTGTAAATCTCTACATAAAAGCACGTGGAGTATACTTTCAGAAATTAACGAAATTTATGATTTTTAATATGTACCCATAATTTGTTAACACTAAATACTTACAAATCCCTGAAATGTGTAAAAATTCACACTTCACATCAATTTTTATAAAACGAATATAGTCTTTCTGTTCTTTTGGTAGTAAAGCCTGTAGATACTCCAGTCAAGGAAATAAGTGCCTATTTTGTGTATTTTTAATGTGTCATCAACTTGATTCAGACACATGGAGCATTCATTCTGTAGTGACATATGGCAGTCATTCCACTTTCTATTTTTTGAGCACCGGATGATACAAAACTTTTTTAATAAACTAAATTAAAAAATGTGTTAACTGTTGTTTCATAAAAGATTTCTTGTTGTTTTATTCCATATCCCGTTTTTGCGTATGTAAATGTCGCGGAGAGATAACAGTACGCCGGACTGGCGACGCGACGCCATGTGGCTGGACAGGCGTCTATAGCGTCTACAATCTCCTTCCTTCCTTAGGACAGTGTCTCTCAAAATGTACGGTTGGCTATTGTCCAGGAACTATAAAACATCCCACTGTTCAATACTGCTGCTTGTCGAGTCAGCGGATTTGTTAGATACTCCCAAGGGTTGAAGGGTTGGGATGGTCACATTCTAACCCTTCAAGTTGGGATGGTAATTTTGGGACTCATATGGGTAATAAGGGTTGGAAATGGTATTTATTAACACAATATTAAAATAACTGAGGGTGGATACTGAGTGATATGTTAAATCAGGGGTGCTCCACATTTGGAAGTCTAGGGACAATTTGAAAATTTACTAATCAGACAATTTTTGACATTTCTAACTTCAGTGGTTCATTTTGGAAAACATCGAAGTACGTACTTCTAAAGATGAACAAAATTCTTGCCGCCTACATGCTCAAATTGACAAATTGGTTTTATGGGTATGAACACTAAAAAACAATTATAACGTCATTTATGAGTCTGTCCGTGATATCAAAAGAAAGCTCTTAAGACGTAGATTAAGGAACTAGAAGTAGTTTTTAGATTTTTTTTTATTTTATTACGATTTTTATCAAAAATGTACTAATAAAATTCTGCAATTTTTTAACAGATTTCGTTTCTGAAAAATATTGCAGTTTTTTTGTTTTTAACAAAATTAATTATATTTTTAATTTATAGCTAAATTATAGCTAGTAACGTTATGGATTTTTTATATTTATGGCTAAGGTAGTGTGTGCCTTATATGAAATTAAAAATATTAAAAAAAATTTTAACAGCTGAACACAGAGTGTAGTGTTCAGTAGTGTCCGCCTACTGTTGTACATCGTGATTGAACCTATTGTTTGAATTAATAAAAATAATAGGATCCCAACACTTAGATAGGCGTATAAGGGGCAGAGAAGGTAAGTTCTCCATTTCTAGACCGCCGGCCATAGATATGAAAGCCAAGTGGTCAATGTAACGTTTCAACTTATCCTATTATCCCTGTATAAACACGTACTAATTTTAAGTATTAAATACTTGAGGCTGGGGATTTTTTAATTTAAATTTTATAGTGACGAAATTTTCGCAAATTATTTAAATTTTATTGTAAATTATTGTAATTTTGTAAGATTAAATAGAAACTCTAACCACTCAAATAACAAATAAAAATAATTATCAAAAAACTGTTGATTTTGATGTGATTGTAAAACAAATAAATACCTAGACATCGAACATTATGTTGGTTTCTTAAATACCTACAAAACCCTGAAATGTGTGAAAATTCACACTTCACATTTTTTTTTCTGTCATCAATTAAATTTTTAAGGTAAAGTCCTTTTTGGTTCTTGGTCAGCCAGGGCTTTGATCCGATATTTTTTTCGTTTCGGTTTTCGTTCCGGTTCAATTAAAAAAATATATATCGGTTCGGTTTCGGTTTTCGTTCCGGCAAAAATAACGTTTTTTTTCGGTTTTCGGTTCAGTTCCGAGTGATAAATTTGTAAATGCTTGTATTTGTATTAGAAATTTATAAATATGTAAAAATTTATTTGTATTATAAATCAGTTTAAAAAATAATCTTAAACAAAATGTATTTTATATTCAGTCACATAAACATTATCTAAACCGAAATAAATATTCGCTCCTACAAAAAAAAAAAAAACGGTTTATTTCGGTTTTCGGTTTTTGGTTCAGTTCCGGTTCGAAGCCCTGTGATCAGCACTTGTGTTTAGAGAGATGCGCTCGTTGGGCGTGTTAGAATGACCGGTAGAATCAGTAATTTCCTGATAAAAATGCAGGTCCCGATCAATCCCTGTCCCTGTAAAACAATTTTGCTTTTATGACGCCCCCCACTCCCTAAAAAATTCTGGGTGCGCGCCGGATTAGCTTTGATCAATTAAATTAATAAATTACATTTGCAGATATTCTCCGATGGGCTTGGTAGCCCAACAGTTTTTGGAGCATGACAATGGCTATTAGCGCTACATATGACAATCTTCAAAGTATATTTACTACGTGTTTATATTGCAAACATATTATGTGCTCGTATAATTATGATTTAGTATTCTGAGTTTCTTGTATCTCATAAATCTTTTAGAGTTGCAAAATGTTGAGGAATGTAAACAAAGATGTGTCAGGAAAAGGGAGAAAATCCAATAGGCAAACTGCGAGCGAGACGGTGTTATAGGAGAGGAGTGAGATGGGTAGATGGAACGTATCAGTATGAGCGGCGAGTGCGAGTGTGAGATAGAGTGTATGAGAAGTGTGGAGACGTGAGAGGTAGGATGGCGCCAGCTGAACACATGGTGCCGCGACTGAGCTGGACATGTCTAGCGCTGGACCAACATAGTCGTACCAACCAGGGTATTACAACTACAGTGGAAACTGTTTAAAGGTATGTTCATATCATCATGCATCAATCGTTTCCAGATCATGTATTTATGGAGCGTTCATACGTTACGTCATGGCATCCTATCATATCATTCATTTTAATGTACAGTTTTCTGTTTGGCACCTGATCGGATAGTTGTCTAGTTATAAAAATGTTTCGTCATCTATCTAATGAAGATTTATGGGTTTATTATAAGAAGAGGAATATATGCAAAATAATAAACTTCTTAAGCACTTTTCTGTCCATAAAATCCTTAAAAAAAGAAGATAGAAGGCATTGATGAATATTAAAATATCTGGTGATTGAAGAACATTTTTTTGCAATATTTTCTTGTCACAATATTAATTTATAGTGATATAAGAAAATGACAATAAAATAAGACACCGTTTTCAATGAAGCAATTACTCCTAAAGAAAAATTAGCTGTTACATAATCAATTTGTCATTATACATAGTTAATTGTTCTTGAATAGTAACACAGTTATATAAAAAGGTTAAAAAGGCATTTCAGTGTCTGAACGCGCTGGACAACAAACTCTCATTGATCGAATTAATTAAATCACCTTCCGACGCTATCGGTTCCGACAAATATTCTTGGTGGAAATGTCGGACGGGGCCGGACGATGCCGGAGAATGCTGGAACGCATACGCTTACACTACCTATGAACAGTGCTATAGGAAAACAGGGGGAATACCAACGGAGAAAAGCCCGTTGGAGAGATCTGGGAAGTTTTGGACGAAGATTTTACTTTGGTGGCTTTCGTGATTTTGTTTGAGTTATTTTATTGAATGTTTGAAAGAAATAATGTCAGTTTAAAGCCTTTATTTTTTTACACATTTGTACAAAGAAATAAATTTCACTCAAGTTTTTGTAGTTGTTGAAGACGCTTGTTCATCGACGTGATTGTTGTCCTCTTGACTGCATTGTCCACATTGGTGGAAGAACCGTAGACGTCGAAAGTTGCTCTACGGATTTTCTGGCTCTATATTCTCAGACACGCTCAGCTCCGGTTTTGGGTACCTCAGTATTATCGGCATGTACCAAAGCATTCCGTTTGCGGTACTCTCTCATGCATTCAGCAGCATTTTTCTTAGGTATGGTGAAGCTCGAAGGTTTATATCGTATATCTTACAAGAATTACATTTTTCTTGCACTCAAACTCGAGTAAAGTAATCGTTTATCTATCTAACAAAATAAACCCGACCACTCTACGATTATTTCGCGATATATGAGCGCCGATTGTCGTACCGAGTTCAGATTTCGAGCGACTACTTCTCCGCTCGTTCGCGCTAGCAGTGGCGCACGATCTTAACATGTGCGTTGTTGTATACAGCCATCATCTCTTTAAAACCGTATATAACTTTTGCAAATTTCATTTTGCTATGAGCGATGGTAAGCAAGTTCTTGCGTAACGCCAAATCGTTACACACAATTTCTTAAAAGTCAGCTGCGTAAACGATCGGAAAACTTAAATTCTAAATAATATTTGCCGGACAAGAAACATCTACTGGAAACGATTGATGAATGACGATATGAACGTCTTAACACAGTGTTTTCTAAATGGGAGACGCGAAGCTATCATCAAAACTATTGTTTATTAGTTCTCTTGCTGATGAAATGTAAAAGTAAAGTCCTATCTAATAATCATTTCATCGGTCTTCAAGAACAATACTGCTTTTATTTTAAAGATTTAGACATTTTCAAATATGAATGGATAAGTCAGGCATTTGTAACAGAAAAAATATGGTGCCTTCGATCTTCCACCAGCTGAACAAGAATTGTTAATAGATTCATCTTGCGACAATGCTTTAAAACAACTGTTTGATCCAGAAAATTTTATTGCATTTTGGCTACGAATAAAGAATTTCCTGGTTTAACAATCAAAACTTTAGAAATTATTATGGTTTATAACATCTTATTTGTAAGAAACGGACTTTTCTGCCGTAGCAGTTATAAAGACAAAATCTCGATCTCGATTAATGACTGAAAAAGAATTACGTGTAGCGATATCTCAATGAGACCCCGATTTGAAAAATATGTCGACAAACACATCCGTTGCATTTTATAAAGAATATACAAATTATCATGTGTGTAAATCTATTTTATTATATATTATTTTGTACTTAAGTTTGTGAGTAAATTTTCCATGGGTCCCATCTGTGATTGCTATAAACAGATAATGTATTGATTGCGATGCTTCCAGCTGTTGTGTTCTAGGGTCATAGTTCAGCTCGGCCGGCGCCTGTCCACCGGCACTAGGTGACCCCACTGACCCAATGATAACCGCACCGATGAAGGAAATACTATTTTCTACAACTTTTTTGATCTAAATAAATTAACCCTAAAACTAATCTTTTGTAATATCTCCCTTATTATTGACCTGGCAGCAAAAATGTTTATGAGAAAAATTCTTTATAATTTATTTATTTATTTGGTTAATACGGTTGTAAACAGGTGCATATCACCCAAAACTACAATCTCGGATACATAATAATAAAACAAATCAAATTATTCTATACATTTTCTCAAATGGAGTAGTAGGGGAGTTTAGGGTGTACCCCCTAAAACAAGAAAGGTTGAAAATTAATTTTTTTATATACTTTATATCAAAAATGAATACAATAAAATTTGTTTAGAATGAAGGAACATTTTTTTTCTGTTCAATACAGTTTTTAATAAGAAGCTTACTTAGAGGACTAAGTGGGATGTTACCTATGAACTTGATATATCTCACTAAGGCCCGGTCTTTCCACCTTCAGGTAACTATCTGACAGACAAGGTTATCTGGAACTTTATCTGCTGAATAAATGTCAATACCAATCAGTGAATTCAATACGTCAGTCTCATTATCCGTTAGATAACTATCCGGTAGATAAATTTGTATTGAAAGACGGGATGATATTTATTCAGCACAAAAAGTATCACATAACCTTATCTGTCAGATAGTTACCTAGAGGTTTACTTGAAGGTGGAAAGACTGGACCTTTATCATTTACTTAACAGCAAAAATGCATATATAAGAGTGAAGAAAGGACTCTTCTCTGTCCGATGCAGTTTTTAATAGGTATAGTATTTAGGGGGCTAAGGGGAGTGTTATCAAAAAATCTGAAGTATCTCATATATCATTTATTTAACAGCATAAAATTAAATTAAAATGTGGCTGGAAGACGTTGTACAAGCTACGCCATTATATGAAGATAATTGGTCCTTAACTTTTCTCGCACGTCATTTCGAAGAAGATAGAAATTTGGCAATTTCATCACAAACTGTCAAAGACGATTGAGGAAACAAGGGCTTGTATCCAGAAGACCTGTAACTTGCTAAGTTTTTCTTACAAATAATCGAGTCGAAAGATTGCGTTTCACTCGTGAGCATTTGAACTGACTGGACGCAAACTATAACAGTAATTGTGTAGAAATGAGTAGCGGTTGAGTTTAATTCTCCAGATGGGCGAGAACGAGTGTTCTGAAGGCCTAGTAATCCATGGACTTATGAAAGAGAGCAAAGGCTTCTACAGACCAGTGTTTCAACAATAGGTACAACTAAGTAATTTCTTGAAAATAAAATGAAGGTATCGGTTAATAATAAATTAATCGATTAATTATTAATTAATCGAAACCAAAAATATCATGATTAATCGATTAACTGAAACAAAATAATCGATTATTTCAATCATTCGATTAATCGTTGTCATCTGCAAATACCTGTGGTTGGAAATATGGTGCTGACGGCGATACTGACAATGATACTGACTGACTGATCAGCGGGCTTAAAAATAGTTATAACCAAACATTACGAAAACGTAGCACTTGGCGTAATAGGGTTAAGGAAAGACAATTTTCTCTAACTTTCTGTATCTAAATAAATTAAACATTCATACTTGTAAGTCAGAGCTTCACATCTGGCGAGCAAACAGAAACAACTCAGTGCCTAAGTTATTAGCGAAAACAGCTCGTGCAATTAACAGCCGAGTGAGACGGCTGTATAGGACAATGGCTGGGTATCGGAGCGAGATGGGTGGTAGAGGGAACTAATATATGACGTCATAAATAAGGCGCACATGTGTTTGGAGAAGCTCATTTGTTTATTGGATTATATGTGTGTTTTGTTTGAGTGATGCTGTTGAATGCAACATATGTTGCACTTGACAGACCCATACTACACATTATTAAATAGTCACAATTATAGTTTTTTCAAAATATGCTTTCTCTTTTTAGGTTTTAAAAGATTGTAAGGTTTTAAAGGCGAAAGTCTGAGAAATTGTCCTAATTTTTTAATTATTGATTTACCAAAAATTATATTTTAAGTGGTTCTTGTTTTTGCTACATTCTCACTTTCTAGAAATTTGCCAATTTTTCTCGTCCTCTGACGCTTGTTTAGTCGCGTATTTAAAACTTGTGACGCCCAGGGAAGACTTTGGACTGATACCCCGTCCATAATTATTTTAAAGTTTATTAATTCCCAATATATTAAAAAGTCTGGGGTCTGAAAAAGTTCTTTATTTAGATTTATTTTGATATAGGTATATTTTAGATTAAAATACTACTTATGCTTGTTGCGGTTATAGCTTTAACAAAGTTATCAGTAATATCATCAAAATGTTTTGTTTTTTTTTTTTGTATGTACTTATGTATAATAGACAAAATTGTAAAATTTGACAACCTGTTCTTGAAAATATTTTCAGCTGTTTTTGCGTGAATCTCGAACAAACAGACAGACAGATAGGTAGACATTTTTTTGCGCGCTAACCCGAGGGTGCAAGGAGTGCACCGCACACGGGTGGCAAATTTCAGGGGCGGCAAAAAACCTCGTCAATCGTTGTTTAATAATAATAATAATAATCATAAAAAACGTTTATCATGTTAATTAAATAATTGTGGATTGTAAAAAAAGTATTTTTGTTTAAATGACGAAAATAAATAATGCTGGTAATGTTAGACAATTATGGAAAATGCAGGTGGTATTTTACGTATTTAACGAGTACCTACAATAATAAATCATTTTTTAAGTCCAATTTTGCGAGTAGATTTTAAAAGCAAATGGACTGTATAAAACAAGGATCTTCCCCGATTATGCCATGAAATTGGTGATTCCCCAAGAAACGATGCGAAGGTATAAAAGCGTTCGGCTCGGTTAGTTCGTATTGTATTAGTATTCATTGTACTTGCTACTTGCAATTTGCACCCTGTTCATGTATCTGTCTAAAGTATTGTTTAATAAAATGCAGTTATTTAAAATGTGTTTTTTTTTTAAATTTTTTGCAGTCAAATAATAATTTTCAAATGGATTTAAAAATATGAGATTGTATAGATACATTTAAAATTTTATTGTGTTTTATTGTCGACATACGTAGGGGCGGCAAATAAAGTCTTGCACCCGGGCGGCAAATTTCGTTGGCGCGCCACTGAGTCTACATATACAATAAATTGGTTTAATCAAATATTTTATTACAAAAAATTAATACTTACAATATTTCTTCTGGTCTGCAGTAAAAAATTAGATATTTTAGACACGGACTGCGGACTAGTCCAAGGTACATTTTTGGTTGAAAGACGCAAATTTAGAAGAAATATTCATGTTTTAAGATACATGGTATACTACAAGCCTTTATCAAACAGATGGTTCATTTGTCGATGGTAATAAAACAACAAAATTTAAGCCGAAAACACATAGTTACAAACATCAAAATACCTGTTTATATGATCACATATTTTCTATTATATTACTGTATTTCTTAAATTAAAATGAAATTACTATTAACTAATAAATAACTAAACATAATAACAATAAGTTCTATGATATTAATTACATTTTAATATCATAGAATACATGTGTAAAAGGCATTTAAGTTCGAATATTTCTACGCCTGCAATTTTCTTTTCTTTTTTGTATTTCTTGAAATAAAAAAGTCAAAAGGCCGTCCTGTGCGGGTCCTTCAGTTAGCTCCTGAGTTAAACTGGGCCTGCTTACACGACCAATAATTTTGACAATATAACTGACCGTGTAAGTTACATATTGGTGTATTGAAGTAAGTATCGACAAAAATATAGATTTTTTTAAAACGTAACCTTCTTTATCGAAGAATGGTGGGAATATTGACAATAATATTGTTCGTGGGAGAGTGTGGGTCAACATTGTCATCAATATTTCACTTGAGTTATTACAAAACACAATGACGACTGCACCTCGAATGTAGATGTAACTGCATCACATGATTTAGAAGACCATGCTAATGAATCACAAACTGAAACTAGGTGTGAACGCTCCAAAACCTCATTATGAAGGTTTTCCGGAAAATTTTTTTGAAATATGGGATACAGCTCATCCGGCATATATGTACAAAAACAAACTCAATGTTGCGCCCAAAAAAATTTCTAGAACCATACAGATAAATTAAACCAAATACTGCGCGGGAAGAAGTTAGGAAGAAAATAATTTTTTAATAATAAACCATCGCAAAGAATTGAAAAAGGTCATATCATTAAAAAGAAGTAAAGGCATTTTTAGGGTTTTGTAGGTATGACCAAAAAACCCTTATACCGTCATTTTGTCGTATGTCTGTCTGTCTGTCTGTCTGTTCGGTAAAAATTGTAGCCAAACGGCTAAACCTAGAGAGTTGAAATTTGGCATGCTTATACAACTCTTTGACCCGCACATAGGAAAAATACTAAAACATCTAAAAAACATACCCCCCTAAAAATATAAACAAATATGTGCTCATCGAAAACAAAAATATTTTTTTTAAATTCTGAGTAGGGCATCAAATGAAAGCCCTTAGTACGTGGATTAACGATCAAATTTTTATTTTTGCAAAATAAATTATTATGATGCGATTTTTGCCAAAATTGTGCAAAAAAAATTTGTCCCACACCCTGTAGCCTAGATGGTTTAAACTAAAAATCTAAAAAAATTCTAAGTAATGTATATTGGTGTGAACCGAAATAGTACAACAGGAATTTTTGATCAGATTATGTTTTCGGAAAATAACGCATTTTTTGTGGTTTTTGGTTCACAAAGTACAAAAATTACATCAATGTAAGACAATCACATGCAAGGCGTGCGATGGCGTAATGGGAGCACTGCTGGAAAACGAAGGGTTTCGAGTTCGAGTACGGAGTGAATTTTATTTTTTCTGTTTTTTTTTTTTGCATTTTTATAATGTATAAATTATTTTGTCAAAATTCTAGTTATATTTATAGATATTAGATTAACAGACGATAAATTATTTTAAAAATATCACACTCAGCATACCGCCTTCACTTATTATATACCTGCGAAACCCTGAAATGTGTGAATATTCACACTTCACATCAATTTTTTCATTCAACGCTACCGGTGAACCATTTTCTTCTTTCCTATAATTATTATTAAAGCTATAAATACGAGTTTTTTCGTCTATTATGGAAGTCCATGCACTACTGTATACAAAACTGAATTGAAAATATTGGCAATAATATTGATGTGTAATATTGATATAGTGTCTCATTTTATTTTACTGATGCTAGCTAGAGCAGTGTTTCTCAAGAGGTGGTCCGCGGACCACCAGTGGTCCCCAGAAAAATTTTAGTGGTCCGCGAAAGTTTTTATATTTGCAGTTTTTTAATTTTTTTTAATGCATATTTTTTTATTTTCTGTAAACTTTCTGTGATTTTCTAGAAATAAAATAAATGTATTTAGTATAGAGCTGCCATACGTCCCGGTACACCGGGACATGTCCCAGTTTTGAGATCGGTTTCCTATTGTCCTTGTCCAAGAATAATTTGTCCCGGTCGATTTAAAATTTACGCATATTAAAAAAATATTTTCCGATAATACAGACGCATACACAAAAAACATCTAATTTTTCCAGTCGAACTGAATGTTCCAAAATAATTCAACATTGATCCCAACGTTTTGCTCTTAGAATACCTATTATCCATCTCTCCTTTTTTCGTTTTTTTTTTTGTCTTCCAAATTTTTATTAAATTTTATAATAAAGGTATGATTGTCGATAAAAGTTTTTTTTAAGGGTTTTTTTTTTGGGAGGGGGGTGTCCTCGTCGGTAGTCCGACAATTATGGCACTACTAATTTAGTAGCACATTAAATATATTTGTTTTCTTGCAAAAATTGAACCAACAATTATTATTAGTGGTCCGCGTTAGAAAATTATATATTTTATTGCCCGCGGTGCGTTTCTGGTTGAGAAACACTGAGCTAGAGTACCCATACTCCGTACTGTTTTTGTAATGTACATTTTCGCTGTAAGGAAATTTGAGATATTTCAATTTCAAGTAACACAGAAAATAATCGTTTCTTTAATGTATATCACTCTTTTGTATATATTTTTGATGTTAAGTAAATAAATAATAAGTGAGATACTTCTATACTACTATAGGTAGCTCTTCCCAAAACTCCCCAAATATATATCTTATTAAAAATTGCATTGAGCAAAGATGAATAGTTTCTTTTCTCATATTTATTTTTGCTGTTGTAAATGATAAATGAGATATTTCAACGTTATAGGTAACACTCCTCTTGCCTACATGATCTTCGTATTAAAAACTGTATTGAAGGGGGATGAAAATGTTTTCTCATATATATTTTTGGTGTAAAGTAAATAATAAGTGAGATATTTCAAGAATTGAGTGTTTGGATGTCCTTGCGGAACTCCCCAAATATTCATTTAATTGAAAAATTATAAACAACAAAAAAGATTTGTTTTCTTAATATAAACAATTTTTGTCATTACGTTTTTGCTGTTAAGTCACAAATAAGGGAGATGTTTAAAAATTTTAGATTTAGAGTGTGCCCCCATAACTACCCATTCATCTAAAGTTTTTTTTCTTCTTATTATAAATTATTTTTATAATATAAGACTTTGCTGTTAATTCAATAATAGAGGAAATATAATGTAGCTTTTAGATTTAGGGTGCCCCCATAACTCCCCAAATATTCATCCAATTAAAAAAATGCAAATAAAAGAAAATGGCTTTCTTACTATAAACAATGTTTGTTATATATTTTTTGCTGTTGGCAATAATAAGGGGCATTTTAAGTTTTTTAATAACTACCCAGAGAATAAAAATGTTGAGATCAGTGTTGCCACCTTTTAAATGTTGTTCAACCGGACATAAAACTTTTGCGAGCAAAAAAGGGCGAAATTAATCATTCCAATGTAATAAAATAATATAATAAATTAATGAAACGTACATAAGTTTATTAATCTATATACAATACATACATTTTTGATATAATATTAATATTCATATAAACATCATAAAATCACAAAATTTTGTCAAACATTTTTTTTTCTTTAAAACTGTATTTCCTATTGTCCCGTGTCGCTTCTAAAAGATTTTTATTGCCTATTACTGTACTACGAAATTTATTACATTTAATTTTTAAATTATTACAAATTAGGAGTTCTAAAGAACGCTCAAATTTCACTCAAGTTACTACTACACAATAGGGGATACGCATAAAATTTATATTTCCTTAAAACTACATTTTTTTGATATGTTAATGTTACTTATGTCACCTAACAAAACAAAAATCACATTTAAATTAATATTATAGCCAAATTTTTTAATTAAAATATTATAAATTTGAAATAAGCCGACCACGGCGCGAAGGTTGCCGAGTAAATACGACGTCAAACTGCTGGGGTTTGACGTCACAGATACACACTACAACATAATCTTTACGTGTGTATATTGTATTGTTCGAGAGTTTTGTATTTATTTTTAAACAATTTTTCACGCATTTATTATTAACATGGCATATAAATTGTTTTTTTGGATTTCTAATTGAACTATTTGTGCACATCTGTACTAAACAATATTTTCGACTATGTTTGGAAGTACTGGGGCCTGGATCTTCCATATTTTATATATTTTAATATAAAATTTAATTCGGTAAACATGTATAAATTGTTTTTATAGAATTAAACTTTATTTTAATTAAAATCACTCTAACTTTACATAACCTATAAAAGTTATACAAGCAAATAAGTTTAGGACAGACTGACTAGGCTGTACGCTGTACACTGGGTAGGCTGTACGCAGTACACTTAGTTGGGGTATGACGTCACACGTCGTTTTCGCGCGCTACATATATTTATGATTTTTTTAAGCCTTAAATAAAAAAGTGTTTTTTATGTTTATATGCAACAAGAGGAATATAATAAAAAAAATTAAAAAAATCATACCTATCCCCTATGGTTCAATATTAACATATAGGATTCCCTTATCTGCCATCTCATTACTGCCAAAGCAAAATATTGAAAAAAGAAAATAAAATTTCAAAAATTAATAATGTATTTTAATAAATAAATAATTATTGTTGCTAAATTTTCTGAATTCCCGGACTTTTTTGGGCTTTTCCCGGACACCCGGACACTTAGCGCGAAACCCGGACAGGTGGCAACACTGGTTGAGATCCCTTATTGCCTATGTTCCAATCCTGGTTCTATATCTACTCTATTATCATACTAAATTACTTGAAATTAAGATATTGTCTTATAATCATGAAATAATCATAAAATATGAATAATCTGAAATGTGTAGAAACCAGATATGCAACCGAAAAAAAAAAATAAATAAATAAATAAAAATACATTTTGTCAATATTATTGATCAATATTACAGATCGTGTGTCCGCATATGTGCAATAGATTGCTACTATTTGATCAACAAAAATGAGGCGATGATGATGACACCCCCTTACTGCGTGTCACTGGGGCGGACAGCACGCCGCCCCCTCTTGATACGCCCCTGTTCGACTGTACTTGACAGAGAAGTGTCATGGCCGTGGCAATTCGTTTATTTATTTATTGTTGTGTATATTTTTTTGTAAAAACCCCGGTAAAATTACGTATATCGGAAAATGACGCTCCACTAACGGTCAAAGATGAAAACAAACGTACTAGTAAGCAAACAATATACTCTCATCCGCACAAGTGGGAAAGATATTGAACAGTACAAAATAATACTTGACTTGTTCAAACGAATAATATTTTTTAACATTCGAAACCTCTTTGGGTTAGTTCAATATTATTTTTTTAAAGCTGGTGTGGGCGTGTGACGCCAGTCTGACAAAAATTGAAATACGTCACAAGGGTCTCTGTTTACAAACAAATGTAACAGACCAAAAATTCACGTGTTTACATTCACGTGCGCTTGAAAAATTCAACTTATCAGAGTTAATAAATCACAAACAAATTAATTGGTTAGATCTGGATATTGAACTTGTCAAAATAAATGCAAATTCCATTTTTTTTTTTTTTCTATAAAAAACCTTGACACGCAATTAAACATCATCAAAATTGTGTCATAATTTTTAAATTATGTTATTTTATATTCTAGTTTGTTTATGTTACGTATCAGGATATACTTTCGCAGTCATATAATCAGGAAATTTCTGTTTCCCGAGAGAAAATTCTACCAAATACGGCACAAAATCTCGGAAGCAAAATATATCAAATAGATTTTTATGCAATATAGTTATGTAAATATGGGAAAGGTGTTAATAAGTTATAGTATATATTAATTAATTTTTTACAATGGGCAAAAATTATATATTTTGTTGAATACATTTTTAAAAATAAGTCTAATGACGTCAAATGTCAAACAGGAAGAAATATTACTGTAGTCAAAAACGAATAGCAGAAAATGAGAGACACACGGTTAAATGGAATAGAATTACAATAATAACACTTTTTAATTTGTTTTCAAAAAGTTCTCAAATAGAAATGACTTAAACTATTGTTTATTAACGCCCCAATACTCTATACTAAAAATGTAGATTTCAAAACTTTAATCCGTAATCGTCTCTCTTTTATGGCTTAATTTAAAAAAAAATAACAACTGCAACTCTATCTCTTCCAGTTTCTGAGATACAGTTAAGCAAATGTTTTAGTCAACACATTGTTATGTCAAAGGGTTTTCATGAAAATATCAAATGGGAACTATGTCAAATAGATATGAAGATTCCAAAAATTTAAACCGCAGGGCGTTATCTTATATCTACAGTTTACGAGATATAATTTTTTTATTTAGACAAAATTTTGGCTTATAATAGGCAACACATATTACAAGGCCTTCTATGAAATTGCCTATGTATCAGGCGTATACTAAAGTTTTTTTTTTTTAAACTAAACATGGATAATCGATTTTAACGGACTAATAGGGGGAAGAGGGGGGATCTGTTAAATACAAGATCCCGATTTTTGCCAACTCAAAGAAATTGGTAAGACTTTTAATTTTAATGAAAGAAGAAATTTTAACTTGAATGTATAGTTAGGGGCATCAGTCACGACCGATCTATCCAGTAGGCACATTAGGCACAACGCCTAGAGCCTATAAAAACAGGATTAACAAAATATTTTACAGAAATCGGGAAGAAAAACTAAATTTTAAAATAGATATATTATATTTTCATTCACAAAAATTATACAAAGAAATAGGTTATCCAGTTCTTAACGGATATGCACGTCTTGAGGTCCACAGAGGTCGACAAAACAGTTTTTAAATGATGTCTGTCTGTCACCAGTGGTACATCAGGGTGGATCAGTGACCTTCACAAGAGTTCCCCCTTTGAATTGTCTATTTTGTCTTGGTCCGGGAGAACAAATGACAATAAAAAGTAATTTAATCATCCGATGGGCCCCTAAATGAACCCCCGCCCTGCGGTTGCGGGCGCAACGGGTCCATACTACGCCACTGAGTAGAATACAAGAATCTGTAGCGCCTACGAAAAAAAAAAAAAAGGGGGAGCCTAGGCTCTACGAAATCGTAATGCGGTCCTGGCAGTAATAATCAGTCTTGGCCATCTTCAACGTGACATTATGCTAGGGCAGGGCTGCCATACGTCCCGGTTTACCGTGACATATTCCGGTTTATACGGCAATGCCCCAATGAACACATTTTTGTCCCGCTTTGCTGAATATTTGTAGCATTGCATTAATTATTCAATTTAAAGCTAGGTATTCTTAATAAAATTGCTTAGAACTGAAATTTCACATTTTTACTATTTTGTTACGAGAATGCAATAAGTATATTATTTATTTATTTATTTATTTTACATCGGCCTATTTCTGTAACAACGCTAATCGCCGATGCCAGGGGGCGAGCTCCTACACCTGGATGAGGGGGAATGATTGTGAAATAAGAGTAATGTAAACATATTACTCTCGCCCGAATAATATCACCAACGGAGAATCGAACTACCGACCGCACAATCCAGACTGTTTTACACCAGTCCAAACAATAAGTAGGGGAGATGTGGGGACGGTGGCACAATTGGTACAGTGGAACATTTGAAATATCTTTGAAATATAGAATATTTTCATGTCTGTTTGGGTATATATAGGCCCCTCTGGTACTGAGAAATTATACTATCCAAATTTTGAGTCAGTAAATTTAAGTCCCGCCATTTATGATGAAAATGTTGATTTGAGGTTGACAAACTAAAGTTTATCGTAAGAAGAAAATTTTTATTTGAACGAGACACAACTAAATTAGTAAGAAATTTTGTGTTACATGTTGTAAATTGGTCATTTGTCTACAGAGTAAAGCAATTACTAATGTTCTAAACTATATCATTTATTATATTTGATAAAATGTTCGTGAAAATAGGGTTAGGCTAACAGTGGCACACGTGTTATGTGTATACAGTGGTATAGTGAGCCACTGTATCCACGTACGTGGGTACGAGTTAGAAGAACAATTCCAAGCTACGCAAAATAAAAAAGATCAGAAAATTAAAAGATATTCTTGTAAGTTCAGACACGTATCAGATGATGTCAATATTGATGAGAATTCAAACTCAGATGATATTGTAAACAAGGATATTAAAGTAATGCAATATGCCTTAATATTTGAAGGATACGGAAAAAATAAAATTAAGAACCTCTCTATAGGGGAAATCATAGAAATAACGACTGACGATATTGTTGTAACATACCTCCGACGGCTGACTACTCTTTAAATTTATTAAAACAAATGAAAATTACACATTTAAAAAATCAGAGCTGATAAAAGGTTTACCATCTCCTGCTCTGTCTGGTAGCACAAAACGCCGTTTAGACGTTTTGATTTTTACAGTAAATTTAATGAAATATAATTAAAATAAAAAATATCAAAACTTACTGCTTCCAAGGAACTTACCAGAGTTTATTTTTTTATATTAATAATAAATTTACATTTATATACCTATATTTATACACATTATTTAATTACTTTTAGTAGTAGTTTGTTCCAAAAAATTTGATTTTTGTACAATATTATTAATTTTTTAGTACCTTTCAGATGATTTATTTTTAAAGACATTGAATTGAAGTTTCAATAAATATGATTGATACATATACAGATTTTTTAGATACCTATTATATTTACTGTTCCACTGTATCCCTAATGCTGTTTCACTGTACCCTCACGTATAGGTACAGTGGCACAATTGCAGAGGTCAACAAAAATATTAATTATAAATGGCACGTGATAAGGACATTAATTTTTAACAGGTTATTTAAACACCGACATTATAAGTATTAAGTGGCGAAAAGATTTATTTAAAAAATTCAAAATTGAAGATGTTATGTACAGAAAACCAAAATGTGTGCCACCGTCCCCACATCTCCCCTATAATCAGGGTGACTAGATTTTAGTTGAGGTAAACCCTAAGATTGAAAAAAAAATGGAAATACAGTATATTTTATTCAATATTGCTCACCTTCAAAAAATATAAATGATGAGCAAAAAAAAGGTCCTCATCTCCAAAATCAAAGTGATGAAAAAAAAAAAATCCACACCTCCAATATGTAAGTGAAACAAACCCGGAGATTTTATAACAAAACGCGGAGCCCTGATACTGGCCGGAAACCCTGTGACTCCGGGTGAAAACCTGAGACCTGGTCACCCTGATTATAATACATTATTATTATAAAAATGCGATATTATTCAAAATTGAAAAACCACTCACAGTAGTAAAAATCTGTACGTAGAACAATTGTTATTGTTGTAGGTAAAACAGGTACTTTTTTCTATAAAGATTTATTTTCAATTGTATGCCAAAAATATGATATTGTTTTTAATTATGAGTTAATCAAATAATAAATGTTCCTCTCCTATATATTACTATTTTATTACAATACTTTGATTTTACTTGATTAAATTACAACAAACTAACTTTATTTATTGACCTGAAATATATATATTAAAGCCCCCCCCAATTCCACCACGATCATAATGTTCCGGTCGTGGTCGAAATATTTATGGCATCCCTATGCAAGGGTATTTTTCACGGCGAAACCCCGATTTAAACCTGTGTTCATGTAGCTACGAAAAGCGGCAACAAAAAATATAATTAATTTAATTGTTATAAATATTAATTAAAAAAATCATGATCGGTGTAATTTTAATAATCGATCAATGGATGGTTCGTTAGATCCGAAGTCCATTAAATCGAGGTCCGTTGTTAAATGGAGGATTTAATTTATTGTATTGTTGTTTAACAAGTGCTAATTCCTCTAATATTGAAAAGTTAAAATCGTAATGAGAATGATAATATGTTTACTGATTAATTAACATATTGACTGTGATGTAAGCGAGTTGCGAGTTGCGAGTGGTTGTGTTGTCTTGTCTAGGAGACGACTGTCCGGGGTCATAGGCTGGCGCCTGACTGTTGCCGCCAGGCGCCTGACGCCTTCATGCACTCTGCATCTCTGTGTTGCACATCTGTGCATAAATAATTAAATCTACTGCACACACACACACAGACACACACACCAAATAAACAACCTGTTTATATTACTTCCACAGAGGACAGCATTTAATTGACACATCAAACGGCTTCCGCTTGACGTATTCGCCAACTGCTCAAATCATAACAGTTAAAAATCTAAAGACTATTCAACATTATTATTTTCTCCTAAGCACTACAGACTTTTGCGTATTATTGACGTAATAAATAGAATGTAAAACATAATAGGCGTTTACGTTTAGTCAGTCAGATCAATCCGAGCGATCCAAGTGCTCCCGATCCATTCGTAAAGTCAGTAGGAGCGTACACATTAACTTATTTTTAGTCAATCTGATTGATCCGCCAGAGCAATTCGATCGTTTCCAAACAATCCGATGTTCTGGCAGTATTGCTGGGATTAATAGATTGCTGGTGGTGGGGGTTAGCGCGGATAAATTGAATCTTAAGTTGGTTTTACACAGTTCAATTAATTGATCAATAAATTGATCAAGTTTTTTGTTAAAAAATTGAAAAATTTATTGGTAACCTTGGAAACAAACCATCGCTTTATACACATCAATTTATTTATCAATTTTTTTTTGAACATTTTTACATTACCAATTGCAAAACATGTTGACATATTTATCAAAATGAAAATATTGTAAAAATCTTCACAAAGTTACGAGCTGTGAACAAAAACAAAAGAAATAACCTAGATGATGGTAAATTAGAACGTTTAAGGTTATTCCAGATTTGAAAACGAAACACAAACAATATATTTCGAGGTTATGCTACAACTAAACAGTTGGCAATATCTTAACAGATAAAAATATACCTAGAATTCCCTAAAAAATTGATGAAAAATAGAACTTGTTCTATTTTCAAAATAAATTGATCAATTTTTTTTCAATGAATTGATTAATTAATTGACGAAATTTTTACACTTTACACACATCAATTAATTGAATTTCAACTTTTTCAATTAATTGATCAATAAATTGAATCGTGTACAGTCAATTGGATAGTGTTGAAACCATAATTTAACAAAATAGATGAAATAAGTGCCGTTTGTGATAGAATTCTATTATTGGTAATAAACTCATTTATAAAACAAAATTCGGTAGCAGTTGGAGTCAACGACAGAAATTTGACAGTTGCATTTAGCCCCACCGTCACCAGGCGTCACTACTTAATTTCAGACATATATTGATTACGAAAATGTTAACAAAATCCGGGCAATCCGACTAATCTTGTGACGTCACCAGATCAATCTGAGCAATCTTCTGGATTGAATAAACGTGAACACCTAATAGTCATTTACGAAAAATATACCGGTTGCAGTGACTACCTTCTAAAGCCAGGGATGGGGAGTCGATGCTTTTTTGAGGAGTCGGAATCGGGAGTCGGAAAAAGTTATCGACTCTTTGATTTAATTTTTATCAAGGATAAGAACAAACCGAAAACGAAAGCAAAATAACTATATTACCAGAATCTTTTAAAGTACAGAAACAGGAACGTCATTTTGTTCAAGAACGAAAATGAAATTAAAAATATTCAACACCGGTTTTACCGGTTTCCTTTAGGCTTTCCAGTTTAAAATATGATTAATATTACTCGTATTAACAGATTAATACGATGATGCAGTAAAGATTTTTGTTTTTAGTCATATCCATTTTATCTTTTTCTGTATACTCTGTTTATTATGGTTAAGCGGAACTAAGCTAGACATTTATTTTCTCAAGTTGTTACGAGCTTCGTGATTATTTCATGTTTCATATTGGCAGACAAAATCTAAACGTCAAAAGGAAAAAATTACATGTTATGAAAAATAAAGTATATAAAATACAATGAAATTTTTTTAAATCTAATATATTCGTATTAAAAATGACACAAAAAGTCCAGATGAAATGAAAATGACATTTTATAAAAACAGCTCACCTAAACCCAAGATATTTAATGTAGACATTGAAATCTACTAACTTTTAACGATTCAATGAGTTTTTTTTTATCATTTTGTTTAACCAAGCCCATTTCGATCGTTAAAAAGTAAAATCGTCATAACTTAAGAAAATAAAAATTCCATTTAGTCTCGTTTAAACATTTGTAATAGATTTTACGATTTACGAGTGTAAGGAGTCGGGAGTCGGAGTCGGAATTCGGAATAGGGAGTCGGAGTCGGTTTTCAAAAATAGCTTCTTGTGAGTCAATAATTTTTCTGCCGACTCCCCACCCCTGTCTAAAATACCTTGCGGGTCCCACATTTAATTATTATACCGAAGTAACTGGGTTCAACAATCGGGTAGACGGTTTATAGATTGGTTCAAGACATCGTAAACGCGATTTAGCCTCCAATTATGGCTCGAAATTCAAACATTTTTGT
This sequence comes from Liopterus haemorrhoidalis, assembly GCA_963971575.1. NCBI lineage: Eukaryota > Metazoa > Arthropoda > Insecta > Coleoptera > Dytiscidae > Liopterus > Liopterus haemorrhoidalis. The sequence goes on from OZ020613.1 coordinate 27,009,301, forward strand.
GATAACTTTATTTATTTTATATTTTGTTAAATACGTCTATCGAAGATTCAGCTTAATATGCCACCGGGTGGTCATTTAATACTGTAAAAAAAAAACTTTTTCCATTTTTTAAATATTTATTTCTGATGTGAAATTAGTAACTCTACAGAATTCATTTGATATTTTAACAGTTTAATAAAAAAATATATTAAATTATCTAACATTTGAAGTTTTATTTATTTTGTATGTTTTTTGACAGTACACGTTTTCAGAGAATATTTTAATGCAAATAGAAACCACCTATTGTCATAATATTTTTTTATTAATCCTAATTTTTCAATTAATATTTAGCATGGTTTAAATATAACCAGATTAACTAACTGATTATTTATATTGAATGTTTTAAATTAATTTGAATATAATATTCTTTAAACAACATGTGTAAAATTAATTAAATATTCAATTTTGTAAACTTTTAATAAACCTACTATTACAAAAAATCAACTTAATTGCATATATGACAGCTAGCGGATTAAAATATTGATTAAACCTAAATGGAAAGTAGTTTTTTATAGCATTAAATGATCTCCCTGTATATATGTCCCATTATTCTCTTTGACGTGGAAGTATGGACCCTTAATCAAAAATTGTAAAAATAATGTTTTTTTCAAAATGTGGGTTTACCGACGTTTATCTATTTACCATTTATCGTCAATATATCTACAAACAAAATTGGAGGCTATATCTGTTTTTTATTTGATTCTATCCTCATTGCATACTACTTATAAAATTAAATAAATGTAAACAAAAGTTTAAATAATATCTAAAAGTGCAAAAAATTAGAATAAAATAGAATAACAATTAAGATAAGATTAAAAGTACATAAAGTAAAATAACAAATTAATGATAAACGTTTGTCATTGCCCATTTTTAAATTTCTGATACAAAAAATTAAGAAACTGTAACTTTTTGTAAACGCCTGATACTTGCTTCAAATTTTCAATGCTCTAGGTCAGTCGATTAAACCAGTGTTTCTCAACAAAAAACGCACCGCGGACCAGTATAATATATAATTTTCTAACGCGGACCACCAATAATAATTGTTGGTTAATTTTTTGCAAGAAAACAAATATATTTAATGTGCTACTAAATACATTTATTTTATATGTAGAAAATCACAGAAAGTTTACAGAAAATAAACACAATATAAATTATTTACATAAAAAATGTACATAAAACATTTTTAAAAACTGCAAAAAGCACATAAAAATTTTCGCGGACCACTGAATTTTTTCTGGGGACCACCTGTTTGGAAACACTGGTTTAAACAACGCAGTTCGTCATTTTGCGTCATACCTTCAATAACAAACTTAGTGGCAAAAAAGTAACTAAATCGATTTTTTGCATGTGAATTATTGACTAATATTGCTCTTCACTCTTTTATTTTACTAAAACATACCTTTTGAAGTAATATTTAGTTTGTATTCGATAGTCATTTTCAGAGCCGCAGTAAGGAAAACTTGCGCTAGGGGCAGAGCCGTGTTTTTGGCGCCCTTGGCAAATAAAAAAATCCTTACCTCCCAAAAATCCAAGTGATGAAAATACAAAACAAAAGGTCCTCACCTCTCAAAATTCAAGTGATGAGCAAAAAAGAAAAGGTCCTCGCCTTCGTAATGGCGCTTATTACCCAAGCCCGTCAGCGCCCTTTTCTTAGCGCGCCCAGGGCCGTCACCCCCTCCGCCCCCCCTTACTGTGGCTTTGGTCATTTTGAAGATTTACAAATTTTAAAAGTGTTTATTTAATATAGGGACATTTGTATTGGTATCACTAAATAAAACTATGTTTACATTTGACCAAAAATGAGCTCCCGGTCTATTATAGATTTCCATTTGATATTCAGACCAATTCTGTAACTCTGTTACTATGATAATAGTTACTAAATTCGTCACTATGAGCAAGGTCAGTTACTATCATGAATGAAAGTCATTGTATTTTTTGTTGTAGTAACGTTATTACACAGTAACTTTTTACAGAATTGATCTGATTGTGTATAGTGCATAGCTTTTTAGGTAAAATTCAACTTATTTCTATTTTCTTTTCTTTTATCATATTTTTGGATCACATCAGCCCTTTTTAGGACTATTTTGTGTATTAGAATAGTTTATTTGTTTCTATTCTGTTCTTATACTTATATTTTCATTTAATTTCGATACAAGTGACAACGTACTAATATTACATTCGTTAAATGGATGCATGTAACCGTACTAAATATGATGCCACAAAAACATGTAACGTTTCCAGTGACGCAACTGCACTGATTCGCCGACTACCCTATATCTGACATTTAATATAACGTTTGAAACTATCTCCAATCCAAAATTGTTAGTTAATTAGTTACGTAACATTACATTTTTTATTTATAATTCTTTTAAAATAATCATATTTATTGTTTAAAAAATGGATAGTAAAATCGTCACCCAATGCTCTCCAAGAAACAGGGTTATGTTTGTGTTTTTACCGCGATAATAGTACAAGCTAGTAGTCAACATCCATCTCTTTTAACATGTTTTACAGAACATACGTCTATTTCTTTCTATGGACAACAGAAGACGTTGCCAAACGTTTTTCTCTGTTAGTTAAAAGATCGTAGTTTAGTGATTATGAATACTACTAGCATTAGCATCACACTTTCTTATTTTAACAAGTAATGCTTCGTTCAGAACCTCCAAATTAGAAATTAGAATTAACGTAAAATTAACCCTTTACTGCATGCATTTTTATTTTTGGCTGAAATAATTCATGAGCATTAGGAATTGGTTCTTATTGATAGAAAAATCAATTGAAAAAATATATTTAAAATATTAATTATTATTTTTATGAAAAAATAATAATTAAAATAATAATTTAGGGTTTGTGCCATACATGGAACATGATTCTACATTATGTTACAAAAGAAAATGATTCCGTATTATTTGCTCGTCAATTGCTAGGTGTTTTTCATTAGGAATTAAAAGCAGTCGCTCTCGAATTTTTGAAAGAAAAGGTCGTATCTTCTAGTTGTCCTTTCTCAATAAATTCAGAGTTATCGTTGAAGTGCAAATTCCGCTTGATATCCTCAAATCTATTGCAGCCCATTACTTGAGATACTGCAGGATCCATTGCTGGGTATGTGGCATATATGAACATTTATGAAGTAATGTTCTGATTCAGTTTTAAAAGTAAAATAAAAAATAAAAATGGGAATGTACCATATATGGCACACGATGCGGTAAAGGGTTAATACTTAACATAAAATTTGTACGTAGAAATTTAGTAGTGTTCACAATATAATTTAAGACACTGACAGAAATTTCTATCTATTTCTACTTTATCGATCGATATTTGACAGCTGTTTACATTTGCTAATGAGTTTTTGAGTGTTTCATAGTTCTGAAAAGAATTAAAATAGATGAAAAATTTATATTTATGATCAAAGAAAACATAAAGATGTGGATAGAAACAAAAAAATATGGTCACGGAAATTTGTAGGTTGACAAGTGCTTACTGCGCATGCGTCAATTATAAATTAACGTAATGGTGTGGAGTCTACAAACTTCTAATTTTAATTTATAAGTATAAGTATTAATTTTTAAGGTTGTGAACGATAACGTAGTTACGTATAACAAACATTTACGTTAATTCTAAGTACTAATTCTAATTCTTAATTTCGAGGTTCTGAACGCAACATAACGCTTAATTGCAATATTTAGTAAAAGATTATGAACATGGCCAAATATATTTAAAATATTTTATTTTCTGAACTATAAAAGAGACCTGTGGTTTGCATTTTTGAAATCTAGGTGTATTAGTTTACATAGAAAAAGAAAAAAATAATAATAAATAAAATAAATAACCCCACTAGAACTATTGAAATGAATCTGGAAACAGAAATTTGATTTCTCTGTGCGAAAAACACGCTGACTTGTCCTAAGCAAAAATTAAGATTCGATAGTTGTACACATAAATTTGTTAAAAATGTGCTTTTTACCACAATATGTTACAGATGCATTTAACGATGAGAGTATTTTAAGAATCTACTAATATCATAAACCATTTCTCCCACACTAACTATTTTAAGCAACTTTTTTGGAGTTTTATGAAACTGTTGCCTCATTATTTTAACTTTAACTGTTCCCATACGTACCTAAAAGTAAGGTTTTTTTTTAAATTTTTATTGTTTCCATATTTTCTTTTTTTTTATCTTGTTAGTGAAACTGTTTTGTAAATCACGCCTCTTTTTCTAACAGGCCAATAATATGGTGGAGTTGATGTCATTTCCTGCTTCCGGGGCACGCCACTGACTGGCGACATGCGGCTAGTGTCGTGTGAGGTCCGCGAGTGGCGTCTAGCAAGGCTAGGGCTTACAATACCGGGATTCCGGGATCCCGAATACCGGAATCCCGGACGATTTTTGTCCGTTATTAAAAACCGGTATTTATGTAAAAATACCGGTATTTTGGTATCACATTAGTTGATAAAAATTGAATTTATGCACAATATAAATCTAATTTAAAATAATATTAATTAATTACAAGAAATTTTTTTTGAAGATAAACAAACAATTTCATTGTATTAAAATCTATACCAGGCACATTTATTACACATACCGAGCCGAGTATTACAAAATGTGTATAATTTCTTAATGACAATAGTGCCGACAAGTGTAGAATCAGAAAGAGCTTTTTCGGCGGCTGGTTATATTTGTACGAAAATTCGGTCCTCGCTTGATGATGAAACGATTGATTGTTTATGTTTTTTAAGAGCATACTTTAATAAACAAAACGCAAGTTATTAATATTATTTCATAAATACTTTCAATTTAATTATATTTTTTGCTTCTTTAATTATATAATGCCATACGGCTCGTATAGCCAATAGGCTCTATTATATGTAAAATGTAACATAGAATTTAATATGTACTTTTTTTTACTTGCACGTTTTTTTGTATCTATCTACTCCTACTCTCTATGTAATAAAATAAATAATATCAGAACAATATTTATTGGATTTCATATATTATTTGTTAACAAATCAATTGAGGTAAGTAAAAATATAACTAGTAAATTTTTTATTAATAATACCGGTTTTAATACCGGTATCCCGATATTTCAAATTTCAAATATCAAATACCGGTATTCAGATTTTAGTTCGGTATTGTAAGCCCTAAGCAAGGCCGATAAACGTCACCGTCACGCGCTAACACAACACACCAACCATACCTCACACCACATTACACCGGACACAAATTAAAGGACTCTGAAAAAAAAAGGATGCTGGTCTAACAAACAATATACCTAAGCACGAAAGAGTAAATGGAAATATTTGGCAGTACAGTGAAACCTCGATATAACGGATCAATGCGGGTGAGGGGGTGTCCGATGTAGCCGAATGACCGTTATATAAAAATAAATTTTCTAAATAAGCTATTTATTAACTATCAAATAGAAATATATTATAAAAGAGAGTTTACATTTTACTTACACTTTAAAATTGCATTTTATTCGTCTTCAGATGATATGTCACTATACGCCCGTTGAGGAGAGTCGTCAATGTTTGTTTTTGAATTTCCTAGTTTCGGTGAAACTGGTTTGAAAAATGTATCAAATTTTGCTTGGATTTTTGAAGTTTGTTGTTTCTTAATTATTAACTCTAAAATTGCGAATTCCCGTCCGCTACTCGGGTGTTTCTCCTAGTGCGTAGTCACGTTCAGTTTAAGATCGTTTACATGTTGTCCGTTATATCCGAAGTCCGTTGTATCGAGGTCCGTTATATCGAGGTTTTACTGTATTAGAATCGAATTACGAGGGCTACCTTTTAAGTTTTTACAAAAACTAAAAAAGAAATTTTTTTTTGGAACCAACTTTTTTATTGCTTTTCAAAATATTCGCCTTTTAGATTCATACACTTTTGCATGCCTTCAAACCAATTCTCGAAACATTTTTTTCCAATCTGTAGATGGTATATAAAAAACAACGTTTTCGAAGGCTTCACCAGCTTCTTGAGGGGATGAAAATCGCTGTCCACGCATTTTTTGTTTGACATTGGGGAACAAACAAAGTCGTGGGGAACAAACAAAGGGGATAAATCAAGCGAATACGAGCAATGAGACATTAATTCGATGTTTTTCTCCTTCAAATAATCAATTGTTTGACGTGCTTTGTGGGATCTTGCATTGTCATGATGAAGAATGATGCGACGTTTCTGGTTGTTTTTCCTGATTTTGTCGATGACTGGCAAACAAATTGTTGTATATCATTCAGCATTAACTGTTTTCCGATCCTCTAAAGGAATGGTTGCGACATGTCCAGTACAGCCGAAGAAACAAACGATCATTTTGTTGGAAGTGCTTCGTGAACGAACAACTTTTGTGGGTTTCGGTTCATCTTGGAAGACCCAAACAATGGATTGTTGCTTAGTTTCCGGTTCATATGAATAAATCCAAGTTGTATACGGATTTTGCAGTGCCCATGTTGATTTTTTTTAGCATTCCCTTACAACAATAAACACGAGCCTTTTTTTGAGCTTCGGTCAAACTATGTGAAATTCATCGGGAACAGATCTTTTTCACAGCTAAATGTTCGTGCAAAATGTATTGCAGTCTGCAATATGCCAAAGGATGGCTCTATCTCACGGTAAGTCACATGTCGATCTTCTTCAATTATTTTGTGCACAGCATGAATGTTTTTTTGAATCACAACTGATTTTGGTCGACCTTCACGAGATTCATCACTGACGGACGCACGACTACGACGAAATTCTACAAACCAATTGTAAACAGTCTTTTCTGATGGTGCTTCATTACTAAAAGTTGAACGAAACGAATCTATGCATTGTTGTTGAGTTAGGCCTTTACTAAAATCACATCATCCTTATTAATTGGTATTAGTGGTGTACATTCTCAAAATATTATATATCATTTAGGGGTGATTTACTTTTGTTCGTGTTTATACTTGTTTTTATAATGTTTATTTATATTTTTTGTGGAAATAAAGAAATATATTATTATTAATTAAGTAAATTATCCCGAAGAGTTCTAGAATAATCGCAGTCATAAAAAAAAACTCCCTCTTTTTGGCTTTTATCAGACTTTTACATCTCTAACACAAGACCACATTTTTTCTCTACTGAATTTTTTGTGTATTTTGAATTCCAATACCATAATGATATGCCACAATAATTTTCAGTGCCATCTCCGTGATAATTTTTTGTGTTGACAGTCACCATCTGCATCTTTATCTTTGTCTGCCATCTCTCCAACAAGATAAGAGTCGATATATCGTTCTGTCTAGTGACATTTGCATCCCTATTTATTTCAAACGTTGTCAATATGTCTTGGTTTCAGATGTCTTCTTTAAATGATTTATGTTAAAGTTTTATTAGTTTTGACATCCTGTCGATATGAACTCAGGCGATAGTGTTTTAAGTAAATTATCAGTATTTCTGGTTGCAATATTTGATATTCAGCATAAAACAGCAGGTGATTTAATTTAACCGAATCGATATCCGATAAAATATGTTTGCATTTACGAGCCACATGTGCACTTCGATTACGATTCTCTTTTCTCGCGTCTGGCTTCAACGACCCTAACACCAGATGTAACAAAAATAAAAACATCTTGAGCTTGGTTTGTTTTTCTAATTTAAATTAATGAATTAACCTACTTTTCAAAGCCTTTCATAAATGAGCATTGTAACCTTTACAAAGAACACATTTTTATGTAAGCAAATAAATAATTGATACGGAATGTTTATTCTGTACGAAGATTATCCGGTTATTGATATATTCAGACCATCTCATGTCATTTATCCTCATTGCTGAGGAGTCGTTACTTGTACAACAAACATTATCTTTTGTGTACAATGGAACGCCACTTCTTACAATTTTCGGTATTGCTTAGGGTTTCTTCCAAAGTACAACCCGTTAATTCGCGCATCTGGTTAAACCATCTTGCAGGAGGTGTATCTCTAGGATGTTTTTCCTCCACATTTCCTTGATAAACAAGCTAATATACCTTGTTATTTCGGGTTATGCAGCCGAAGTATTGAAGGATTCTTCTTTGGACAATTGACAACAACCTCGTTGGAGTATTGATTATATTAGGTGTACCGGAAAGTTTATTCGTTTATTTGGTATTGTTAAATTAGAAATTACAAATTAACAAATCGAAAGAAAAAAATGTATTTTATTGAGTAAAATAGTTTTCATTGTGATCTATAACACTGCCATTTATCAGGAAGAGAAAATATTCCCGATTTATAAAATTCCTGATTTTTTGACGGAAAAAATTGTTCAAGGCTTATTTTAACATGGTTCATATCTCTAAGTGTCTTGTTTTTTAAAAAGTGTTCCAGTAAGCGAAATAAGTGATAGTCGGAGGGTGAAATGTCTGGTGAATAGAGTGGGTGTGTTAGAACCTTCCAATCAAGCTCGGAAATTTTATCACGTGCCTTTTTTTGATAAATGAGGTCAGGCATTGTCGCTTTGTCCTCTTCTATTCACAATTTCTGGCCGATTTCTGGTCAAGTTCTGATTCAGTCGATCCAAATGTTCACAGTAAAGATCAAAATTAACACTTTTCCCCGGTTTTAACATCTCATAATAAATTATTCCTTTACAGGGCCTTCCAGATCGAAGTTCATCATCCAAGCATAAATATAAATTTCCTGATTTAAATTCTTAAACCACTGTTGACATGTGCGTACACTTAGTTTATCACCATAAACAGTGCAAATGTTTTATGTAGCAACTGTAGCAGATTTTTTTTATGGTACTAATACAACATTAAACTGTTTTGATGAAAATTCTTCCGCCATTTTCAAATGCAAGGGTTTAAAATTAAACGAAAACAATAATTAGGTACCCAAGATTACAGAAATTAATCAAAACGCAAAAGACGTCTGTTTAATTCAGCGAATAAGTCGTGACTAGTTCGCATACTGCTCTAATAATAAAAACGAAAAAACTTTGCGGTACACCTAATATTAATCACTGATACAGTCGGGCAGTCCAATACGAAGCAACCGTTTCCAGCAATACAGCTCATACTCCACTCATGTCCATGTTTTTGCTGCATACAAAGCTATTGGAAAAAACAAGAATCTGCGTAAGTTTAATTTTTGTACTCACAGAGATGTCGTTATCTTTCCAAACTTTCGTTAGTTTTGTCATATCTGTTACAGCAACAGTCAAACGAATTTTAATGTCTTCGGAAGAATACTCCTTATTGCTAATTAAGGACCCTAAGTAAACAAATATATCAACGACATCTATTTCAGCGTTTTTCAATCGAAAACGTACTGCGAACCAGTAATATATCTAATTTTCTACCGCGAACCACTAAAAATATATTGTAGCTACATTTCTTTGTAGGTAATAAAATATAATAAATGTACTATTAAACAAATTTATTGTATACTAGCTGACGTACCCGTTCTTCGTACGGTTTATGTTATGTACATTTTTGATGTAAAGTAATATTTTGATATTAGTATAATAAGTGAAATATTTCAAGATTTTAGTTCTAGCATGACCCCCGTAACTCCCCAAATATTCATCCAATTGAAAAAATACATAGAAATAAAAGATTTATTTTTTATTATAAACAATTTTTGTTATATACATTTTTATGTTATTTCAATATAAGATATTTTAAATTCTTTAGTAAACAGTTTTAACCCCGAAATTTTGAGATGTCATTTAGCCTATATCCGAATGCTGGATTTCTTCTATCATCCTACCTAATTACGTGAAAATATGTTCAGCCGATTTTACATGAATCTTAGACAGATAGATAAAAATTTATATTTTTATGGATATTGTGTTATAATCATCTGAACCGTGTAGAAAACAAGAATATAAGACCAATAAAATAACAGACATAACTCCAATTTTATTAATATAGATGAGGATTCTACATATCATGTTTTCTTAGTATTAAAAAAAAACACAAAATGAACAAAAATCACAATGAACAAGTTTAAAAAAGACCAAACAATTTTTTTTTTATTTAGTAAATGTCAAAAGTTCATAGCTATTTACTCTTCGTAAACGCCGTATTATATTATTTCTAGTAAGCGTGCTTGAGTTAGAGGAACATTTAAAATTTATACCTAGTTGATTCTGAGAATTGAAATTAATAATAAAGTAAAGTTTACAAACATACGAGGCAGTTTAATTAAAAGTGTATTAGAAGTCATATCAGACTATTTTTTATCTGGTATTTCTAGTTTTTATAATCAGTTCAAGCATTCGAACAGTGGAAACACAAACTAGTGTGAAAAATGTCATTCTGAACGCAAGCTCAGTTCAAGAAAATTAGAACAAGTCATATGCTTTCTGCTAAAAAAAAAGGTAATAATTCCAAAGTCAGGACCTCCAGGCTTGTTTCAACTATTAATACGAATAACATAACAATCTTTTCCAGCAATAAAAAGAACACTATCTTAATATAGCAACCCTAAAATTACGTGCATTAGAAGCAGAAGTTAACCAGCTGTGGTATAGTGTTACGCTATTCTCAGATTGTCCCCCGAGACAGAAAAATAACAGATGTCAAGTCAGTCAGCATCTGTGGTGGAACGAATCACGGAATACAATAAGACCCCGCTGAAATAACCCGAACGCTATTTCGTCCACGTCAACTATAACACTTCCTCTGTTGGGGTTTCAAATTAAAGAGCAATTCTTAGAAAATTATTATGAGCAGAACTTTAAAAGTAGATTACTTAGTTCTTCTTCCATGTCATCAAGTAAATGAATTGAGATCAATCATAATTAGATGAGGAAACTTGTTTAATCAACCATTTACCGCGATTTTGTTCAGTTAATAAATTGAGCAGGCTACTTCTAGCGGCACATGTAGCCTATAATGACATTTAGTCAGCGTTGTGGAGATCTACTGTGTCATTTTTTTCCACTGAATTTACTTTGGACAATCGTTTTCGATCTTTTTGGTGATGTTATCCAAGATTCGGTCATATACAACTGAGGAGTCTATCTAGTTTCCAATCTAAACATTTACTTTGCTTTCCAAGATATTTATCTCTAAAGACTTGTTTGCAATGTGCAAGTAGAGAGAACAGTCAAGTGGGCAGGCTACTTGTTCTATGCTACCAGCCAATGAATCAACTACTTGCTTCAAATATGAGGGTAAGTCAAGCTACCGAGCAAGGCAAGTGAGTAGAGCCGTTCTACTTTTCAGCGTACTCGTCTTCCTTCACAACGCTGAAATCTAACAAGCAAACTACCTAAGCAGAGAAACCTTCTACTTTTTAACATACTTGCCTACCATCACATCGAAATTTATCAAACAAGCTACTTGCACACATACTTGGCTTGTTTGGACACGTTTTGGTGATTTGGCAAGCGTTCTTGCATTACGTGGAAAACGTAAACATACATTATTTCGTGAATTTCATGAGGTGACATTCTTAAATACTATTAGATCTTCCGAATAAAGTTCTTTTAAGAGTAATGCTGAGTCCCCCAAGTGTATTTCTTCTAACGATCAATTTTCTTACCCACTCTATTTTCTGTTTTCCATTCTCTTCAACAAAATTCGTCTTAAAGGCAGTGCCAGTTATAGAAAATAGTTTGTGAAAAAATTCATGGACACGGTGCTTTTTGGGTTATTAAACTGACGAGCAATATCTATTTTTTCATCAACTAAATTAAGTGTTTTTCATTTTGGCTTTAAATGAAGCTTTATCAGCCAAATTAAGTATTTTTAATTTACGTTTATCCATTATGTTATTTCAAAAGAACATCTAGTTGTTGCACATACAATAATCGATGTTTAAACCACAGGATACGTTTTGCAACTAAAATGAAAGCAAAAAAGACACGTGTATAATTCAGTAATTCGCACGTGGTGTATTTAGCACATCCCCTCGCGAGATCGGGTTTACTACGGATGTAACTTTCCGGGAAAACAGTTGCTAAAACAAGAGTTCGACTTAAAGAGAGAATATTGCATACAATTTATTACCTTATGACTAGAAAATTAATACAAATGAACGCGCCGTGTGTATGTAATTCGGTTCTTCCCCGCGCGAGATCGCGTTCACTATGAATGTTTGTGACGTCCAGGATAACAGTTGACAAAATAAGAATTCGACTTAAAGAGATAATATTACATAAAATTTATTACCTTATTATATAGAATAAAGATAAGCATTTCTAGCGCTGACATGGTCTTGAAATAGAAAAGACCGACACTATTCAGGAAGCAGTATGGTCAACTATAAAAACGTTTCGTCAGTCGCGGATAATCAGGCGACAAAGTGAATAAGTTAAGTTGATTTTTAGTTAATAATCCTCCATTTCCGTTCCTTAATTAGTTGAGTTGATTCTCAGTTACTAGTTCGTCAGTGAGTCTATACGATGAATTACCAAATAGTTTAAGCGAAGTTTAATTGTGGTACTGTCTTCGCAGAATTTTTCGCTTTACTTGGTCAGACCATATTCCCAATACTCATCTTTGCGAATCGACAGCACAAAAACCTATCCACTTGGAAATCCAGGCAAGAAAGTGGAATTGGATTTTCCCACCCTCCGGAAAGCATTAAATGATATCTCCAGAATGGCACTAAAGTATAACTCTCAAGGAAGACAATGTAGACGTCGCCATGTATCCACATGAAGGAGAACGATGCATAAAGAACCGCATTAGCGCTTTCCAGTTAGGTGTGAAACACTCCGAACTATTCTGAACTGTTCTACTCCTAACTGTTCTAAAATTATTACACTTGGAACATCATCTAGTCCACACAGGCGCGATTTGAATGAAATTTGAATTTAACCGTTTAACCCCACTCCAATCAAACTCGACGTTCTGAAATATAGGTAGGTCCTTCAGGGAAAGAGGGAAGGTAGTTCTAGCATAGTTTGGAAGCGTGGAGTACTTTAACTTGGAACACTAACGAACTGTTAGGAGTAACTCCGTGTTACTCTTTACAGCAGCCTCGAAAGCGCCTAATGTCTACGGAACTACCTGGCGCCAGGTGAAGAGGCTTGCTCTTCACAGAACCCGATTGCGCGAGTTTGTAAAGGCCCTATGCTCCAGCGAAGAGATCTAGGACACATTATATTAGTTGTGGTATAATTGTAGTAACTACCGATTTTAATTATTTAAGTATTTATTTAGTGCATTGTCCAATTTTATATATTTTATATAGGTACATACGTATACAATATACAAACTCGTAACAAAATTTATATTATATTTTATTGTTACCACAATATTCGAGAGGCGTATCCTTACTATATGTTGTATTACTTCCTGATCAACTTTATTTCAACCAATCAAAAATATGTAGGCTTTCACCGCTTTAATTGCTTAATTATTCCGATTTAATTGTGATATATTATTGCTGGTGTTGCTTTCAACACTCATTTATAACTTCAGAAGCCGTTAGGCCATTTGTAGTTGTTCCTATAAATTTATTAGTGGACTAATTGAAACAGTTTGAAAATTGATACCGATATTTATCAGTTTTTAATATATGCACATTTAGAAATATCTAATATTTCAGTAGGTATAATTAAGAACAGATTGCAACAGATGCGTTCACGGTAGAGGCTTAAGCGATTAGGGAGGGTGAGGATGTCATTGCTCCTCGTTTGTAGAGGATTAATCACAGGACCAAATCAGAAGGGAACTTAGCTCGTCATTAACTTTAGTGGATGACAAGAGGCCTCAAATTTGTCACTAGAACTAAAAAGAACATATCAGTTGGACCTACAAGATATGACAATGCTGCGATACAACAAAAATATAAAGTTGACATTTGGCATGCTTGTACAACTCTTTGTCACACATGTACCGTATGTCCTTTTTCGACTTGCAACATAGAGCTTTCCTATGTTAAATTTTTAAACTAGGCACAATATTGGGACTAAAATACTGAACAATTTTTATTAATAAAGTTTTTGTCTAAAACTCATAGTAGAGATATAATATGCAATGCAAAATTTAACATGGGAAGCTCTATATTGCAAGTCGAAAAAGGTCATACTGTATATACAAACAAATTAACAAAACAAAAATTAAGAAAAATATAAACAAATATGTATTAAACGAAAAAAACCTAATAAAACAAATGAAATCTTTTAAGGTGTGGATAAAAAAAAAAATTATTTTTGAAAAAAAAATTTTTTTTCATGTTTTTTCATGAGTTTTCGCCAAAAATGTGAAAAAAAAACTTTTGTCTCCCCCCTTATTTCCCAGAAGGTTTAATCTAAAAATTTGAAAAAATTCTCATTAATGTCCATGATGGGAGTCGGAATAGCTCAACAAGAATTTTTGATCACATATGTTTTTCGAAAAATATCGGATAATTCTTTGTGGTTGAAAAACTATATTTTTTTAAATTATTGTGTGGTATCAAAAGAAGGGTATTTTAAGACATAAGAAAAGTAGTTTTTTAGAAATTCTTTATTTTAACACGATTTTTGTCCAAACTGTGCTAAAAAACTTATCGCCGAGAGGGGGTGATATCTGAGTACTTACTGTAAGTTTATTGAAAGTAATGTACTGTGATTCGTTATGTTTTTTTAAAAAAATGTTTCAAGTTTTATGTATTATTGTAGGTGGTAGCAGTAATCGTTTTTTTTAGAAAGGGGGTCCAGATCACAGTTCTGTTACGGGCCCGAAAATTCCTCTCGGCGACCCTGCGAATAAGTAAGGAGAACGAATCGCGTAATTTCACCGCAATATATACCGCGAGAAAAATAAAAATGTAACATCTGTATATGACAAAAATTTTGCCACATTTTTATTTAAATAAAAACCTATGCCCTGGGTCATAAATTCATAAAATCCATCACACATGTCCATCAGTATATCCAGGAAATAATGCATATAAATCAAATTGGATCAATACCTGAATTTGCTGTGCCAATTAAAATTTTGCATCGGTCCATCTGTGTCGTCCTCATAAAGTGTTGGGATATTGTCACCTGGCCGGATAGATAACAGGTGATAAAACCATTTAATTATGGTGATACAGGTTACGGCGAAAAGGTAACACCAGTTAAATTAATACAAAATGATGAAAGAAAATTTAGAAAAATATACACCGTTAAAGTGGTAATAAGTGTTTTAAGAGCGTATAGTACTAACAAATTTGAGCAGTGGCGGACTGGTCCGCTGGGAAACCGGGCATTTTGTCGGTGGGCCGATCCCAATAGAACCAATCCTTGGGTTAATGGGGCTGGTCCTTGATCCAATGAGGCTGGCTCTTGACCCTGTGAGGCCGATTTGTTCCAACCCAAGTAAAAATAAACGGCGACTGTACAATGGTCGAACAACGGCCGCTTGGCATTACAGCGGCATACAACGGTCTTACAGAGTCCAAATAACTCTTCAAAAACTTTAAAGGTCGTACGAATAGGCATCCGACGCCCAAATTTTAAGCAAAAGATGGAAACAGCCGTATACTCGGCGTACAGTGGCCGTCTAAAGTAATAATTATTAAGCCTCAGCTATCGCTGAGGCTTATAACAATCAAACACGATCCGTTTGGCGGAAAAACGCGGACTTATTATAAACATTCATTATAAACATTCAAACGGTGACCGTTGTACGACTTCGCTTCAAATATTAAATATTTTTACTCGGGATTTTTCCAGGGCTGGAAAATTTTGCCATTCCGCTATTAAATTTGAAGGAAATTTGATTTGATGCTAAACAGAAGTAAAACCAAAATGATAATTATCAATGGATGTGCTCAAAGCAACTTATGTCTACTGCCAAGGCCGCCGAGAGGACTTATAGGGCCCCGGGGAGAAACTTTCTTTGTGGGCTCCGGGTAATGATCAATTCTATATCCGTGAATTTTTATTATAATACAGGTGAAAATACAACTGATGACGACCTAATAAAAAAGGTCCTCACATACAAAAAACAACTGATGACCATAAAAAAGGTCCAAAATACAAGTGAATGACGGCAACGCACCCATGGCACTTACCCCGATGCCAGGCCATAACTACGGCTCTACCCATGAATCCGGGGCCCCAAACAACCACCCGCCCCCCCTCTACTCGGGTCTGTCTACTGCTTGGTATAGATGTCCTCGATAAATATGTTTACCTAGGGGTCCATAATTACTAATAAGGGGTGTTCTTCCGAAAACATTAAAATTTGTTTTCACTGTTGCTAGAACAACTATGACAAAGCTAATGAAAATTTGGATAGATATCACCTCTCTGAGTACAAAAATTAACCTTGTACGAACACTTGTTTTTTCAATAGCTTTGCATGCAGCAAAAACATGAATATTGAAAATCGCTCATTAGAAAAAGATACAACCTTTTGAAATGTGGTGCTGGAGAAAGATGTTCCGCATGCCGACGATTGCTCAACGAACCAATATATCAGTGACTGATCCAATCGATATTCCAACTAGGCTCGTCAATTCTCCAAAGAATCATCCAATATTTTTGCCACGTAACCCGAAATAACAACGTAGAAAAGCCTGTTTATCAAGGGCAAGGTTGAGGGAAAACGTCCTAGAGGGAGACCTCTTGAAAGATGGCTAAACCAGATAACCGTACTAACGGGTTGTGCAGTAGAAGAAATTCTAAGCAATGCTGAAGATCGTAGTGGCGTTCCATTGTACATAAACATAATAGGTCTGTTCTTAGTATCACTTCCAACTGTTTATTATCGTCTGACACAAACGCAAAGTTCGTAGGAGTGCGTTAAAAATGTGAGAGAGGTAGTACTGACCAAAATTAGCGAAAAAATCTTAATCAACATGAGTCCGCAGACCAGCCGGTTTAAAAATAGCCTATCCCGACTTCTTGGTTAATGCTTTACCTGTGTTGTTTCTACTATAGTTAGGGAATACTGGAATAAGAGTTACAATGAAAGATGGATAGGATGAAGAGGTCCAGTTGCATAACCTCCCAGATTCTCTGATTTAACACCATTACATCTCTTTGCTTAGGGGTAATTAAAGACTTTGGTTTATTCGACTCTAAAGGACAATATAACACACCTACAAGTTACAAGAGCGCGTACAAAATGCCTGTCAGATTATTCACTTGAAATATGAACTTTTTAAAAACGTATAAATTTATTTAATAAAAAGATGTTATGAGATTGAAAGAATACATAAAACACCTGTTGTAAAAGTTCTAAATTAAAACACGTTAATTTGACACCATATACCTACTGTTTTCATAGGCAAGTGTAATGCTGAAAATATATCATCTATCTTTAAAAATGTTGGTTTCGCACCTACGTTGATAAAGCATTTTTCACTCATCTTAATCGAACTCGACGTTCTGAAATTTAGGTAGGTCCTGCAGGAGAAGAGGAAAGGTAGTTCTTGCGTAGTTTGGGAGCGTGGAGTACTTTAACTTGTAACACTCATGGGTTGTTTATGAACGAACCGGTTCACTGAGCTATTAGTACAGTGACCGAACTCACCAAATTTAAATGAACTAACTCACTGTATAGTTTCAGGGATTCGGTTGAATGTTTGCGGAATTGTGAACTATGACAGAAATGAGCCTGATCGGTGTTCTGTCGAGCTTCACATTAATTCGGCTTGTGATGCATTATGCATACAGCGGTTTTTAGATCTACTTAAGGTACCTGTGGAACCACCTTTTACACTTTTAATTTGTCCAGAAAATTCACTTAGCCTTATTTATTACCTAGTTCAACAAAATGTTTCCAAATAACACTACTTTTTCAAGAAGCATTTGTACTTAAAATTAATTTTAAAGTAAAAGATATTTTCCGTGATTACTAATCGTCCTATTTGTGGAACAGTCCACTTCACTAAAGTAAATTTCATTTTATTATTAATCCGGTAATTTAAAATAACCACAACAAAGGTGTTAGACAAATCATTTATTTAACATTTTATTTATGAATCTTCATTTCTATAAAGCAAGGCAGTGAGGGAGATAGAGAGAGACGGAGTTTGTCAGCAAGTCATAAATTACGTCTTGAATCCATAAAATGCAAAGGCAAGCAATAGGGGACGTGGCACGTGCATATTAGAAACTAACAATCGTGTTGAAGAATTGGTGGGGCAACTGACTGACGTTCTAAGGAACTGATTCTCGAGAACTTGCTTCCTGAGCCATCTCAGTGAGCTGGTTCACTGACTCGGCTCAGTAAACTGAACGATATCCACTCAGCAGGCTCCTCAAACTGAGACGAAATGCTCATCCCTAGTCCACTAGTCAGTTACTACACGCTTTTAAAATTACCAATTACTTTTTCATATCCTTGTACTGTCAATTGATTTCTATACATCCTAAATTTCCGCAGTATCGTAGTTGTCGATTTGTTCAAATTAAATATTGGTCGGTGTCTTTTCGACGCCTACATTCTGATTTCCTTAAAAAGAACATCAAGATATAAACTATGTTTTACTGTAACGGTAGCTGGTTTGGTGGCCGGCAAGACCTGTTATTAAAGAGCATGTCCTCAGACGTCAATCGATGCTGGATGATAACTGTGCACTTTGCTGCTTGCTATTATTGAGATGAGATTGATAGATAACTTTGCAATTTGCTCTGCCCTCGATGGCGCGGTTAACAGCGGGAGTTAAAATACAGAGAGCTGCCGATGATATTCGCGAATTTAAAGTAGATGACAAAGCAAAAATAAAAACAATATGGAATAATGAGGAAGCACTCTTAAGAAATTCAGTTCAAGATCAGAATTATTGAATGTTTCTGGCACACAGCATCTATAGCTATTAGTGCCTAAAGAATTCATTAGTAAGACCCCTAATAAGAATGAAAGTAGAATAAAATTCATAAAGATATCCACTGTACTCAAGTAACATACACTGTAAAAAATCCATGTAATCCAACTAATAAAATTGTAGCGATTTTTACAATATTGATACTAATATTTGCACAAAAAAGTTGAAAATTACATATTTATTTTTAGGAAAAATACAGTATTTAGTAAAATTGATTGTAATTTTACTAGAAAGATGTAAATACCCATGAAAAATTTCATAATATCATATTTTTTGTAGTAAAAATTACTTCTAAATGTAAAATAATCTCAATTTTTCAACTATATTGTAGTAATGTTACATTTTTATGTAACTTTTTAAGTCGCTCATGCGCGTATTGTTACGAGATCGCGTGCTATCTACTAACCGTTGTCGCCATTACATTTTGTTTGTGCTCTGTTTGTAATATATTAAAAGTTTCGTATCGAATATGAAAGTATTTATCAAGTGTAAGCTCTAAAGTGTTATATTGTGCATCAGTATAGTGTATAGTGTATGGAAATATATACTTGTCCTGTGTGTAGCAATAGTTTACAAGGATTGTAAAATTTACACCCTCACTGCAAATAATTTGTGATTTTAGTGTACATGTGTTTTGTGATTAAAGAGATTGAAGTGAGACTGATTTTATATATATTTTACATATGTTATAAAAAATTAAATATTATTTATAATTTTTTTTTAATAAAATGAATTTTCAAAACTGTTTATGTAACTGTAAAATCCCATTATTGAAAAAATATATACATATATATATATATATATATATTATCTGTCTCATTTTGTAATACGTTACTAACAGGGAAGGTTCATTTTTTATGTTGTATATTGACAATACATTTACATTATTATCATAGTATTGTTTACACCACAACAGTCACCAAAGTAACCAGATCTAGTTTCGTATTACAAATTGAGACAGATTATACCTTCTAATAATTTTGCAACAAATATTTCTTTTAAGCTTGTCTGTTAATTATCTGATAGAATTGTTTCAATTTTGCCTTTTATTACCTATTCAAGAATTTGAATTCCTTTATGTTTACCTATTCAGTTTATGTTGAATTAGTCATTAGGCAAAATAAAACAAGAAAAAAGATTGATGAAATATGTAATCAGATACATGTTTCACATTTGCATGTATTAAAATTGTTTCTTCTTTACCCTGTTCGTACACATGCCCATTTAATTGTTCATTTTTCACATGTACA
Organism: Liopterus haemorrhoidalis; assembly: GCA_963971575.1. Lineage (NCBI taxonomy): Eukaryota > Metazoa > Arthropoda > Insecta > Coleoptera > Dytiscidae > Liopterus > Liopterus haemorrhoidalis. The sequence goes on from OZ020613.1 coordinate 27,029,304, forward strand.
TATATGTATCTACTTGCGTATTATTATTAAAAATAGTCACCAACAAATTATTTCTGTTCGATTATTATTAAATATTTACATTCATGAACATGTACATATAAATTGAGATATGTACATTTATATGTACATATCTCAAATATTTTGCAGAAATAATATTTATTGGTATATTTTCTTCCTCCAAAATATTGTGTACTATTTTTGCCCATAATACGCTTAGAGTAGATACATATATGTACATAAGTGAAAAATGAAAAACTAAATGGTTGGTGTACGAACAGCTTAAAGAAGAAACATTTTTAAGTAAAGTTCCTTAAAACTTTAAGTATACAATTTGCTGGAAATCACCAAATTACTTTTTCATGTAACATTCCTCTATGAAGGTAAGTATACTTTTTATTGTAAATAGTCCGTTTACAATTTTGGGTAAGTTTACTAAATGTGGTAAATGGCGTTTACACAAACTTGTACTATTACAATGCTATTGTAACATTACCATATCGTTTGTAGGTTAAAAGGTAACCTACAATTATTGTAGTAAAAAATTTTTACAGTGTACAGGATAAAGAATAAAATGAAAGAAGCATTGTACATCCTGCCTGGAACATAGAAAAGCTCAATAGAACATTCAGTATTGGCATACAACAGTGGTTTTCAACCTTTCTGCATCCGTGGTAAACTTACCCAAGAGCCAAAAATTTGGCGGCACACTTAGGTACAAGTGTAATGTATTTATATAGCTACATAATATGTGTTGAGGAACACTGGTTGCGAACCACTGGAGTACAGTAATACCTGTCGGACGACAGACCATAGTTCGATGTACGGTAAAAAATTAACGTGATGTGCGATCTTCCCACATTTAAGGATGTTGTAGGTATATTTAATAATAGTTAACAATTGTGGATGCATATTAAAAATCATAAATTTCAATAAATTTTGAAAGAACAAATGTGCTTCCATCTAGAGACCATCTACAGATTAATAATGTAAGTACGGTGTTGCAAAAGAGTGGATCATTTTCGAAATAATTATCAGATCCAAAATTCCTGTTCACATTAATGTGCATTACTTAGATTTTTTTCGGATTTCTATATTACCCCCGTGTTAAAAGGTGAGGGACAAGAGTTTTTTAGCACATTTTTGGCTATAATCGTGTTAAAATACCTGGAAACAATTCACATTTGTTTTTAAGCATGCCCAATAAAACGGGCGCGTAAACACTAAAAACGGGCGCTAAATATTTGTTCACTTGCTGCTGATGAGGGCTGCCTTAAAGATCGAAATATTACAACCAGTTTTAATATAAATACACTATTGGAAGGAAAGTTACAGTGTCATTATTTAAGACTAATAAAATATTTGAAAAGCAAATATTATTTATTCAAATTGGTAATTTATGTGAAGGATTAAACTTCTTTTCTTCCAATATTCTTTTAAAATTCAGTGTAATTGTGGCAGAGATGAAATCTAATATCAGAAGTAGCATCCGATCTGCTTCTGTATTTTGTTTCTGTAGCAGTGTAGAGCAACAATACAACGGTGTCTTTTTGACTAAATTTGGATAATCATGTTTTCGCATCAAAACTCGTTTAATGAAACTTCATTAAATTAAACTATTACTTGGCTGTTTGAAGTCAGGTCGATGCGATTTTCATAGCCTGAAGTAGTTTTTTTTAATAGAAATATTGAAAACCCAATACTTATTGTCATATTTCCGTAGAGGAAAATAGAGAAAACGCAGGGCCCATCTCGCTATGAAATATTAATATTTTTTAATTATTAATTAGAGCTCAAAAACTAATTTTATTGCGGTATCCCAAATTTTATCGGCGGAACACAAATTGGGTACCACAGTTCTAATTCAACGCAACAAAAATCTTCATCAACGTGTTGCAGAATAAGAAAGATCAAAAGTCCCGAATAACAGCGTCCAAGATATCAAAAGATATTAAGTATAACATCTTAGAGTTATGCGTTTGTAGAATTTTCCTACCTGGAATTTATGTGTGCCACGTATGCGTATATAAGCGTGTCAGCTGGATATCGCGTGCCTCAATTTACATATCACCTAGCTACTAGTGTGCTTGATGCGTGCCCTAACTACAGATGTGCACGCTAATGAAATATCTACAAAACTACAAACTATACATGATTTTTTTCCACCTGTAAATATTCTCCTTGAGTCATCGCGTTAATTACCTGTGTCAGTTAGGGCGGGTGAGTTAGGGCACGCGATGACATGTCGCGTGCGATCACAACACCTGGTTCAGTTCCCCTGATAAGGGTAATTTGTGACGCGGCACGCCACTGCATGTGCGGGGGTGTTGCCCGCACTCTAACCACAGGTGATACGATGTGTTAATACCTTACACCGCGCGATAACAGCTGACTACCGTGCCATATAACGCGACTGTATTTTACGAGCATGGGGGATATACCCGCATGGAAATACAGAAGATGAACATTTAAAGCCAGGGTAAACATCGCAGATTACAAATTTTTCATGTATAACTTGTATAATACCCTTTTCACACTAGAACTTTAAGATCGAATGTTAAAGTGAATGTGTCTTTAAACGCTAATGTGAAAACGAATGACCTCGTCTAAATACAAGCGATGTTCAAGACAGAGATCTGCGTCCTAAACATCGTTCGCATTGCCAACATAATTTCTATTATAAAAAAATACTCTTTGAATTTATGCTGTCAACATTTTGTATTATCATAAACAAGAATACTGTTTTATATCGACGTTATAAGAAGTTTATACTTATTGTTATAATAAAATTATTTATTTTAATAATGTGTTTAATAAAATACAGAGCTACAATAATTGAGATAAAATGTATCGACTTACATGTAATACAGGTGTAATATATTCTTTATTGTAGTGTCTTTATTGTAGAATGAAATGAAATATCCATATTTGTTTATAATAATTCAAAATGTGCGTCTGCGCAGACAGTTCAAAACTGGTAATTTCCAGACGGTAACTTAAGGACAAAATTACTGTAGCTGATGACAGCACCGGAGATTTAAACATCAAGTGTGAAAGCAAACCGATGGTAAACATTGGTGAACTCGTTCATTCGTTCACTAATAAGTTCATACGTTCATAAGTTCATTCGTCTTAAAGTTCTAGTGTGAAAAGGGTATAGGTAACTAACATATTTCTCTAAATACATAAAAGAGAACGTCTGTCTGTCTCACTGAATAAAAATATTAAAAGAAAGAGGCTGTATGAATTTTTACATACAAATTTTTCTGACGGAAATTACGTCATTCCAACGACCACAATGGCTGCCAATATTTTGTTTTCGTATTAAAAAGTTATTATTACCATTTATTTTGGTAATGCAAAGTATATTCATAATTTATAGATCATAAATAAAAGACAGGGCTAAAATAGTTTTTAGTAATTTTATAATTTAATATAAAATTACGCACTTAACCTGAACTTTGGTAACTTGTCAAAATGGTTAGCTGTACTGTTTGCGCCCGAGCAAAAACACAAAATACGAAGACTAAAAGAAGTACTTTTCATTCGTAATTATTTTCTATTCATATTATGTAATTAAATTAATAAGATTTTGATAAATCTTATGGACAATGACGTACTGTCATATTTTCTACTATAAGTTCTGTATGTATTTATTTACTTGTGTGTCATTCATTTTATAACAATAAATTACAAATGTATAATAGTGTTTTATTGACTGTATATATCCCATATCTTTAGCTTCTTTTGAAAATATCAAAACTGGATTTTTTTCTTTTTGTAGCGATAACAATTATTTTAATAAATGGCCTTTAAAATACGCCACTGTACAGCTGGAAGCTATTGTCCGCCATTTTGAAAAACTATCTTGGTCTTTCTAAATAGCATTTAATAGCTATTCCTTTAGTCTTTTTATTCAAGGGTCTGTGTGTATTTTAACTTAAAACATGAAAACGGCTGAACGAATTTTGATACGATTTTCACAGCTCTGGAAAATTTTCGCCAAATTTTCTCTTATTTTGGATGTAAAGTAAATAATTAGTTATATATTTCAAGATTTTAGTTTTTGCTGTTAAGTCAATAATAAGGAGAAGTTTTTAAGATTCCAGTTATACAATGTGTTCCCGTAACTCCCCAAATATTCATCTAAATGAAAAAAGAAATATTTTCCTATTATTAACAATTTTTGTCACATACAAGTTTGTTCTTAAGTCAATTATAAGGAAGATATTTCAAGATTTTAGTTTCAGGGTTTAACCCCCGTAGCTAGGTGTCAGGGTGTAACCCCCAAATATTTGTCCAACTTAAAAAATACTTACAACAAAAGATATTTATTCCCTAATTATAAACATTTTTTGTTAAATATATTTTTCTGTTAAGTTAATAATAAGGGAGATATTTTAAGTATCTTAGTATACAGTCTTAACCCCGAAACATATATTTAGAATAAAAATTTTGAGATGCCATATAGCCTATGTTCGAATCCTGGTCTTATTTTATAATCTTACAAAATTACGTGAAAATATGGCCAGCCCTTTCTGCATTAATCTCTCAGATATCGTCGTAAACTCATCTGAAACTATAGATGCAAAGTGCGGCTTGTCACATTTTTCTTGATCAAAATGAATCATTGCACTATTTCTCTACTTTGTTTGAAGTTAATGACAAATATTGCTCTTCAGAACCAGCAAAAGTTGAAGAAAGTCAAGCAGGTATATTGCTAGTCCGGAAATAAAATTAGTAATATCCTGTACATCAAATTTTATAAAGAATTTTTATCTAACAGGATAATTTAATTGTAAACGTAATGTAATTGTTACTAAACTGAATTATGGACGCCATCTTATAATCCAATCGACACATATTTACGTACGACACGGAAAATTGTAGGTAAAACTTCATCTGCATATTTGTCGCTATTTTGTTCTATTGTGAACACTGCTTATAGTTACTGTATTTGGTGGTCAACCATTAATCTGCCGCTGTGCACAAATAATGGGTGTTTTTTTTAGAGGTATAGAACTTAGAGGTATAGATTATTCGATTGACATGAATTTTTTTTTATTCGAAAGATAATCTTGTGGCATTACATTTTAAATATGATTTCTGGCATATGACCGCCACGGCTGGCTCGGATGTAGTCCAATCTGGACGTCCAATTTTCGATGACTTTTTCCAACATTTGTGGCCGTATATCGGCAATAACACGGCGAATGTTGTCTTCCAAATGGTCAAGCGTTTGTGGCTTATCCGCATAGACCAATGACTTTACATAGCCCCACAGAAAGTAGTCCAGCGGTGTTAAATCACAAGATCTTGGAGGCCAATTCACAGGTCCAAAACGTGAAATTAGGCGGTCACCAAACGTGTCTTTCAATAAATCGATTGTGGCACGAGCTGTGTGACATGTTGTGCCGTCTTGTTGGTATGATTTAATGTTATGCCACAAGATTATCTTTCGAATAAAAAAAAATTCATGTCAATCGAATAATCCATCGTTGTTTTATTGCAATTTAAAGTTCTATACCTCTAAAAAAAACACCCGTTACATGTTGCACGCCAAAATGATTTAATTTTCGTAAAGAACACATACCAAATGGCATTTTATAAAGAGGGCAGTATTTTTCGACGAAAATTCTGTCTATAAATAAATATATCGAAAAAATGTTGACGTATTATTTCTACACTATCTAAATTCTAAATATAAAAGATATTTGAAATCCACAAATATATTTTTAAAAATATGGAAATTGTTGCCTGATACCTGTTATTAAATTATTAAGTGATAAAATGTTCACAATTTTTACAGTTGATGTATTGTCACTAATTTTATTTCATATCGTTAGTTTTGTATGAAAAATTTGCGAGAACTTTGGTGTTTACTCTGACTGTAAGTATTGTTACAAAATACACCGTATTTATAGTGAATTTTCGTCAGAAATACGTCATGTACAGTAGTACAATCGGACAGATAAACGACGTAAATATAATTCATTTATGTAATTGACTATTTGTACGTCAGAAATATGACGTATTTCTATGAACAAATTTATTGAACGACTATAAAAACCGTATTTGATATAACGCATACTGTACAATGATATCAAAAGACGCAAGCAGTCAATAGAACATCTAGTATTGGTATACAAGACATGTAGAAAGAGCTATCATTCCATAGCAAGTTGGGGGAATTTTGGAAGGCCAAATATCATTCCGAATGACAGAACCGAGAGAGATTAGAAAATTAGGCCACCGGTAAGATCTCGCAAAAGACAGAAAATGATTTAGTAGACGGGCAAAATAATAACCTCGGGCGAAAAGTGAACTACATAAAAATGTTTTAAATCAAATATATATCATAAGCCCTTTTATAATTTTTTTTAATAAGATCAGGAAGCTGGAATTCCTGAGACACATTATGAAGAACCCAATTAAATATCATCTCCTCCAACTTGTCATGCAGGGGACAATCGAAGCCAGTAGAGGGCCAGGTAGAAGAAGGTTTTTAGAAGCTACTAGGTAGAATTATGCCTCTTGAAGCTTCTAGAACAGCGTTTCCCAAGTGGGGGTTCGCGAACCCCTGGGGGTTCGCGGGGTGTACAAATGGGGTTCGCGAAAATAATATTGTAATGGCGGAATTTTAAATCGCCAAAGAAAATTAAACGCATAAAAACAAATTAAAAATAAATATCCTATTCTGTCAAAAAAAGCCATTGAAGTTTTATTACCCTTTTGCACAACATATACTTATCTGAAAGATAAATACAGAAACAGGTTAAATGCAGAACCTGATCTAAGGCTGAAATTGTCGGATATTGAGCCAAACTTTGAATTACTTTGTTCCATCAAACAGCCACAAATATCCCATTTAACTAAGAGTTTTTTCAAATATAACGTATGATTAACTAAGAACCAGTTGGTTTGTTGAACTGATTTTGTATTCATTTTTTATAGCTATCATTTTAGTCTTATTAATGTTTGTACATGGAAAATAAATGTTCTACCAAATTTTGTTTTTTTTTTTTCCTATCATTAAAAACTACATAGGGCTGTGTTTCCCAACCGGTATGCCGCGGCACTTTAGTGTGCCGTGAAATTCTAGGAGTGTGCTGCAAAATTTTACAATTTTCCATTTAAACCTATATTCAATAACTCATAGCTGAGCCGCAAAAAAATGTTTAGGGGTTCGCGAGGAGAAAAAGGTTGGGAAACACTGATCTAGAAGAACTTCGTGGCTAAAAAATGTACGACAGTAGTAGGGGAAGTTTCATGCCTATTCGAAGCTATTTCATCCTTCCGTCAATAAAACTATTATAACCAGAATGATGGCCAACATTTGGTATGTGTATAGGGCACAAGAAGAAGAAGAAGTTCATTTATAATTCTTTTTAGTTTTGAAAATAGCTTTTTTCTTCACAGTTGGTAATCATGAGACAAAAAAACGTAAAAGGAAGTTCTACATATATTTGGAAAACAAGAACCAAAGAATATTGTTATTAGTTATTAAACGGTATAACTGTAGTCAGATCGAAGGTATCATAGATCAGTGTTTCCCAACCACCGGTCCGTGAGATTTTTCTGCCAGTCCGCGAGATTTTTCTTATTATGCAACAATTTTCCTAAAAAGTTATCTCCCACTTAATTTTGAGATGAAAATCTCGGCCCTTAATCTGTTAATTGCTTAAGTAATAATTTGTTTCTTTTTTCATTAATTATTTGTGATTTTTTATTTGTTGTTTTTTTGTGTAATCAGTGCAATAAAAAACTTAAAACTTTTGCTATACACATTACTTTCTAAACTTGCTGGTCCGCGAATTTTTTCTAGGTCACCTGCCGGTCCGCCATGAAGAAAGGTTGGGAAACGCTGTCTTAAATGACTACCAAAAGTCACCGTTCAAATTTCACACCAAGCGCCAAGTTAGCTTGTGACGGTTTTAATAGCATCTAAACCCACCATTTTATAGGGTTAACCCATTAATTTAACAACGCCAGCAGTAGCCATCTACTCGCATTGTGTCTCTGTTCAACCACAATTGCATCAGCAAACTGTACTATTCCCTAAACCACATCCCTACACCTGATAGCTCTAAAAGTTTTATCTATAAAAACCCTAAACATCTGTATGTTCACCCCAAGGGAGGGTAGGGCAACCCTTGTGAAGAAGGGTCTTGCAAACAGGTGCGGAACAAGTTATCAGAAAACCAGACAGGTGAATTCTACACCAAATAGCCAAGTCAGCTGCTGTTTAATATTTAATTAATGTTACACAGGAATATGAAAATTTTCACACTTTTGTATTCAAATGTTATGACTTCCTATCGTTTACTACTAAAATGTAGACAAAATTTGAATGAAACTATAAAAGAAAATATGATACAGGAATAACAAAAAGCTTAGGCGCCTTTAAAGTAATAATTAAAACTGACAAAAGTGGAAGGAGGAATCTCTGTGACGCCAGCCTACTTTTTCTGAATAAAAATTTGTTGTTTTATTTAATTTCGCTACTTTTTGAAATACTCCAAATTCTCGGAAGACTTGTCCTTGAATATCCTTGGAGTTTTAGTCGAGTGTTACTTTAGCAATGTCGTCGTCGGGATGCTTCAGAATATGCCATCCATATCCATATCTTGCTCCCTAAGCAAATCTATTTTTGTTTGTATGATTCCGATTCGCATCAGCAAGTTCGTATCAATAATAATCGCCACTTAAAACATACGGAAAATTTTGCATAGTTGCGAGATAATAGGTCCATATAAACCATTTTCACTCTTTTTCTAGTTTTTAATTTGGATTTTTCTTCGTATAATAATCCTATTATTCAATTATTAATAGGACCTTGCACTATTTGTGCAAGGACATCACCGTATTTGTAAATAGTTAATAAAGAGCAGTGTTTTCCAAGTAGCCTGTAGCGACACCTTGCTGTGTAACAACTCGGTAGCAATGATGTGAAATTTATTTAAGAAAATCTATAAAACTAAGAAAATTAAATTAAATAAATCTCCATTGTTCATGGACTACAGTCAGCGCCGTAGTTAAGGCCCCGCGGTGCGGGGGGTTCATGGAGTATATTTGTGCTAATTACTTCCATGAATTCCAAACGAAAAATACGGGCCAATCGCGGTCCTCAGCTCTCTTTTAATTAATAAGTGAGCTGATCTGGTCAATAATTTTGAATTTTTGAGCAAAAATTTAGGTCCTAAGACCATCCTTGATTGTGGAGTATCAGTTTGCGAGGGGGAGGGATTGAAGCTATGCCACTAATTACAGTGTGTCTGTTCTGGTGTCCATCTCTTCCTTGGTCTTTCTCGTAGTCCTTTTAGCATGTAGCAACGCCTGCTTGGGATTTCTGCAAATGGGTGTTCGTTCTTTCGAGATTTTATCCAGCACAGAAGAAATGTACAATTCCTTATATCTTTCTTATGAATATGGTAAAGTATGCTACATCGTTTCACGGCTTTTACAAAAAACATTTTATAAATGAAACGTGACTAAAGGCTCGTTTATAATAGATATGCTATGGGTACATAGCATAAAATATACACTACTCTCTTTGTGGTCTGAATGGTCAAACCCTTTGTTCCATCCTTATGCATTATGTTATGGATGTACATATAAATAATAAACTAGGCTTTATAGATCAATTCTGTGCAACATGTAACGCGTTCTGTAAGCAATATATAGGTGTTACGAGTGTCTATAGGCAATTGGGTGATTATGCGTGCACCCGTAACGTTACATGTAAATATTACAGGTGCGCGCAGAATTAACCAACTGCCTGGAAGTAACTGTAATGACTATAGATTACTTACGGAACGCGGTACGGGCTGCACAGAATTGACCCATTAAAATAATTAATCTACTTCATATGAGATTTGTCCAACTCTACGTGTTCTCCATTCCAGTGTTTCTTAGCTGTCCAACCGGTACCGGTCCGTGAAAAAATTTTGATCGTTCGGCGAATAAATTTGACTAGTCCGAAAAATATACTTAATGAGATAGTTAATTTACTACAAATTTCAGCTACTATATTTTTATATTGGGCAGAATTTTTTTATTAAATCATTTAGAGTATTTTATAGTTTATTATTTTTGATATGGATATCCGGGGGGCAGACAGCTGAGTTTTTACGAATTAATTAATCTAATTTTTTGTTGTGAAATTTTAGGAGAGGCAGATTTAATTAAAATATTTTTGACACAAAACCGATATAATTTCTAGGAAGCATTTTTTGAAATTTATCAAAAATTATGTAATTTAACTTATCAGATATATATAAATGTATTGTTTACAAAAACATTTTTTATTTTTTTATTTATTTATAATGTTACAAAGACGTGATTTTTAACATTTATTTCATCTTAATAAAATAGGCTATGAAACTTTTTTACTATCGGGTTTAGGTTGGTATGGCCTGTTTGTTAGTTCCGGCGAAACTAGACTTTGACTGCTAGACATTTTTATCGATTAAATGGGGTTTGTGATCATTTGTTTTAGCAAAAGCTGCCTTCAATCAGGAAAAAGTTAGCTTGTGACAACTTACAAAACTTATATTTTCATTTAGTTCGGCCTAAAGGTTTGGAATAGCCTCAACAGTCAGAAATCAAAAATGTTGGAACTGGAATCGGTTAAAAAAATACGGTTCCGGATTTACGCGGCTTTGAATCGAGTCTAGAACCGGGTATTCGGAACAGGGTATCCAAAACTGGGTTACTCGAAAATTACATACCGGGTTTTACTCTAAACCGAAACCGGGTACCCGAAAAACCAGTTTTGGTTCCCAGCATTAGGTTAGAGCCATAGTGCCATGATTTATTCAAGAAAAATAGATATTCTATGTGATAAATTAAATATTGGGGATTCCATTAAAAAAAAAAGTAAGTTTTTTAAAAGAACTTGTTCATTTGATTGTTTAATATTAATATTTATAGGATAAAATACTTAACCTTTCCTAATTCAACCTGCTTTGTATCTCTTATAATAAAGAACTTACAAATACTTACAGGGCATGCATATGCATATAGGTCAGCGATGGCGAACCTTTTTTCCCAGACGGGTCAAAATTGAAGTTAAAATTTTGTAGATTCAAATCGCGGGTCAAATATACAACGCGTAAATAAAAGTGTGGCGTTTTATGGTGTATTTATGCGGAACCTTTTGCTTATCTCGTTAACTTTACCTGAGCTAGCGGCCTTGTGTTTGACGTATTTAATACAAGTATATAACAGGTAATAGTTGAATTCCATCTCGCTTATTATCATATTTGTCGATTTACTACCCTGTTTCGTGAATGCACTCGCTTAGACCCAACCGTAGTTATCTTATAATCTCTCTTTAGAATTTTCAGAACTACAAAGATCTTCTTCTGTACGGGTCATTCGAAATCGTCCTACGGATCATTGTGTAACAGGCGGGTCATAGGTTCCCCATCTAGGTGTTGTTATGGGCTGATTCTGGGCACCCGTAAGCAATCTACAGGGTGTTACGGGTACTTATAGGATATTAGTTGACGCTCTGTTCGCTCCGTAATATTTACATGTAACGTTACGGGTGCGCACAGAATCAACCAAATGCCTAAAGGTACCCGTAGCGCCTACAAATTGTTTGCGAAACACATTACGGGCTGCACAAAATTGACCCACAAATAAAGGGGCGGACTGTGTCGATCCGGTTATTTAAAAATTTTCCGGGCCATTTTTAGAAATGATGAGCAAAGAAAAAAGTCAAATCGAAATGACGAGCCATAAAAAAAGGTCAAATGAAAATGATGCGTAAAAAAGGAATACGAATCGCAGTGATGAGCAAAAAAACCAAAGGAAGTCAAATCGAGCGGCAGAACTAGGCGGGCCGAAAACGGCCCTTGCCCGGACTGGTCCGGCGATTGGACCAGGCATTTATCTGACCAATCCGCTGCTGCTGTGATATTAGAAAAGTAGCCAAATGTATGTGTTATTAGATAAGGGCTTAGGTAATTTCACCGCCGTAAAATTCATCATATCTTGTTTAGGATAGACCTATAAATATGTTTACCTTTACGGCGGTGTAATTTCAAAGCCTCTATCTTATAACACGCACATCTGGTCAATTTTTTTATATTACATCAGGGCTAAAAGCTCCAGAATAATACCATTCGCAGAATAATTCCTCCTAACATCCTGTATCCTGTATATTATTTAAGAGGTCAGGAATGAATCAAAAAGTTTTTATCAGCTACAGATGCGACTTTTTTTGATATCATTTTTACATCCGGTGTTTTTTTTCAGTTCAATGTTTATTTTCCCAGACTTTGGTGGGTGATTAAGCTATTTTATTGTAGTTTTTTGAATTAGAATATTAGAATAATTTTGAATATTTTACCTTTAAGTATAAGTGATGTTATGGGTTGATTGGAACCGGTGATCTGATTTTCCATGATTTCAGTCATAATATCCAACAGTATTTATATCGTTAACTAATTAACTATTTAACATAACTTGTTTTAAACAAATTCGTTGTTTTTAATTGGCACTGATTTTTATAAAGCCACACTAAATTTGGCACTTTTTAAGTTTAATTTGGCACTAATAATAGTATTTTTACAGTAAATTGACACTTTTGACTCGTCACTAAAATATTTACAAAAAAACTGTCACTATAAAATGTTTTTGTCACTGTCAATATTCACGCAGTTGCTCGATGGAGAATAAATTTTAACACATCCTCTCGCTATGTTATTTGTCGGTATACTGAGCGCCTTGTCGTTTGGTCCAGTGAGGGGGGGATATGATGTAGCGGGGAAGTGGGCGCCACCCCTCCAGATCCACGGCGCCAATACCCCCCTCCCATTTCTAACGTAGGTGTCGCGTTTAACACCGCGCTCTGGGATATAGGCATAGGTAATACCAAGTCAGGTTTTGTTTTGATAAATTTAACATTTGAATTTTGAATGTTTTTAAACATTTTTTTTTATTTAGCAATTGTATGTATTATCTCTTCTTTATCTCTATAAAAGGGAACGTCTGACTGGATGTATATTTACTTAAAACTCAAGAACAGCTGAACCGATTTTGATGCGATTTTCACCAGCGTATTGGATATTTGTTTGGAAAATTTAAAGCTATATAGCATCACGGTATGACATTAACATTCTGAGCAATTAATACATATTCTGAAATAAATCGGAAAACTCTTTCGTGTGGCATATTCAACTTGTTACGGCGGCTAAGCTGTAAAAAATATATCGAAAATGTAAATGACAGACTCTTAAGATTTAATATTTCTACAAGAAAGTCCACGAGAGTATATATTCCAAATAAATAAATAAGCACAATAAGTATTTATTGTATTATGTTTTCATTTTCGACGAAAATTATAACGTTGTTTGATGTTAAATAACATTGTAACTATAATTAGATCGTTCATGAATGAACCGGATCACGAAGCGGGATTAGTACGTTGAACGAAGTGAGCCGACTCACCAAATTTAAATGATTCGGCTCACGGCTTACTGCACAGTTTCAAAGATTTGGCTAAACGTTTGTTAGAGTGTGAGCTGTGACCAAAGTGAGCCAGATCGCATTTTAAATTTATCCACAAAATTCAAATTAATGGTGCAATTCTGTGGAAAATCTATTGTCATGGACAGTTTCTTATAGATTTTGTCTGTAAGCTTACAGATGTGCCACAGAATTGTACCATTAGCCTTATTATTATCCAGTTCGACAAAATGTTTCCAAATAACACTACTTTTTTGGGAATAAAAGCTATTTTCAGTGATTGCTATTCAGAGCATTCCAGAGCATTCCGCAGTAAGGAAAATTTGCGCTAGGAGCAGAGCAATGTTTTTGGCGCCCTTGGCAAATAGAAAAAAACCAAATCCAAGCTCACCTCCCAAAATCCAAGTGATGAGCAAAAAAAAAAGTTCACACCTCTCAATTTGCATTTGCGCCCGGGGCCGTCGCCCCCTCTGCCCCACCCCCCTTTTAAAGCCTTTGTAAAGCCTATTTGAAACTAAAGTGAATTGTTTATTTGGTTATTAACAGCAGTTGAAAAATAACCAAAAATAAAGTTAAATAATTCACTGCATTACAATCTTATTTATTTATCTTCTTTATTTTTTTAAAGAAAGACACTGAGGGAGATAAAAAGAAGAAATTTGTCTACAAGTCATAAATCACGGCTAGAATTCAAAAAATACAAATGTAGGCTGTAGAAGACGTACCACGTGCATGGAAAACTAACAATCGTGTTGAAGAATAGGTGGGGAACTGAATAAGGATTTAAGAAGCTTATTCTACGGAATCTGCTTACTCAGCCGGTTCAGTGAGACGGTTCACTGAGTCGGCTCAGCAAACTGAACGAGATCCACTGAATTGGTTCCGCAAACTGAGTTGATATGCCCATCTATAATCCTAATTCCTAAAAATGTAGTTAGAAATTTTACTTCGATGGCAACATTTACTATTGAAACAAAAATATCCTTTGAGCTATATATTTACGACTTATAGATTAGGGATGGGAAAAAAGCATCGATGTATCGAAAACATCTATGTTTGTTTTAAAAACATCGATGTTTTTACCATCGATGGTCAGATGGCGATAGTATCGATAAAACATCGATGTCTACTACCGATGTCGATGTTTAAACTTTGAAATTCGGGAACTACTGCTAGAGCGCTGGAATCTTAAAATTTTAATTTTTATTAATATTAATACAGAAAATATAAGCGCCATCTATTGTGATATAACAATACTAATAGTGTTAGTTCTTATTCTTTTTAGCAGTTAGCAGAATAAGAAAAAAATAAGAAGAAACTTTTTTACTAATTTTTAACTAATTTTTGCAAACAATGCAACGACCAACGACGCCAACGAACTTGCTGCTTTTTGAGTCTTGTTGACACTTTCCCAGTTATTATTCCTCCAATCCCTGGAATTACCGTATTGGGAAATATAATTATAATTTATTTATTAATAAAACTATTATTAGGATTATTATATTGTAATGTTAGTGTAAAATTAATATTAGGATTCCTATGTTAGTGTTATAAAAAATGTAATATGTATTTCAACTTGAAAAAGTGAAAAAAAAAGTGTACGATAGTATGTTATTTTTATATTAAATAATATAAAATTAACATTAAGACTACTATTTTAGTATTATAATAAAATGCAATATTTCGTTTTAGAAATGTAAAAATAGTAGGAACAAATTAGGATTATTATATTGGGTAATGTTAATGTGACATTAATTACTATTAAAAAAGAATATTTCTATTTAAAAATCTAATAAATGCTTTTTGTGTATTATAAGTTACTTTTTTTCGTATTTTATCTTTACATTATTAAATAAAATCTATATAATATAAATAAATAGCTTTTTTTAATATTAATAAAACATCGATGTATCGGAAACATCGATGTTTTTCCTTCGATGTTTTGATGACCATGTTAAAATGACCGTAGTATATTCTTTAAAAACACTAAACCCAAGTGTTTTTTTGAGCGTTCGTAGGGGGGGGGTCTCAAATCTGTGAGCCCCCTGGGTGTGCGCCTGGTCCCACCATAAAATTATCGTTATCTTTATGTCTTGTGAAGCTTTCCCATAGGTCGATATACGAGTATATATTCTATTCTTCTCAGATATTCATCATTTTCATCTTCATCACGTGTGCTATTCACTGTAATTGTCTTCATTTTCTGTTATCTTAACTTTTTAAAGCCATCTTCATAGTGGTTAATTTTTATCTAATATCTCACGGCCATTTTACAAAATGTTTTATAATGAATAGGGAATCCCAAGTCTTTGTATCAATAGCTCTATGGGTTAACAAGTGTATTTGTGCCATCCCATTACGTTCATACCTCCATAATCCCATTGAGAGAGTGACAGACCAATTCAGAGAACACTTGAGGCATCACAAGTACTTTGCCAGTCCTTTATAAACACCGATACAATATCTTATTAAATGGTTACTTCCCAAAAATGTGACGTCAGGGATTTTGGTAATAAATAAATATTTTGAAAAGATTTAGATTCAGATTTAAGTCTATAAGGGCTTCAGACTGTTTAGCTCATTTAATAATATTTTTAAATAAAAAATAACTTTGGTTTAAGCTGTATTGTAAAATAGAACAAAAACATTAATGTGTTAAAATTTAAATTATAAATATATGAATATATATATACATTATATGTATATTGCATATCATACTCAATGCTCGTATTAATTCGTACCTTTAAAAAATATATTAGTGGTCCGCAAAATCTTAAATTGTGAATTTAGTGGTCTAGCATGTTTGATACGGTTTCCATACTTTATGGCCAAGTGCATTTTAAAATTTCAATGTAAAATACTGAATATGTAATAATAATTTATTCTAATTGTTAGAAAATATTTCTCTTTTCTCTCGACTTATATAAAAATTATAAGACAAAAAATATCGGGAAAAATGTAATAAAGTAGACCAATACTTCTTCCGTCCTAAACTTTTACTTACTACACCTAACCTAACTATCTAATTTGTAGGTGCACTCTACTTAATTTTTCCCTAACATTAGCCCAATTAAAATTGTGTACTATTGTGCAATAATAGTTTATAAAGGGTCTTTCAATAGAGACACTCGAAATTTGTTACGTTATAGTAGCCATGTTGTTAAAGTGACATCAGTCAAATTTGTTGTCAATTGTTTAGTAGTGTACGGCAAGTCACCATGAAAGGTTATAGCGTTGAGCAACGTGTGCAAATCATCAAATTTTATTATTAAAGTCACTGCTCCGTTCGAGAAACGTTCCGCGCAATACTTGATTTTTATCCTCATCACAACCGTCCTGCCGAGTCGACTATTCGACGTTTGGTGACCAAATTCGAGTCAACTGGTTCGGTAAATAATCAGCCAACACCAGTACGTCACCGAAACGCAAGATCTGCTGAAAACATCGCTGCTGTGCGTAAGAGTGTACGGGAAAACCCAAGACAGTCAATATCTCGTTGTTCACAAGAACTTGGCCTTTCTGTGACTTCAACTTGGCAAATTTTGCGTCGGGACTTGGGTCTGCACCAGTATAAAATCCAACTAACCCAGGAACTTAAGGTAAACGACCATAGACAACGCCGTGTAGTCGCTGATTGGGCTCAGGAGCAGTTGGAAATTGACCCAAATTTCGCCAAAAATATCATATTTAGTGATGAGGCCCATTTTTGGATGAATGGATATGTGAACAAGCAAAATTGTCGGGTTTGGGGCGATACCAGTACACACGAGATACACCAGCACCAAATGCATCCCGAGAAAGTCACTGTTTGGTGCGGATTTTGGTCTGGCGGAATCATCGGTCTGTACTTCTTCCAAAACGAAACTGGCATTTCCATAACCGTTAGCGGTGAGCGCTACAGATCGATGATAAGCAACTTTTTGTGGCCTAAACTGGATGATATAAATACTGATAACAGGTGGTTCCAATAGGACGGCGCTACGTGCCCCATAGTCCATGCCACGATGGACATTCTGCACGAGCGATTTGTCGGAATGGTTATCTCGCGCGGCGGCGACATGGCCACCGAGATCGTGCGATTTAACGCTTTTAGACTTCTTCCTTTGGGGCTATCTTAAATCGCAGGTCTATGCGAATAAACCGCAAACAATTGACGCCCTCAAAGTCAACATAACAAACGCAATCCAGTAAATTCAGCCAGATTTATGCGACAAAGTTATTGAAAATTGGACCTGCCGAATACGTACCACCAAGCAAAGCCGCGGCGGACTTTTGAACAACTTTATATTCCAAACTTAATGCCAAAAAATATACTTTCAAATGAAAAAAAAAAAAAAAATGAATGGATATCTCACACACAACTTCTTTTATTTACATTTTAAAATCGAGCGTCCTTATTGAAAGACCCTTTATAATCTTAATTTATTATTTCTGTTTTTGTTAAATATCCCCTACCACGTCATTTTGGCCTACTTTACTACATTTTAACTAAAATATCTGTAATAATTATTAAAATTTATAATTTTTATTAGGAAAAATAAAAAGTTTCCATACTTATGTCCACCACCATAGGCGACCGCAGAAATTATTCTAGGGGGAGGGGGGGGGGCAAGACCAAAACAGAGATATAATCAAGAGATATAGATGTCATATTCGAACAATGCTTTCCACGTGGCGGGTCTGGAAACGATCCCCGCTGAGGATAAACATTTATTTTCTAGTTAAAAATGTATTCTCTATAGTTAAAAATCATCGTTTTAGTAAATAAGAACTATCCTGGCTAATAGCCAAAGTTGATAAAGCAAAAATATAATAATAAACAATCTGTCTGTCTGTCTGTCTGTCCGGTAAAAATTGTAGCCAGACGGGTAAACCTAGAGAGTTGAAATTTGGCATGCTTATACAACTCTTTCACCTGCACATAGGAAAAATACTAAAACATCTAAAAAACATATCCCCCTAAAAATATAAACAAATATGTGCTCATCGAAAAAAAAATATATATTTTTTTTTAATTCTGAGTAGGGCATCAAATGAAAGCCCTTAGTACGTGGATTAACGATCAAAATTTTATTTTTGCAAAATAAATTATTATGAAGCGTATTTTGCTGAAATTGTGCAAAAAAAATTTTTTCCCACACTCTGTAGCCCAGATGGTTTAAACTAAAAATCTGAAAAACTTGTAAGTAATGTACATTGGTGTGAAACGGAATAGTACAACAGGAATTTTTGATCGGATTATGTTTTCGGAAAATAACGTATTTTTTGTGTTTTTAACTAAAATATGTTAAATATTAATTCGCTATGTAACACAGTAACTGAGTAAACGCCCGTAGCATAGTGCGTAGTGTCATCGCTTAGTAATTTGCAAACTACAGTTCGATTCCTGTGAATTTTAATTTATCTGTTTTTTTTTGCATTTTTATTTTGTTTAAATTATTTTGTCAAAATTCTAGAAATATTTTGGTAAATGTTGCATTTAATTTTTAAAAGCGTAAATTTAATAACCAGTGGGAAGTGTTTAAGCAACCAATGGAAGCCATAGGCGCAATTTTCAAAATCTTAATGAACCTTGCTATATAAAAAAATACTGCACATATTTAGAAACTTAAATAATGGTATTAGGCATTCGAATTAAAATTCATAAAAAAATATTTTGACATAAAATTTGTTTTGGCATCCCAAATAATCATCATTCAGTTACTAAATACCTGCAAACCCTGAAATGTGTGAAAATTCACACTTCACATCAATTTTTTTTTATGAATTTTGTATTTAAATAATATAATTTTTTTTTCTAAGATACGAATTGGTAATTGGTTTCGAAATCCAGGGGGGGGCAACTGACCAATCTTGCCCCCCTTACGGACGCCTATGGCCACCACTGTATATTGTCAACATAAGTTAGAATCCAAACTGGCATAAGTAATGGTTTTTCGGTTCAGGATATTTTGTAGAGGTATATACCAGTGTTTCTCAACAGGTAGTCCGAGGACAACTGCTGGTCCTCAGAAAAATTTTAGTGGTCCTCGAAAATTTTGGTATATGTTAATTGCAGTTTTTTGTTATTTTTATGTACATTTTTTATATAAATAATTTATATTTGGTTTATTTTCTGTAAACTTTATGTGATTTTCTACACATTAAATAAATGTATTTAGTAACACATAAAATATATTTGTTTTCTTGCAAAAAATGAACCAACAATTATTATTAGTGGTCCGCGTTACAAAAATTATATATTTTACTGGTCCGCGATGCGTTTTTGATTGAGAAACACTGGTATATACGATGACTCTTATATTGCATAATAACAAGACTTTAAAATCATTCTGTAATATCTTCAAACTTCTGTTAATTTCGAACATGTAGCTATGTTTATTGGAGCTGTAATAATTTTGAAAGTAGTGTTCACATCATCTAATGACCATTTTGACAAATGAAATGGATATGAACATTCCACGTGTCGTATTAATAATGTTTAAATGAAGTATGTCCGAGTTAAACATGTTCCCGTAGCCAACCACTGACATTTAACATATTTACGTAGTTGTTGGGTCGATCTGCTAAATCAATATTTGTCCAGTATGTATTTATGAAATTATTTAAATTCACCGTTTGATGTTACTGAACGAGAACTGTTTTGACAAGTGCAAAGATTTCACCGTAATTTACAGGGGTCAGGGGGAGGGGGCGATGGATGGTGTAATTATGGGGTTGCTAGGAGATTGCATTTGCGATCATTTGCCGGATGCATCTGTTTGCCCACATGGGTTTGTTACTATGATTGTTTTTATAGGGTGTTAATTTGTTTGTTGTTTTATATTAGGGAAAATAGAAGCACCCTAAAATTGAGTGATATCGGAAAGATGACTGTCAAATGCCGACAACCACATTTTTTCCCCTATATAAGAATTACAAGAATAAAAAGCTTTGGATAAAATATTCTCAGACCAGTTTTGGCATATAACATAAAGCTTTGTAAGGTTTTTATTTCTTACTAGCTGGTGTACCCCTACTACGTACGGATTTTGTTATATACAATTTTGCTGTAACGTAAATGATAAGTAAGGTATTTGAATTTAAAGTAGAACAGAAAATAATCGTTTCTTCATTCTAAACCGATATATTTTCTAAAGTATATATTTTCAATGTTAAGTATATAATAAGTGAAATCTACGTTTATAGGTAGCTCTTTCCATAGCTCCCCAACATAAAATAATAGTTTATTTTATGTGAAGTAAATGATTAATTAGATATTCAATATGCAACAATGCATAGTATGTATAAGATTTGTTTTCTTATTATACACTATTTTTGTCAAATAAGTTTTTTTCGTTAAGTCAATAATAAGAGAGATATTTTAAGTTTTTTTATTACCATTTTAACCCCGAAACACCCCTCTAGAATAACATTTTTGAGATTCCTGATAGCCTATGTTCGAATTGATAAATTATATTCAATTGCCAGTGATAATGGTTAAAATAAAATACGAAATTAATTAATCTCTAAATTAATTAAGCTCTTAAAAAAATTATCTTTGCATAGGTTCAATCAGTAAAGCTTTTTACTTTGATTTGTAGACAAATTATATATTTTTGTCAAATAAGTTTTTTCCGTAAAGTTATAATAAGGGAGATATACCGGGTGAATTATTTAAAGAGCAACATACATGTTTCACATATAATGTTAATGCAGTGAGTTATTTCATTTGCAACATAGCAAATTATGAAAGCAAGCTCATATCCATGGCAACAGATATGCAATGGTGATTAGATATAATAGTTATTTTTTTTATTTTTATTTTTTATTAGTTTGTTTATATTTACATACAAACAAAAATAATAATGTCCTTAGTAGCTAAGTCCAAAAAATATTTTACTTCTTAAATAATTCACTCGGTATATAGATTTTAGTTTTAAGGTGTCCCCCCGTAATTCCCCGATTATTCATCCAATTGAAAAATGCGTCAAACAAAAAAAAAATTGTTTTTTACTAGAAATAGTTTTTATTATACATATTTTTCTGTTAAGTCAATAATAAGGGAGACATTTTAAGTTTTTTTTATTACCAGTTTTAACCCCTAACACCCCTCTAGAATAACATTTTTGAGATGCCTTATAGTCTATGTCCGAGTCCTGGTTTTACTCTATCATCATACCCAATTACGTGAAAATATGTTCAGCCGTTTTTGCATGAATCTCGAAAAGACAGACACACAAAAATGGATTTTTTTTGCGGATATTGTCTTATAATCATCTGAAACGTGTAGAAACTAAAAATATCATGCAGGTCGGAAAAAAGATATAGCCTTCAATTTGATTATAATAGATAGATTATATATGCCTGACACTTAACAGAGGAAAATGGAGGATTTGTGTGAGTAAACGTAAAATCCGATTGGGAGTGCTCAAGAAATAGGTTTTGGAAGGAACTTTTTAGAGTCTATCAAATGACAATGCATTGACTCGACATCCCTTGAGGCATCTTGGCATTCCCAAGAATTCTCCTCTACTCTAAATTATTCTATGTGGCCGCCTGTTTTTTCACTTTCAAGGCCTTTCAATAATCATTCAACTTATCCTTCTCTTTTTAGGGTTTTGTAGGTATGACCAAAAAAAAACCTATAAAGTCGCTATGTGTCTGTCTATCAATCTGTCCGTATATACGGTAGAAATGTGACCAAACGGCTGGACCTAGAAAGTTGAAATTTGGCATGCTTGCACAACTCTTTGACCCACATATAGGAAAACTATTGATGGTTCAAAAATACACATCGCGGGAAAAATACAGTCTATTCCAAACGATTAGGCGTAACTAACCGGAATTTTCATTTTTGTAAGTTGTCATTAGCAATTTTTTTATATATTGAAGTTGGCTTTTCCTGAACAAAATGATCAAAAGCTTCATTCAATCGGTAAAAGTAACTAGAATTTAAAATCTAGTTCCGCCTAAACCAAAAAAACAGATTTTATATACAAATATATATTAAAAAATTTAAAAATTATGTATTCAATAATTCATTTGTTGTTCATAATGAGCATTAATGGGAACCGAAATTATTTCTCAGGAATTTTTGATCATATTAGTTTTTCGAAAAATATCGAATTTTTATCAAAACGAAGCTCTGAAGAGGTAAATTAAAGAACGAAAAGTAGTTTGCCCAAAACCCTATAACCCAGTGGAATCAGATAATAAAAATCTTTTAAAAAAATCTGAGTAATGCACATTAATGTGAATAGGAACCGAAACAGGAATTTTTGTTCTCATAACTGGGAAGCTGTAGCTGAGTCTTAATGCGCGCGCATCTCGTAATTAAGTAATCGTGTAAGTCGCTAGAAAAGAGCGCGTGGCTTATTTTTTCAGAAATGTATGATTTTTGTATGTTAAGATTTTTTTCGCTAAGATTTTTCTTACTCTTTTTTAAACAAACTTTTTTTTGTGATATATGTTTTGCAAATTATTACTTACTTAATGTGGCCGTTACAAGCCTTGTAAGGTTTTTGCCTCCACCAAAAAGATTATTACAGATGCATAAATCTTCTACCTATAGCGGACTTAAACAAAATTCTGAGACAGAAATCAGAATCTGTAAATTTAAACACCTCACACTTTTTGAAAGCAAAATACTATGCCGAAGCTCTGATATTATCCACAAGGGTAAATTGAGCCGCAAGAGTAAAGAAACCGTGTATTCATAAACAGAGTTAATATTATTAATTAATATAGCCCTTTTTATTTCCGTTATAAATCTATGTATACATTTGTATTGTATCTTAAGATGTATATTACATTTCATTAATATGATTTACAATACATGTATTGCTTAAATATTTACATATCCTAATATTCTTAATATCTACTTGAACTTAATTAGGTACATTAAATTCACGGAGCCCATTTCTGGGCATGGGCCTCCCCCAGTTGCGCCCAACGTTGACGGTCGCTTGTTGCCCTTCTCCAGAATTTGCCTGCTGTTTACTTAATTTCATCTTCCCATCGAGTTCGTTGTCTTCCTCGTCTTCTTTTATGGTCTCTAGGTATCCATTCCGTGACCTCTTTGGTCCACCTGTGATCTCGAAGGCGCATAACATGACCAGCCCATTTCCATTTCAAGGACCTGGCAGTTTTCAGAATATCTTTCAACCCAGTTTTTTTCCTTATTTCGGATAGACGGATCCTGTCCGACCTTTTGATTTTTAGCATAGATCTTTCCATCGCGTATTGGCACGTGCGTAATTTGTTAGTTTGTTTTTGGGTTGTAGACCAAGTTTGACATCCGTAAGTCATAGTGGGGCTAACGCAGCTGTCAAAAGCGTTTCTTTTTATTGTGGCTGATAAGTTCGAATGAAATATATCTTTTAAGGCCCAGAATTTCTTCCACCCTTGAGCTACTCTTTTTTCTATTTCCTTTCCTTGTCTGTTGTTGAAAGACAGTAGTTGCCCGAGGTATATTATTTCTTCTGCATATTCCAAACTATTTCCATGTAGGCTGATGTTCACCTTTTGTCCATTTGTCATGACTTTAGTTTTGTTTTTATTCATTTTTAATCCTGTTTTCTCACATTGGACGTTAAGAGTTAATATACAAAATATTTAATAACTAGTATGCTGAAAAGATTAAAGCTGAAAAATCTGACGAGCAAAAAAATACCCAGATGGTTAATGTTAATGGCAAATTATTTGAATATTTTTCATATCATTTGTTTATTTATAAAAATAGTTTATGTGACCTTTGCCCAAAGTAACAAATAAATGAATTAAATTATTTTTGATCGAGTACCCTACTGTTAATTTTAACCTGTACGGTAGTATTTCCATATTTTAACAATCAATTAGTGACTTATCGACCATCTTATGTTGTCATGGTAACCATCTGTCAGAATTTTTAAAAATCATACTTTATGTACAGACACTGTATACTATGACAATGAGGTGATATTCTGTCATTAGAATACGAAAGAAGTAATAATCTTATTATTTCATTTGAAACTAATATTTATTTGAAATCTTAATAACAACGTTGTCATCTGTCACTTCATTGACCTGTCATAGTATACAGTGTCTGTAACATTATGGATATTAGTCTGTCATCTTGTGTGGAATTTTGGTACTAAATATCATTAATTTTAACCCAATTATTTTGAACTTATTATTAATATTCTCCTTTGTATGCAGTACTTGTGTAAAGGACTCTTTTCAATCTCGTGCTACCAATTTCGGCACTCGTCTGACGCCTCGTGCGAACATTCGTACTCGATTGAAAAGACCTCTTGTACACACTAATTGCATAAATAAATATTGCGCAGTTTTATTATATGTTTCTTGACCATTAATTAACCCCAAAATTTTCAATTTTACCTAATTCGAGGTAATTTACCCCTGTTCGCCGACCACTGGATTGGACATACTGCGTGTCCTCCTATAATATAGAGCGTCATCTATCTATGCCCAGTGTTCAGGCACCTGTATTACAACATTTCGAGCTATCAAATCAATCTTGTAGTTTTAGTTAAAAATGCATAAATAAATGAATGCGAAGCGCAAGCCCGAGCAGGAAGTCAAAGAGCTCTTAGGCCGTAATTACAAGCCTGCTAGATGGTCAGATCCTACAGATTACATATACCAGAGCCTTCATATTATTTATCATCTATTCACACTCTCACACAACATTTACTTCTATATAATTAATTACTTTTTTTTGCTCCGCCTATACGAGTAATTCAAAGGGTATTTTATTCTCCATATATATTAAACATGATGGTTTTGTTTGAATTGGCAGGCGCGGACCCAGAACTTTTTCTTACGGGGGCTCAGAAACTAAAAATCTTTCTTGGAAGGGAGGCTCGCATATGTAATCATTAAATTACATGGAAAACGCGTCCCTTAACCGTTCCGTTCCAAAACCCAAAAGGGGTACATTTTGTACCCACGAAATATTTGCTAATAACTGTAATATTTTTAAAATTTTGTCGATGAGAACATATTTGTTTATATTTTTAGGGGGGATATGTTTTTTAGATGTTTTAGAATTTTTCCTACGTGCGGGTCAAAGAGTTGTATAAGCATGCCAAATTTCAACTTTCTAGGTTTGGAAGTTTGGCTACAATTTTTACCGAACAAACAGATAGACAGACAGACAGACGACAAAATGACGGTATAAGGGTTTTTTGGTCATACCTACAATAATACAAATAAAATAGTTTTTCACGGGTCGACAAAGGACAAGACGTTAAGAAATATTGCTTTAAGCTGATTAATTACGGTTTTGTAGACAACTCAAAAACCATTATACTGTCACTTATTTTTCTGTCTATCCATCTGTACAATACGTAAATATAGGGTGACCATTTTCTTAAGAAGGCAATGCGGGACGGAGCAAAAAAAAATCTCCCAAATCCAAGTGAAGAGCAAAAAAAAAAAACAAAAAGGTCCTCATCTTCCAAGTGAAAAGCAAAAAAAAGGTCTTCACCTCCCAAATCCAAGTGAAGAGCAAAAAAAAAGTCCTCACCTCCCAAATCCAAATGCGGGACAAAATGTTAAAATGCGGGGCGAATGGTCACCCTACGTAAATAGCCATTGTTTCTGGGCGCCAAAAAGTTTAACTAACTCAATAACGGTCTGTCTGACTTTTTCTTCTTCTTTGGGCACTGTCAGTCAGGTTAATTTTTGGTCTCAATTACGTAACTCTTCCATTTTGATCTGTTAATTGTCAGATCTTTCCATGCGTCTTGTATACATATACTTGTTAGATCTTCGGTTAGCTAATCTCTCTATCTCTTACTGTCTGTCTATACCAGGGGTCGGGGAACAGGGGTAAATTACCCCAAACGGGGTAAAAATTAAATTCTTGGGGGTAATGAGATATTAATTAATAGATATAAATGATATAAATACAAAAAATAATAAAAAGTGCGTTTCTAAATACGATAGAAATTTGACGTCTATTTCGTGAGCTATGTAAAGATGGCGACGCCGAGTACACAGACCTGCTGTACCATACAAAAATAAGATGGATTTCACGGGGAAATATACTCAACCGATTGTGGGCTCTTAAAAATGAAATCAAAAGTTTAAATCATGTTCTGTCAGAAAAGTTCACAACTTCTTCATGGCTTGCATACCTCGCTTATTTAGTAAACATTTTTGAGCATGTCAACATACTTAATAAAGAATTATAAGGGAAGAAAATCACGACAATATCTGCAATGAAAAATTGTCAGCGTTTGGTTCGAAGCTTTCCTACTAGAAACAAAAAGCTAATCAAAACAAGATATCTGCTTTTCCAAAATTAGCTTTGTTTTTAGAAGATTTGAATGATACTCGTTTTGAAGACATCAAGGTCATAATTAACAAACATCTTGGCAACCTAAAAGACCGTTTCGCTCAATATTTTCCAGAACTAGATTTAAGTACAGTGAGTTGGGTTATAGATCCTTTTAAATGCCAAAATCTGACGTGCCAGAAGAGCCACAAGGGTTGCCTGAGTCACTTTTGGAATTGAGATCAAAAATGAAGCACGTATAGAATTTGAAAACAAAACCGATCTGTCACATTTTTTGATGTCAAGGGCTGTAAAGTCTTTTAAAACTGTCCATGAGGAGGCAATTTAAAAGTTGTTGCTATTCGTAACAACTTATCTCTGTAAACAAGGATTTTCCATTCTAACGAACATTAGAACGAAAAGGAGAAGTAGACTGGACCCCAAAGACTATCCAAATCGCACTAACCAAAATGTTCCGATTTTGATGTTATTATATCAAAAATTAAACTATATCATTTCTTCAAATAAAGTATTTTTTGTTATAAAAAAATATATAATTTTATAGCATTATTTTATGTTAATTAATATGTAAATTCTAGAATTCAATAAATCCTTTAATATAAATTATCTGATATTTTTTTTTTTTTTTTACAAACTAATGGGGTAACCTCGCGTAAAGAGATATATTCCTGGTTAAAGGGTAAAAATGTTCCCCGACCCCTGGTCTATACGGTAGAAATTGTAACAAAAGTCTTAGTGAGTTGAAATTTGCATGCATATACAGTGGGTTATCGGTATACGACCTACTCGGAATATGAATTTTCATTTTACGAATTACTTTCAGGATTTTATTTTTGTGGCCCTCTGCTACAAGTGATTTTAGACGATGTTTGGATAAATATGTTTCTGTAGAAAATCAATTCGTCCAACTAGGCTTGAAAATCCTTGAGGAGTCCTTGTTCAGGAGCATACCAAAGAACTTACTCTACAAGAACTTCGGAATCTGATTCAGGGTCAAATGACGGAGTAGTGATTAACGAAAAAGAATCATCCAGATATGGTAAAAGCAATAGAACTTTTTGATTGTTGGACTCGCAAAATAACCAGATAATATCGCATAAAGAACCAAACAACCAGAAGTATAATTGAAATTTTCTTTCGGGAAAGAAAATTATTATTAAGATGGACATATTTTTTTAAACTATATATACATTTACAAATAAAATCATAGAAAGTAATTTAGAAAGTAATCATATAAAACAAAGAAATATTATATTTTATGATTTAATATGTATTAGTAAAGTATGTAGAAAAAAATTAACCTATTATGTGCTGTACAGAATATGCGATATCCTTATATTCTTATTTTTGCTTTTGTTATATCCATCTTCTGTCCTTGTAATTCTTTAAAAATTAACTTAATTTTATAAGAATTTGAATTAAATTATTTTGTGCATGACCATAAAAAGCAATGAAATATTAACTTCCACTACGCAAGTTTTTAACTGCAAACGACTGCAGCTCTGAAAATAGGTTTTCTGGCGTTACTCCCACTCAATGCTTATCGTCGCAATACAATTCAGAACTGACACGCTCGACTACGCAGTCTGTTGGGCAAATATTGTACTAGGCGCTCTAGTATTGTTTGAACTTATTACATATGTTCTAGTGTTGAATTTTTGTTAGAATGTCGATAGAAGTTGTAAAAAACTATAAAAGTAGAACAAATTGTAGTTTTTTTGGTTGTGTTTTTTGCTACCTGTTGTTCATTACATTTGTCGCAGAAAAACAAAACTGCACTAATATGGTTGCACCTGAAAGTTGCATATTTAACTTTTAGCTGCTTCTGTCCAACTAAAACTAATTTTATTTCATGAGGAAATGAACATAATGCACTTGTTTGCAAACAGAATCCATATATTGTAAATTCAGATGACCGACACTCAGATGTACCACATAAAATTACGTGCCCCGCATTTAACAGCTGCTCAACTAAAAATTACATTTCAATAAATCTACTGAAATTAAACTTTAAATACTGTATGTGATGCCTACCTTCTATTATACATCTCGATACATGTGTAGCGCTTAAAAATTAAAAAAATTCGCATATATTTACTCGCATTTTCATAAAATAAAAATGTACTGTACTTAAATTAACCTGTTCGCTATTAGCATATTGACAGATGAATACTAGACACCACAGCCATATTGCCTTGGAGCACAGCGCCGCCACCGGTAATGTCACTTCTGAATTGCAAATAGAGCTGCCAGTAGTGACAATATAGAGAGAGAGAGAGAGAGAGAGCGAGTTTACCTAATACTTCGTGGAACCAATAAATTCGTATAGTATTAATTTTTCTTTTTAAATTATGTATAAATGTTGGATATTAAAGGGAAGGAAAAAGAATATCTTAATACGTGTATTAATGAACAAAGTTTTATTAAAAAATTGATGTGAAGTGTGAATATTCACACATTTCAGGGTTTTGCAGGTATATAATAAGTGAAGGCGGCATGCTGAGTGTGTAGGACAAATTTTACTTTGTAGTAATCACGGCAAAATAAACGATATTTTTAAAATAATTTATCGTCTGTTAATCATATAATAAGACTGGTTATTAAATTTACGCTCTTAAAAATTAAATGCAACATTTGTCAAAATATAACTAGAATTTTGACAAAATAATTTCAAAATAATAAAAATGCAAAAAAAAACAGAAAAAATAAAATTCACTCCGTACTCGAACTCGAAACCCTTCGTTTCCAGCGCATTTACGACACCAGTGCTCTAACCGTTACGCTATCGCACGCCTTGTATGTGAGTGTCTTACATTGGTATAACTTTTGTACTTTGTGAACCAAAAACCACAAAAAATGCGTTATTTTCCGCAAACATAATCTGATCAAAAATTCCTGTTGTACTATTTCGGTTCACACCAATGTACATTACTTAGAATTTTTTCAGATTTTTAGTTTAAACCATCTGGGCTACAGGGTGTGGGACAAATTTTTTTTTGCACAATTTTGGCAAAAATCGCATCAAAATAATTTATTTTGCAAAAATAAAAATTGTTAATCCACGTAATAAGGGCTTTCATTTGATACCATACTCAGAATTAAAAAAATATATTTTTGTTTTCGATGAGCACATATTTGTTTATATTTTTAGGGGGGTATGTTTTTTAGATGTTTTCGTATTTTTCCTATGTGCGGGTCAAAGAGTTGTATAAGCATGCCAAATTTCAACTCTCTAGGTTTAGCCGTTTGGCTACAATTTTTACCGAACAGACAGACAGACAGACAGACAGACGACAAAATGACGGTATAAGGGTTTTTGGTCATACCTACAAAACCCTAAAAATGTTTTAACCTACCCTATTTCCCAGAAATGCTGGTTCCAAAATCGAAAGAAAAAAATAAAAAATAAAAAATAAAAAAATCAGAGTGATGCACATTGATGTGAACTGGAATAGTATGCATAGTTTTTTCAAATTATGAAAAGTATCAAATTTGTTGCATTTTTTAAAAAATGTTTAGTACAATATTAATGTAGTAAATACAATAATAATATTGTAAGTACAACTTAAATGAATGTACGAAATATCATTTTCCAGATACCGTTGATATGATTGATATAAATTGTCCTATTGCAATAAATATTGTCCTAGTCCATCACTTTCAATTATTAAATACAGGAGCGTAAATATGGTCCCAATACACCTGCAGCCGGAGGGACCGCGCCATTTAGGGGCGCATCGAACCTGTAAAACTTCTTTTTTATCGCTGGTTTTCTTCAGACGGAAGAAGTTGACAAACGTACTAGGGGGCCCCAGGAAATACTGCGGGGGCCAAAATATGAAGTTACGCCACTGATTAAATACCTACGAAATTTTAAAATGTGTGAAAATTCACGCTTCACATTAATTTTATGATAGTCTTGAAAAAATGTTTATGTTATGTTGTGTTTTTTTGCATTTACATAAACAGGGTAATAAAAGTGCAGGACTCACGCTTCTCCCTTAATCCTGATATCCTTGAAGGCGCACCGGATGTAAGCTATGGCTGGAAGTGGAGTTGTGCGGCCCAAAAGGAAGAGGTTTGTTTTATACAAACATTAAACAGTGATTTATGTTTTGCAACAGCTTACACCAGGACGGTATTAACATAGAAATTTCACTGCTTCAACAATTGTTAAGTCACTACTTAACGCCATATGGCTGCAGGCCTGTAACGCTAAAATGTCAACTATAAAGAACTGTCATTAGTCATTATTTAAAACCATTCTGAATGCAGTAAAGTTTTACAAGAATGGAAACTACTTTAAATAGGACACTAAATGATGACAGTTAATAAGCTTTTTTTGTGCACAGCATATCTGGATGATATGTGACCATATCACATTTACGAAATTCATTATCCCATTTATTAAAAATAAATTAGATAGAAATCTGTTTAAAAAATTGATGTTAAGTGTAAATTTTTATACATTTAAGGATTTTGTAGGTATCTAGTATATATTCTTTCACTTCTATATGAAGCATAGAGCTTAACAAACTTCCGCCATTTGGATCTGCCCTGAGCTAGGTGTTTAAATTCCTTCCATGATTTGACGTTTTTATTGACTTCTTCCATGGTGAACTTTCGTCATGTGTCTATTCGTCTGCCACATCTACGGCTCTCGTGGGTTCCTATCAAAAGCTACTCTACTATTGGATGAAAGGTTGTTCCAAAGTATATAGCGCCTATCCATCGTTATTATATATATTCTTTATTCCCTAGGCCTTGCGGCGTTCAGGGTGTTAACATTTACAAAAAAACAAAAAAAAATAAAAAATAAAACAATCAATCCAAAAATACATAACAATAACATACAATACAATTTACATTTTACAATATTTTTTCTCTTTTCTTTCTTCTTTCCGTTATCCCTTCCTGTTATCCTTCCCCAATCTCCATCCTTCTTGTCGCTAATTCCCTCGCCCACCTCTCCCCCCTTCCATCTTCGTGCAACAGGTCTAATGTGCTCCCCGACCATACTGTCATCTCTCTACACCTGTTCGCGAGGTGCTCTATATCTTCCTCCTCCTCCCCGCACATCCTGCACATCTTATCCTCCTGTCTCCTCCAATATCTATTTCCTCTCTCTTCATACCCGCACCTTAGCCTCGCAATCCTCCTAACTCTCCCTCCTGACCTTCCTCTTTCTCCCCTCAAGTAGCTTGGTACCCCTATAGTTCTGACCTCCTTATATCTCCCTGCACTCCTTGAATTGTCTATTCTGACTGTCCTTTCTTGCTCCCCCACTTCCTTATCCCTCCTCCACAACTCCTCAATCACGCTTATCCCGTCTTTTCTTCTCCTTTCCACCTCTGTCGCATTCAATCCGCATCTCCAGTAATACTCTTTTCTCATCTCCCCCAATGCGTACCATCTTCCTCTCTTTTCCTCTCTGGCTCTTTCTTCCCAGCATTCCCTCATTATTTTGTTGTCTGTTTCTATTCTAACTGTCTCTTCGTACTTAACCGCCCTCCTTCCTGTACCCACTTTCATCTTATCCCTTTTCAGTTCCTCTCTAACAAAATATACCCTGGTGTTGTTCTATCTACCCCTAAGATCCATCTTAAATACCTCTCCTGTACTCGTTCTATATATAATATCTCTACCTTTTCCCATTCCTTCCATCCCCAAATTTCCACCCCATATAACAGGATGTTTTTCACCACGGCGTCAAACAACCTCAATCTCCATCTAATATCGTCGCTAAACTTCCTCTCTCCTATACTCCACAGCTTCCCCATGACTATCCTTGCCTTCTTTACTCTTTCCCTTATGTGTAGTTCAGCCCCATTGTTCCTCGTTAGTATATAACCTAGGTATTTTATACTCTTCACCTCTTCTATTTCTCGGCCACCCCATTCCCATTTTATCTTCTTTCTTTTTCCTCCTTCCTTTACCGAATACCATTACCTTCGTCTTATCCCTGTTTACTTCTAATTTTTTCCTTTTGAAATATTTATCCGCCCTTTCAATCATTCTCTTAAGCTCCTGTTCCTCCTCTGCCATCAATACAATATCGTCCGCGTACCCCAATGTCATAATTTCATCTTCCCTACTACCACCCCCCCATCTTTATTATCCATCGTTATTTTTGTTGCTTTATCAGCAAAGTCCCATAGACACGGCTAGGGATTGTAAATTTACCGGATTTTTCATTTACCGGTAATTCGGTAAAATTTTCAATCAAAACCGGTTTACCGGTATTCACCGTTTTTTTTTTTTTTTGTTTACTAAATATTAATAAAAAAATAAACGTTACAAATATAAACAGTTTATTGAAATAATAATAATAAATAAATAATTTACTTATGGGTTTTAAATGATCAGTACTAAATATTACCTATTGTCCTCTTTATCATCCTCATTCCTTCCAACATCCTTCTATTATCTACACGCATAAATTTTCTTCATTGCCAGATTCAAGTCCGATACCTTCTTGTGCTTCTGGTCAGTTCCGTACCGTCGGAAGCCACTGATACGCCCTCAAAGGTTATCAGTATAAGGGACTGATATACGCGTGGATGCGTTTATCTACCTCAATAATTTTACATTAGGTTTTATGGAACCTAGTTACCCCCACCATGCCACCCCAACTTAAAACATACGGTACGACCTTGATCAGGCATTTATTTATTCGGCCTACTTTTTTTGCCAAGACATCAACTTTTGATTTTTTAATCCCTCTGTGTCATATAATATATCGAATAATCGTCTTACCTACTGACGACACAATGCACTCAACGTTTCAGTCTGTTAACAAGCCATGTAACCACGTGACGCATCGGCAGTGTACAAAATATGGGGAACCACCGAAGTTGAAGACCAGAGCACGTTGATTCCCCGAAACAGTGATTTAAAAATAGACTAGCTCAGAGACGGCCGAAATTGATAACATTCGCTCGCTCGACCGAAGAAATTCCATTCATTGGTACGTGGTTAGATTCACTATATGTAATTTATCGAATTACCGGGAAAATGACGAATTACCGGTATAAATTATAAGGATATTTTTCGCGGTTTACCGGTAAATCGGTAATCCGGTTTACCGGTATTACAATCCCTAGACACGACTTTCTTGGGTTCTCTTCCAAAGGCAGGAATTACTGATAACATCAGACCAGAATATGCGTAAAATTCTACGCAAGCAAGAGTTGACAAAAAAGTTGCTGAATGTCGATGAAAATTAGAAATTATCTAATAAGTGGCACCAAATAATTTTTAATATGTGGGTACATATTAAAAATCATAAAATTCGATAATGTTTTCAACTATCAACTTACAAGTGTACATAATTACGAGATGGTAACGAATCAAGTTGGTTGTACAGTTGTCCAGTCAGCCAAATAAGAACTATTAGTACGGTTTACAAAAGAATCGTGAACTTTCGAAAAAATAATGAGATCAAAAATTTCGGTTGAACTATTCCGGTTTACGTTCATGTGTTCTACTAAGAATTTATTCAGAATTTTTGATCAACCCCCCCAAGTTACAGGGTGTAGAAGAAAAGTTTTTAGTATGTTTTTGGTAAATTAGTGTTAAAAAATAAATTAAAAAAAAAAAAAATACTTTTTGTTTCTTAATTTACACCTTAGAGTTCTTTGGAAGCCACATAATAATATTAAAAAAAAAAATAGAAAAGTAAATCGATATTTTTCGAGAAAGTAATCTGATCAAAAATTCCAGTTGGACTACATATTTCTGTTCCCATTAATATACAGTGTTGAGAACTTTTTCAGATTTTTAGATTAACACCTCTAGAAAATAGGGACAAAAGTTTGACACATTTTTGATTAAAATCGTGTAAAAAATATTTGTTTAAATATATATTTCTTTATATTTTTTGGGCGATGTATTTTTGTAAGTGTTAGTATTTTTTCAATATATGGGACATGCTTAATTTAAACTCAATCAGACCAATTCTGTAACTCAGTTACTATGATCATAGTAACTAAATTTGTCACTATGAGCAAGGTCAGTTACTATCATGAATGAAAGTCATTATACTTTTTATAATATTTTATCTTGTAGTAACGTTACTACACAGTAGGTACCTTTTTACAGAATTGATCTGTCTAGGTCAAACCGTTTCGCCACAATTTCTATCGTACAGATAAACACATAAGTGACGATATAAGGGTTTCTTGGTAATACCTACAAAACACTAAAAACAAAATGAAAGAACACTTAGATAGATGAACACAAATAAATTATGAGTCCTATACTTGACCATATGCCATATATATTCTTACATATACATATATTACAAATAAATTGGTTTAAGACCAGTTTCAGAAAAGGGTTAAATGTGAGAGCGATCACGGAAGTCTGTAAAGGGGCCAACTACCGTCTAATATCACAGATATATTATACACCAGTTAAAATTAAAGTAGTAAAACAAAACAAAACGTTCAGTTCTTTCAGAAAGAAATTCAACCTGTCCACGAGAACTTTATTGTCGCCTTAAGTCGACAGATAAATCATGCCATAGGCCTGATAATGTCCCAATCGGACGTATTCGGTTAAAATGTGTGACACAGATAAATCTGTGCCACACGCAGGGCTGGTGCTAGAGTTTGGCGCCCGCAGGCACGACATAATAGTTTTAAAACTATAATTCAATGGAGTTATAAGAAAAATATTAAAATATAATTTTTAAATTCGACACATAAATACATAAAAGTCCTAATTTAATGGCCTTCTTGCTCCCCCATTGTAGTGCTTCTATAGTGCGTTCAAAGGTGAGTTTGCAGTACAGAGCATATGGAGTAGTTCTTTTTCATACTCTCTAATGGGTTTACACAATGACACTATCCTTTTCTTGCTTGTCGACGTTGCCAGCTCTAAAACGCGCTGATCTGTGAAAACGCAGTATTCTACAAATAGCCATTTGTTTTTGTTGAGTGTTATTTTGAGTTTTATAAGAGTTGATTTTTGTAAATCATACGAGCTTTTCATATTATTATAATTGACACATTTGATACTTTTATAACATTTGGCAACACCGCGCCCATTTGCCATAAGAGCTATACTGCAAACTCACCTTTGAACGCTCTATAGATGGCAGCCTAGACTCGCCTGATGGTAAAACTAGCCCTGGTTATCTTTACCTCGAAGGTGATATCCATTGGTCCATCGACACTCTCCTAGTCGAAAGCGTGTGATGACGGTTTCTTCTCTTAAGTTGCTTTTAATATGCCTCAATGTCACATTCTGGATGAGACTCCACTTATGTTGCCATTTGGATCGTAGTAAAGATATGGGATACCTCCCTGGATCCTGAACCCACATAATTACAACCTCCTCCTAACTCGCTATAATAAAAAAGAAACCAGTTGATTCATTATTTTAAATTCCTGCAATGAAATCATGTCTAAATACCAGAATTACACTGCGATTTACACAGATGGTGCCAAATTACAAAATAAAACTGGTGCCGCAATGGTAGTAGAGAAGAAAGAAATAAATAAATACCACCTGCCAAATATGATGAGCGTCTGCACTGCCGAAGCTTATGCTTTACTCCAAGCAACCGAGTATATAAAAATCATTACAAATAAAGAAGACTTCATAATTCATATTGACTCATCATACAAAAAATACAAGACAACATCCACCACTGTATTGACCACGAGAAGCAAATCACAATACTATGGGTTCCATCACATCGCAACATCCCAGGAAATGAAAAAGCAGACGAAGTTGCCAAGGAGGCCATACACCAAGATGTAATTCAAATGCCCACTCCAACGTATGACGCGAAGAATTTTTTTAAAAGAAAACTACAGCAAGAATGGAATAATACCCGCTACAGAATTCAAAGTCCGCGAAATTAAGCAACAAAGCATGAACAAATAATTCTAACAAGAACCAAAATTGGACACACATGACTCACACATCAACATATATTTGAAAAAAAGACACCGCCGATATGCCTCACCTGCAACACACAACTCACGGTGGAACACGTAATCCTAATTTGTCCACAATACACAGCACAAAGGATCAGAAACAAATTTCCAACAGACGCACTCCAAATTGCAACCAATACATATGAAAAAAACATTTTAAAATTTCTAGAAGATGTAAACTTAATTGACAATATGTA
Organism: Liopterus haemorrhoidalis; assembly: GCA_963971575.1. Classification (NCBI taxonomy): domain Eukaryota; kingdom Metazoa; phylum Arthropoda; class Insecta; order Coleoptera; family Dytiscidae; genus Liopterus; species Liopterus haemorrhoidalis. The sequence goes on from OZ020613.1 coordinate 27,066,206, forward strand.
TGTTAGGGTCAAAACTAGTTCTTGGACCTCCTTTGTAATATGTTGCGTTAGTAACCATAACATAATGATATATATGTGACAGATTGTAAATAGACGTAGTAATAAATGCTTATATGTGCTTGGATTTGTGTGTTTTAATTGATATTATCATGAACGCTATAAAGCGTTCTAACATCAGAAGTGGGATGCCTACACCTACAACTAATTTTGAATGAATTTGGATAAAGTACATTAAAACTAATAGCAAGGACTGTAAAACACTACAAGATGCAAATAAATTTTCCGATAACATTGCAAAGGTTAAATAAAGAATAAGCTAAATCTAGTATAGAAATTTGACGCCAAATTATAAGAGAATAATGAGAAAACTAGCTTTTACAGAAATGCAAATTTAAAAAAAAATTAAATCAAAATGAACGTATACATTTTAGCTCTCCCAAGTTCAATAATACAAAAGTACTAAGTTAAGTTTTTAACTGATGTGGTAATTGTGGAAACACAGACAAAAATTGAGAGCCGAAAGGTGTCAAAGTTGTCTTGTAAGATGTCTTGCTCTTAGGTCTGTGCTAATGGTACATATTGGACGAAAGTGCTAATATAAATGACAGATTTTACAATTGATGCACATGCTATGTAATACTAATGTGAACGATTTAATACTGTGTACATTGCTTGCTCAGATCTTTTGTTACAGCTATTGCAGGTTTAGAACATATTTTAGAACCGGAAGATAAATTCATTTATGTATTCTTTGTTCTTTGGAGATCGTCAACAAGGACTAAAAAAGTGGGAACCGTAGGGTTTTGCTTAATTTTACTTATTTTACCAGTGAGATTGATAACAGATCAAGGTGTAGTTTACCTGAAATGGCAAATGTAATGATCTGAAGAGGAATAATAATAAAAAATGTCAGAATGGACGAGCGTTTGTCTATTGACCGACAAATATTACTAAAGTAACTAGTTAGATGATGGTGATTAAAAGTGACGATGATTAAAGTGGTAAGAGACATATTATTGCTTTGATTAAATGAGAAGGCACGTTGCGTGTGGGATAATAAGGTACTGAGTAGGAAGCAGCGACAGTCACTGAGCTTGTTGGGTACTGTAGACAACCTGTATTGAAATGAACTGATTGATAGTTGATTTGAGAATTGATAGCTTGTTGAGTACCGCAAGACACACTGGTCGTTTTTGTTTTGTTGGCTCTGGATGGTCAGGGACCTCAAGGAGTTCAGAGGAACTCTGGATGGTCAGGGACCTCAAAGAGTTTTGTCTGTTTTGTTTCACTCTGGATGGTCAGGGACCTCAAGGAGTTCAGAGGAACTCTGGATGGTCAGGGACCTCAAGGAGTTGTTGGACCTAAAATGGTCATGTATGTCTTGTTGACTCTGGATGGTCAGGGACCTCAAGGAGTTCAGAGGAACTCTGGATGGTCAGGGACCTCAAGGAGTTGTTGGACCTAAAATGGTCGTGTTTGTCTTGTTGACTCTGGATGGTCAGGGACCTGGATGGTCAGGGACCTCAAGGAGATGTGTTTGTTTTGTTCGACGCTGAATGTTCAAGGACCTCAAGGAGTTCAGTGAAACTCTGGATGGTCAGGAACCTCAAGGAGACGGGCAAAACAAACATTATGTTTTCGTTTACTCTGTTTTATTTTGCAGTTATTAAATTCTGAAGATGCCGCGAGGACGTGGCAGGAGCAGGACGGCCGTGTTAGGATAATAAGTTGTTTTATTTTTCAGTTAAATTTAGATGATGCCGCGAGGACGCGGCAAGATCAGGACGGCCGTGTTAGGGTCAAAACTAGTTCTTGGACCCCTTTGTAATATGTTGCGTTAGTAACCATAACATAATGATATATATGTGACAGATTGTAAATAGACGTAGTAATAAATGCTTATATGTGCTTGGATTTGTGTGTTTTAATTGATATTATCATGAACGCTATAAAGCGTTCTAACATGTATATATCATTCCACATAATTTCTAATAGCCTTACTTAATTATGTTAAATATTTATGTAACTACATTATATTTATTATGTAATTATATTAATTATGTAAAACAGATCTTCCGGGGTGCTAATAACCAAACAGTTGAAGCACCCCCAAATAAATATATTTAAAAAAAAAGACAGGGAAGGGTAACTGAAAATTTCTCAGCCTATGGCACCTTGATACTGGATAACAAAATCTAAAAAAATCTAGTGAAATTTTGGTATCAAAAATAATACTTGACAACGTCAAAAGTCATCCAGTCTTCATCCTTCGATTATTTTTTTATGGAAAAATCATGAGATCTATTATATAAGATTCAAAAGTCTGATACTAAAAAAACATGTATAAGAGTCAATGTCAAACGGACAATGTTTCGGAGGAGAGTGATTTTTATATTTACTATGTAGGAAATCGTGGTGTGTTTCTTTGTCGCCGTTGTATCTCGTTTAGAGCTTCCTTGACGGGCAGTCCACAGCTCGGAGAGAACACCCGCAGAGCTAAGAACAAGTGCACAACAAGATACGGAACATATGGCTGCAGAATGGGGTGTTTGGAAACAGCAAATCTTAAGTCAAGTGCACCGGAAAATGCACATGTCCACATTCAAACCACGACCTTCAGAACTGCATAAATCTCATGCTAAACAAAAAACTAGTAAAATATAATATTAAAGATATAATTTGTTTTATATCTCGGTAAGTTCCACAAATTTTATTTGATTTCACTCGATACTAGTATAGGGCTGCCATAATTGTCGGACTATCAACCGGGACACCCCCCAACTCCAAAAAAAAAAAACGACTTGAAAAAACTTTTATCGACAATAACACCTTTATTATAAAAAATTGCACAATATTTTAAAAAAATTAAAAAATTTAAAGACAAAAAAAAATAATTAAAGTAGAGATTGATAATAGGTATTCCAAGAGCAAAACGTTGAGATTAATGGTGAATCATTTTGGAACACTCAGTTCGACTGGAAAAATTTTATGTTTTTTTTTGTGGATGCGTCTTTATCAAATCTAAAATAATATAATATAAATTAATGGGCGATTCAATTTAATAAAACCACATAGAACCTTACATTCCATTCTTCTCTTGCCTTTACTCTCCCCCTTCCCCGACTTCGGTGGCTTCTTTATCATCGCTCTTCTTTGCCCAATCATACTTCTCCGATGTTTTCGTTTTTTTGGAGCAGTTCTTTTTCCCCTTTTATATAATTATAGAATTCAATGCATGACATTTTATAATTTAAAACACATTGAATTATGCTTTTCACGGTGTCAATAGAAAGTGAATTGCGCTCAATTTATATATAGTATGTATATATGTATATGTACAATATTATCGAAAAATAATTTTTTAATATGCATAAATTTTAAATCGACCGGGACAAATGACTCTTGGACCGGGACACTGGGACACAAACCTCAAAACCGGGACAAGTCCCGGTGTACCGGGACGTATGGCAGCCTTATACTAGTACAATATGATCGAAAAAAAATAAATAGTTTAGTAGAGTGCTTCTGAAACTATTCGATGCGACTTACAAGCAGGTTTTATTTCCAATGTTCCTATACTCTATCTCAGAAAGACTGATAGTAATAAAATTTATTATTTGTAAAAAGTTATTGTTTTTTCATACAGAAGCGGCAAAACAAAAGCGACAAAATATGAATAGTTCGAAACGAAATATTGTTAAAAACAACCGAGTGTGCCGCACATAATATATGGGAATTCGAACTAGGGTTAAACACAATAGACCATAAAAATTTGACCCTAAAATTTTGAGGAAAAATATGGTCACAGGGGTGTGTTTAATGATATGATAAATATGGTCACAGGCGTGCGTTTAATAAAATGATAAATAGTAATATAGAAATACACAAAACCAATTTAAACGTGTTTAAAATGTGCACGCCACTGGTAACTGCCTGACAAAATTATTTATTACTATCAGTCTTTCTGAGATAGAGTATATATAGCCGTATAGCCTCTCCGATTGCTGAATTATGACTGCCGAAGTAAGGAGGAATAGTATCGCCGTCTCAAACTCAAGTTCGCGATAAGACGCAGTATACTATTTCCATGTACCTCCGACTATTGTAATAGTAGCAGTAAGCGTGGTAGTGCTTAAGCCTGTAGTATACGATGCAATTTCTCGATTTGAATCTCGTACGATTTGTCGTACGATAATTATTGCATTGAGAATTTTGTTCAGAATTATCGGATGTAAAATTATTGTAGTATACCATACAATATTTATCGCTTTGTATCTGTACCAATTGATACGCAGTAAGTCTATTTTTGTAAGAATTCAAATAATTGTACTTAACCTAGAGTGGACAGATGGTTTACCAATTTTTGAAGACTGATAATATTAATCTTTGTCCCGTATCAGTAAATCTCCTGGATTCGCAAAGCCGTGCCGTTTTCTGTTCTAGTTTACTACATTTGAAATTGAAGAGAATTATTATTTTATATATTTTTTGATATTATTATTTTTGTCTATAAAACTACGATTTTTCTTTATCAAAAAATATTATTATTGTCACTATTATCGTCATAAAATAGTTTAAAGAAAATAAAATATATTATATTAATAATGATTTTGTTGAATTTGTTTTATGCATATCACCCAACTTAAATCAATAAATGAAAAGTATAGAAATTGTTATCAAGAGTAGTTTGTGGACAAGAACTGTTTAAAAAAAATTCCCCCGGTACTTTTTTCCCGGATTGGAATATTTAATGGTCACCTTAGATAGGTCCCTAGTTAAGTATGTCGGATAATAAGATGTTGACTAAATCCAAACGTATTTATAAATGTCCTAAAAATGTGAACAGCTAAATCCAATTTATTTAAAAAAAAATAATAGTAATAAAATAAGAAAAAATATTGCTAAAGTTGATATTAAATAACCTCGAAATATGTTTGACATATGAACAGTTGTTCGCTACGGTCACATGAATATGCGCATCCTTTACTGCGCCATTGTTGGTTCATTCTGTCCAATATTCTAGGTTGAGACAATAAATATTGGTTGGTTTTCAATATCATACAAGATCTCGTACAAAAATCCTGTAGTACACGATACAATAATTTGTGTACTATAAATCGTACGAGATTCAAAACGAGAAATCGCATCGCGTACTACAGGCATTATATATAAACGGTTTAAATTTATCTAAATAAATTAAATTCATTGCTAACCATTGTTTCATTATTATACACAAACGTCGATGTCGCAAAACGATACTGATTCTCCGTAGCGGAAGTGACACTGCCATGTCCGATTACTTAGACACAGTCCAATCATTTATTACTCATTTTTAAAGCAATTTCTTTGTTTGTATGTCGTTTTCCCGAGTTTTAATATGTCAGTAGGTTACAACAATTGATTAATGTATAGTGTGACTGTGCAGGATTAGAATAAGATCAATGAATTGCCAATCTGGGCACGGAGTTTGACGCGTGAGTGTATGCAGTATGTTATATGAGGCATGAGCAATCAAGTAGGCGCCAGTAAAACATCTAAAAACCAAGCTCACTCTCGATACGCTGCTCCATAAAAACAACTGATGCAAATCTCACAATCATTATTAATTAAAATACTTACGTTTGTTATTTAAGATATTACATCGCCTACGGACAATTTCAACTCAAATTACAAATCAGAACAAAATCATATACGAGGTCTGTTCAAAAAGTATCGCGAATTTTGTGTTTTTTCAAAAATTATTTATTTATTCATGAATATCTATTTTGTCCCCTTCAAAGTAATCCCCACCAGATATTATACACTTATGCCAACGTTTTTTCCAATCCTCAAAGCACTTGAAAAAATCATTTTTTGTGATCTTTTTCAGCTCCTCCTTCGATGCCGTCTTTATTTCCTCACTCGTAGCGTAGCGTCGTCCTTTCATGGGCCTCTTCAGTTTCGGGAACAAGAAAAAGTCACAGGGGGCCAGTTTTTGGCAAAAAATTCGCGCACAAGCAACGACGTGTGGGCGGCGACCCGTCTCATGCCCAAATCATTGGTAAAAATCGAATGGCACGAGCCAATCGATATGTTTAGGTCCTCAGCAACTTCTCTAACGGTGATTCGACGATTGGCCAATACTATTTTCTTCACTTCATCAATGTTTTCGTCTGTTGTTGACATGCTCGGGCGTCCGGCACGCTCTTCGTCGTTCACATCTTCTCCGCCCTCTTAGAACATTTTGTACCACCGATAAACGTTGCTTCGGTCCAAGGTAGCTTCACCATATGCCACAGTCAACATTCGAAATGCGTCCGCGCACTTAATTTTGTTTTTCACATAAAATTTGATACAGATTCTTTGATCCATTTTTTGGTATAGGCAAAAATCGAAGACGAGCCAAAACAAGTGCAACCAAAGCAACTGTCAAAAATTAACTGATCATTCAAAATGGCCGAACTTGTCGGTATAAGTGAGAGACATGAGTACCAACATAACGCCACAAAAAAATCGAAAATCGAATATACGTAACCCGCGGAAATTCAATATTCGCGATACTTTTTGAACAGACCTCGTACATCCAGATTTGTTATGCAGATCCCATAGATCAAAGTTTTTCAAACTTTTTGGCTCATGGATCCCCAGTAATGTCTTCTGATGTTGGTGGACTCCTGTCCACCAGAGGCCCTTATATACAGACATATATCTATATCAGTGGCGCACTTAGGAAAATATAAAGTGATGACCTAAAAAAAGGTCCTCACTTTTAAAATACAAGTGACGACCTAAAAGAAAAGGTCCTCATCTCTATTTTTAAAATTTTCTAGTCTGTGTGTTTTTATTTTTATTTCCTTCCTTCTTAGGGGGGGGGGGCAAAAAGTGGCAAATTGACTGAACTTACAAACGGTTGATTTTTACGACAGTGGAATCCGTCTCAGTAAAGTTGGCCTAACTATCAAAATTAGTGTTTTCAAAGAAAATATATTTATATTAGAAGGAATATTTAAGGGTATCAATTTAAATATATAACGATGTGGGGATTGTTAACTACTATTTTAAAAAAAAGAAACCTAAAGATGTAGTTAGAATTATCACAAAATGAACAGAGAGAAATAATTTATTTTCTCATATACCTACATTTTTGCTGTTAAGTAAATGATAAATTAGATATTTCAACATTACAAGTAACACTCCCCCCCTAAATAATTTTCTTGTTAAAAACTGCACTGAAGAGAAAACAACATTGAGACCAACATCATATATGGTACATTTTGGATGTAAAGTTAATAAGTGAGATATTTCAATATTTTATACAATATTTTAGAAAATATTTTAGTAAAATACTTTTAAACAAAGTACTGTTACAATAAAAACCTTTTATCTTAAATTATGTTTAGTTTAACATAAATTCACAATTTTCATGATTTAAATAGTTGGGCCAACTTCACCGAGACGGGGCTCGTATACCCCTTTCCACTTGGGGGTTTGGGGGGTCCTGCCCCGATAGGATTTTTTTAGAAAATGCTTAAAATAAAAGCATTTTTGAAGTATTTTTGTGCAAAATGTTAGTTTTAATTTGTAGCTATACTTATTTTGATAAAGGCTAAGAGCGCACCACGAAAATATCCTATACATTACTTTTAACAGGCGTGCTAGAGCCCTCCCAAAAATTAAAAAAACACGTGGTTTTTGTTAAAATGCAAGTGATGAATGTTCTTCTTAGTTCAATGGTCTTATTTTGGAAGTGAGGACCTTTTTTTTAAATCATCCCAGCAAACATTTTTATACGGGCCAGTACTGGTAAAGCACATACTCCCCGGCATTGAAAGTAATGGGCCAGTACCCCGGTGTCCCCGGGGCCGTTACTGGCCCATTGATGTATCAGTTGCTGGCCCAGCAACGGTAAAGTGCAAAATAATCGCATTAGTTGCAAGATTTATTTCTGATGGTTTTAAGTAAAAAGTATGAGTGAAGAAGAGTGCTTATAAAATGCTGGTAAAGTACTTCGTATAGGCGGAATGCGAAATACAAATGTGAAGTACATTATTAATACTGGCGTTGCACTTACTTTTGGTGCCAGTAATTTACCAGCATAAAATCAGTTTGCCAGCATTCGGCCGTTAGTTGAATGTTTGCTGGGATCACTTGTAATTTGGAAGTGAAGACCTCTTTTTTTAGATCATTACTTGTATTTTGGAAGTGATGATTTTTTCCAGGTCAACGCTTGCGTTTGCATTTTGGAAAATAAAGGGCTCTTGGTCAGCACTTGTTGCCGAGTAATTGCCTGATTCCTTTTAAAATAATCCTGCCCCCCCTTTAAGAAAAATACCTGGGTGCTCGCCTGACTTTTAATAAATGAATATTTATTTATAGAATAAATATATTATTTTATTGTGCCGTCTTATAAATTTATTTTTTGTATTTGTTTTGTGAGTTTTTTCAAAATAGCACTTACGGCGCAAGTACCTATATATTTTACTTTACCTTTAGTAAAAATAATGTGGTCGAAATTTCCAATAGGTCTAGATACTGACAGGCGTATTCAATTATCAGATGCGCCTGCTTCATGCAAAATTTCTTCATATATGTGAGGGCATAAGTGACGGCAAAGGAGTTTCTTGATCACATCCAGAGTCGGCTGCAAACTTGGTGGGGCCCTGTGCAAGTGGGCGTTGACTACTTAATTTACCATATTGTATTGTTTATTGTGCAAAAGCCAGGACCTAGAAGTGCGGGGCCCGGGGCGATTGCTTTGGTCGTCCATACACTAGGCCGGCCCTGCTTATACTTACAAAACCTTAAAATGGTAAACAAATGTACAATTGTAAATTAAACAAAAATTGGTTAAAAGCAAGGGCGTATTTAGGGGGGGTAGGGGGCTGCAGCCCCCCTAACAATTTGTAAATATTTAGTTTTAATTTACAAAAATGGAAAATTGTGATACCATTATTTTTTATATCGTATTATGATATTTAGTCAATGTTAGTGTTTTATAATTTAAATAGGGCTACCATACGTTCCGGTTTGACCGGGACAGTCCCGGTTTTCAGCCCTTGTTCCGGTTGGTATACAAATATGTCGGTCAAATTTACCTACTAGTTTTTTGATGTCTTGATTTTTAAGATTCAGATTTTTAGTTGAATATTCAAATAAACCACAAAACAGTAGCTGACTATTTATACTTACAAAGCTATCTTAATGAAAGTCATAGAAAGGGAGCATTTTATGACATGCAGCACGAATTTAATTTCATTTATTGTAATTTTGGTTATGAATGATTTTGACTGATTTTTTCTGTAAATTGCTATATTTCTTTAGTTATAAGAAATAATTATTTTTGGATAAGCGTTTAATTTTATTTACTGTGATCTTTGTTAGTACATGACTGATATTCTTTGTTAATTGTTATTTTTCGTTAGTTATATTATAAGAAATAATTACTTTTAAATAAGTTTAATTTCATTTACTGTGATTTTGGCTAGGACAGATTTTCTGTTAATCTTTGACAATAAATAGTTTATTATGAAAGAAATTTAATTCTTTTATCCTATTTCACAAACATCCTGGGGGGATATCATTCACAACTTTTTAAAAAATTAGCCTCCCCCTTGACAAATTTCTGGATACGCACCTGGTTAAAGGATAGACCTGGAAGTCTCTGATAGAACTCATTTGAAGAAAGTAAATATAAAATAAGATGTTGGAAAGCTAAAGCGAAAATAAGACCGTTTGGAGGAAGATCGTCCAGGAACTGTGCAAGAGGGGTTGATCTAAAAATCTGAAAAAAAATCTCGATATTGTACACTGAGAACCGGAATAGCACAACAGGAATTTTTGATCAGATTAGTTTTTCGAAAAATATTGAATTTTTGTCATTGAATTTGTCTTTTTAATTTTTGTGTGGTATCAAAAGAAAGTTTTAAAGACGTAGATTAAGTTACAAAAATCAGCTCCAAGACTTGCTGCTGGTGAGGGCTGCCGTGCAGACCGAAATGTTACATTCAGAATTAATATAAATACACTATTTAAAGGAAAGATTAAGTGACATTATTTAATATTTAAACTTTCAAAACATAATTTAATATTTATGCTTATAATATTTATCTGGCTGGTTGGAAGTAGCTATAGCTGGGTCTTGATGTGAGCGCATTTCAAGTACGCTTGTAATTCTCTAAATGGAAGCACGTGGATTACTCTTTCAAAAGTTATCGAAATTTAGTATATTTAATATGTACCCACAATTTGTTTTCACTTACTAAATACCTACAAAACCCTGAAATGTATGAAAATTCACACTTCACGTCAATTCTCTTTTTTTAACTAGTGAGTTTTGTACCAAATTACGAATCCCTAATGTCCATAATTTTTGAGGATTGCTTGTAACGATCGTCCATTTTGAGGCCTTGTTTTTCTTTCTTCAGTTTATTAAAATCATCTTGTTGCGCTACTGAAAGTCGTGCCTGTATTATTAACATTACTAAAGAACCCGCGTAGGTGTTACCAACATAATTGTTATAATTATATTATAATAAACGTTTAAAAATCTAGTCCTCTCATTGGAGATGTGAAAGTAAAGGTCACAAACGAAATAGGTGAAACAATAAAATACGTCTCATATTATTTTTTTGGTGGCAGAAGTGTAATCTGGTGTCCATATTTCATTATGACATCCGCTGCTCGATAGAGATGTAAAATCAAGTTATGACTGCAATGATTTATTTGTACATTGTTCAGGGTGTACGTATTTATGTATGTATATATGTATGCATGTATGTATGTATGTATGTATGTATGTATGTATGTATAATCATGGTTTTGCTCGGTGGGCGAGCACTTTATTATTTTATTGCTGCCAGCTTAACATTTAAATAACTATTTGCCATTTAATTATTCCTTATAGTTATGGTTTAGGGAAGGGCGTGTACTAGAATCTATCACATGACTCGTAAAATTACTGCAAATTAGTCATGAATAAGAATGTACACTCATCAAAATAATCCAAGGATATTCAATGAAATATCCAATGAAATCAAGAAAAGGATGTTCATTTGTTAACCCATAAAAACCCTACCAATAGATTGTAAACAGGGTCGATATGCGTACGTCAAATGTCGGTGTACAAACATTCACAAGACCGCCCTTCAATAGAATCGAATCCAAATCGAGCAGGTGTGTAAACTTGCATCAACACTTTCGGAATTTGGGCTCGACCAGAGCAAGAGGCGGTCTCGCAAGTGCCTGCATACGGGTGGTAAACGCTCACGGGCTTGAACGCCCCCCCCCCCCCTCTGAGCTAAAAAATACGTGGTTTTTAAGGAATACCGAAAAACTCAAAACTCAAGTAAATTTGACCAAAAATCAAAAAATGTTTAGAATAGTTGCATATTAACTATCTTTTTACATAAACATTTATAATTTTTTTAATATTATGTCAATTATATATATAATACAATACGGTTCGGTTATTTATTTTAAAATGTTACACAGAAGCAATGTTTATTTAGCTACTCTCCGATTTGTATGCTTACCAGTTGCGTATTTAACGACAATACTGTTTAAGTCCAATGAAATGAAAATGTAACAAATTTAAAATACAGTGGAACCTCTATTGTCGTCATTAATCTGTTCCTGGGGGTGTAACGAATATAGAATATGACGAATATAGAAACAATTTTTCCCATAAGAAATAACTGAAATTCAGTTAATCTGTTTCCAACTCCTAAAACTGGTACAAAAAAATTTAAAAATGTTGTTTAAACTTTAACTTTATTGTACTAAATAGATAAACATAGTGGTAGAAGTGGAAAAGGAGGATGGTTAATGTTGAAAACAAGAGTTGATATCAATTAAAACAAAACAGACAATAGTAATTCCAATTCTTATTATGGGGTCTGTTTTGTCGATGATTTAGCAGCACTCGTTTTAACAAGGAATGTGTCCAATGTTGTCTGTTTTTGTCTGCTCTGTAACCTTCCTGAAGTAGTCAATCATATTATCGTTAAATGCATTTATGTTTTGGTTGACTATAGCAAAATTTGGGTGCCATTTTTCGACAACATTCTGCACTTTGGCCCAATTAGATAGCATTTAATTGATGTAGGTATGGATGCTTTACTCGATTCTTCCTCTCCAGACGAATTCACCTCCATCATTGAGTGACGACGAATACGGAAAATACTAACGAATATGGGGGACAAAAATTGTCATCAAAATGTGACAAATATCGAATATTACGAATTTGGAGGCTGACGAATATAGAGGTTCCACTGTAATCCTACAGCAAAATAACTTATGCATTTTCAATATATAAGCTATATTTTATTATGATTAGTATTGAAATTAATATAAAATGCATATTCTCGTGTTATTTTTAGGTTTTCGTAGATATAATCAAAAAATTCTTATTCCGTCACGTAAGTCTGTTCATTAGAAATTGTGAAATACTGAGACTCCAAAAATATCCCGCAAAAATATAATAAAATATGTATTTATCGAAGAAAAATATATATTTTTTTTTTTTATTAGCAAATAATGAAATTATCATCTCTTTTTGTTTTCAATATAAACATCAATATCCAACAGCAGGTGTGTCAACTCATTTGGATCGCGGTCTATTTTTCATACAAAATGATAAGCAGTGACGGAACTTCAAATATCCCTGAAACTTATTTCGTTTGAAACAGAAACGGGAGAAGCGAATATATTTTACATTTTTGAATATATTTTTATTCTAAATAAGCCCATTATTTTTTCATTAACGCTTAGGAGCGACATAAAAATATGTTGCGGGCTACAGCCCGCGAGCGGGTATCCAGTCCCTCTTACATATAACATCATATGTGCCCCCCTAACCATAAGTCCTGTACACGTCACTGATGCTTACGCAATACCTTAAAAAATCTATCAATATATTCTACAAATATCAAATATGTTTAAAAAAATAAAATTATCTCCTCTGGCCGGGAGCGAACCCTAGAATTCTGGGTAGCTAGTGAGCATGCTAACCATTAGACTATGATACGTCTTCTAGTTTAGTGTGTTACATAACTATAACTTTTGTAAATCGTCAATCAAAAAAACACAAAATATGCGTTATTTTCCGAAAACATAATCTGATCAAAAATTCCTGTTGTGCTATTCCGGTTTACACCAATGTACATTACTTAGAATTTTTCAGATTTTTAGTTTAAACCATCTGGGATACAGGGTGTGGGACAAATTTTTTTTAGCACAATTTTGGCAAAAATCGCATCAAAATAATTTATTTAGCAAAAATAAATTTTTGATCGTTATAATCCACGTAGTAAGGGCTTTCATTTGATACCCTACTGAGAATCATAAAAAAATATATATTTTTTTTCGATGAGTACATATTTATTTATATTTTTAGGGGAATATGTTTTTAGATGTTTTAGTATTTTTCCTATGTGCGGGTCAAAGAGTTGTATAAGCATGCCAAATTTCAACTCTCTAAGTTTAGCCGTTTCGCTACAATTTTTACCGAACAGACAGACAGACAGACAGACGACAAAATGACGGTATAAGGGTTTTTTGGTGATACCTACAAAACCCTAAAAAGTGGGTTGTAGTGAAGTTTGCAGGAAAAAAAAAAACGATCAAACATTTCATTGGTCAAATAAGAAGAGTTTTAGACGAAGATATTATAGCAATAAAATATATGAAAAGATGTGAAACAAATAAATTTACCTGGCCTGAAAAAGAAGACGCAGATGTTATTAAGCGGGAAGATATTTTCAAAATGTTCGTAGCATTAAATTTCAATATAAAATATTTAATTTTGTTTAATAGTGTTTAACATCATAGTTTTTGCAGTAAATAGTGTATATTCCCAGCAAACATTTTTATACGGGCCAGTACTGGTAAAGCACATACTACCCGGCATTGAAAGTAATGGGCCAGTACCCCGGTGTCCCCGTGGCCGTTACTGGCCCATTGATGTATCAGTTGCCGGCCCAGCAACGGTAAAGTGCAAAATAATCGCATTAGTTGCAAGATTTATTTCTGATGGTTTTAAGTAAAAAGTATAAGTGAAGAAGAGTGCTTATAAAATGCTGGTAAAGTACTTCGTATAGGCGGAATGCGAAATACAAATGTGAAGTATATTATTAATACTGGCGTTGCACTTACTTTTGGTGCCAGTAATTTACCAGCATAAAAGCAGTTAGCCGGCATTCGGCCGTTAGTTGAATGTTTGCTGGGTTGTATTATGAAAAATTTAAAATAAATATATTTATTGCATATTTCGACTTATTTTGTTAGTTTGAATAATTTATAATTTTTTTCTTAACTTGTAAATTTTATTAAAATGATTTTCTGTGAGTAAGTTTACTTTTTTATGCGTTAGAGTTGTTTCGTAAGCAAAATAGGATACCGGTTAAGTTCCTCCCGGCCGGAGTTGGTTTAAAAATCAAAAATATCATGACCTAATCAGATAAGGAACATCGTGAATGGAATATACCTGTTAGTTTTTCTTAGCAGTCGTCCTAGCAGTGGTTCTTAGCAGCAATTCCTTGGAATATTAGTGTTCCGTGATCTTGTTACTAGTGTTTTGCGAAATAATGACACCTTGTAAATTATGTATTTGGTGTTCCGCAAAAATGGTTTATTATCAAAAGTGTTCCGCGCCTACGAAAAGAATAAGAACCACTGAGTTACACTGTTAATTTGGCCTATTAAATAGCAGCCGTATTTAGCGAATTGGCCTATGTAATCGTATAGTTGTATATTTTATAGTTTTCCGTCATACATTCCTGGTTAAATGGGACACCCGGTACCTGTCTAGCGATTCTCTTGCGTAAACCGTGCAGGATATCTTTAATCGCAATGATTGTGTTCCAAAAACCAACAAGTCTTTTCATAAATACAGTGATTACGTAGCGACATCTTATATTAGCGATTTAGTTAGTTCGTGGTCATATATCCCTGATATATCCCGTGGTTACGCAAGCGAGGCAGGTGTGTCTACCTGGGGCTAATTAGCGCGGCTCTGAGGCACCGCTCGCCTCTACCTGTGCTCTCTGGGAGAGTGGTGAAGTGCCGTGCAGAGAAAGAGAGAGAGAGGTGCTGGCCAGACAGGCGCCAGCGACATTGAGTGCGGCAAGGCTGCTTTGCTGACTCACCATATCATAGAGTAGAGGACTTCACTTCGATTGGACATCTGGTCAGGCCAGGCCATACACCAAACTTGGAATGCGGACACATTTTTATACACTTCAATGGAATTTTTATACAATATATCAGATTTCATCAACAAAAATATTAACAATAATCGAATACATTTCAAGTAGAAACAGACATAGGGTATCCAAATATTTTAACAAAAAATAGATAACGATTTTTAAAGAGGATTATTTATGCAGATTGGATAGATCAGTGATTCCCAAACTTTAAACATTTGCGGACCCCTTTTGACCACTGATTTTATAGACGAATTTCTAAAACCAGGGACCTGAAGCTGAATTTATTTAGGTTCAGGTTGAATATGGTCATTTCGGTTCGGTTTCAAGTTCAGGTTCAATAACATATTTTTTCAAGTTCGGGTTCGGATTCAATGAAAATATTATTATTTTCACACATTATATGCGTTTCAAATACAATATTTTATCTACAACTATATAGTTTTATCATTAAAAAATTGATGTGAAGTGTGAATTTTCACACATTTCAGGGTTTTGCAGGTATTTAATAAGTGTAAAAAGCCAACATAATACTGGATGTCTAGGAATACAGAATACAGTCGATTCCGCTTAATTGGAACACATCGGGACTTAGGCATTTTGGCCCAATTAAGCGGCTGCCCCAATTAAGCGAATTTCACATAAAATTAAAATGTATATTTTTCTTTCAATAATTTTATTTTATAAACTCTTGGACAAAACTATAAATTACATATAACCAAAAAATATAAACTTTTAAGAAAAAATAATAATAAATTCCAAAATAAAATAATAAATAGGTACATACAATTTAATTCAATGCAAAAATACGTCAAGTGTACTCTGTATTTTGTTTTTGTAACATTTCACTTCTACAAAATCAGCACAGGTATTCAGTGCGGATGTAGGACTCCCTTCATTTCCTTCCTGCATAAAATAACGCTGTAACACGGCCGTACATTTTTTTGCCTCCTGGTTAGTCACAGGCACAGGTCGATCATCATCATCATCGTCATCTTCGACTAATTTTTCATGTTTTGATTTAATGTTTTCTACAATTGAATCCTCACTTTCTTCATTATCATCGTAACAAGGTAAATTGTTATCTATTGTTGAAAATTCTTCATAGTTAATAATAGGAACTTGCAACATATCCTCATTTTCTTTATTGCTTAAAATTTCGGGAATCTCTAAGGGTTTTAAGCCACAAACGGTAAAACAGTTCTGTATTGTGGTGGTTTTTATAGCTCGCCAACTGTCAGCTACAAACTGTATTGCTTGCAAAAGGGAAATTTTTGAACTAATCTCTCTGGCTGTTGTGGAACTTGTTAATATATTTTCCTCAATGGATTCTAATATGTAATTAACCAATTTTCCTCGATACTGCACTGGGTCATACGTGAATGAATGTGTTGGGAATAAAGTTCACAGCGCGCGATACTAGTGTAATTATATTCATATTTGCTAGTTTTTTAAATATATTTTTTCATCTTGTGAATCAAAAAGATATGAAGCGCATCATATTAAATTCTTTGTACATATTTTTTCTTGAGAATATGTGTAACATAATATGTACTTCTCCCCTACGGTCTTCTCCCCTACATTGTTAAAACTCGTCGCTTCGCGACTCGTTTTAATATAATTTTGTCGCACTTGTCGATTATAAAACTCGTCGCTCATCTTTTTTTAACACTATTTTATGGAAATTCCCCCTGCAAATGTCTTAAGTTTTATCGTTAATTCACCTTAAATACTTAATTAGTTTTCTTCTATCAAGAAATACGTTCAAAATGTGAAATCTCGTCCCATTTTAAAAGGCAAAAAATTTGACAGCTGTCACCTTCTGAAATCTTGTAAGCATATTTCCAATAATGGCCCAGATTCTTTGAAAAATGTTTTCTGATGCCTCAAAATATTATCTCGCACGTCAAATAAGCTATCTTGAACCATTATCACCACTTAACACTTTGATTAACCCTGAAATTTTTAATATCTATAAATCTTTTTTAACACTATTTTATGGAAATTCGCCCTGCAAATGTCTTAAGTTTTATCGTTAATTCACCTTAAATACTTAATTAGTTTTCTTCTATCAAGAAATACGTTCAAAATGTGAAATCTCCTCCCATTTTAAAATGCAAAAAATTTGACAGCTGTCACCTTCTGAAATTTTGTAAGCATATTTCCAATAATGGCCCAGATTCTTTGAAAAATGTTTTCTGATGCCTCAAAATATTATCTCGCACGTCAAATAAGCTATCCTGAACCATTATTTACTTTAACACTTTGATTCTCGCCGTAAATATTCTGGACCGGCCGTCTTGTATTAAGAATATTTTTGAATTATCGTCTGATAAAACCTGTCCGTGACGATCATTGGTGACTTTGATTCGACACGGATTCGAGGAAAAAATGCATGATTTTTATCAATAAAAATTAGTCAGTACCCCCTGTCGAAATAAAATTAAGCCTAAGCACTAAAAAAATATCACCCGGATGAGAGGGCGGTTCATTTTCCTCTCTCCGCGTTACCGGAAAAATGAAGATACACCAGACGTTGAATAGAACATACATACCAATACTTGTACAATATAATAGTAGATCTTAAATTTACTGTCCCAATTAAGCGGAATGTTGTCCCAATTAAACATGTAAATTTACTGTTGGTTCCTTGGTTTGGTTTCTGTTCTTTGAGATTTGGCCCAAATAAGCGGCTGCCCCAATTAAGCGGTGGCCCAATTAAGCGGAATCGTCTGTATTTGTTCCATAGTCACATCAAAAACAGTTTTTAGATAATCATTTTTATTCGTTAGTTGAGTACTAAGAACTTCCATTTAATTTTTTTAAACAAAATTTAAATAATTCGCCAAAAATTCCCGCGTTTTTTTCTACCTTTGCTTTGCGTTCAAGTCTTCATTAGATTAATAAGAAATGTATTGATAATTAGCTTCATTTTTAATTTCGGAAACGTTTCTCACTGTTAACAATGTGTTATTTGTTTTATAAGTATTTTATTACTTTAAATGATTTATTCCTCTCTGATGTCTTAAAGACAAAAATCTAAAGTAATTCAAACAAAAGGTTAAATCACATTCTATAATAGTATAATAAAATAACTGAACAGTACACTCTACTGTGTAGAGTGTAGAGTAATAAAATCGTAGTAAAAGAAACGAATTTAAAAAAACTAGCTTTTGTTCCTTAATGTACGACTTAAGAGCTTTATTTTGGTACCACACAATAAATTAAAAACATTTTCTTTATCGATGACACAAAAAACGACATTTTTCGAAAAACTAATCTGATCAAAAATTCCTGTTGAACTATTTTTTTTCAGATTTTTTTCAGATTTTTAATCAACCCTTTTGGAAGATAGGTGGGGAGATAAAAGTCTTATGACATATTTTTCGAAAATTTGCCAAAATTAAAAAATAATGTCTCAAAAATGAAAATTTGCTTGTTGATCAACGAGTATAAGTGGGTCAAAGAGTTGTATAAGCATACCAATTTCCACTTCCTATGTTAAGCCGTTTGACTAAAATTTCAAATTTATCTTTTATTTAGAAAGACAGACAGACAGATACATGAGTGACGGACGTTATAAGGATTTTTTGGTGGTCATATCTACAAAACCCAAAAAATCAATAAATTTAATTTAAAAACACAGAAATTCTAAGTGTCAATTGTTAAACTTCAGAACTGACGTCACAAGATGGCTACCGAACCATCAGCTGATTGTATTATACAACAATGTTTAAAATACTATTATTTATTTTAACTTATAAATAATATTCGAGTAATAAATATGGGCAGTGCGAGGCGCAAATAGTCATCATTGCTGAGCGCAAAACTAACTATACTCTATCTCAAAAAGACTGATAGTAATAAAATTTATTATTTGTAAAAAGTTTTTGTTTTATCACACAGAAGCGGCAAAACAAAAGCGACAAAATATGAATAGTTCGAAACGAAATATTGTTAAAACCAACCGAGTGTGCCGCACATATTATATGAGAATACGAACTAGGGTTAAACACAATAGACCATAAAAATTTGACCCTAAAATGTTGAGGAAAAATATGGTCACAGGGGTGTGTTTAATGATATGATAAATATGGTCACAGGCGTGCGTTTAATAAAATGATAAATAGTAATATAGAAATACACAAAACCAATTTGAATGTGTTTAAAATGTGCACGCCACTGGTAACTGCCTGACAAAATGATTTATTACTATCAGCCTTTTTGAGATAGAGTATAACTTACTAAATAAAAATATGCAGTTAAAATAAAAACGTAAATTTTCCAGGCCATCATTATGATCATCAAAAACACCTTATAACGTCACTCATGGTCTGTCAGTCTGTACGATATAAATTGTAGCCAAACGGCTTAACATAGAAAATTTTAATTTGGTATGCTTATACAATTCAACAAATTATAATATTATAACAAATATTCCTAGACATCCAGTATTTTGTTGGCTTCTTACACTTATTAAATACCTACAAAACCTTGAAATGTGTGAAAATTCACACTTCACATCAACTTTTTACACTTGTTGCAATATGAATAGCATTATGTATACAAGGCATTATGTTGGACACATAATGCCTTTATTATTTGATGATCGTTAGATAAAAACATTATTTCATAAATAAAAAATAAAAAATATTTAATAAAAATTCACAAAACAACGAGTAACCCACACGCAAATCCTCGCAACCCCAATTGCAAAACCAATTGCAAACCCAATTGCAAAACCTCGCTAAAAAGGATTTTAACAATTTTGTGTGAATTGACCAAAAATATATAAAAAGGGGTCTTATTAGATAGAAATCTAATTTTTGTTTTATTAAACCAAAAAAAAAAAAAAAAAAAATCGTAAAAAATTATTGTTAGAATTATATATGTATAATCCTACAATCATTACGAATAAGTTATTTAAGGTTTTGCTAGTGCAATAATGAATTAACAACTTTTGCAAATCAGTACTATACCATTTCAAAGATCCATTTCAACACCGGTCAACAGGAATTTTGAGTCTGGGTTCTGCATATCTGATTTTTATTTGTTCCACATCATTAATTAAAGAAAAAATAGTTTTACCCGAAAAAGTTTGCTTTTGTAGCTATCAGAATGAAATTACGGATTTTAAGAAAATTTCCTTTTTTTCAAACCTTTATTGTATGTAAAAATAATACAAACTTTTGTTATGAATTTGAATCGGTATTAGTTACAAGAAAACCATTCGAAACAAACAACTTACTGTAACAGAATATATAAAAAAGTTTAGAAATGATTATTTTTCTTATTTCGTCTGTGATTGTATGGACTTTCTCGTATTAGCCCCCAAATATAGTCCCCCATCATACTCTCATTGTATTGCCCCTGATAACGACGTTCAAAATCCATCACGTCTTGATGAAAACGTTCACCTTGTTCTTCCGAATAGGCTCCCATGTTATCTTTAAATTGGTCCAAGTATGCATGTAACATGCACTTTAAGGGACATTCTGCAACCCATTTTAAAGTTATCAAGCATAGTTGCAATAAGCTCTTTGTAATTGTCTGCTCTGTTGTTTCCGAGAAAACCATGAACCACTGCTTTCAGGCTTTCCTTTTATGAGTATTGAGTATCTGTGAAAATTCGTCACTGGCCATTATTTTTTTTTTATTTGTGGTCCGACAAAAATAAAGGTAGCAAAGATATTTAGTATAACCGCCTATGCAAGGCGGTCGGAATCTCATGCATTTCTTCGGACTGGCGTCTTTTCATAGACAGTTCTACAAAAAGTTTAAAAGCTGTCCTTCTTCACAATGGAAATAAATTTCCATTTCTTCCTTTGACTCATTCCGTAATGCTCAAAGAAAATTACGAAAGTGTGAAAATGGTGCTTGAGAGTTTAAAGTATGATGAGTACCTATACCTGGCCAGTGACAGAGGATGTTAAGATGGTTGGATTTCTGATGGGATGTATTCCCATCAGAAATCCAACCATTCTCTTGTTTTGATAAATTCGCTGCAAATATAACAGAATGAGTCTACCTCGTGTTTACAAATTTTTGACGCCATTTTTGGATCTGCCTCCACACAAAATGTGTTGTATCGCTGCAATGCGCATGCGCATACCGACTGTGAACCACGTAAGTGAAATGCCACTTGCTTTCCACCCGCTCGCCCCACCCTTACTTATATAATGCGCTTCTCCTTATATGGTCATAAAAATAAATAAATATATATATTGATCGTACTAAAAGGTACAAAAGCAAAGTTTTTCAAAAATAAACGAAGGTTTTAGTTATTTTTCGATATAAAGAATCAGAAAATAGTCATTAAAATAAAGACTCAAAAAAAAAATATTTTTTTGTTGACCGGTGTAATTATTGTTATAAAAGGAGAAAATGGTCACTCAAATCAAACACTGATGAACAATGACCCTAGCACGTTGGCGAATATTTTATTATCAGAAAGGTTTTAACCACGTTTTAAGACTATCTGATAGCAATCTAGATAATCGAAACATAGGTTTTATAGGTAGAAAAAGTAATCTTAAATCACATGGAAAAATAAAAAACTACGTGAAAAAGAAAAATAGCGGGTTTTGCATTTGTATAATGTTATACTCAAGAGCTGGCAATATTCACAATGGATATAGCTGCTTTTGCAGACAATCAAACATTTAGGGGTTTGGCAACTGGAACGTTGACAAAAATAGCGTGTTTTGCAAAAGTAGATAATTTTATTTTAAGGGATTTATAGAGGAGTTTTACCTCAATAGTATTGATTTAAACCAGTGGTTAAATCAATAGCCCTTTTAATAATAAATCCAACGATACCAATATCTCTAAATAGAGTATTTGGTCAAATAGCGGCTTTTAAAAGTGACCTACTCACTTGAAATACTTAAAAATATTGGTTTAGATTAGAGATGGGTCGTTCATGAACGAACCGGCTCACTGAGCCGGCTCAGTACACTGACCGAAGTGACACGGTTCACCAAATTGAAATGAGCCGGCTCACGGCTCACTGTATAGTTTCAAGTTTCAAGGATACGATTGGTCGGGCGATTGTGAACAGTGACCGGAGTGATCCGGATCTGGATCGATGTCATGTTGAACTTCGCGAGAACTTGGCTTGTAATGTATTATCATAAAGTGTATTTTGTCATCAATTTGTAGGGCACTTTATTTGAAACTAATAGGGTTAGTCTGTATTTTCTTACAACCATACTATATAAAAATATTAAAAATATTGCCCAAATCCCAGATGTGCGATTTATAATAATTGGCAATAAACATCGCCATAAACTTAACACATCTGGTTTAAAATACAGTAGCTACATAAAGTGAATTGCTTGTTTCAAAAATGTTAGATAAGAGTCGGGGCCAATACCCTTTTCACACTAGATCTTTAAGATCGTATGTTTAAGTGAATGGATCTTTAAACGCTAATGTGAAACCGTACGGCCTCGTCTAAACACGACCGATGTTTAAGACAGAGATCTGCGTCTTAAACTTCGCCCGCATTGCCAACTTAATTCCCATTATAAAAAAATACTCCTTGAATTTGTGCTTCTCTTCTTTTATCTATGTTCAGCTGTTATCATTTTATATATCGAGGTTATGAGAAGATTATTTGCGTTATTATTTAAATAAATATAAAAAATAAACTTCTCCTAACCTCGATATACAAAATAATGACAGAATAAATTAAAACGATATGAAATTATGTTGGCAATACATACTAGCTTTACATGGAGATTTCTTCTTCAAATTAAACATCAAGTGTGAAAGCAAACCGATAATAAACATCGATGAAGTTTAAATTCAATCGTCTTAAAGATCTAGTGTGAAAAGGGCATAAGCGACGTTCTACCTACGACCGGACGACCGGCAACTGACTGACCTGTGTCTCGGGATCATGTTTAAAAGAACCGGCGCTAAGCAAGAGTCGGCTCTAAGCGACGTTCTACCTCTAAGCTCTAAGCGACGTTCTACCGAACGACCGACCGACCTGTGTCTCGGGATAATGTTTACAAGAACCGGCTCTGAGCAAGAGTCGGTTCTAAGCGACATTCTACCTACGACCGAATGACCGACCGACCTGCGTCTCGGGATCATGTTTACAGTTCATATATTGCAAGAATCGGCTCTAAGCAAGAGCCGGGTGTAAACGACGTTCTACCTACGACCGAACAACCGACCGACCTGTGTCTCGGGATCATATTTACAGTTTATATATTGCAAGAACCGGCTCTAAGCGACTTTCTACCTACGAACTAACGACCGTCCTGTGTTTCGGAGACATGTTTACTTAACCGGATCACTGAGCCGGATCAATGAACCGGCTCAACAAACTGAACGACCTCCACTGATCCGGTTCCGCAAACTGAGCCGAAATTCCCATCTCTAGTTTAGATTATTATTATTAGTTAAAATTGACTATTATTTTGGATTTTTTACAATCATTTGTAAATTTTAAATACGTATCAATACCTAAAGTATCTCCATACGAGTAGTTATTCCCATAATTACCAGCATTGGGCTATGATCATTTTCGGCATAGTATATAATCTAACTTTAGATTTTAGTTTAATAAATTAGTCGTTGTTTTTCTATGGTTCGCAAGGATTTGAAGTATTAGTTATAACCCCTCGAAGTAATAAACAAGAGTGTCTCTGGAAATTAATAAAAATAATTTATGCCCCCGCAATATTATTTAATATCCCACTCCCCTGCGAAAAAGTGCCAAAGACACTCTAGCCGACATCTGGTCGTGATGTTCCCGCAGGGCGTCCGCAGCGTCGGGACGCCAGATGACACGTGCCATCCACTCGCACACACTACCCTCATATAATTAGAAATTACTGTTTCCAATTCTGATGCGGACATGTGTTTTGGATAGATTTAATTTCAAGTTTTTTTTTAGGAATGTTTTTTGTGAGTAGATTACAAGACAAAGTCTGGTTTTCATAGCGATGATGCAAATCACCAGGAAACACATTGATATAACAATGTATTTGTTTACTACGTGCGTTGTCTGTTAAAAAAAATGACTATGTCAATAGTTGACATTGATGGTAGAGTGCTCTTACCATGAGAACAAGCCAGTTAAGTCACATGCGCAGAAACTGGAATTCGTAAAGTCGCTCATTGCCAAGCAACGAACGGAAAACCGTCTTCAAGTCATATTTCCATTGTTTTGACGACATCAGTTGGTGCATACAGTGGCGGATTAACGGGCGGGATGACCGGGCGACCGCCCGGTCTGTCAGATTTAGAGGGGCGCCAAAATAAGAATCGGACAATATAAATAAATTGCATTTGATTTAGGTATTATGTTTTATATATAAAATTATTTGTTATTTATTAATTTGGCAATGTTTTTATTCATTCATATCAATAGCATACTTATAAAATAAAGGCTTCTTATCTTTTGAAAAATAAACTGTAACCAAAGAATATGAAAAAAAAGTGACATGGTATACGATTTTTTGTGAACGCCGTGCCGCGGAAAAAAAAACGTGGGGCGAGGAGTAGCGAGACACTTCGTTGATAAGGGCGCACCTAAGAAGTCATTACCAAAACTAGGATCGTGTCGTTGGTTTAAAGGTAAAAGTCACTAAGTACACTTTTTGTGAAAAATGAGTTAGATATACTAATTTGACAATTATTTGATATTTTTATCATATAACACACTTATTAAGTGCATTACTATTCTCTACAATAGAAAAATGTAAAAATAAATTTCATTATTTGCGATATAATATATTGCTTACAACATCAAAACACCCTAAGTTACTTAATGATTTTTTTAATAGGTTATTCCGGTTATTTGCTACAATACGTACTTAATGATTTCCATGGAAAGCTATAAAAAAAATCCGTTTATAATAAACGTGTTTAATTTCATATAGTTTCGTCAGTTTTTGTTATATTCTGCTAGTGACAACAAGAATATATTTCGAAATGTGCAAAACTAACCTGTTTATATAAAAATTATCGTACTTTTGTGTTAATTATTTTTAATTATCTTTCATTATTAGTTTATTTTAATAACATTGGTAAGTTTTACATTTTATAAACTTAAAATGCATGTTCTACTTATTAAACTTTTTGCAGTAATTTGGAATTTTCGACACATAAAAAATTATCTGTATCACAAAACCGTAAAAGAAAATTGGAAAGAGAAAATGAATTTTCTAAAAGTGCAACATATCTATCCAACTATCTGCAATCAAATGTATTTAATTCAAATTTGCTTAAACATGCTTTTGGAGAAAGTACATCACAAAATGCAGATGTTAAAATTTGATGTATAAATTTGAGTGCTATTAACTCAAACGAAACTAAAGAATTATCATTTCAATTATCAAATGTTAGAGAAATGACAATTTTCGAAAAATTGACAAATACTGAGGAAAATGTAGACTACATTTCTGATAGTATTTTTCAATATAATGATCCAGCTACGTGGCCTTTTCCTTTGTCCTCTGCTTTTCGCGATCACATTTTATCTTTAAAGAAAATTTTTTTTTTTAATAAATGAATTATTATTACCTACCTATTAGATTTTTGAGGTGTATCGCCTGCTTAGAAATAAATCAATATTAGTGAAATAATTATTTATTGTAATTATTAAGTTTTGATTTTTTGTTTTTTTATACTTTTGTGAATAAAAATTAATTTATTAATTATTTTATTTTTTATTATTTTTTTTTATGTCAACCAATTTTAGAATCTTGAAAAATTTTAGGGCGCCAAAACAAGGGGTTCGCCCGGGGTGCAAGATTGCCTCGGTCCGGCACTGGGTGCATATACTAAGCAAATACTAGCCAGTTCTCGTGAAAAAAGAACTTTAGCATCGGAAAACATTGTTATGGAAAAATATCAAACAAAAATATATTAACAGTATATAGTACAATTGTCATAACTCGAGGCCGCCATATTAGTGAAGGTCATATTGGAGAAGAAGAGAAATTTCAGTGATAAATTATATTGAAAATAAAATTATATACGCAAAAATACGAGGGTTACCTTTTATGCTTTTACAAACGACCACTAGATGGGAATATTGAAATGTTTCATTACCATATTCATAGAATTTGACATTTGTTAATGTGAAATTAGTGGCAGCTTATAAATTGACAGAATAGTTTGTTGATAGTCGGGTTTATTCTCTAAGCATGATGTTAAAATCTTCAGATCGTCAGAAACTGACGTTCATTTTTTTAACACCATTTTTAACGTAAATGCTATTCGCTAAACATATATGTGTTAAAATTATAGCGCGGCGGCGTTAAAATAGCCAGTTAACGTTCTACAATAAGCGCCTACTAAAACGGTGGCTTTAAAAGTTAACGTTGGTGTTTAGTTTGCAAAAATAGCTGATCCTATTTAAGAAAATGTCATGTTATTTAAAAAAGAAAAAATTAACAATACACAAGACAGTAGGAATATTAATCAACTTTCTATTACTTTTTAAAGTGAATTCTTTAAAGTAGAGATAAGAATGACGCTTCATAATTTTTGTTATACAAGTAACCCAGACGCAAGTTCAAGTAATTGTATAGAAAGGAAGTAAATGGAGTAGTGAAGAGCAGTTTTGGTCTTTGTTGAGACACAGAACTTAAAATTATAATCATCTGAAAGCTACAAAACTTCACTTATGCCTCCGCCGTGTTTCAGAATATCGCAGTACATTTTAATGGTGTATTATTTGAAGAAACAATTGATGAGATTGATAATGACGATCACAACAGTGTTATTCCAGGGTAGAAATAGCGTAATAAATCAATTAATTATTTAATAATTAATATCACCAAACACCTTTTTAAAACTAGAATGAACATATAATTCACATTTTATTAAAAAATTAGATAAACTGTTATAACACAATGTAGTATATAAATTGACTAAATAAAAGTTGAATAAAGTTATATTTTTATTTAATACACTGTGGAAACCAGTTAAAATGAGTATCACAGGACCAAACATTTCTGTTCCATTTATAAAATAAATTTCGCCACTGAATATTTAATTCAACAGCGAAATATTAGGTTAAAATTCTTTTGGCATTTGACTAAATAAATACTCCTGTTAAAATTCAACGTAACAGCGCATGCGCTTGCAGTAAATATTAGCCTCTCTACAGGGTGAGTTATCGTCTCGCGTTAACAAATATAGTATTAACGTTTAACAAATGCTCTTACAGAATAGCATTTTTGGATAATGACGTTAGACATGGAGTTAAAATAAAAATATTAACCTGACGCTAATTTTAACGCATTTCTTACAGAATACACCCGAGTGAGTGTTAAAACAAAAGAGGTTAAATAATGGATAATACTCGTGAAGATTTTCGTTGGATAATTTTTTACGATTTTAGTAAAGGCCTAGCTCAACAACAATGCATAGACTCGCTTCGTTCAACTTTTGGTAATGAAGCACCATTAGAAAAGACTGTTTACAATTGGTTTGCAGAATTTCGTCGTGGTCGTTCGTCCGCACTGGCTATATATTTATATAAATTTGAGCGGATCTTGACGTGTGATATGTTCTGGAAATAAATTTCTCAGTTGATCGATACACGATAATTGTTTTATGGCGATCTGTTATCTGGTACGGATTATAAACTGAACAAAATATAAGAATGCTTTGTTAGTTAAAAGCAAAAATATTAATAAAAAACCAGCTGTGGCCACCACAAGACCGAACGCCATCACAAAATAGGACTTAAAAAAGATACTCTCTAACAAAGAACTTATTTACCATAACCGTGGAAACATTACATATACGTATGACAAAATAAATAATAAGTATTATTACTATAATAAAAAAAATAAATAAATAAAAATAAAAATAACGTAAAAATATTTTTTTTAAATCAGCTGTGGCCACCACAGGACTGGTCGCCAAAAATCTTCCATTTCTAGATGACCGCTTTTTACCAAAAGTTGATTAAATGATGCCATTGGTGTGAGAAGCTTAAAGTTTTATAAAAATCCGTTTAGCCAAATTCGTTTTACACGTGTCCAAGTACCGACAGACATCATGCTAAAAATAGTAAAAACATTATGTAGGAACTTCAATCCGTGGACATCCATCGAAATTTAAAAATGTCAAAATCGGTACGATCACAAAACCTCCGTTATATGTATGTATATGTATGTATGTAGCGGTTGGTAAAAACTTAATCCATAAGTCTTAAGCATAAGAAAAAGCTATTGAAATACTATCTTTATAATATTTGAACACACTTGTCGTGTACTGGACGTTCTGAGACGGAGACTTTGGCAGCTTTTTTTTAACAATCCGTACTTTAGCCAGCGATCCATCGATAAATAATCGCAGCAAAAACAAATAATTAACACTGCACCACTATGACTTACTGACTTCCTATCTGAATTATAAGAGATATAAAGAATATAGGTAATTCATATTCCCATTGCATGAAACGTCCCAATAACCATTATCTATTATTTGGCAAATTTTAAGGCATTTGTATTGTATTATATGCCGCTCTTGTAATATACCAGCCCTGTAATAGAACATTCACCCAGCTGTATATTTGTATTTCATAATGGTTAAAACTTTTTCAATGACCAGTTGAACTATTGAGATTCGAGTGTCATTATTAATATTCATTGGGGACAGTAAAATATTATTGTACTGTCTTTTGTTATCTTCAGTAGCGTACCATTTCTGAGTGAAACGTTTGTTTTGAATAAAAAAGAAACACTATTATTACATCTGATCACATATATTTTATTTACTTTTCTGTTTAACCTGCCTGCCCTAATCATCGTTGAGTTGACCATCGTCGAGCTGACCAGTTCCGAATTATAGGTATACCCACAGAAACTAAATCGTAGCTGGCTTAAACTGGGCTCATGTTGGAATGGGTTCAGTCTGGCTTGTTTCGAATCGTTTTAGGAAAAAGTGTTTAAATTTATAGTTACTACAGGCGGACAAACTTCTCGTGGCCGGGCGTGGCTTATGGTGCGCATAGAGAGGGCACTATGAAAAGCAGAGACAGATACAGAGAACATTCAAAGAAACAAGTTCACATTCTTACACGTGTACATTATATTTATCAGTTAGGTACGTCTATAAACACAAGTTCCTCCCATCACAGTCGAACAACAAAACTATTGAAACGTAGCTGCTTGATTTAAGTGATTACTGACGTTCACTTTGTCGACTTGTTTATAGGCCAGAACGTTGCTAAATATTTCTCGACTTTGACTATTAATAGCACATCCACCTAGTTTGCTTTTTGTCTCCATGATTTTAAATATTTAATATATTTTGAGCTTATGCACTTGACTGTAATAGCGTGTGTAGGAAATAATGCAATTCGCCACAGTCATAATCCCCACTACAAATTTCACGCGCATGTTTCACGCCCGGCCACGAGAGATCTGTCCGGCTGTACACGTATTCTGGACATTGCTCTAACGATAAGAAATTGGCCAGATGTGCATATTATAAGATAGGTCCGAGGTAATAACACTGCAACAAAACTTAACATATTTTGTTAAGAACAGCTGTATTAATTGTGGCTAGTAATGTTATGAATTTTTTATATTTTTGGCTAGGGTAGGTAAACACAATGATAGTTCGTTTAAAAAAAAATCGAAGCCTAAAAAATATCGAACAGTTATACTTATTTTTAGTTTTTTTTGAAAGGGCGCAGGTCAGGAATTTGGTGAGACAAACAATGGTTGTTGAAGTGTTTACACAGACATGGATCTTTGAAAGTTGTAACGTAATATGTGTGTTGAATGTTAGGCGGGGCCCATGGCGCCTTCTCGCTCGATTTACAAATCATCGCATACATTAGTCCAGACAGATATGCGTATCGCAGTGTAGGCGAAGCATTATCAACTACAACTACCGTAAGGCGTCAACTGTAGTTATAATGCTGTTTTGAACAAATGGTCGTATGGGTCTATTCTGTAAAAACATGTTTACTGTACTGTATCCCTATAGCGCTGTAGTGAGCTTAGCACTGTAAAGTGCCAAGTTACGGCGGCTCTGTAAATTTTGAGCATTAGCTATTCTGTAACACATTCTGTTATGTCGGTCGATTTAAACTTTGCTAACATTGTAGCTAACTTCACTATGTTTATTTCTAACTTGAAAATTTGAGGTATTGATCAATGTCATCGATCGGTAAGTGTATATCTTATTTGTATATACACATATACTCATGTTTTTTTACGTTTGTAATTTTTATTAATTATTGTTATAATTTGTTTATAAAAATAAAAGTTTCTTTTTGCATCTTATGTATCTTTATTCCATATAAACATATTTTTTACATCAAATTATACAATGGACTGCTGAACATATAAATTCCTAATCTGCTTTCCCAATTCATATCTTGATTAGCTGTTAAAAAAAGTTTTAAATCAGTTTTTGAAAATACTTTTCAAATATTTTACCATTTGGTACAGGATCTTCATTATTTTCAGGTTCAGGATCTTCATACTTACATACTTACAGGTTCAGCTCAGCATCATCAATCTCAGCATAGTTAGGTACTCTAGCTTTGTTGCTATATTATACAAAACTTCCCCTTCTTTCACTCCACGTTTTTCTTCCCTCGTAGTGGGGAACTTTATTTGAATTGGCATTAGATGTGTTGTTACCAGATAACAAATTTCTATTATCGATCTACTAACCACAGGATGGCTCAAAGATGTGAAATTGTGAGCCCCTGTAGTAGCCTGATAGGATCCATTACTTAAAAAATACAGTGTTTCTAAAACCTGTATATAAAAATATATAAATGAAAACATGTATGCATAAAAAAAAGTTTATGTGTGGTTGTAACGTGATATTCTAAGCATAATTACCTGTTAGGATCCTCTTAGTAGTTGCATTAGAAATAGGTCGAAATTTGGATCATTAATTTTTTTTTTAGGTGACACGAACAATACAAACATATACAACTTAACTTCTTTACAGTACTGTAACTGACTTACGGCCAGAAAAATATCGCCGTAACGTTACAGCGATATTTTACATCGGTGTAGAGTTTCCAGAGCAACGCGTGTCAATACAGAATAGCACTTTCCTTACAGCGCTGTATTTTACAAAGTTATAGCGCTTACAGCGGTAGAAAACTCATACAGAATAGACCCATTAAGCATAATTACCTGTTATGATCCTCTTGTAGTAGATGCAATAGGAATAGGGCGAAATTTGAATCATTATTTTTTTTTTTTTTTAGGTGACACGAACAGTACAAACATATACAACTTGACTTCTGTACGTACTGTAACTGACTTACAGCCAGAAAAATATCGCCGTAACTTTACAGCGATATTTTACATCGGTGAAGAGTTTACAGAGCAACCCGTGTCAATACAGAATAGCACTTTCCTTACAGCGCTGTATTTTACAAGGTTATAGCGCTTACAGCGGTAGAAAACTCATACAGAATAGACCCAGTAACAATTATTAATTTTACATCGATGTAAATAACACCGCATTGCTTACGCCGCCAGCTAGGTCAGTGCTTTCCAACCATATGTCGCAAAACCTTGGTGTGTTACGACTCGGTAAGTAAGGGTTCGTGCAATTTATGGTTGAAATACATAAATCCAGTGGCAGACTGGCCCGCCGGGACACCGGGCAATTTTTCGGTGGGTCGGTTCCAACAGAACCGATTCTTGGATTAATGGGGCCAGTCATTGATCCAATGAGGCCGCTCTTGACCCTATGGAGCCAATTTTTTCCAGTTTTTCAGGGCCGGAAAATTTTGCCAGTCCGCTACTGCATAAATTTAAATATACGAGTCTTAAAACTACTTGCATTTTTTTTTTTTCTGAACGTAATTGAAGAGCTATTTCAAAGAGGTTTACAGTAGCTCTTTGCGGTAATTTCATAAATAATTGTAACTTCGGTACCTATCAATACGAGTGTTACCTCTTATATTTCGGGATTGCGCTAAACTAGTGCTGCCATCTGGCAACTGACGCTTCTATCGTAAAGTTTCATATTTTTTGACGGTATACGTACTCAGAACGTTTTGCGTACGAGGCCTATTTGTGTTGTTTACAATAACTTGAAAAAATTCATCTCAACTAAAAATGGAATTAAGTAGTGAAAATTTTCGAGCGATTATTTTTTACAACTTTCGACGTGGATTGACCCAACAACAGTGCATCGATGAACTTAATTCGACTTTTGGCGATGAAGCACCATCAAGGACTACTGTTTATTGATGGTTTGCCGACTTCAATCGTGGCCGTAGTTCGCTTAAGCACGAATTTCGTGAAGGTCGTCCAAAATCGGTTGTTGTTCTGGAAAACATTGATGCTGTGCGTGAACTGATACTACAAGATCGTCATGTGACTTATCGTTAGATTAAGGTATCCTTGGATATTAGTGGGACCAGCATACATTCACTATTGCATGAACATTTGGCCGTCAAAAAGATTTGTTCGCGTTGGATCCCACATAATTTGACAATCGGAGTGGAAAAAGTGCTTCGAAAATTGTTTCAAACGCATGCAAAAGTGTATTGATCTTCATGGAGAATATTTTGAAAAACAATAAAGCCACTTTTGTTGATAAATAATTGTTTTTGATCTCAAATCCTGAAATATAAAAGACAACCCTCATACAGTCAGTTTTATTAACGACTAGATGACGTGCCCGTACTTCGTACAGTTTTTATTATATGCATTTTTGCTGTAAGGTAAATGATAAGTGAGATATTTAATTCCTAGGTAACGCCCCATAGCCTCACAAATATATTAAAAACTCCCTTGAAGAAAAAAGATACGTTTCTTCATTCTAACCAAATTTTATGATATACCTATAGGCTATTCCAAACATTTAGGCGGAACTAGATTTTGAAATCTAGTAATTTTTATCTATTAACTCGGACTTTTGGTCATTTTGTTTAAGCTTTGTAAATCATACCCATATTGCAAACTTTAGATTAAATTTATAAAAATGTATTAAAATTTTTAATAAATTTCAGTGGTTTCCATGGTTTCACTGTTGGAATTTTAAAATTTCACATACCAACGCAAAATATGAAATAACCCAAGGAAGGTCCCTTCTCGTGACAACCTAAAAAAACGAAATTCCCATTTAGTTCCGCCTAATCATTTGGAATAGCCTGTATATAGGTACATTTTTGCTGTTAAATAAATAATCAGCAGGATATTTCAGTTTTACAGATATCTCCCCATAGCCTTCCAAATACTCATCTTGTTAAAAATGGCATTGAACCAAAATCATCGTTTTCTCATTTTTAACAACTTTTCTGCATACATTTTTGCTGTTAATTATCTAAAACGTGAGATATTTCGAGTTTATAGTTAACGTTTTCCTCTAAATATAATTAAAAGTTGCAAAAAATTTTTATTTATTCTAAACAAATTCTAGATTCAAATTAAATAATAATTGAGATATTTCAAAATTTTAGCTTGAGAGTGTTTTCCCGTAACTCCCCAAATACTCATCAAATTAAAATAATGAGTAGGACCAAAAGATGTATTTTCTTATTTAAAACAATTTTTGATGTATGCATTTTTGCTGCCAATTCAATAATAAAGGAGATATTTCAAGACTTTAGGTTTAAGTTGTTCCCCGTAATTTCCTAAATATTAATCCAAATTAAAAAATGAATAAATCATAAGAGATTGTTTTTCTTGTCATAAACAATTTTTGTTTTATACATTTTTCTCTTAAGTCAAAAATAAGTAAGATATTTTCAGTTTTTTAGTAAACAGTTTTTACCCCGACTTAGAATGAAAATTATGAGATGTATGGCTTATGTTCAAATCCTGATTTTATTTTATCATTGGACCAAATTACTTGAAAATATGGCCAGCCGTTTTTACGTGAATCTCGGTCGAAGTTACATATTCGGTTGCTCAACGTGTAATTCTTAAATTTCTCTTCAATGAAGGTGTAAAGATTGAGATTCATCAAAGATTCTAAAAACTGTTTGAAGAAAAGTTTATTACTAAGAGCAACCATTGATTGGTGCAAATCCTTTCAGTATAGACGGGAACGCATGTCAAACGCAAACTGAACGCTCAACGTCTGCTGTAAATCCTGGGAACATTCAAAAAGTTGATTAGTTCATCCGGAGCAATAGGCGAATATCTGTGAAGGTAATGGCTGGGATTTTAAATATTAGTAACATTAGTTCTTGGGATTCAAGCGATTATGATACGCAATTGCCGAGACAAATAATTCAATCCCGGATTGCCCCGATCATTTTGAACGTTTTCTAAATACGGTCCTTAGCGAGTGACCAAAATCGTCCGCATACGTCAGCTAATGTAACAATCCCCGATAACCTCTAATTTTCTGCTTATATTTTACCACCTACAAGTTTTATTAACTCGACTGATTGCGGAATTGAGAAGCCATATGTAGGCGATCTCATTTATAACATCTTAATTTGGATCACTTATTAATTATCTCGACAGCAAGGTGAGATATCTAATAATTAAAATGATATTTAAAATTATAGTCGAAAGTGTGGGTGGAAAGGACCAAGGATTAAAATTAAGGACAGCCACTTTTGAATATTGCAATTAAGATCAGGGATAGGTACATATATTAATTCAATAGATTAATAATAATAAAATACTCTCTATTTGGGCACTGTCGGATCTTTTGGCTTCATCACACAAAACTCCATCTTGTGTTAAGTATTAGGTAATACCAGTGGTGTACGCAGAAAAATATGGGGGGGGGGAATTTATATGTATTGAAAAGGCGAGCAATCTTGAAATGCGGTAATTATAATATTAGTTCTTTTGAATTTGGGTAGGGGGATTTATCCCCCCAATCCAAATAATCCAATTCCTATATTTAGGTTTAATTTTAAGGTGGGCCTTATTAGGACCCCATGTGCCTACTAAGGCTCAGTTGCAGAGTCTGATTATAGTAATATTATTGAACCAAAGAATTAAATTGAAATTTGTGAAATTGTGATTTTTATATAAATAAATGTTTGTTCTGTAGTTTAACTAAGTTTTATTTCTTTCTTGTAACATTTAATGCCATTTTTTAAATAAATTCTCTTAGGTGGGCCTTATTTAGTGCACCTACCTTATACCATAATTTGATGGAATTTAATTTATAATTACTGTAACCATTGTAAATAATTTATATTTTGTACAATAAAGGCTATTGAGAACTGACACGCTCGAATACACAGTCTGGTGGTCAAATATTGTACTAGGCGCTCTAGTACTGTTGGAACTTATTACATATATAATTCTTTATTTCTTTATTTACCCTAGGCCTTGCGGCGTTTAGGGTTTTAACCAGTACATTTAAAAAAATCATAATAATAATAAAATAATAATATAATACATTTTATGACTTCTTTCTTCTTCTTCTTCTACATTCTTCCTCCGGTGTTCCTCTCTTTCTTCCTATTCTCTTTTCGGCTTTTCGAATTGTCTATTCTTACTGTTCTTCCCTACTCCTGTACCTCCTTGTCTCTCCTCCTCAATTCTTCTACTATGTTTCTTCATCCATTTTTCTTTCGCTCAGCTTCCCTTATGTCCTTTTACATATGTGCTAGTGTTGAATTTTTGTTAAAATGTCGATAGAAGTTGTGAAAAACTATGAAAGTAGAACAAATTGTTGTGTTTTTGGCTGTCATTTAAGACAGGACAAATATAGGTATCTTAATTTTTTTCTTTTCTTAATAAAAATTGAGGGAAAGGTAATAAATTATTGAAGTGAAATCTTCTTTGAGCGCACTGCCTACAGAAAATTTTTGCTGGGAATAAATGAGTCTGATCTATCAGGTCCCGAAGTGAAACGCTCATTCGGTTTCCCCGAGTTTAGTCGAGCGAGAAAGAAACAGACGCTCTCATTCGAGACCTGGAGGGAGCCGAGTTTAGCCCTGTCAAAGTTTACACGCACAATTCTCGGACCTTGATTACGGTGTTATACAAAATTCAATCATATTGCTTTTATCCGAAACATGGATGATTAACGAAGAAAATATAGATATTCCAAATTTTAATTGTGTTGCTAAGTTTAAGAGACCTGAGTGCAGAGCTGCAGCAGTAGCCTTATACAAAAACAATAGACACAACGAACATTATAAGTTCAATCATATGGCTTTAACAAATCTATTGGAGAAATTTGTGTATTACAATATGAAACGGAAAATGGGTTATTATATTGTTGCAATTTACATCTCACCTAATCAAAGTGTACATAAAATCATCGAATTCATTCATGAAAATTTGCTCATTTATACAACAGCTGGATCTACTCTGCTCAAACGGAACTTACATCAATTACCAGTGGCGGCGTTAGAGCCTCTAATTGAGTTTCTAAAAACCATATTGGATTTAGATATTTCAAATAACACAAAGGAGAGTACAACAAAATATTATGGAACTACAATAGACGGAGATTTATATAGATATTTAAACAGATTTCAATCAAAAGTATTTATCACATATGTATTTCAGTTTATACAATTAGATTATAATACTAATGAACTGATGAAAGGATGAACTGATCGATACGATCTGTACTGCACTTCTGAATTTAGATTTTGAAGCAAACGATTGACACTTCAGAAGAACATGACGAAGAAGAAGGCGAAAATGAAGATTTTAATGATGATGAAGATGGAGTAAAAATTACCAAAAGGCCCCAAGAAGCTTATCAAATGAAGATTGACGTTAAATATGACATAGTATAGTTAAATGTTGATTAAGAAGATAAAAAAGAAATAATTCAAAATAATGAGACGCCCGTAGAAATGGAAGAAACACAAAAATTTGAAGAAAATGCTGAAATGGCTGAGACAAATACGATAAACGTAAATGAAAAATGGGAAGATAGCGAAGCAAAGGCAAGGGAGACCAAAGAAGATATCGAACCAAAACTAAAGAAACCAAAAGATGAAAATATAATCACGAACATCGAGTTGAAAAGCTTTTCTGAAATGCATCACTTGGATAAGAATGGAATGAAACTTGGATAAGAAATAAGTAAGATTTGCAAATTTTTTTTGAAATCTAATGATTTTGGTAAACCTGTAATACCTAAAAGGACTGCTGCTATACGAGCTAAGAATGGAAGTTATTCCTCAATGGTTAATGATAGCGATGAAGGCTATTCGAAGAGAGCTTTCAGATCGAAGAGAGAAGATTTCGATATGTATAGACAAAAGTTTAAGAGTAGGAAGAATGGAAGCGGAATACCATCACCGAAGAACACTAAAGCTACTACGCGATAGTCTGCAGTTAAGAAGAAGGCAGAATCCAAGAAGACTGTAAGAAAACGAAGGAAGATGAAGATGCTTCGTTTGACGGCAAGGCGTCATCCGAGGCGGATGACGAGCAGGACGGACGAGTTGTGGGATTTTTATATATTCCCGCATATATGTCTCAACTAGAGCCAACTAAGACAGACGAAAGAGACAAATGACGACCGTAACTAAGGACGCTATTTATTATTGTTCTACTGTTTGATTATAATGTTTATATTGAGTCTGATAATTGTGTAATCACTTATTTCAATATATTTTGTAATTATTAACTGATTTACAATATAATAGAGGGTTAAAGACGTGTAGTTTTTCATTTTGAAAACGGAAATCCTACATGAATATAATAATAATTTATGTCTTGTTCCTGATTAGTCCTGTAATATCCATAATATATTGTGGCGCCCGTTGCGCTGGTTTCGTAGGAGAGACGCAGGCGTCGCGGCGTCTCATAGGTCTACGACTAAGATCGTAGGACCCGCCACACGTGGTGACTAATAAACGGTTCTGCAGAGTGAATTGTTAAGTGTGCGGATTTAACCTGCATCAGAATTGCAGGTAAATCGTTGGAAAAAGGGCGCATTACTTCAGAGCAGAGTTATACTCACAAACATCAAAAAAGACAGGCAGGGTTCAGACGTATTTCACTCCAAGGCGTTATTCTCGGAGACTTATTACAAGTGGTTGGTTTTCCCTGGGAGTAGAGGTATTCGAAGGGGCCCACACAGTGGTTCTGGAGGAGTAATAACATAATTCTGTCCTCTTGAATCCCTAATCAGCCGTTGATATCGTAGAATTGCTCTGAGTAACACGAAAAATTATTTTGAATTATTTTTATAACAAACAAAAATTAATTGGGGAAAATGTAGCGTAAATTAGTATAAATAATGGATGACCCGGTAGACGGTGATGTAAGTTTTACAAATATATGTTTCTCCCCGACACAACCAAATACATTGGGGCGAGAAACTATACACAAAATAATATTCAATTTACAATTTACAGAATCCAAATTAACAAGTGGCAAAATTTACAATGTGCGCACGCACAGGTACTGAACTGTGCGGCGCGTCAAAATACAATGAAAATTTATGAATTAAAATGTACTCACGCGTTTCGTATGAAAATACGGAAAAATACTTAGCGTGGAATATAGATACAAGTTGGCTTCAGTTATCCACAATCGGACCCTACAATTTCCTAGTGAAATCGACGATGTTGGTTGATTACTGGCCCAACTTCTGGAGTGGTCTTGGTTCTCCTAGTTCGCGTCTGGTTATTTGGTAGTTCCAAATAGACGCTACTTGAGAACTTTATAGATAGATATTTTTTGATGGTGAAAAAATATCAAAAAATTAGACAACTTCTTGACGCGATCCAAAAACGGGTTTTTTTTTTCTCGTAAAAAACTTAGATCCCGAACGGTGGTCAAGCGATAATTCTTGTTTACTAAATAGCTCGCAGCCTCGTCTTGGTAAACTCGAAACACAGTATATTAGATTTTATAAAAAAAAAAACTCAATAAGACGTCTGTTCTCGATGAAAGACAAGCGAGTAGTCGTGGTCTCAGACAGAAATTTGCAGGATTCTAGCGGTTCATACAATTAACGCTAGAATTGCATAAGAAAATTAAAAATTGATAAAAATTACCATGTAAGCGGAATTTCGAATGATTTTGCAACTCAAGTGGTCGCAACAAATATTAATATCATTTATATATATTTTTTATTTTTAAATATATATATTACATAATTGAAATTGATTCGATCGAAGTTTGATAGAAGTTGATTCGAAATTGATTGATAGTTTTCATTTTGATCGTGCGGTCTTAAGCACACATATTTTTTTATTATTATAGTTTATGATAACCCAATAATGAAACTAAAAAATAGACATTGTATTTTTATTCTCGCTTGGAACATAGCCTGGAACATTTTCCATAGTTATAAAACAATATCAATTCTTCCACTGATTAAAATTTTCAAGTTGAACTGTTTTACATATACGTATGTGTGAATTAAAATGAAAACAATAGAATTAGATCAAGGTACAATAAAATGTAAATGGAAAAAAATTAAATCATTCAGTTATGATCCAATTTTAGAACAATACTTTTCATTGGATTTTTTATTGTGATAGTTTTTTATGTTGTTTCTATGGTATAATTATTTGGTCTAGCGGTTTGAGATGCAAGTTATTTCTAATTATCTAGTAGGCTTTAACAATGTCTCCCGTGCCAAATGAAAAACTGCAGTCGCAGACATTTGGCATACACTCGTACATATGTTATACATAAATACATAACGGAACAAAACAACTAATTCTATCACAACGATTTAATGCTTTAAAAAAATTAATACACCTACATATTTAATAAAGGTCGAATTCAAATAAAGAGATTTTTTATTTTTTTAAAAGTAAAATCGCTTCAAATTACACAATTGTAATAGTTTATTTTTTTGTTCATTTTCATTTGATACCCTACTCCTCGATACCTTGATACAGAAAGGTTATCCCCACAGGGCTCTAAATATAGCCGAAACTTTTTACGTAAAGATTTACTTAGCAAAATTACTTCGATAAATGAAACACAAAAGTCCTTTGCCAATATACCTATGATTTATAGAACAGGAGTAATCAGGGAGAGAACATAATAAATAAATAAATCTGACTACGTATATTGAACTCATTCCGTCATGGGGTCCGGTATAAGTCGGTTACGACTGCTTTTTTCCGTCGAAAAAAAGTGTCGAAGCAGCGGCTCTACTGCTATAGTTCACTAGAATTTACATACCGATAGATTGACAGAGAAACGATAAATAAATATTTCTCTATTACAGACAATACTATGGAAACTATCAATAATGTATTTGAACTAATTGTCCTCAAGACCTCATAGTTTTCTAAAATAAAATATTACGCCTTTGGCCCCATTCAAATTAATGGATAATCCGTAAGAACAAAAATATCTGAGAACTGTACTCAAGGCCGAGTATCACACAAAAACTGAGAGGTAGACGATTGCAGTGGATAGGACATGTGGTGAGGATGAGGGAGGACAGGATGGTTAGGAAGACTTGGAAAGGAAAATTGAATACCCGTCGACCAGTGGGAAGACCTCGCAAGAGATCAGCTAACCGAAGATCTAACAAGTATTGGTATACAGGGAACATGGAATGACCTGCCAGTGAATAGTTCAAGATGGAGGACTTCTGTGGAGGCCAAAAGTCACCCTGACTGACAGTGTTCAAAGAAGAAGAAGAAGAAAAACTAATCGTACTAACGTAAACTTAAAGATATGGTTTCTTCTGATATACTTAGAACTGCTTACTTCGGAATTTTTCACGCAACAATGAGCTATGGCATTTTGTGTTGGGGAAGTTCCTCTGAATCCTCAAAGGTTTTTGTACTTCAGAAACTTGCTATACGCATAATAGCTGGTGCCCCCTTTAGATCATCTTGCAGATCCCATTTTCCTGTTTTGTCCATATTAACTCTTCCATCTGTTTATATACCATATTAGAAGCCGAAATGTTTGTTAAAAATAATCCGCACCTTTTCGCTACCAATTCTGACTTTCATTCTTATAATACCCGCAGTAAAAACTCAATTGTATGTCCCTCTCATAGCTCTGTACTGTACAGTAAAAGTCCTCACTACATGGCTTTAACATTATTTAACTGTGTACCACCTGCATTAAAGTCTATAACGTCCAGTAGAGCATTTAAATTTAAATTTAGAAATTTTTTACAATCTAACTGTTTTTATAGCATACAGGAATATTTACACCATAAGAGCTAATACTAAATTATGTACTCTCCTAACTGTACTATGTGTTAAATTTATTTGTATTGTTTAACTCATGTGGTTTCAATTTTATATTATATGTGTCATCTTGACTAAACCACAACATTTCTGTAATGTGATATTGGTTGAATAAATTTATTATTATTATTATTATTTTGGGGTTTGTCAGGTCTTGACAAGCGTCCACTAATCTCAAACTTCAGCAACCTTTTGAGCCGCGTCATACTAGAGACTAGTAGAGCTAAATACACACGACTGCATCCCAAACCCTGGCGATATGCAGCCGCGGAAATTACGCTAGATCCAGTGCCCGCACAATGCGGAGTGACCCGAGCAGCACTGCTTTCTGCATCCTGCAGATCAAAGAGTTGGCAGAAGATCTACAGGCGGGAATGGACTCGATTTCCCTTCGATAGGAGGCTTTCATGCCACCCAAAACACCAACTATCAGGACTACAAGCTTAACTTTATACCCGGGATACAGCTTTCTAAGCTCGGACAAGAGGTCCATATACTTGGACCTCTTTTCCTCCCCTTGAGAGAGATATTCTTCTCAGCTTGGACTTGAGAATTCGATCACAAACATCTGTTTGGTCTCGATATCCAGGAGGGTTATGTCCGGGCTTAGTGGCTGTCAGTAACCTCGAGG
Organism: Liopterus haemorrhoidalis; assembly: GCA_963971575.1. NCBI lineage: Eukaryota > Metazoa > Arthropoda > Insecta > Coleoptera > Dytiscidae > Liopterus > Liopterus haemorrhoidalis. The sequence continues at coordinate 27,108,111 of OZ020613.1, forward strand.
TGGGGAAGGAGTAATTCCAATAAATTCGGCACTTGGAATTTTCCACCACCGATTTTATGTCAGAAGGGACGTACGGTATAACCGGTATTTGGTCAATACCATAGGCATGTCTAAGATGATAGTAGAGCTCGCGGAGAGCAGCATTATGTCGAGACACGTAGCTCGACGCTGCAAGAGATGGACAAGCAGACAGAATGTGCATTATCGTTTCAGAATGGTGGTGGCACAACCTACAGAGTGTGGACTCCGCTATTTGGAATATGCGGGCCCTGTATGCCAAAGTATTTATAACACCATCCTGACACGCAAACACAAAACCTTCTGTTTCCGATCTCAAACCATTATTATTATTATTATTATTATTATTATTATTATTATTATTATTTTGGGGTTTGTCAGGTCTTGACAAGCGTCCACTAATCTCAAACTTCAGCAACTAAAACAAAGCAATAGTTCTTTCTTAAGATCCGAACGAATGGTATCGCTTAATTTTGATAACCTTTTGGATAGAACCACAACATTTTTTTAACAATGTATAGTCTGTTTTTTGGAAAGTTGGTTTAAATGCAAAGAGATTTTAAAATCTAGTAACAAATAACGATTGAATGAGGCTTTTGATAATTTTCTGATTTGATAATTCACTTTAATTGTTAAAAAGTGAGCTCGTGACAAATTAAGAAAATAAAAATTCCATTTAGTTCTAGTTAAACGTTTGGAATAGAGTTTATTTGTTTTATTGTATTTAGTGTGTTCTGTTTTGTTTTTGGGGTAAATTCATGTTCTCAATAGCGACAAATCCTATAAGAAATTCATTTAGGCGCTTGTCCGGTATTCTTGGCTTGGTTCCCGTCGAGTCGTTCGCATTCCTGGGGTTGGGCAGGCGCCGCCGTCTCCGTGGGACGACGCTCCACCCAACTACGAACACGCGTCGCTCTCTAAATCACCAATCGTCAACACAAGCTCGCACTAATGTTATGGACCTATTAACAACGATACGCACAGATTTATCGGATGTTTTGTAATTTGGCACAGGGCTCTTTGTGTTTTGGGTTGTTCACGGTTTGTTACAACAAGAAATTCTTATAGATTTATTAACTAAGTAAAACACAGGTCTGTTCTTAAATAGCATTGTGTGAATAACAAATATACGTGTCTATTCTCTTAGCTAGTTGTTAAAATTTTAAAGTCAAGACGTTATTTTTTTTTAGCGCCATTTTAAACGTAAATGCTATTCGCTAAGCATATTTCTGTTGAAATTTTGGCGCGACGGCGTTATAATAGCCAGTTAATGTTCTACAACAGTTCCATTACCGGGGATCCGTGAAACAATTTGGAGATTAACTTTACATCCCCCAACTTTTCGCTTTTATTCAAATTTATATTCAAAACTCATTTAATAAAAATTCTACATGGCCAAGACTTTTTGTATTTGTTGTTATCTACTAGTTATTGACATAACTAAACAATAATTAGTAAAAATTTAATTATTTTTATTCAACTGCAAATTATTTACAGAAAACATATTATAATAAGATCTATTTTGACCAATATTAGACCAAGAAATGTTTGTATGAGTTTAACGTATTATAATTTGTAACTTTTTTATTCTTTTTACTACTATTTTTAGTAATTTTATGATTTTTATTCTATATGCTAATAAAAATGTTCCTCTATCAATGCACAAGAACATTGAACCAGCGATACATTTTTACCAATATTTATTACAACGTAGTGCATGAGATTATTGAGTCAGAAATTAAGTCTCAAGAACGACGTAAAATGCCTAGGGTTCGGATGGGGTCCGCAAAAAAAATGTTGTTCAAGTGGGGGTCCGCGGACTACATAAGTTTAAGAACCACTGTTCTACAATAAGCGCCTATCAAAACGTTGGCTTTAAAAGTTAACGCTGGTATTTAGTTTGTAAAAATGGCTGATCCTATTCTAATAAATGTTATGTTATTAAAAGAAATTGCACAAGATAATAAGAATATTAATTATTATAAGCCAAAATTCAAACTTTATATTACTCTTTAAAGGAAATTCTTTAGAAGCTAAGAATAGGACTTCGTCATCTTTGTGATACAAGTAATACATTTTGAGTTACCAGACGAAAAGAAGTTCAAAAAATTATACAGAAAGGAAGGAAATGGAGTATTGAAGAGCAGTTTTGGTTTTTGTTCAAACATAGTATCTACTTAAAATTAGAATCCTCTGAGAGAAAATCACTTATCCTCTGCCGTGCTTTACAATATCTCAATACATTTTAATGGTGTATTATTTGAACAAATAATTTATGACAATGATAATGAAGATCACAACAATGTTATTCCACATAACACAGGTTGTAACAATTATACTCTATCCCCGAAAGACTAATAGTAATAAAATTTATTATTTGTAAAAAGTTATGGTATTATCACACAGAAGCGGTAAAACAAAAGCGACAAAATATGAATAGTTCGAAACGAAATATTGTTAAAAACAACCGAGTGTGCCGCACATATTATATGGGAATACGAACTAGGGTTAAAAACAATACACTATAAAAAATTGACCCTAAAATTTTGAGGAAAAATATGGTCACAGGGGTGTGTTTAATGATATGATAAATATGGTCACAGGCGTGCGTTTAATAAAATGATAATTAGTAATATAGAAATACACAAAACCAATTTAAACGTGTTTAAAATGTGCACGCCACTGGTAACGGCCTGACAAAATGATTTATTACTATCAGTCTTTCAGAGATAGAGTATAGATGATTATCATCGTCCAGGAAGGCCCCGTGAAACAGTTACTCTTGTAAATATTACTGCGGGTAAAAAACTGCTCAATGTAAATAGGGAATACATACAGGCAGGTGGAGGTGTTTTTGCACATTAATGCACCAGCCATCCGTTCACTTCTTCGCGACCATTGTTGATTTTTACCCGACGTTGTACTGTATTTAAGAAATACAGTTCAAGAGTTCGAGTAGTGAAAATCATAAACTAGTTTAATTTTGAACGTTTGCGTAGTTTAAAAGAATTACAAACCAGTCACAGACTTTCTGCTCAAACAAAGCTATTATTTAAGATATTTTTTACGTCTTTCTCAAACATTAGACGGCTGTTATTGAGGTGTTCATGGTGAAAACAATGGGAGTAGTGTCCGTGTGACGTTTGTTGGCATTATGGTTTGGCGTTCAGCCGTTAATTGGAGTGAGTTAGCGCCTTCCGAGACCAGGTGACCATACTCGCGTTGTATTCCCACGGTTCCTCACGACTCGCGCACCTACATTTACATATGTTAGCGAATTTCCAAGAATTCTCTACCCAAGGTGTAAGGATTAGCTTAATGAATCCTGATCAGACCATTAATATAATCAGGATCTATTACAGGAGTATACAATGCTGAATTAAACTAGTGCGAAGCCTGAATCATGGGTTATAAAGGAGCTTAAGTTAAAAATTAGACAAATCTTAATCTTGTGTTTTCATAGTTAAATAATACTAATATAATTAAATATAATTAACTAATCGCGATAATTTCAAATATAAAAATAAAAATATAATTTAAGAGTTACGTTTTTAGGGTTTTGTAGGTATGATCACTAAACAACCCTTATAATGTAACTCATGTGTCTGTCTGCCTATCTGTCTGTCTTTCTGTAGGGTAGAAAATGAAGCCAAACAGCTGAACACAAAAAGTTGAAATTTGGTATGCTTCTACAACTTATTAGCCCACATATAAGAAAATTATAGAGTTCAAAAAATATATCACGAGATAAATTTAAACAAATATGTATGTTAGATTATTTAACAATTTATTTTTTAAATAATCACCATTTTCATAAAATTCATTTATCAAAACAATTAAACAATTAACACAGGATGCCTTATAACCAGCGGCGGTGAAAGGCAGGAGCGACAGAGGCACAGGCCCAGGGCGCCAGCTCTTAGAGGCGCCAAAACAAACGCTTATATATACATATTCTAAGTTTTTATTAAGTTTTTCTATTTTTATTTAGATCAAAATAATAAATTTTCATTTCTATATCAATCTTGTACATATTTAATATAAAATTGAGTTTACAGATGTACACATTTATTGATTATATAATAATATTCAGTGTTTTTTTGGACAGTATTAACTTTCTTACACATCTGAAAACATTTATAACTGAATTTGATGGCACATTTAGACATACAATAGCACCTTGACTTACAAACTTAATTTATACCTGACTGCGATTCGCGTCTTAAAAATTATGTATCTAGAAACCCAATTTTCTATTATATCTTATGGGAAATCAATTAATCCGTTCTCAGATTAAAAAATCATAAAATAAAATCCAAAATATTAAAAAAAAAAAAACTATTCTCAACTAAATGAAGAAAATGCAAAGAAATGGAGAATGAGTGAGAATGAACATTTTTTCACTATAAATATGCATTTTGTAACCATTACATATTAATTTTTATTTATAAAATTTTCTGTTTTACATGATTAGTATGAAAATCATCTTCTATTGTAAAAAAAGGACAATTTTCTTGTGTTTGGTTTTGTGGCTCAGGTGTTTTCGATTTGTTGCCTGTAGTAGTAGCCTGTTTCTAATACTAGGGAAAACATGTAAAAAAGTATAATGTAAACAGGCTTTAATTAACTTGAAAAGATATGAAAATAGTGTGTATCTCGAAAAGTTCGTATATCAAGAGATTTGTAAGACGAGGTACCACTGTATTAGCAAATTTACTGAGCCATAACTAGTATTCGGTTAAAATGTTAAAATATGTTAACCATTTCAAAATGGCGACCAATTATTTACAAAATAATAATCAACATAAGTTTTACAAAGTTGAACGTAGCAAGCTTTGAAAACAATAAAAAAAGAAACAAAATATCTCTAAAATAAACTGTTTTAACTAGTTATTATAGGAAATAACATGAAATAACTTAAATTTTAATTTTTCAATTAAATGTTTTATAAATAATAAGAGTTGAATAGTTAATTTTGCTTATTTTTGATTGAAAAAAAAAAAAAATGAATTAATTGGTAGTAAGTCGTTATTTGTACCTAATTATGGTTTATGTACGATATACCAACGAAGAGATGACAGATATGGTTGTAATATACGAAGAGTGCCAAAGAAATGCGGTTAGGGCCCAGCGACTCTATCAGGAAAGGTATCCTGATAGAGCTCAGCCGAGGAGGCAGTATTTTGCCAAATTAGTGAACAAATTAAGCCAGCGAGGTTCTTTAGAAATTAAAAAACGACGTCCAGAAAGAGCAAACCATGTAGAAAATGACGAAGAAATAATATTGGCTTATGTCCACTACGACTCGGAAGTGTCGGTGCGGGAGATTGTAAAAGAATGCGGTGTTTCACAATGGGAAGCCTGGAAGGTTTTAAAAAACATGGGTTTAAGCCTTATAAACCGAATGTAAGCCAATTTACCCACGCAATGATGAAGATCGCCGACTGAACTTTTGTAATTGGTTTTTGGGTATGTGGGAAAATGATAATCACTTCCATTATAAAATAATGTTTTCGGACGAATCCAATTTTACCAGAAACGGTTTATTCAATAGGAATAATGTAAGACGTTGGTCGACGGAAAATCCCAGGGAATTAAGATCTTCCAGATTCCAACACAGGTTTGGTTTCAATGTTTGGCTGGGAATTTTAGGGACAAAAATTATAGGCCCAATTATTTACCATGGCAGCCTTAAAGCTAACAGGTATTTAAATTTTTTACAAAATGAAGTGGAGGATTTGTTGGATGATTTACCTATCTTGCGGATAGGATAGGAATGTGGTTCCAACACGATGGAGCACCAGCTCATCTTGTGTGTGCCTATTTAAATGGCCAATACCCAGATATATGGATTGGAACACATTCACTTAATCCCTGGCCTGCACGATCGCCGGATCTCACGCCATTGGATTTTTTCGTTTGGGGGTATTTAAAAGATAGAGTGTATCGGACAACACCAACGATGATAGAAGATTTAGAAGAAAGGGTTAGAAGTGCAATCCGGGATATCCAAGAGTGTACTCTTATAAGGGCGATGGAAGAGTTTTTATTAAGAATGAGAAAATGTGTGGACAATAATGGTGGTTTGATCGAACATTTATATTTTTTTATTTTTTTTTGTAAAATAATTGTAAAAAGTAATAGTTTTTTGTTTCTTTTTTTATTGTTTTCAAAGCTTGCTACGTTCAACTTTGTAAAACTTATGTTGATTATTATTTTGTAAATAAATGGTCGCCATTTTGAAATGGTTAACATAAAAATATGATTTTTTGGTGTCATTGTAAAGCTAATTTAATGTACTTTTAGGAAAAAAATATAAAATTATCGATTCCCTATGCTAGATCAAAAGTTGACATCATTTCCGGTGAAACCGGAAGTACCTCAGAATACTTATAGTAACATTTAGATGGGCCTTTTTGTCTAGTTTAACTTTTGTACTGAATATTTTTTGTATCTTTACAAATAAAGGAGACTTTCGGAGTGCCCCGTTTGAAACAAACATCCTGTATATTTTATGCAATTTGCTTTTATTTCCTAAAACGTTCATCGACTGTTAACCGTTAACCATCAACAGTCACAAACTACTGTCTGACTCGCACTACCGGTTGACAGCTGATAGTCCGAGTGCAGCAGTTGTCGACACAGAACCGTCAAACAGTCGGCGACTGCTGCAGGCTCTATATATCCGGCTAATCGGCTTTAACCGTTGGCGTGATCGGAAATAGAAAGAATTAGATATACGCTGGCTCTGCGTGCGAGATTTGATATGATTATATGAAACGTAACTATGATATTGCCATTGCTATAAACCAGGGCTGTTTAACATCTTTGTATTTGGAATCTACTTTTTTATATATATATTGTAATCACGATCGACCAGAATGCGTAGCCGACCACTGGAGGGGAGAGGTTGTACAGAGCCCTTCCGAGGGACGAAATTTACAAAAAAATGTTTATGAAGATTTTTCATGGGCGCTCCAAGACTGCACTTTTAACCCGACGGTTAACACATTGATCACCAACGAATTTTATGCATGATTAGAAAATGGTTCTTTGTTTTTAAGTTTTGTTGGTTAGGATATGTTAAGATAAGGTTTTTTTTTGTGTATTTTTATAAATTAGTGGCTTTTTGATGTTGTTACATTGCATTGCGCCAGACTATCATCATCTTGCCAGTCACTTATCCCACTCAAGCAAACGTGAGCAATTGTGCCGATAGTTACTTTTCGTGCGTTTTATCGTCAGCTGTTTTGATTTAAATTTATTTGCCGGTCACCCCCATGGCATGAACGGGTTAAGGTGGTCCAGAATTTAAAAAAAAAATTAGATCTTTTATTTAACGTTTACATACAACGTTTATTAAACATTTCACTACGACATTTGAACGTAGGCTAGCGAGAAGCTTGTTTTAATTTTTACTTTATATTTATAAAATGTATTTTTAAGTATATGGACGCAAGAGAAACTAAAGATCTACTTAAAACCACTCCGTGATCGACCGGTAGATCGCGATCGACTGGTTGGGCAGCCCTGCTATAAACCATTTACATTAATTTTAGATATATTTAGCGTAACCCGCAGATTTTATAACAAAACTCGGGGCCCGAAGAAACGATGTTGAAACCCTGAGACCTGGTCACCCTGTTTGTACCACAAGAGATTGTCATGTCATGTATTCATTGCATTCCACCTCAGTCCGGCTCTGGTTGCAGCCAGTGCCGTAAATAAGCAAGTGCACAAGCACAGGACCTACGATTACAAGGTACTGGAAAATAGTAAATGGGGCTCAAGTGGGACTCTGGATACATTTTTTGAACCTTTTTTAGCAACCTTGAAGAGGAGTCAAAAAAAGATAGAGGGGCTCTGGTTGCAATTTATAGTTTGTTTCTGTCATGGTCCAGATAGTCTAATCAATTTTATTATATTTGAGGATCTTCTTCAAGGTCCTGTTTGTAATGTCCTGTTAATGTGACTATGAAAAATTTGGCTGTATTGAAACAGTTAACAATAGCCCTACCATAGAGGCGCCGTTCTAAAAGAGAACTAGGAACTCTTTTATCGTTTTGGCATTGATTTTTTTCAGCGCAGCAGACAATAGACTGATTTAAGTAACTAAATATAAGCTACTAACGAGCTAGTAATGAACAAGATATATTTATGTATGACAGTTGAAATATCATTTCTTTGGAATGGAACATTTATCATAATGCTCTCTATATCACTCGTTCACAATTTTATAATACGTGGAAAAATACATTGCTCCACAAAAAAATCGGACACTTACATTTCTCATAATTAATTTTTATAACGTTTCATGAGAATAAATTACTGTGTATTTTTGAATTGCAACATATAATTAAATGTTTATAAAGCAAAAAATTCGAATAATTTTGTTATTGTGTATGGTTTATTGTAAAAATAACCTATTGTACCGCAAATCATATCTGTAACTTGCTTAAAGCCCATTTGCTTAAGGCCCATTTAGACATCCAAATTATGTTGTAATCAGTTTTAATTATTATGGTTTTAAATCATTTAACTTACACATAAATGCCTTGGAAAACCATGGAAGCGTTCTGTGTAACAAATTAGTGTGCAGTCCAGTGGCGCACCCGGGGGGGGGGGGGGGCTACCACCCCCCAGTGAAGGATGGAAATACCAAATTTTTATATCTTCGAGCATTATGATCTAGGTAAATATATAAAGTCCATTTACCGTAACTTTGAAATGACGTCACAGTTGAAAAACTCACCTTGTTGCCAATTCGTAAACTGTCAAAAAAAGTTAGGTTATATCGAGCAACTTCTAAAAATATATTGAAAACCTATATTTCCTATTGAGGAAAAGAATTAATGTAAATTATGATGCATAGCAGTTCTTCCTAACCGATTTGTCGCGAAATTTATGGTTTATATTATATTAAGTGTGTAATGTAGTATTTAAAAAAAATAAATAAATTTCAGTGTATAAGAATCATCAGAAATATTTGTTTTTAGAAATGTGTCGTGTTCTTTTAGTAAAATTTTATACAATGTACTTACATTTTTCGCCTGATGTCACATTGACACAGCGGGTTCGGGAAGCAAACGCGGAGTGTTCCGAGTCACACTGTTTAACTCCAGACCGCTCGAATACACGTGTTTAGACCTTTTCTCGAACGCTCCGAGCTTGCTTCCTGAACTCACTAAATGATATCGGAAAGCAATGATAAAGAGTCAAATTTTTCATTATTCGAATAGAATTTTGAATTTCAGATGTTAGATACAATTTTGTTTCGAATAATGAATTCTCACATATTATTTCCAGTCAAACAGTTTATTGCCGCTAGCTGCAAGTGTAAATTTCATGAGTACGCTAAAATTACTTTTCGTTTGCATCTGATGATAATAAACCGTTCTACGTAACAGACCTGTAGGTTAAAATTACAAAAAAAAAGGTCGTAACAAATGTAAATAGAACATATTCTATTAATCATATATAATATTTGTTTATCGACCAAGATACAAAATTAAATATTGTTTTTGTTCACTTACATTACAAATTATTAAACCTTTGAAAATATACAAACACAATATACAGATAAAAGTACGCTATAGAAATATCACCCATCATATTTGATATCTATTACTCTTTTATGAGTTTTAAAAAACTCTTAAAGTTTGGTCTGAATCGCTCTGTAAGAAATGGTAGTTTACTAAGGTACCATTGCAGTTTTAAAAAATTAACTCTACCAATATCTAGAAAACTATTGCTACGATGAAGCTAAAATTTTACATTTAATACTCTTTTATGAGTTTTAAAAAACCCTTAAATTTTGGACTCAAACGCTCTGTTAGAAATGGTAGTTTACTAAGGTATCATTGCAATTTTAAAAAATTTACTCTACCAATATCACGAAAACTATTGCTACGATCAAGCTAAAATTTTATATCTAATACTCTTTTATGAGTTTTAAAAAACCCTTAAATTTTGGACTCAAACGCTCCGTTAGAAATGCTAGATGACTAAGGTACCATTGCAATTTAAAAAAATTTACTTTACCAATATCTCGAAAACTATTGCTACGATCAAGCTAAAATTTTATATCTAATACTCTTTTATGATTTTTAAAAAACCCTTAAATTTTGGACTCAAACTCTCTGTTAGAAATGGTAGTTTACTAAGGTACCATTGCAATTTAAAAAAAATTACTCTACCAATATCTCGAAAACTATTGCTACGATCAAGCTAAAATTTGATATCTACAACTCTTTTATGAGTTTTAAAAAACACTTAAATTTTGGTTTCAATCGCTCTGTTAGAAATGGTAGTTTACTAAGGTACCATTGCAATTTTTTAAAATTAACTCAACCAATATCTCGAAAACTATTGCTTCGATCAAGCTAAAATTTGATATCTAATACTATTTTATGAGTTTAAAAAAACCCTTAAATTTTGGACTCAAACGCTCTGTTAGAAATGACAGTTTACTAAGCTACCATTGCAGTTTTTAAAAATTTGTTCTACCGATATATCGAAAACTATTACTACGTTCAAGCTAAAATTTTATATCTATTACTCTTTTATGAGTTTTAAAAAACCCTTAAATTTTGGATTCAAACGCTCTGTTAGAAATGGTAGTTTAGTTGTTTTACGAAAAAGGACATTTTTAACTAGCTGTAATTAACAAAATAATTAGCAAATGCAAAATAGTCCAGTAACCTAGTACATAATAAGTTGCATCAAGTGAGAGTAGTTAATTTTGTTTTTTTTTTTTCTTGTATGGGATGTGCCTGAGATGCAGAATCGAAGTTTTCGACCTCGGCAGCCTTCCAGAACACTTTTGAATAACTCAAAAACTGCTACATTTTCGGACTTTTTTCGGTTTCTTCCCATTTTGACCATAAAGGAGCACGTTTTCGACAAACATCATTCAATGCATTTTTAAATTAGATTAAATTTGCTACAATTTGAGATCAGAATGGGCTTGGTATCCCTATTAGTTTTTCAGATACAGCTTTTCAAAGTTTGAAAAAATCTCCAAACTTGAAAATGTTAAGCTAATTTTCATGTTTCATCATATACAATTGTCTTTATATTTTCAATAACCTGTCTAACATGAGTCAGTGAACAATTATTCAATTTAACATTTTGAAGGAGGTGGGGGAGGAGAGGGAAGGGTGGAATGGGTGGAGGGAAGTCACTGTTCACAACCAAACGACTGAAATTGAAATACAAAATATATTTAAAATATAAGTGTAAAAGAAATGTTAGTAATGTTCTTTTCTCATATTTGAGGGCCAAGGAAATCCGCCAAACCGTCTTCTTCATCGTCCTCAATCACCTGAAATGAAAAATTATACATTCAATATCCCAAGGTAAAACTTTGTCATGAAGTCCTAATATAAATACAACGCACATGAAAGTTGGTAAGCATTAATAAATAGAAGTAATGGTATCCATAACATGTGGGTAAGTATTAATTATTATAAATAATGGTAACTTTCAACAACAATACGAGTGTAACTATACCTGATGTTGTTCCTCGACTTCTTCAATATCAATATCGTCGAGCAGCCTATCCATCTCGTCGTCGTTGAGGTCGTCCAAGTCGAGGGTGTTGTCTATCTTCATTTCCGGTAGGTTTTCGCAGGACTGGCCTTTGCAGGTCCCGCAGACAACGGAACATTTCAAACTTGCTTTCCTGCAGTTACAAGCATTCCTGCATCCTTCTTGCAACTGCAGAACATCATGTTCAGCAGGTTTGAGGGGGCTACTTCCCTCGACCCATTCTGGTCTCAAATTGTAGCAAATTTAATCTAGTTTAAAAATGCATAGAAGGTGTTTGTCGAAAACGTGCTCCTTTATGGTCAAAATGGGAAGAAACCGAAAAAAGTGCGAAAATTTTGCAGTTTTTGATATATTCAAAAGTTTTCCGGAGGGATGCCGAGGTCGAAAACTTGGATTTTGCATCTCAAGCACATCCCATACAAGAAAAAAAAAACGAAACTAACTACCCCCACTTGATGTAACTTATGATGTACTAGGTCACTGGATTATTTTGAATTTGCTAATTATTTTGTTAATTACAACTAGTTAAAAATGTCCTTTTTCGTAAAACAACTAAACGCACTAAATAGATGAAAATCTGCAAATGAATTGCTAGGCAGGTATGATTTAAAGCTTCTTTAATTAGTGTTTCAAATTTGGTTGTTTTATGATTTATAATAAATTCTAAGGACGCACAGTTTGTGCTTTTTAGTCAAAAAATGTGCTGGGCTTGTACGGAACCAGCGAAAAACAATCAGCTATGGCCACCACAGGACCGACCGCCATCACAAAGTACTTGTTTAGTTTATGCTGCTTTATCAAAAAATGTCTCAAATAAAAGTTGTTAGTTATTTCTTTTGTAGCAACTTTTCTTAAATAATTTTTTTCGAAATATTTCTCTGTTGTGATATATTCGCAAAAATCTTAAAATCGACTTGAGTAAACTCCCATTTTAAGTTAACCGATTTTTACCAAAAGTTGATCAACTAGTGCCATTGATGTCTAAAGCTTAAATATAAAATTTTATAAAAATCCTTTTAGCCGAATTTGTTCTGCACGTGTACACGGACCGACAGACACAGACAGAGAGCCAGACAGACAGACAGACATCATGCTAAAAATAGTCAAAACGTTATGTAGGAGACCTTAATTCGTGGAGATCCATCGAAATGTTAAAATCGGTATGATCACAAACCTCCCTTATATATGTTGGCGGTCGGTAAAAAGCTCATTTGGGTTTTTTTTTTTAGGTTTGCTTGCAATACTGTGCACTACTTGCACTACTGTGGTTGTGAGAATGGAATCTCATTCTCTTAGAAATATAAAGACTGCACACTAATTTGTTACACAGAACGCTTCTATGGTTTTCCAAGGCATTTATGTGTAAGTTAAATGATTTAAAACCATAATAATTAAAACTGATTACAACATAATTTGGATGTCTAAATGGGCTTTAACCCGTAAGTACTACTATCGGGTCCTAGGGACCAAACGTGCCATTTTTATTGAGTTTGGAGTTAAAGTAGGGGAAGTGGGAAAGCGAGTTTCCTGGAATGCTCAAACAAGTTCATACCCGTGAGTTAGTCATAATTGGTGATCGTTTAAACACTTGTGTTTTTTAATTATAATACAATCTGGGTCCCTGGGACCCAATAGTAGCTTGAGTGAACAATTTTCGATATAATTTAGGTAAGCTTTAGGTATGAATCAATTATATGAAATTTTGTACATTTAGTAAATCTAGTAAACCGGCGTAATAATGGACTGAAACTACATATATTAGCTGATTCAAGAATCCAATATGGTCAATCCTGAGGTATATACCGGCAAAAGTTTGAACCCAGAAAAAAATAAATTTTCTAATCCTTAGGCCCCCTATAACTATGACAAGGTTACTGGACTAAAATGTGCTTCAAATAAGTTGCATTTTAGTTCTTCCTTAACATAATATGTTTTAAAAAATTTAATAATGTAAAAAATGTGTAACCCCCCTTCCCTTGGCTACGCCCTTGAGCTAGAGTACGGGAACTGCTCTTAGCTTATCAAGTAGCATGCTTTCTTTTTCCCAAAAACCACGTCAACTGATTTGACGACGATTGGCTTATTTTGTTTATAATAATAATATATTTATTGACTTAGTTACATTAAATCTGTTTTAAGGCAGTCAAGACATATACATTTAATTATACAATTATTATACGATTACAAGATTTGTATTACATTTTTAAAACCTATATTTAAATAATTCTTCTGTGGAGTAAAATGGATGTTCAGTAAAAAACTGTTTCATCCCCTTTTTGAATTCGTTATAACCCAAACTTCTGAGTTCCACTGGTAACTTATTAAGTAGTTTGACTCCATAGAAGTTCTCACAATAGGGGATACGCATAAAATTTATATTTCCTTAAAACTAAATTTTTTTGATATTTTAATGTTAGTTATGTCACCTAACACAACAAAAATCACATTTTAATTAATATTATAGCCACATTTTTTAATTAAAATATTGTAAATTTGAAATAAGCCGACCACGCCACGAAGGTTGCCGAGTAGATACGACTGAGACTGTAAGGGTTTGACGTCACAGATACAGACAAAACATAATGTTTACGTGTTTATATTGTATTTTTTAAGAGTTTTGTATTTGTTTTTAAACAATTTTTCACGCATTTATTATTAAAATAATTTATAAAATATATGTACTCACATTAAAATGGTGTTCACAAACATAAAGTTTCGCCTCATAGCTTTTCTGTTGTTTTTCGTCATCAGGTAATGATATAAATTATTTTTTTAGATTTCTAATTGAACTATTTGTGTACATTGGTACTAAACAATATTTTCGACTATGTTTCGAAGTACTGGGGCCTGGATCTTCCATATTTTATATTTTTTAATATAAAATTTAATTCGGTAAACATGTATAAATTGTTTTTATAGAATTAAACTTTATTTCAATTAAAATCACTCTAACTTTACATAACCTATAAAAGTTATACAAACAAATAAGTTCACAACAGACTATGTACGGGTGTCAGGACAGAATTACACTGGACAAAATTACACGGGACAAAATTACACAGAAGAAAATTTTCGTATGTGTAAATTAAAGTAAATTAAATATGTAATTTTGTCTTAGTGTAATTTTCGTATGTGTAATTTCGTCCTTGTGTAATTTCTTCCCTGTGTAATTCTGTCTATGTGTAATTTCTTCTGTGTAATTTTGTCCCGTGTAATTTTGTCCAGTGAAATTTCGTCATGTAACCCTATGTACGCTGGGTAGACTAGTAGTGTCATGTGTCAGTTAGAAGGGTATGACGTCACACGTCGTTTTCGCGCGCTACATACATTTATGATTTTTTTAAGCCTTCAAATTAAAAAAAAAAAAAATTTTAAACTGTTTTTTATATTTATATGCAACAAGAGGAACATAATAAAAAAAAATTTAAAAATTATGCCTATCCCCTATTACGAGATTTAGTAAGTCTCAGAAAGTCTGGGTATAAATTCGACCTGCCTCTTGTGTTGTATTGGTGTATTTCCGCATGAGTTTGAATACTGCATTACCTTTTTTTTTACCTTATTTTGTTTAGAGATGAGTTCCGGTTTTGTTTATTGTCCGGTTGTATTTAACAAAGATCTGGAGAAATACTTGCTGTTTAATATCACCAAGAACTGCATTTGTAAGTGACTGGGTTTTTTTTTAACAAGCAATGTGGTTTATTTAAAAAATTAGTATTTAACTGTGCTTTTTTAAGGGGTGTGACGAACGCCTATGATTGATGGTACTGTGTGTCAGTGACGCGACTAGTGTGTGCAATTACCCGGACATCCGTATGACGCCAGAGGGCGTCCCGACGTGTGTCGCATATGCACATTGCATGCACACTGCACATCAAACAGGACTGTACCAACAAACTTTTAAAATACCGTAACTTATTAAAATTCCTCAACATCTGCATGCGAAAATTCACCGCTGTAATTTTTTACCGATGATATCACAAGATGGTCTTATTAGCGGTACCTCGTTACGCATATCATTATAATCTGAGAACTTCATCTCACCGTTTTGTAACCTGTTGATTAAACCACCAAAAATAACAACTTTCAACAATGTTTCATCAGTGTTTTTACACAAGAAAATAATACGCAGACAATCGAGTAGTCCAATGACAAAGTTAACTTTATCAAAATATGCACATAAAAGCACAATATGCACATATACACTTTTATATATGTTTGAATGTAAATGTTGTATACAGTATTACCCCGAAGTTACGCAATAGGTGTGTCCAACGAAAATCGCTTAAGTCGAATTCGTGTAAGTCGGGGTACAACTTTGTATATAAATACATATAAATTTTATTTAATTGGGACCAAGGATTAACAAAAAAAATTGTTTAGAAGAAAAATATTTAGTATATTTGCAGTTCTTTATACATTAGGGATGGGAAATAAGCATCGATGTATCGAAAACATCGATGTTTGTTTTAAAAACATCTATGTTTTTACCATCGATGGTCAGATGGCGATAGTATCGATAAAACATCGATGTCTACTACCGATGTCGATGTTTAAACTTTGAAATTCAGAAACTACTGCTATAGCGCTCGAATCTTAAAATTTTAATTTTTATTAATATTAGTACACAAAATATAAGCGCTACCTATTGTGATATAACAATACTAATAGAGTTAGTTCTTATTCTTTTTAGCAGTTTGCAGAATAAGAAAAAAATAAGAAGAAACTTATAATTTTTGCAAACAATGCAACGACCAACGACGCCAACAAACTTGTTGCTTTTTGAGTCTTGTTGACACTTTCCCAGTATTGGGAAATATAATTATAATTTATTTATTAATAAAACTATCATTAGGATTATTATATTGTAATGTTAGTGTAAAATTAATATTAGGATTGCTATGTTAGTGTTATAAAAAATGTAATATGTATTTCAACTTAAAAAAGTGAAAAAAAAAAATGTGTATGAGAGTATGTTATTTTTATGTTAAATAATATAAAATTAACATTAAGATTACTATATTAGTATTATAATAAAATGCAATATTTCATTTTAGAAATGTAAAAATAGTAGGATTATTATATTGGGTAATGTTAATGTGAAATAAATTACAATTAAAAAAGATTGATGATTCTATTTATAAATCTAATAAATGCTTTTTGTGTATTATAAGTTACTTTTTTTAGAATTTTATCTTTACATTATTAAATAAAACCTATATAATATAAAGAAATAGCTTTTTTAATATTAATAAAACATCGATGTATCGGAAACATCGATGTTTTTCCTTCGATGTTTTTTCAACATCGATAGTAAGGCGCCGATGTTAACATCGATGTTAAACATCGATGTTTTGTCTTCACTGTACAACCCTATTATACATATTAATACAATATATTAAAAAAATAAATTTCGATGTCGATGGCTTCATAAAATCTAACAATACAATACCTTCTTTTTTTCACGCGGAATTTCTTCGTAGAAAGTTAATAATTTTTTCATCCTTGCTTTGTAGCTATAACGCGTGCTTCGTTGGAGTCTATGTTTCTAAAAATTTTAAGTCCTTTTCAATTGAGCAGAGACCTTCTGTCATTCTGCTATCAAGATCCTTGGTAATGTTGAGTTTACATTCCAAAGATATCGTTTTCCTTTTCTTACTAGGCGCAGGAGAATAAGATTTACTTCGTTTGAACGACATATTTTTTTAAGAGTGTAGATAACGTATAACAAAACAATATTAACTTTCGTCGATCGTAGAATCGTAATCGTGCGCATAGAGTTCGCGCGAAATGCGTCCAATACGTATCACAGCAAGAGATAAACCGGCTTAGGTAAAGAGTGCGAAAAAAAAACAAAAAAAATTGAGTTGGGAACACGGAAATTTTGCCAACTGTAATGAGAAGTTACTAATTACTAGAAGTTATCCCTATTTCACGATAACAATGATGAAATTATTGATTTTATTATAATTTTAGTTCCATAAAATTCCAATATAGTACTCTTGTAACACATATAATATCATTCTATTTCCTACAGTAGTACTACTATATTTTTAACGATTACTTTCAAATAATAAATTTTAGTTCTACAGATTTTGCCTCTACAATGTTACCACTAGATAAAAGTGAAATGTTTCTCCACTTTTTTTTTGTAATATTGTCGTAATGCACGCAAAATAGCGCGCACTACAAATTAAAATCTGTTTTTATTATACACTAATTTATAATTAAATACTTTAATTGAACATATAAGTAAGAACATATTGATCTATGCTATACGTTTCTATTATTGTAAAGCGAATAATACTTAGAATTTGAGAGAAAACAAATATACAGATTAAAAAAAACATTAAACTGAAGGAGATCAAAAGTGTTAGAGGCCAAGAATAAATACGCCAATAATAATTCGAAATAAATATCTCGAATATTAAAGACATTTAATTAAAAAAACGCCTTACATAGTAACTGATATTTTTAAATCTGATATATCAGTAGAATATAATTTTACCTGCGATAACCTGGTCTACAAGATATGCATGGAAATTTAGAACATTTAACTCTTGAACTGATTTATTTTTATACATTTTTGCAATGAATTTGTAATCAGTCATTCTTAAACTCTGGTCCGCGCTTTAAGTGATTAAATTTGTTTTATATTGGAACTAGAAACTGTACAACTGCGGATTGGATGTACCTGAATGATATTAATTATAAAAAGGAAATTAGGAAATATGTAAATCCATTGTATTTAAAATAACATACATACAGCGAAAAAGAGGATAGTGAGACAACTATAGTCTCCATATAAATTATATTTAACCAGAACTGTAAAATAATGATTATTTTTGTAATCAACTATTTGTGGAAAACCATTACTCATATAACCGCAATCAGAAATTTGATTGAAATTACCTAAATAAACAGAATACAAAATTCTTGATACGATTAGAAATATTCAAAAAGTAATCAAATCTTTCCAAAACTATGTTAAAATTTGGAATTTTTCATATTCTCAAAATATTTAGGTCTACGGCCAACATCGCTCTTAATTTTCGCTTCCCTTGAAATAAAACATTCATAAATAATAATCAATACACTTTATTATTCTAAAAAACATTAACTTTTTCTTACATTAATCTTCACAAAATATTACAATGTAAATAAAAATATATTTAACATACAGGTTTATTATTTGAACACATTTATCGTACGTATATGCAGGGCATATATTCAAAATAATAAACCAGTTAGATAAAAAAAATAAATAAAACACTAAAAAATCTGACGAGAAAAAAAAATTAAGTGTAGTTGTAGCCCTAATTATTTTAATAATTATCATACAATTTGTTGATTTTTAAAAATTGTTGATGTGGTCATTTGCCAAAAGTAGAAACTAAGTGAAATCTATTTCTGTACCTGTTATCCTACTATTCATTTTAACAACCAGTATGGAAGTATTTTAATATTTTAAGAACTGATATGCTCGTACCGGTTGAATATCGTTACTGCATATATTTAAGTATTTATTACAATATATATAGTTTAACACATTGGTATGCGAATTTTTGTGACGGAATGTCATGACAATTTTTATTTAATAATTTAAAATAAAAATACGCCGTTAACCTGCCAAAATTAAGGTAAGCTTAGAATTGCAATAAGGCGTTTACGAAAACTCTACCGGTAGATACCGGAAACATAAACTGCGTTTGAAAACAAGTTCGGTGAAGGTGTATAAGCATGTAGCTGTTTACCGATTGGTAGATTTCCTGGGGAAGATTTACTATACCCCACTCAACATAACCTTATTCTAGCTAAACTATTCTAACATAACTAGTATTCTAGCTAAAGCCTAGCCTAACCTAATCTTTTTAAGGATTATTTAAGCCTTCTGTATAGAGACAGCACATAAGGTTATGTTCAGTGGGGTATAGTAAAGATTGGCCAATTTACCATATCCACCGTTAGAGTTTTCGTAAACGCCTAGTGATTTGGCCAAGATACACTTTACGTATGCATATTTATATATAAAAAGAATGCTGTTTGGATAGCAGGATCACCAGACCTGTATCTTTTTCACTAGTTTATTGCACTGTCATTTATTATTTAATTATTAAAATTAATTTAGTTAACTACAACTTTTCCTATGTCTTTCCATTTGAATCCGGTCGCAGTAGCACTACAAATATTATAAGTCGCAGCAAGAAAACCTTTTTCATTGTGCCAAGCACGTATTTTCTCGTTCTAATATTATAGTCCACGCCTTATAGTGTTACATCGGACAGTGTTTCTTTGTTCCTCATTTTTTATCACATTTGACCATCTTATATCAAGATTCATTGTAAGCAACGGTTTTGAAAAACCTCGCAAAAATAATCTGGAATACAGAAAAATATTTAAAAAGTTTCCCTCGGTAGTCAACACCAACATTTTTTAATGATAAATAGTTTAAATGTCATTTATAACATTTCAATCTATTATAATATCTACTTACATTAATTATTTAAAATATGTACATATGTTTATTGTATGTTTATTAAAGGTTAAAAATAAATGACATCAACATTTTACTAGTAGTTCTAAGTTTATAATAATAAGGTCTAAATTAATATTAAATATAAACAAACCATATGTATTGATGTAATTTACTTTCTAATTAATGTTCTTTATTAAATTGTTTACAAAATACTTCAAAATGAATTAAATATTACATGAATAATTTAAATTCATTTACGGATTTTAGAAATGTTATCCAATAAACACGGCTTTTATTTTTCACATATTTTTTTATTATTTCGAAGTTGGGTACACTTTCCTTATCATCTTTAGCACATTTGACACAGACTCAGATAAACTGAAGATAGCGGGTGGCAGTGTTGTCAAACGAAAAAATCAAAAACCGCGTAACTCCGAGTTCGCGTAAGTCGGGGTATTACTGTATATGTAATGTATGAGTGTATGGGCACAATAAGGGACCATTGTTCTGTGGTGTCCAATAATAAAAAAATAAAATAAAATAAAAGAAAATATAAAAAAAAAACCTAGTCCTGTCATAAATACTGTTACAACTTTGCTCAGACCTGCTAGGACAATTTATATTTGTGCGTCAAAATAACACATGTTATAGGACAGTTTATATTTATACTATAGTACAGTACGAGGGTTACCTTTTATGTTTTTACAAACGACCACTATATGGCAATATTGAAATGTGTCATTACTATATTCGTAAAATTTGACATTTGTTATTGTGAAATCAGTGGCAGCTTAAAAATTGACAAAGTAGCTTGTTGACAGTGAGCGTATAAAAAAACAAGTTTGTGAAAAAATGGATATTACTCGTGTAGGTTTTCGCTAGATGATTTTTTACGATTTTAGTAAAGGCCTAACTCAACAACAATACATAGATTCGCTTCGTTCAATTTTTGGTAATAAAGCACCATCAGAAAAGACTGTTTATAATTGGTTTGCAGAATTTCGTCGAGGTCGTGCGTCCGTCAGTAATGAATCTCGTGAAGGTCGACTAAAATCAGTTGTGATTCAAAAAAACATCGTTGCTGTGTTCAAAATGATTGAAGAAGATCGGCATGTGACCTACCGTGAGATAGAGGCATCCTTTGTCATATCGTAGACTACAATACATTCGATTTTGCATGAACATTTAGCTGTGAAAAAGATCTATTCCCGATGAATTCCGCATAATTTGACCGAAGCTCAAAAAAGGCTCGTGTTGATTGGTGTAAGGGAACAGAACCGGCGGAAGCGAGCATTCAGGGCATACGGAGTAGCGGGCGCCTTTGTGAGGGGGGCGCAGCCGTTAGGCTTGAAAAGGCACCAAATTAATAATAATTAGATCGGTGCCCCCTTCGCCTCCCTTTTACATGGCTTTGTTTTTACATACGTGAAGGTGTGTTGTGACAATTAATTATCAATGATTCATTGAAAATGAATACGTGATGAACGTCAGACACTTATTCAGTAAGACTGAATAGTAGTGTCTTGCGTTCATTAAAATTGAAAAGGAGGCCTACTTTTATTCATTTTTACTAATCATTATTAAAAAAACTAAATCAACCGTGAGTACATATGATTCACAAATGGATTAATTTTTGAGATAATAATAATAATAATAATTTTATTTTCAATAATACATAAAAATAATACAATAAATTAATGTACAGTTTTATTTTGTTTTGTTACAATATTGAAAATAAAGAAGTAACACCACAATGAATCTCGTTCAGTGCGTGGCGATAATTTTTAATATAAATAGTACAAAAATGTAGTGAACTGTATATATGTATATACAAGTAATATGATTTATAGAATGAAACATTAATACTTAATTTAATAAATTTGAATAATGAGGAAGAACTTTTTAAATATTATTTTAGTCTACGTCTCGAGTAATGCTATACTATCGGTATGGTCCAGTGGTCTACAAAGTGGGGTACGCCGAAAATTATAGGCAGTACGCCATCCGTTTGCTGAAGATGTAAAAATAGATAATCTACCGATTACAGCTCAAGAACAATTAATCGATATAAGAAAAAGGACAATGTTACAATCCGAATTTAAGCAAAAAGCTATTCATAATTGGTGGATGGGTTTGAAAATCGAGTATCCAGATTTAGTAAGCACAGCGTCGAACGCAATCTTACCATTTGGTTCCACATCGCTGTGTGAAGCAACATTTTCTGCAATGACAATAATTAAAGCCAAATACAGAAATAAATTAGAATTAGAACCAGATCTTCGAATTGCATTAACAGAGGGAATCAAGCCAGAATTTCCGAAATTAGTCAACAAATCACATTGTTCCCATTAAATTATAATATAAAATTTCTCTTGTAATTTATTAATTGCATATACGTACGTATATTGTTTAATTTAAAATAAATAAATTAAAAAAATAACTTGATTTTCTGCATTCTTTCCGTTCATTTCTTGAAAAAAGTCGTTTTTGACACACACAAATACAAAAATATATATATTAGGCCTTAATATATATATTAACCCCCTAATAATTAGGGGGTACAATTTTCGTTTAAAAGTTTAGAGACCACTGGTATAGTCCATTAATTGTTTAACAATGCTCTTATAATTTAAAACGGATAACTGATTGTTATTATTTTTTAAATAATTATTAAATATATTGTATATTTTACTGACAAAATAAGAGTAGTAATATTTGGATTTTGTTTTGTTCTGGTTACGGCTTGACTAGATGACATATTTCTGGTAGCGTATGAGTGATCCAATAATGTTACAATGGCAGGATTTTTAATTAAGTATAAAGCAATGGTTGATATATATAATTTATTAATATTGAATATTTTAGATTATGAAAATAATAATTTAGACGGGTATCTTGCGGTTTTATTATACATTATTTTTATAATCCTTTTTTGTAGGACAAGTATTTTATTTTTATAAACTTTAGCCGCACCACCCCAAACAAGAACAGCATATTGCATTAAGGATTGTACAAGACCGAAGTAAAACGTTTTTAATTTTAATGAATTGAGTATTTTCTTTAATTTTTTAGATATGTCAAGAGTTTTGCGCAAATTTTTAGCCAATCTCTCAATATGGTGATCTCATCTAAGATGTTGATCTATTATAATGCCAAGATACGTTATTCTATCTTTTCTGAACAGAGCAACAGAGCAATCACAATTACTGGAGTCATCACACATATGGAGGATTATTTTATCAAATTCAGGCTGAGAGTGCCTATTACACGAAAAAGTTAGAAAATGAGATTTATTTGCATTGAGAATCAGTTTATTAAAATCCAGCCATTGTTTTATCAATTTTAAATCGTCATTCGCATTATTAAGAGCATCATGCCAGGGTAAGGCTTCTATAAATAGTACCGTATCATCAGCGTAGGATACAACTTTTGGAGTTTGAGTTTGAAAAGATCATTTACATAGATTATAAAGAAAAGTGGACCTAAGATTGTACCTTGCGGTATACCACAGTTGATTATATATTTTTCTAGATATTTTGTGTAATATTTTTTTTCATAAAGTTGCTCAAATTGCGTTTATATGACGCGATCTGCGATCTTCAACTTAATGAAGCCAAAAGTCAATAAGACCGACAGTGCATAAAAAGAGAAATCAGTTTTAACTGTCTTAATATTTGGAGTACAGTAGGATATGTGTTGGACGTAGGTGTTGCAATAAGTGGTTGTTATGATTCTAAGTTATCAACGGTAAATAAAACACTAGTCAAGCATTTGTTTTGTCAGCAATGAATTAAGTTATTGCAGCAATTGTTCCGGGGCAAAAATATCAGTCGGTGAAGGGCAGGCCGCAGTAGCTGAAAGTGTTAAATAACAGTGATTGTTAACACTAAAGGTCAACTATAAGTAGGATAGGGTAGCATTAACATTCTACCGCGCTATATATCTACCAGAGTATTTATATGCAACACACAATGAATAAGTCGGTATTACGATGGCGGTTTGAGGAAAAATTTGATTTGATATTTAAGACAATCATAATGACTGTTTAAGCTTCGTAGTGTACTTTATATTGAGAACTGACACGCTCGAATACGCAGTCTGGTGGTCAATTATTGTACATGGCGCTCTAGTACTGTTTGAACTTATTACTAGCGTTGAATTTTTGTTAGAATGTCGATAGAAGTTATGAAAAACTATAAAAGTAGAACAAATTGTAGTGTTTTTTGCTGTCATTCAAGACAGAACAAAGATAGGCATCTTAGTTTCTTCTTTTCTTAAAAAAAATGGAGGGAAAGTTAATATTAAGTCCAGATTGGGAAAAGATTTGGTTATGGACAGGAGGAAGGCATGGGAATTTATTTTGATTTAAAAAGTAACTGATACTATGCGAGTTTGTTCATTATATTTGTCGCAGAAAAACAAAACTGCACTAATATAATTGCACCTGCAAGTTGCATATTTAACTTTTAACTGCTCCTGTCCAACTAAAACTAATTTTATTTCATGAGGCAATAAACATAATGCACTTGTTTGCAAACAGAATCCATATATTGTAAATTCAGATGATCGACACTCAGATGTACCACATAAAATTATGTGCCTGGCATTTAACACCTGCTCAACGGCTCAACGGACCGTTGCCGGTCCGCAAAAAATTTCTGCCGGTCCGCGAAATTTTTTGACCGAATCATGTAGATGCACACTTCTATTCACGAGTATATAGCACATATTTTAGTCGACGCAGAAGCTAACTTTTGTTCGAACCATGATTTAATTAATATTTACTAGCCCCAATACAAGGCCTCTCGCGGCTATTTTTCATACTTATGAAAAAGCTAGATCTTGGGAATAGTCGCTTACAAGAGGACGATATAGAAATGTTTCCACTTTTGGAAAAATTTTTGATTGCTGCTGTTGTCAACCAGAAATTTATATTCAACAATAATTCAACATTTAAGAGCATTAGCTAAAAATTTTAATAATTATTTCCCTGAAAATGAGGTTCCTCGTAAAGGTAACCTCTGGATTAAAAATCAATTCTTGAAAGATATAAAGTCATGTGTACTTGATCCTCGTGAAAAAGAAAGGCTGATCGAGTTGTCCTCTGGTGTCCAGACATAAAATGCAATCATTGTCTCAATTTTGGAAATCGCTAGAAAAATAATATTCATCTTTGAGTTATAAAGCTATCAAATTATTAGTCATTTTTTCGACTTTCTATTTGTGCGAAAAGATTTTTTCATCCATGTCAATAAAAAAACCAAACAGAAAAATCGAATGGATGTTAACGCAACGCTTCGTCTCTCAGAAACAACTCTGCAGCCACGTATATCACATTTTCTAACAAAGAAGCAGCAGCAGATGTCGCACTAAAAATTGTAATTATATAACTATATAACATATACCTATATAATAATAAAATACTATATATGTATATTGGTTTTTATTTGCGTCTTATAGATCAATTCTGTAAAAATTTACTGTGTAGTAACATTACTACAAGATAAAATATTATAAAAAGTATAATGACTTTCATTCATAATAGTAACTGACCTTGCTCATAGTGACAGATTTAGTTCCTATGATCATAGTAACTAAGTTACATAATTGGTCTGTTAGCTTTCAGCCGGTCCGCGAAATATTTATCCTATTTTCACCGGTCAGCGAGAGCAAAAAGGTTGAAGAACACTGATCTATATAACAGTCAATTGAAATGAAAATACAATTTGAAGTACATAAACAGTAAGATTAATGAATTCAAATGTTTAAAAATATACTAACTGGCTCAGAACTAAAGAAAGGATGTTCACAAAAATATCAAGAATTCGTAATTTAGAAATCACAAATAATTATGGCAGTCGGTCGTCTCGTCATTTTGGAAGTCTCAGTTGGATTAAGGGATAGGCATTTCACGACTACCCGAATAGTTTGGAACACCCCAGGTCATTGACTCCCAAACTGTTGGCGCGCTGATCTATTTTAACATGTTTGCATTTTCAGGGTTTGTGGACCACTGTGCACTGTTTGGATTACGTTTTTGAGTCAGGCGTGTAAAGGTAAATTCAAGTTTCATTCATGGTCACAAAACGCCGGATGAAATCTGTTTGATTATTCTAGACACCTTCAAACAGTTAGCTAATGTTTGAATAAGTACCCGCGTTTGCTTTGCAGTGAGCAACGTGACATCCATGTGGCGGAAAGTTTTTTCATAATCAATTCATTATGCAGATGTAATTAATTCGCTCAGTTATGATGCCTATGGCCTCTGCTATCTCGCCCACTTTCACTCGCCTGTCGAACAAAGCCATATCATGGACTTTACCGTTAGTTTCTGGTTTGACAGATTCTGTCCACGTTAAACATGGTACATCTTCGATTCTTGTTCTACCGCTTTTGACTTCGTTTATCGAAAGTCGAACGTTTTTATATGAAGGACATGAGTCACCCATGTAGGACGTTCTTCGCTGTTTCAATTAAAAAAATATATATACATATACAGGGTGTTTGTTTGAAACGGGGCACCCCGAAAATCTCATTTATTTGTAAAGATACAAAATATCTTCAGAACAAAAGTTAACTAGACAAAAAGATCTAAAGGTTACTATAAGAATTCTGAGGCACTTCCGGTTTCATCGGAAATGATGTCAACTTTTGATCTAGCATAGGGAGTCGATAATTTTATATTTTTTTCCTAAAAGTACATTAAATTAGCTTTACAATGAATAGCCAAAAAGTCATATTTTTATGTTAACCATTTCAAAATGGCAGCCATTTATTTACAAAATAATAATCAACATAAGTCTTACAAAGTTGAATGTAGCAAGCTTTGAAAACAATAAAAAAAGAAACAAAATATCTCTAAAATAAACTATTTGACTATTTAAAAAAAAACTATTACTTTTTACAATTATTTTACAAAAAAAAAAAAAAATTACAAATGTTCGACCAAACCACCATTATTGTCCACACATTTTCTCATTCTTAATCCATCGCACTTATAAGAGTACACTCTACGTTCAACTTTGTAAAACTTATGTTGATTATTATTTTGTAAATAAGTGGTCGCCATTTTGAAATGGTTAACATAAAAATATGATTTTTTGGTGTCATTGTAAAGCTAATATAATGTACTTTTAGGAAAAAAATATAAAATTATCGATTCCCTATGCTAGATCAAAAGTTCACATCATTTCTGGTGAAACCGGAAGTGCCTCAGAATTCTTATAGTAACCTTTAGATGGGCCGTTTTGTCTAGCTTAACTTTTGTTCTGAAGATTTTTTGTATCTTTACAAATAAAGGAGATTTTCGGTGTGCCCCGTTTCAAACAAACACCCTGTATATAAAAAGTATGTGAATGTACGGAAGAGTGTGAATTTTCACACATTTCAGCGTTTTGTAGGTATTTAGTATATGATATTAAATTGTGGGTACATATAAAAAACCATAAATTTCGATAACTTTTGAAACAATAATCCACGTGCCTCCATCGAGTAATCAACCGTACTTGAGATGCACTTACACCAAGACCCAGCTAGTCAGTCAGATAATTATTGTATGCGCGGTACTGCAAAAAATTCGATAACTTGAAATAGTTATCAGATAAAAAATTTCTGTGGTACTATTCCGGTCCATATTAATATGCATTTCTCAGATTTTTTTTCAGATTTTTATATTAAACCCCCTGTGTTAAAGGGTGCGAGACAAGATTCTTTAGCTAATTTTTGCCAAGAATTAAAATATAGACTTTTTAAAAACAACTTTCCTTAATGTACATCTTGAGCACTTTCATTTGATACATTTTACAAAAATAGAATTTCTTTTTTCAATAGTACAAAAAATTCTATATTTCCCGAAAAATTGATCTGATCAAAAATTCCTGTTGAGTTCTTCCGGTTCCCATCAATGTACGTTATTATTTTTTTTTCAGAATTTTAGATGAACCCCTCTGGGAAATATGGTGGGGCATAAGTTTTTCGAAAATTATTTAGCGAAAAAATTAAATTTTTCAAAAATAAAAATTTGTTTGTTTATCCACGCATTAAGAAATGTCATTTAATATTCCACTTACATTTTTTTTAAATATTTATTTTTCACTAAACACATATATACGCTATTCCAAACCTTTAAGCGGAACTAAATGGAATTTAAATTGTCTTAAGTTGTCACTAGATAATTTTTTATATGTTGAAGTTGACTTTTCCTAAACAATCAAAAGCTTGAATCAATCGGTAAAAGTTACCAGATTTGAAAATCTAGTTCCTAGTTCCGCTTAAACCAAAGAAACCGCCTATATTCTTATCACTTGTAAAAACAAACTAAGAGGAAATTTTGATTTCAATAGTTTGCATTTTTGAAACTGTATGTCATGTTGGTATTAAAAATTGATGTGAAGTGTGAATATTCACACATTTCAGGGTTTCGCAGGTATATAATAAGTGAAGGCGGTATGCTGAGTGTGTAGGACAAATTTTACTTTGTAGTAATCACGGCAAAATGAACGATATTTTTAAAATAATTTATCGTCTGTTAATCATATAATAAGATAATTATTAATTTTACGCTCTTAAAAATTAAATACAACATTTGTCAAAATATAACTAGAATTTTGACAAAATAATTTCAACATAACAAAAATGCAAAAAAAAAAAACAGAAAAAATAAAATTCACTCCGTACTCGAACTCGAAACCCTTCGTTTACCAGCGAGTTTTAGCTTACGACACCAGTGCTCTAACCAATAACGCTATCGTACGCCTTGCATGTGAGTTTCTTACATTGGTATAACTTTTGTACTTTGTGAACCAAAAACCACAAAAAATGCGTTATTTTCCGAAAACATAATCTGATCAAAAATTCCTGTTGTACTATTTCGGTTCACACCAATATACATTACTTAGAATTTTTTTAGATTTTTAGTTTAAACCATCTGGGCTACAGGGTGTGGGACAAAATTTTTTTTGCACAATTGTGGCAAAAATCGTATCAAAATAATTTATTTTGCAAAAATAAAAATTTGATCGTTAATCCACGTACTAAGGGCTCTCATTTGATACCCTACTCATAATTTTAAAAAAATATTTTTGTTTTCGATGAGCACATATTTGTATATATTTTTAGGGGGGTATGGTTTTTAGATGTTTTAGTATTTTTCCTATGTGCGGGTCAAAGAGTTGTATAAGCATGCCAAATTTCAACTCTCTAGGTTTAGCCGTTTGGCTACAATTTTTACCGAACAGACAGACAGACAGACAGACAGACAGACAGACAGACAGACAGACAGACAGACAGACAGACAGACAGACAGACAGACAGACAGACAGACAGACAGACAGACAGACAGACAGACAGACAGACAGACAGACAGACAGACAGACAGACAGACAGACAGACAGACAGACAGACAGACAGACAGACAGACAGACAGACAGACAGACAGACAGACGACAAAATGACGGTATAAGGGTTTTTTGGTCATACCTACAAAACCCTAAAAATGATTAAAAATGTTGCTTTTTAAATATGTTATTCCATTTGGCATATGTCATAATGAAAAATTGTAACTTAATTATAGGTATAAGTTGTTTCATTTTGTAATACGTAACCAGATCTGATCATTTTGGTGACTTTTGTGGTGTAAACGGGCTTTGACGTATCCGTGTGAACCAATACTGTGATAATATTATAAACGAATTGTAAATATACAACAGAAAAAATGAACTTCCCTGTTAGTTACGTATTACAAAATGACAGATAATATAATGATCATAACTAACAAATCTGAAGCCTGTTTCACAACATTAAAAATATTCTTAAATGGCATTTAAAGTCAGTAATACACTATAAAAGTAAAAAAAAAGTAAAACAACCAGATCAGGTTTGTCCTTACAAAAGTGAACGCAAGATCACCGATTAGTTGCTGATCTATTTGCTGATGAATTTGTGACTTCCTATACCATCGAACCCGATGGTCCTTACCACTACTGGATCAAAATCTACGTGTGAATAGCAGTCTGATGGATATCGAATTCTCTCCCGATTTGGTTTATAATGAACTGGCAAATTTACGTGAATCATCTACCCCAGGCCCAGACAATCTTCCGTCTGTGATACTCAAGCGATGTAAAGACACATTGGCAGAACCTTTATCCAGAATAATGAACCAATCTTTTACTACTGGTACTATCCCATCTTCTTGGAAGCTAGCATATGTCACCCCCATATTTAAGAAAGGCGACAAATTGGTTCCAGCAAATTACAGGCCCATTAGTGTTGCCTCATCAGTGAGGAAAATGATGGAGAGGATAACAGTGGCCAAGATGCTGCCATTTCTCGAAGCACACAATATCCTACCGGCTCACCAGCATGGATTTCTATCTGGCCGTTCTGTTACAACAAATATGCTTTACTGCACCAACATGTGGACCCATGCTCTTGACAATGATATCCCTCTCGACAGTATTTATCTTGATTTCTCACGCGCCTTTGATAAGGTACCGATTCGAAAACTGCTCGAAAAGCTGGGTCATTATGGCATTCGAGGTAATCTGCTTAGATGGATAAAATCTTTTCTAACTGGTCTGTCATTTCAAGTTAAAATTGGCGATGATCTTTCCTCTCAGCGATCTGTAATAAGTGGAATTCCACAGGGTTCTGTACTTGGGCCCCTGTTGTTTTTAATCTACGTAGCCGACCTTCCATTTGTTATAAATTCTCCATATGCAATGTTTGCCGATGATACGAAGTTTTTCAACAACGCATTGACTGACCACTTTACGATTCAAAACGACCTTAACAAAATTCACCTCTGGACGACTAATTGGCTTCTTCCACTTAACATTAATAAAACATGTGTCTTACAGATTGGACGAAATAATCCCAGAGCGAACTATACACTGGATGGCATTACATTAAACAAGGTTAAGTCGCAGACAGATCTTGGTATTATCGTTACATCGGATTTAAGCTGGTCACAACAAGTTTTATCCTGTGTCAGGAAAGCAAATTATTTGTTGTTTATTATTAGGAAATCGTTTCACCGACCCTCTGCTGAACTTACAATGAAACTATTCACCACTTATGTCAGACCTATCCTGGAGTTCAGTGTTACAGTGTGGTGTCCTTCGTTGCAAAAAGATATAAACTTAATGGAACGAGTGCAACGCCGTGCAACCAGGCTCTCCCCCGAACTTAAATCTTTACCTTATGAAGCACGTATGCGCGTCCTTAACCTAACCACCCTCACTGCTCGTCGTCAACGTGGCGACCTTATTACCACCTACCGTATACTGACTGACAAATATATGTGTGACCTGTCCGGCTTATTTGATCGAAGTGTGGATGAAAGACAGCGAGGACATAATCTCAAACATTGCCGTGAACGATTTAAGAAGAAAGTGCGTGAGTGCTTTATTTCAAACCGGGTATTTCATGCCTGGAATAGCCTACCAGCCGCTATAGTCATTTCAACAAATGTTAATAATTTTAAGAACAATGTTGATAATATTTTGTAATCTTGTAAATTTTTAATTTTTTTATTTTTGTATTATTTTTTGTCATTTATATTGTACAAAATTTGTTTTTATATTTTGTTTTCTATGAGAGCCACACAAGCCTTCGGCTTCAGCTTTCTATGCTAATAAATAATAATATTTGTTTATATTTTCCGCGATATGTTTCCTATATGTGAGTTAAGGAGTTGTAGTACAAGCATGCCAAACTTCAGCTTTCTCTGTCCAGCCGTTTGGATACAATTTCTACGAGCAGAGAGACAGAAATATGAGTGACGTTACAAAGATTTTTTGGTGGCCATACCTACAAAATTCTTAACCCATTGCAACACTAATGAAAAGACATAATTTGTTCATACATACAATTATAATCAATAACAACCTTGGGATTTTGCAATGCATTCCCAGTTTGTCGGTCAGTTTTTACAGTGTCCGTCATTTGAATGTCTGAATGAATAGTTGATAGCAGATGAATAGGCTTTTTGTCTATCCATCGTACTGCAGCTATATATTATGGCTGAACAAAATATCGATGTCAACACGATTCAATGATATGGTAATTATATTTTATTATGAAATTAATAATCTAAATATATTTGTTAACGTTATTTTCATGAATAAAGTTATGGTCACTCAGTCAATGTATCACTCAAAGACAAACCGGCGAATCGCCGGCTGAGTGGCTCAAGGCTAAAATGACATTTTATCCATTTTATAGAATCGCCCGAAACGCTTGTATTGAAACAGCTGTAAAAAAAAGAAAAATCGTGGAATGACTTGGAACTTCGCCTGGGTTATGATAAAGAAGGATACTATATCACCACATATACAGTTGCTGCTCCTGTCCTATATGAGTACCCGAAAAAAGTAAATCTTCAAATCGTCCTCGCCCACGTAAAAGCAGAGGCGATTTTGATGTTGATTGATAGTTTCCCAAAACAAGGAACATTGTCAATCGATTTTGAAATATCTAAATTGTCACAAGAATAATCGCCTGACATTTGTCGCCAGTGGCGCAGCCAAGGGGGGGGGGGGCGACGGCCTGTGCCTCTCCCAGGACCAGCAGATTACACGGCGCTGCCTGGGGAGTTGAAGATAAAATTTAACCACAACAGTAGTTAATTTTTCAATTACTTCATTGTAAACAATATTGGCATTTTCTTTTTTTTTTTTTTCGTATAAATAAACATTTTTTAAAATTGCCTACTTTTGATAAAGTGACATAATTATTGTTCAAGTGAAAATACATCACTTTCTAAATATGCTCCAACGAATTATATGAAGGGGAGCGTTGATCCTTTTTCCCCCGACACATCTACTAAAATATTCACCCAGTCAAATGATAAAAATGTTTTAAACAACTAAATACTCGATTCAGATAAGATAAAGTGGAAATCTGACTTCGGTATAACCTTCAGAATGTAATTTTAAAATGGCACCTCAAACGTGAAATAGAGTAAAAATAGTAGAAATATAATAAAGAGAGTAGTTTTGGAGACAATAGCGCTCTTAAAATCGGTATTTGGTTTTATTTTGTAGATAAATGTGAATATCAATATCTTCTTAGGTATTTTTGAAATTATAATGTTTTACACACAAAAGGGACTGATATAAGTTGTACTGAACAACAGTGGCGTATTCAGATGGAGGGAAGGGGGGGACACAAGCCCCCTCTGAAGGTCCAATGAAATGAAAATTTAACAATTTTATCATAATCGTACAGCAAAATAACTTATGTATTTTACAATAATAATAAGCTATATTTTATTATGATTAGTGTTGAAATTAACAGAAAATGCATATTTACATATTATTTTTAGGTTTTCGTAGGTATAATCAAGAAATCCTTATTCCGTCACATGAGTCTGTTCGTTCTGTACAAATTGTGGCCCAGCGGCTGATTTAGAGAACTGAACATAAGTAAGAAAAATATTGAGACTTCAAAAATATATCCCGCGAAAAATATAAATAAATATGTATTTATCGAAGAAAAAATCAAGTGAAAGTATTAACAATTACAATTTTTTATCAACAAATAATGGAATTATGATTTGATATAAACATCTATTTTAACATATCTATTTTATCATATCTATTTTACATACAAAATGATAAGCAGTGACGAAACTTTAAATATCCCGAAGGGTTTCTTGCAATTTTTTTATAAACAGAAAAGGGGAATAGAGTATATTTTACATTTTTAAATATATTTTTCCCCTAAATAAGCTCAAGTGATTTTGATTACCGCTTCAGGGGCCATAAAAAATAAGGTTCATGGCCGTATGCGGCCCGCGTGCCCTCGAAATTTGATTCGGCCCTCCCCAAGACAAAATTCTGGCTGCGCCACTGTGTGTCGCTGTTGTCTTATAATGTAGATACGGTATTATAATCTAAAATGTTCTACGAGAGTTTATAATTTCGTTCCTTCCTCAATGTGTTTGAGTGTATTTTATAATAAAAGTGATGTGAGGAGTTTCTCAGGTAATTAGTTAAGATCTGAGAGGTTTGGCTGCAGCCTGTTCGCCGCGGATACTGAGACACTTCATTAAACAACATGACAAATCTACCATAATACATAATACCGCTCAAAATATCGCGGATCGTATTTAGAACATAGAGCGCTCAACCAAACCTCCTCATCACGGCCAACTACTAAAACCCCAACATAAATCACTCAAAAACTCCACTCATATTTCACGATCTAAGGAGAACAGAATTAATCATAATTATATTTTATAAACCAAGAATTGGGATACATTACTAAGTTAGAATCGCTTGTTAACTGCTATTTGAATTAACTCTCCGTCGGGCGAAATTGATCTGTAGGATACATTGAACTTTTAAAGTGTCTCATTGACTGATTCATCAAAGAAATACTGTAGAGAATTACATTCAAATCTATTTAATAACTATTATTTAATAATATTATTAATCTATTTAAAAACAAAAAACTAAACTAATTTAAGCAATGGTCTATAGCTGTTCAACCTTTTTGTATTTGGGATCTACTTTTATATATATATTGTTACCACGATCGACCAGAATGCGTAGCCGGCCACCAGGGGGGCATGGAGTGCCCTCCCGTGTGAGGGGATCCTACCCCGGGAAGAAAAATTTGAAAAAATGTATTCAATATTTCAATTTTAAAGCTGTTTTTCATGTAAAAATAACCTAATACGCAAAAGGAAAATTAAAAAAAGAATGTTTATGAAGATTCTTCATAGGCCTTCCAAGGCTGCACTTTTAGCCCAACGGTTAACACATTGATCGCCAAGGAATTCCATCAAGCGACATTTGAATGTAGGCTAGCGAGAAGCTTGTTTTAATTTTTACTTTATATTGTCACATAGGTAATCCTAGGTCAGGATTACGACATCTAGACATTGTGACGGTCAGCTGTCTGATTAAAAACTATTCGTCAGCGTCTGACGTACGAAATACAGACACTGCATTATCGTAATGAGGAAATATTTGTCAAGACGAATTAATATTGGAACTGGGTTAAACTTTCGTTACAAAAGACTGGATGAAACAGAATATAGAAGCATGGAACATAGCCAACTCCGCTGCACGTATTAGTCCACAAGGTGACGACCAAGACACTGACGCCAGATTTTTGTATCGAGGGTGAAGCTAAGCAAGTAGTGACCATGTGAGTGGGAGAAGACTTTTCCAGGCTCCTCGACTCCCGGATGGGTAGCCCCCGCCTCGGAGATAGGTCCAAGCCGATCCCGACCAACACGGGGTGGACCAAAGACTTCCCCAACTCCATGTACTAATTCAAACATTCTATTGTAATTTTGATAAATGTTTAATAAATTTGTTATGTTGAAACCAGGAGTTGTGTCTCAATCAAACCACCCACGTGACAATATTTATAAAATGCATTTTTAAATACACGAAAGAGAGAGAAAACTAAAGATCAAATTAGAATGACTCCGCGATCGACTGGTTGGGCAGCCCTGGTCTATAGATTCCTTACACACATGAACTCGATTCTCAGCTGTTAAACATTTTTTATTAGGTTTTTTATTTCAAAGCAAAACATATACGAGTACTATCTTAGTCATAAATACAAAAAATCCATAACATTATCAGCCATAATTTAGCCATTAATTAAAAAAAGAATGAATTTTGTCAAAAACACAAAAACTGCGATCAAAAATTTCTCTTGTACGTTTCCAGCTCAGATCAAAGCATGTTAATTATATATATATTTTTTTAGATCTTTAGTTTAATCCGTTTGGGAAAAAGAGTGCCGAGTGCCGGAGAAGAACATTTTTGACTCAAATCGTGTTAAAAGAAACGAATTTTAAAAATCTACTTTTTGTTCCTAAATCTACGTCTTAAGAGCTTTCTTTTGATACCACACAATAAATTTTAAAAAATATTATAAATAGTTTTTTTCAACACAAAAAATCGATATTTTTCGAAAAACTAATCTGATCAAAAATTTCTGTTGAAATATCCCGGTCCCCGAGATTTCACTTGATACCCCACACAAAATATTAAACAAATATTTATTTAATCATTAAATACATTTTTGTTTATATTTATCACGGGATGTTTTTTTTTTTGGACTTTTAGTATTTTTCCTATATGTGTGTCAGAGTTGTATAAACATGCCAAAGATCTTTCTATGTTAAGCCGTTTGGCTACAATTACTACCGTACAGACCAACAGACAGGCAGACACATGAGTGACGTTATAAGGGATTTTTGGTGAACATACCTATAAAAACCCAAAAATTGTCGTTCCCTTCAACGACAAAACACTTGGCTATTCTTTCCTTCCACTTCTGAAAGGCTCCCAACTAATCGTCTTTTATTATTCCTTAAAAATAATCATGAATTGCAGCATCAATCTCTACCTTAGACGAAAGCCCAAGAATAATAATAATATAAACTTTATTTAGCAAAAAATGCTATACAATAAACAACAATACTGTAATGTAAGTACTTATAACTAATGGTAACTAATACTTAATGTACTTATGCTAATATATTTATTTATTAAGGGTTTATAATTATAGGTAACTCAGATCATCTTTAATACATAACTTTTTTTAACCTTACTATCTAAAAATTTAATCCATACTATGTAATACTAACAATTACACCATAATTTGTACTAAAACTCGTTCAGATTCTCTCATATAATGTTTTCTAATCTTTCTATTAAAATTTAGTAAATTGGATGTCTTTATAGTTTCCGGTAATGAATTATATAATTGTATTCCCCTAAAAAATATTGTATTTTGTCCACCTTTACTATTTTTATGCTGTAGTGTAAAATGGTTTTGCTGGCTTGTATTGTGGTTGTGTGTTTGCTGTTGTTCTTCTAGCTTATTTATCAAATAAGATGGCATCAATCCTAATTTTATTTTATGTATAAAAGTGACTACCTGTATTTCAGTTAACTTTTGTATTTCTAACCATTTTAATTCCTTTAGCATCCACTCTATATTAGTATATTTGTCAGACTGTAAAATTATTCTCATGGCTCGATTTTGCAAAAGCTGCAGTCTTTTTAATTCTCCCTTGTTTCCTAAATTAATACTGTACCGGCAAAATAAAAATGTGGCAATATAATTGTATTATATACTATTTTTCTGCTGTTTAATGTTAGATATTTACTACATCTTTGGAGCACACCTAATTTTTTTGATATTTTTGCACAAATATAATTTATATGTTCAGTAAATTTTAATTTTCTTTCCACTAATATACCTAAATATTTATATTGGTTAACTATTTAAATTTTTTCATTGTCAATCGTAATTTCGAAATTGTTATTAAGTAAATTTTTTACCATTGATTCTTTCCCTAATATTAAGCCTTTTGTTTTCAGTAAATTTAAGTTTTCAGTAAATATTAAGCCTTTTGTTTTTAGTAAGAAAATAACCAAATGTCGCATATCGCCAAATCAGGTGAGTATAGCGGATGTTCTATTACTTTTATATTTGTTTCCACCAAAAACTGGTTAGTTGTAGCTGCCCTATTGGAAGACGTTTATCATGCAGTAACATAATTTCTTTCCCTGTAACTCCACTGAGCACTTTCGGCAAAGATTTTTTAGTGTACCATTCAGTAGCGGCTGGTGGGTAAAATATTTAGGGGGACACTTTTTGATCAATATATTGCAGTGTCCAACCTACGGCTCGCGGTCCGGATCTGGCCCAGTAATGAGTTTCAAACGGCTCACATGAAATTTCTATCCCTTGTTTTTTACTTGCCCGACCTTAATATATAAGGGGCAAGTATTGTAATCGCGAAAATTTTCGATGTCGAGATTTTGACTGATGACCACGTTTCATGGTCCAGGCAACCCAAAAATCTATTTTTAAAGTGCCGCCCGTATGTGTGTGTGCTGTGTGTGTGTGTCTGTGTGTGTGTGTCTGTGTGTATACACGATAACCTCAAAAACGGTTTAACTTAAAGAGCTAGTTCTGGTACTAAAAAATTCTCCTAATAATTGAGAAAAACCCTATTGTTTTTTATTAAAATCCGTAACCGGAAACGGAAGTTATTAAACTTTAAAATTTAAAAAAATTCGTAACTAGTAAACCAAGCCTTGGATAGAAATTTGTATACGACATAATTTGATGTATTTTTGAAGATTTACCTAAATCTACTTTTAATTTTTTTTTTATTATTATTATTTTTATGGGATTGGAAGTCTAGCGGAGGTCTCCCTTCGCCACTGGTTTTTTTTTAGAATCACCCTCCCCCCTTCCTCAAAAGACTTTCGGAATTTCTCCACTCCCCCTGACCTTAATTGATTTTCAGAATTTCTTCCCCACGTTCTAAAATGATTTTCAGAATTTCGCCCACCCGTCCTCTGTGATTTTTAAATATCTGGCCCCCAATCTAACTCAATCTGGTCTGTGAAACATATTTAGAATTCATATACACAATGTATTAAGGTAGAGGGAACACGATTTTTCTCAAAAATGCGATGTGTAAGTTGGTAAAAAAATTTAAAGACCTAAGTTGACCATAATGACATTAAAAGTTATTAAACATATTTCGCTTTCAAATTATACTTCTAAGTACGACTTGAAAGTGAATAATTTTTTATTAAGCTCCGAGCAACAGATCATCGGTCGTTAAAAAAATTGTAGCTTTTGGTGCCCCATTCTAAATTATTACCATTGATTTTACTGAACTTTCTATTAATATTCTATTTCCATTTTTGTTCGATTGTGAAATTTACAATTTTGCCCAATGAGGACCAATATTTTTTATTAATAATATAGTTTCATAGTTAAGCACGTTAGTTTTAATATAACGCACTGTATCCAGTTTCACGTCTGAGTAAAATCAAATCAAACGAACTCTAAGCTAAGGCCGCCGGCCTAAATTCACCAACACATTCACACATAACAACTCGCCGCTGTTGCCCTATCCAGTTCATTTTTATTACTTG
Source organism: Liopterus haemorrhoidalis (assembly GCA_963971575.1). Classification (NCBI taxonomy): domain Eukaryota; kingdom Metazoa; phylum Arthropoda; class Insecta; order Coleoptera; family Dytiscidae; genus Liopterus; species Liopterus haemorrhoidalis. The sequence goes on from OZ020613.1 coordinate 27,147,090, forward strand.
CTTATATAAAAATTAAAATCGCATGTGGCAACACTGTACCGGGACATTAATGTGTAGTGTCCACATCATTGTTTTCTAGATCTAAATTTTTAAATTCTTATAAACACTTATATAAAAAATCTTTGAATTAGAAATAATAAAAATAAATATACGCAGATATATTTAGCTGGTTTAATGCAATTTTAAAGTATAAATAAGATTATAAATTGAGATTTCCTTCTCAAAAATTTTTAGGACACAGTCCCAGCACCACTCTATCTCAGCCGCCATTGGTACCATTTAGTTGTCTTCTGTCCATCCCGCTTATCTGATTTTACCAGGCCCATAATTCTAAAGAATATTGCAGACATTACTTTTTTATGGTTCGCTGCTTCTTGGTTATTGCTGTAGTTGCTCCATCTATATGAATACATATAGGACTCTTTTAGCGTGTAAAGCTGATTTCACAGCTCTTAAATTAGTCGATTATTCGCGACTATAATTACCGAAACGGCGCCACTATCGCCTTGTGAACTTTTGACACGAAAAAGGATAGTCATCTGTCAACGTATGTAAACAGTATTGGTTTATAAACAATTCTTGGTCTAATTTACGTTTTCTTGCTGTATACAGTATATTTAAATTATAACCGAGTATTAAAAAAGTGTATAAATATATGTGAATCCATTTTATGATAAAATTTGCTGCTTGTAAATGAATATTTTCAGAGGTTATGATGTTAGTGCCGGCTTATACTCACAGAGAAAATAAAATGTTATACTTTGAACTTAAAACATTTATTTGAATACTTAATATTTACACATATCTCAAGAAATTTTATAGAAAGAGAACTTGTAATTTATTCTACACAAGAAAACTGTCAAATGTTTGCAAACTAACACAGTTATGGAACACTCCCATGAAATAACAAGGGGTTTTAATTATATTAACAATAATTTACACAACATTAAACGATTTTCTTGCACATGTGAGACAGGGAAAATGAAAAATTCAACGTTAAAAACTTGTTTAAAATCATCTGAACAGTATAAATTCCCTTCAATAGAAACAAAATTTTAGAATCACTGATAATCTTTCAATCTAATATTCGAAGATGTTCTTCCTGTGATTGACTACCATACACAAAACAAGGAGTATTTAATCTTTTTTTCTTAAATTTATCACTTTATTCGCTGTAAAAATGGAGTGAGAATGGACAGAAACAATAAAACACATGGTGAATTATACGTAAACAATGACAGTAACCTTTTTCGAAGTGTTCGCTTTTTTGCCGCTAGAGGGATACGCGTTAAGTTGAGTCACCAATAGAGTATGCATTGTGGATAAAAAGCTAGTTTTCACCTTTCACGAAAGCATTTACAGGTATGAAAATTAATGCGTAACAAATGTTGTGACATCTATGTTTTTAGTGTTTTGTAGGTATGACCAAAAAACCCTTCATACCGTCATTTTGTCGTCTGTCTGTCTGTCTATCTGTCTGTTCGGTAAAAATTGTAGCCGAACGGCTAAACCTAGAAAGTTGAAATTTGGCACGCTTATACAACTCTTTGACCCGCACATAGGAAAAATACTAAAACATCTAAAAAACATATCCTCCTAAAAATATAAACAAATATGTGCTCATCGAAAAAAAAATATATTTTTTTATAATTCTGAGTAGGGTATCAAATGAAAACCCTTGGTACGTGGATTAACGATCAAATTTTTATTTTTGCAAAATAAATTGTTTTGAAGCGATTTTAGCCAAAATTGATGTCCGCCACTATTTAAGAGTTTTAAATGAAAAATTTTTACACGCTCCGTTTTTTTGGAAATTAGAAAGTTGATGTGGCACAAAACAACTTTTTTAAATGCACCTGAACGTGTATGATTCTGTTGATAACTAAGGATCCAAGCTTAAATTGATTATCTATTGCCGCATAAGTGGTTTTATTGACCTCTTCAATTATCTTCTTAACATCAGCAATGTTTTTTACGGCAGCAGCTCCAAGAGGATACTGCTCCTTTTTGGCATTGAACAGAATTCCTACCCTATTCAAATTATTTATACCATGTGTTCAAAAAGAAATGACATAAGGGTTGGCTGTGAAAATAATGTGTACTGTAAGCTTTAACTGTCAATTAATTATATTCTGTCTCCAAAATATTGATAGTTATAAAATTTATTATTTGTAAAAAGTTATTGTATTATCACACAGAAGCGATAAAACAAAAGCGACTAAATATGAATAGTTCGAAACGAAATATTGTTAAAAACAACCGAGTGTGCCGCACATATTATATGGGAATACGAACTAGGGTTAAACACAATAGGCCATAAAAATTTGACCGTAAAATTTTGAGGAAAATATGGTCACAAGGGTGTGTTTAATGATATGATAAATATGGTCACAGGCGTGCGTTTAATAAAATGATAAATAGTAATATAGAAATACACAAAACCAATTTAAACGTGTTTAAAATGTGCACGCCACTGGTAACTGCCTGACAAAATGATTTATTACTATCAGGCTTTCAGAGATAGAGTATAACTGTCATCACTGTTGTTGTCATAAGTTTCTATTGAAAATTCAATTAAGCTACAATTATAATGGTTTTTTCAAAAGAACACAAAAAAATTATGATTGAATCATATTTTCTAAATGGTGTTCGAGTGAACGGCGATTGGATTTACAGTGCGGTGTCATGTTTAGAGGAATTTCGGCTACAATTTCCAGATATTGGTTTCCTTGAAGGAGATTTTTACAGCGCACTTAGAAGATGTGTTGATTTATTCCAAGATTCAGGGAGCATTACTCATAGAGATAGAACTGGAAGGCCAAGAGTTCGTACTCAAAATACAGTTGATGATGTTCGTCAACGTATGAACGAGCAACCCACTACATCACTATGTACACTGTCGCAAGAGACTGGTTTATCATTAGGAACTTGCCATACTATTGTCAAAAAAGATTTAAAGCTATTCCCATACAAAATTCTTGCATTACATGAATTGCTGCCAGCAGATCACAATAGGCGAATTGTGTATTGCCACTGGTTCCAACAAAATTTAATTAATAATGATGATTTGTTAAATTTAAAGTTTTTTTCTGACGAGGCTTGGTTTACCCTTTCGGGGTATATTAATTCACAAAATATGAGGTTATGGAGTGCTCAAAATCTTCATACTTTTCGTGAAACTCCCCTTCACCCGCAGAGCCGGAGTAAGGAAAACTTGCGCTAGGGGCAGAGCCGTATTTTGGCGCCCTTGGTAAATAAAAACAAGGTTCTTACCTGTCAAAATGTAAGTGATGAGCAAAAAAAAAGGTCCTCACCTCCCAAAATTCAAGTGATGAGCAAAAAAAAAAGGTCCTCATCTTCACAATGGCGCCCCTTAGCAAGCCCGTCAGCGCCCTTTTCCTTAGTGCGCTAGGGGCCGTTGCCCCTTCCGCCCCCCCCTTACTGCGGCTCTGTTCACCTGTTAAAAGTTGGCTTGACTATTTTAGATTACTTTATATTCCCAATATTAATTATATTAACAATATCGAAGAACTGCAAAACAGAATTACCGAACAGTGTGCCCATATAACTCCTCAAATTCTTATAAATTCTTTTAATAGTATGAAAAGACGAGTAATTTTGTGTCATTTGTGCAACGGTGGTCATTTTGTACAGCTTGTTTAGTTTTTTATGTTTGTTTTTCTGTACCTCTGAAATCATAAAATATATTGTATGTAATGTATAAATTTGTATTTATTGTATATAATGTATAAATTTGTATTTAACTGGCTATTATTATTATAATATGGTTGTATAGACTAATGGCAAATAAAACAATATAATTTTAAAAAATAATAATAATAATAATTTCCAATTTTAATGATTACAAAGGCTGTGCCTAAACGTTAGTCAATTGTTATATAAAGCTTGCAATAGACATTATTTTATTTTCCCACAGCCAACCCTTATATAATTTCTTTTTGAAATCATGGTACCAGCGGTAAATTGTAGCCAAAGAAGGTGTTTGTTCACGAGAAATTGAACTTAAACCTTAAAAGAAAATAGATAAAAAACCGGAGTCCGGAGACAGACACAAAAACCGGAATCTCCGGACAAAAACTAAAGATGTGGCAGGCTTATTTGAATCTCTGGTTTATTGTATCGAATTAAATATGCTGAAGATTATTCAGTTTAACGAGTGTTATCTCTAGATGTGATCGTTAATCAGTTTGTTGAGATGTGTGGCCCCTCGTGGCCCCACCCAGCGGGAGCCACTGACCATGTCCACTGGCGCCGTGTCTGCACATAAATAATAGCGCACAACTATGCGTAGAATGCAACAGCAAGAATCAGAACCTCTACTTGCAACCGAAGAACAGATGGTCACTTTTAACCATTGGAAAAATTAGAATACAGGATAATGACATCAAAAAGGAATAAATAAAGAATAGAAAAATTGATTTGAAGTGTGAATTCACACATTTCAGGATTTCGTAGGTGTTTACAGTATAATTTTAAATTATATATAGTAAATTCAAAAGTTATATTTACACTACAACAAATCAGCTAAAAATTAACTATAGTGCGTTCGAAGGTGAGTTTGCAGTATAGCTCTTATGGAAAATGGGAGCGGTGTTGCCAAATGTTGTAAAAGTGTCAAATATGTCAATTATAATAATATGAAAAACTCGTATGATTTACAAAAATCAACTCTTATAAAACTCAAAATAACACTCAACAAAAACAAATGGCCATTTGTAGAATACTGCGTCTTCACAGATCAGCGCGTTTTAGAGCTGGCAACGTCGACAAGCAAGAAAAGGATCGTGTCATTGTGTAAACCCATTAGAGAGTATGAAAAAGAACTACTCCACTATAGGTATATAGATTTCTTTTTTCAGGAAAATTGAATTTCCGCATAATACATAGGTTACTTTTTATGTTTTTACAAACGACCACTAGATGGCAATATTGAAATGTGTCATTACTATATTCGTAAAATTGGACATTTGTTATTGTGAAATCAGTGGCAACTTATAAATTGTCCGAGTAGTTTGTTGACAGTGAGCGTTAAAAAAAAGTTTGTGAAAAAATGGATATTACTCGTGAAGGTGTTCGTTGGATGATTTTTTGCGATTTTAGTAAAGGCCTAACTTAACAACAATGCATAGATGCGCTTCATTCAACTTTTGGTAATGAAGCACCATCAGAAGAGACTGTTTACAATGGGTTTGCAGAATTTCGTCGAGGTCGTACGTCCGTTAGTGATGAATCTCGTGAAGGTTAACCAAAATCGGTTGTGGTTAAAAAAAATCGATGCTGTGCGCAAAATGATTGAAGAAGATCGGCGTGTGACTTACAGTGAGATAGAGGCATCCTTTGGCATATCGCAGACTGCAATACATTCGATTTTGCCTGAACATTTAGCTGTGAAAAAAATCTGTTCCCGATGGATTTCGCATAATTTGACCGAAGCTCAAAAAATGGCTCGTGTTGATTGGTGTAAGGGAATGCTAACAAATTTCAACCTAGGAACTGCAAAATCCGTATACAACATCGTTACTGGTGACGAAACTTGGATTTATTCATATGAACCGGAAACTAAGCAACAATCCACTGTTTGGATCTTCCAAGATGAACCGAAACCCACAAAAGTTGTTCACGAAGCACTTCCAAGAAACTGATCCCTTGTTTTTTCTGTTGTACTAGACATGTCGCAACCATTCCTTTAGAGCAGGGGTTTCCTATTTTAGTTATTTCAAGAATAATTAATATTATACTCTATCTCCGAAAGACTGATAGTAATATAATTTATTATTTGTAAAAAGTTATTGTATTATCACACAGAAGCGGTAAAACAAAAGCGACAAAATATGAATAGTTCGAAACGAAATATTGTTAAAAACAACCGAGTGGCCGCACATAGTATATGGGAATACGAACTAGGGTTAAACACAATAGGCCATAAAAATTTGACCATATAATTTTGAGGAAAATTATGGTCACAGGGGTGTGTTAATGATATGATAAATATGGTCACAGGCGTGCGTTTAATAAAATGATAAATAGTAATATAGAAATACACAAAACCAATTTAAACGTGTTTAAAATGTGCAAGCCACTGGTAACTGCCTGAAAAAATGATTTATTACTATCAGGCTTTCAGAGATAGAGTATAATTTAATTTATATTATATTTTTTTATATATGTATACATGTATATGTATACTTTTGTTTTGTCTGTATTGATTGTTATAATAAAAAAACTGTATTTCATTTATTTTTGCTAAACAAAATGATCAAAAGCCTCATTTAAACGTTTAAAGATACTATTTTTCAAAATCTAGTTCCACTTAAATCAAAGAAACAGGCCATATTTGTGTTGTTTGTTATGTTAAATGCTATAGTTATGACTCAATAAATATTTTATGAATTGTTAGAATATAATGAGAATATCATTTTTTTTGTAAATTTTCTGTGTTATTAACTTATTTATATTAAATCGGTAGGATATTTCTAATAAAGTTTAACCAATCAAAACAAACTTTTGTGTGGTGCACCATTGCTTCAATGGTACCTGCAATCCTCTCCATTGATCCCAGTGGCAATGTTAATAAATAGTTCTATTCAGAATAACCCGTTACCTGTTACGAAACTGTTCTAAATGTCACAATACGTCAAAATTTCAAAATGGCGACATTTATTTTCAACACTATCGAATGCAAGCGACATGACAAAGGGAACAGTAACGAGTGATCAGTGAAAAGAAAATAAACTTAAGTAGGCAATGTGCATAATTCCGTCTAGCCTGTTTCTTTGGTTGTGTGGTTTAAACCAGGTTTCGTAAATTAGTGATTTTTATCGGTTAAATAAGGATTTTAATGATTTTGTTTTACAAAAGCCCTCTTCAATAATTAAAAAGTGAGCTCGTGTTAACTTTAATAAGAATTAAAATTTTTTAGTTTCGCTTTAACATCGCTGAAGACTTGTATATGCATGTTAACACCACTATCCGCACAAACTTATCATCACATCAGTTGAGAGTGTTGTGCTCAAAAGTAAGGTTATAACATTTTTTGCTTAATTATGAAGTCTACTTAAAGAAAAACGTAATTTTTTATACTTTTAATATAATTTAAATATCAAAAGCAAAGCCGAAGCTCCAACCATAACCTCACTTTCACTGTCAGACGCCATTTTACAAACGTTGGCCCATGTTCGCTATTTTTGTACTTGGCCATCACTGACGTTTCATCGACACATCGTCTGTAGGGTACGAATGTACAAGTGTCCGCCAGCGCTACAAGTTACGGCCAACGTCAAAACCAGTATTGGCAAACGCTGACACACCGTCTGTAATCCGCCACAGCTCGCTCCGTAATCCAGCACAGTACCACAGACAGAAGCAGAGCCGCAGTAAGGAAAACTTGCGCTAGGGGTAGAGCCGTGTTTTGGCGCCCTTAGCAAATAAAAACAAGGTTCTCACCTCTCAAAATTTAAGTGATGAGCAAAAAAAAGGGTCCTCACCTCCCAAAATCCATGTAACGAGCAAAAAACAAGGTCCTCACCTCTCAAAAATCCAAGTGACGAGCAAAAAAAAAAGGTCTTCACCTCTCAAAATCCAAGTGACGAGCAAAAAAAAAAAGTCCTCGCCTTCACTATGGCGCCCCTTAGTCAAGCCCGTCAGCGCCCTTTTCCTTAGTGCACCCAGGGCCGTCGCCGCCTCCGCCCCCCCTTACTGCGGCTCTGGACAGAAGAATGGGTCCCTAAAGTAAGATGAATTGAAGTGATGAGCAATGAAGAAGAAAAGCCTGGCTCCTTCTGGCACAAAAAATGTCGAAAGCCTAGACCCCAAGTAGACCCGACTACTTGGCCTTTACTTAAATCCGGCACTGTACTAAACAGTAAATTATATTTTACTAAAGTTATTTCATATATTTTAAAGGAAATGAAACTTGTAAATGTGTAGTATTTTCAGCCCACACTTGAGTGTTGAAATATTTATTGATGATTTGATATGAGAGCTCATTCGATGAAGAATGCAAACCGGTAGCTTGTTAAAATCTTGTTTTCGCTGCAACCTAATAACTTAACCATTGGAATCTCTAAGAATTTGGATTTAAGGAGTGCCTCACTAAACAAAAAAATCTTCTAATTAAATCAAGAAGGGTTCATGATGGTTTGTAGTTGGTATAATTTGTAAAAATTCTGTCAGTTTAAAATGTTAATTTGACCAAAACGCTAATTTACATGTTATAAAAATAGTGGAATAACATGAATTTTTCATTAATCTTAAAAATAGCATGATTTGTAAATGAGTTTTTTGTACGCATTCTTTTGAAGGAGACAAAATTGTTTATATTTGATAAAAAACAGGATTTATCCAGATGTATTATGTGAAGCTGTTCTTGCATTGAATTGTAAACACAGTACGTTATGTTAATGCGGTGTTAAGAAACCATTTGCAATGTAAAATGTACGTATGATCTATGGATCTCCCAAACAATAACATTTACATTACATGTTATTGCCTTTTAATTGATTCTCATGAATTCATAAACTTTGTTCTCTTCAGGGCATAAAAATACTTACAATAGCTGGCTTTAAGGCCAGGGTAAATACCATAGATTACAAGTTTTACATACAAAACTAACAATCTGAAATATATTTTATAACAATCTATACATCAAATTATGCAGGGAAATTTTAACTATCTAATAGAATATTATAAACTGTAAAAAAAAATTGTACTAAAAATTGTTATCACTCAACTGCAACGCCGAGGGCGACGTTTTCGTAAAGCTGCGTTCAGAGCTCTTTAAATTAGTTCACTGTTCACTGTGCACGGTGGATAAGTTTAGTAGATAGTTTTCACGTTCAAGGCAGCGTTTACAGCTAAGGAAATTAGTGCGTTACGAATAGTGTGGCATATGTATGTCTTTAAACCAACTACGGTGTCAACGTAAAATGTTTATTATCTATTACCGTTTTCTTAATCCTGCTGTGCTAGATTTTTACTAACTAAACCTAACCTTATTACCTAAATTGATCATATTTACTGTTCGTCTTTGTAATGTTGGGCGAGATTTGTTGTAATCGGCTCGATGACATTTTGTTAGGTTATGTAAAGGCATACAATGTAAACGTTCTCTACGATGTAGACTGAAAAAAATGTGTGTTTATATGTCTGTCTCATTAAAACAACTCACTAACTACAAAGTTTGGAAAACTGTCTACAATCGATAACCATTACCATATGATAAACTTGTTAGTGACAATCAACAGTGCATAAGTCATACTCTATAGTCACTAATTTAAGAGCTCTGAACGCAGTTTAACGTTTGGTTATAAAAGCGGTTCCCAACTTATTTCAGTCGCGGAACTCTTTCCGCCTTAATAAAAAATTGTGAATCCCTTACAAATTTCACTAAATTAATCGTTTATCATCTGTGGTATCGAAATTTGTTTGTCGAAAACTTCCTCTTTTTAATTTGGAATTTCAGTTGTAGTTTTGTTCCCATCTTGGTGAGTCTACTTTCTTCGTTCTGATAGTCCAAGAAATACGAAATATTCTTCTGTAAATCCACATCTAGAACGTAACTATCCTCCTACTTAACTCATTGGTTAAGTCTCTACACCATACAATACTACTGGAATGAAGTTGATCATTAATAAGCTTTAATTCGAATGGTAAGTTATGAGATGTTAATAGTTTCTTCATTTTAACAGAAGCTGGCCTTCCTTGCTGTATTCGGTTTCTAATTTCCTCTCCAGTGTCATGCAGTACACATCCCAAATAATTATATGTGTTGACCCTTTCCATTCTGTCTGTACCCACAAACAGTAGCAATAAGTTAAAATTTTTAAGCAACAAAGGCTATTTGCGCTTAACGCAGCCCATCTAAATGACTACACTACATATTAAAAACAATAAATTAAACAATAAATAAATAAATAGGTAAAATCAATAAAAAAAACACGCATACTCAGTAAAACAAATCTTGCACGGACAAATACAAATAAATAAGATAAAAGTCTGTTTGAAAAATTTAACAGACACAGGGTGAGGGTAAAAGGCTGTAAAGAGGCCAACAGAAACGAATTAAGCGGTGGACGGACTGGGCGGCCGCCCGTAGCCCACGAAGCCGGGGGGTCTACCGAAGTCTATATACAAATATTTCCCTTCTATTTAAAATAATAGAGAGCCCATTTTAATTTTACCGCCCAGGGCCCCCAAGCAACTTAATTCGCCACTGGGGGCCAATTACCACTGAATATCACAGTCCAGAAATAGAACACATTAAAATAGGGAGCAAGACTTCACAAATAAAACAGTAAGTTCGATTCTCGCAGGAAGTGTATCAGTCTGTCCAAGAGTACTCTGTCGTCACCTAAGGCAACTGACAGGTCATAGCACAAACCTAACCTCTCCCTGACGTACTCGAACTGTACACATTCAGTTAAAATGTGTAACACAGACAAATCTGTGTTACACGTCTCACATATAGGAGACTCTTCACCTCGAAGGAGGTGTCCATGGGTCCACCAACAGTGGCCTATACTGAGGCGTGCGATTGTGATTTCCTGCAGAAAGAACCCCATGGTTAAATTTCTCCCTTAATCTGTCTTAACTTAACATCCTGTATGCTGCTCCACTCATGTTGCCACCTGGCTAAAACCAGATGTTTCAGATAACTCTTTGTGTCATCTGGAAATATGAAACCCACATCAATCATATATCTGTGGGAAGCGGCTTTTGCAACTAAATCAGCCGCTTCATTACCTTTAATACCAACATGTCCCGGAATCCAAAACAGAACTACCCTCACATTCTGGGTATTCAGATTGCGGAGTAGCATGCACCCATAAACAATGTTTGTTACTTCTATTTATTTTCTTTTTGCACGGGGGAACGTCGCCACAGTTTTTCCATTTTTTTACGACCTTTGTCCTCTCCTTTATTCTCCTTCATTAGAGGCTTTTATAATTTCGTCACACCATTCTTTCCTAGGTCTTCCTTAGCGACTTTTAGATACCCTGGTTTCGTATACCTTTTAGTATTTCTCCATCCACCCTTTGGACACGGCCATAACATCTCAATTGTCCTTCTTCTCTCACTTGTTTTACTGGTTTTGTTCCCAATAATTTTTGAAATTTTTTTCTGGTTTTAAATATACCTAAAACATTATAATTTAAAAAATCAGAAATAATTTATTAAAAATATAATAAATAGATTAATAATGGAAAGCTAATATTATTCATTCAAATTGGTAACTAATGTGAACGGTTAAACTTCTTTTCTTTCAATATTCTTTAAAAATTTGATTTAATTGTGGCCAGCTGAAATTTAATATCAAGAATGGCATCCAACTTACTTCTATATTTTGTTTTTGTCGCACTGTAGAGCAAAAATACACTGTTTACACAAATGGCACAAGCGCCAATAAACAACGAAGTGCCTTTTTAACACCAAAACTCGTTTAATGAAACTTCATTAAAGTTAACTTTTACTTGACTGTTTGAAGTCAGGTCGATTTCGAAATTGAAATTTTCCTAGTCTGATGAAGTATTTATTTTTTAACATTGAAAAAATTGAAAACCCAATAGTTATTGTCATCTTTTAGTAGAGGAAAGTATGGGAAAATGCTTCTTGTGAAATATTATTAATTTTAGATTTTTTTATTTTTGAATGACTTTTTCACTCATATTTTAAACTATTAATTAGACTTCAAAAACTCATTATATTGCAGGATCCCAAGTTTTATCGCCAGAACAACTAGATATAACGTTCTGATACAGAAAATAACAACAACAAAATCATCCTTTCTACAAAAAATTTATGTGAAGTGTGAATCTTCACACATTTCTGGGTTTTGCAGGTATTTAGTAACTGAATGATGATTATTTGGGATGCCAAAGCAAATTTTATGTCAAAATATTTTTTTATGAGTTTTAATTCGAATGCCTAATACCATTATTTAAGTTTCTAAATATGTGCAGTATTTTATTTATATAGCAAGGTTCAGTAAGATTTTTAAAATTGCGCCTATGGCTTCCATTGGTTGCTTAAATCATAAGCCCCGCCCTCTGATTTCGTCAAACAGAATTAAATTATAATTTCAACACTTCTCACTGGTTATTAAATTTACGCTTTTAAAAAATAAATGCAACATTTACCAATATATAACTAGAATTTAGACAAAATAATTTTAAAAAAATAAAAATGCAAAAAAAATAGAAAAAAATAAAATTAACAGGATTCGAACTCTGCAACGTCCGAACTGCAAATTACAAAGTGTACGACAAAACCAATTGAGCTACTAGAGCTACTGATCTGGTGTGTTACATAGCGAATTAAATATTTAACATATTTTAGTTAAAAACACAAAAAATGCGTTATTTTCCGAAAACATAATCTGATCAAAAATTCCTGTTGTACTATTCCGGTTCACACCAATGTACATTACTTAGAATTTTTTCAGATTTTTAGTTTCAACCATCTGGGCTACAGGATGTAGGACAAATTTTTTTTTGCACAATTTTGGCAAGAATCGCATCAAAATAATTTATTTTGCAAAAATAAAATTTTGATCGTTAATCCACCTACTAAGGGCTTTCATTTGATACCCTATTCAGAATTTTAAAAAAATATATATTTTTTTTTTGATGAGCACATATTTGTTTATATTTTTAGGGGGATATGTTTTTTAGATGTTTTAGTATTTTTCCTATGTGTGGGTCAAAGAGTTGTATAAGCATGCCAAATTTCAACTGTCTAGGTTTAGCCGTTTGGCTACAATTTTTACCGGACAGACAGACGACAAAATGACGGTATAAGGGTTTTTAGGTCATACCTACAAAATCCTAAAAATGCCGACTGGTAATCGGACATTTTAGCGACAAGTATCAATAATATGTGTTCACATACGCTTGTAGAGTGGTTGTTTAAAGCTTGGTTTACAATAGATATGTTATGGATACATAAGCATAAAAATGACACTACTTTCTTTGTTCTGTTTATTACAAACAGTTGTTTTGAAGGGTCAAATCCATTGTTTAATTCTTATGTGTTATGTTATGGAGCTATTATAAACCAGGCTTTACGCTTAGTATTTTTTACGCTAATTATTAATCTAGGCAACGTAGTGTTAGTATATTTTGTATATAGGTTATATAAAGTATATAATAGTATATAAAGTACATTTATTATTTAATATGCATGTATTATGAATACAAAGATGATTTTTTTTATTATTATGAATCTGATATTTTTAAATGTACTTTATAAGTTAATAATTATGGAAAAAAAGTGGTAATGAAAAGATTCTTTTCCTTAAAATAAAAATTCGATGAACATTTCTCCCTTTCACTCGATAAAAAACAAGATTAGACTTTATATTTAAAATTACAATTACAAAAATCCATTTCTGCCCCTTTTCCGGAACATTTTTTCTGCGGATGCCCTTAATATGATTGATTATATTCCATAACTTTTGTTAAAATATACTTCACTTGATGATAATTGAATTCCACTTGGCACAAGCATTCTTTACGAAGATTAAATCATTTTTACCTGCAACACCTTGTTCCCTGCAGATTCAAGATGGCAAAAAAAGACCAAGAAGTACAACAACTATAATTAATTTTTACAATAGAACATAATAGCTACATATTTCCTGAATTAATCATTAGCTACAATTTGTCACGTCGCACGCAAATAGGCGTCTATTGAGAAGTGGCATTACCGTTGGCGGAGCTGTAATTCATGGCAAAATGGCTGAATTGTCTAGTATTCAGCTGTCAATATGCTAACAGGGAACAGATTAATTTAAGCACAGTACATTTTTATTTTATGAAAATGTATCTATCGACGTTCTAACAAAAAATCCACACCAGAACATATGTAATAATTTCAAACAGTACTACAGTCGCGTAGTACAATATTTGACCACCAGACTGCGTATCCGAGCGTGTCAGTTCTCAATTGGTTTACAAGATGGTGTCCATTATTCAATATTTTTATTTTGCAATTCCATAATATTTTTGTGTTTACAATTAAAAATATCCTATTAGATAAAATATCGCTGCAAATTTGGTGTCTAGATTGTTAGTAATTTTATTTGAGATTGTTAGTTTTGTATGAGAAACTTAATGAGTTAGTTGACAGTTGTATCGATGCTAGGTCGTTGGGAAGGTCGTATATGTAAAAGTCTGGTGAATTAACGCACGGCAGCGAAATTACAAACGAAATGGCATAGTATCTGAAACACCTGGCAGCCACTGATTGAGCAACTGTGGAATCTGCATATGAGATAAACAACCAGGCCAGGAATCAGTTGCAAACTTACATTTTTGAATATATTAATAATTTCTCGTAACTAAATGTGATCAAAGTGACACTGATGAAGCAACGTTTCACATAATATTGGCGCACTCAGATTCTAAAATGCACATTCAAAAAGCTCTCTCTCTCTCTCTCTCTCTCTCTCGATTTTATGTGTAGCCCATATATTTTATATAGTTAAAACTATTAAATTTAAACCAATCACAAAACTTTAGGTACTCAAGTAATAAAATAAATTCGTACCACCCTAACAAAAAAGCAATTTAAAGTTAACAATAAAAATCATTAAGACACAAAGAGAACCAACTTAATAACTTTATTTGGCATATTTTTTTTTTTTTATTTAATACTTTCTCTTATTTGCGTATTGAACCTTTTCTTGCATATTATCAATTTAACAAAATTAAGCAGAACCATTAATAAATAAACAACTCAATAATAATTATTAACAATAGTTAAAGAAAATACAACTTTAGGTACTAATAACCGTCAACATTATTAAAGTGCCCAGCAGTATTGTAGCACTATTTATAATGACCAGAGAATGTGATAACATATCATACATACGAGGTCTGTTCAAAAAGTATCGCGAATTTTGTATATCCGCGGGTTACGTATATTCGATTTTCAATTTTTTTGTGGCGTTATGTTGGTACTCATGTCTCTCACTTATACCGACAAGTTCGGCCATTTTGAATATTCAGTTAATTTTTGACAGTTGCTTTGCTTGCACGTGTTTTGGCTCGTCTTCGATTTTTGCCTATACCAAAAAATGGATCAAAGAATCTGTATCAAATTTTGTGTGAAAAACAAAATTAAGTACACGGACGCATTCCGAATGTTGAATGTGGCATATGGTGAAGCTACCTTGGACCGAAGCAACGTTTATCGGTGGTACAAAATGTTCTCAGAGGGCCGAGAAGATGTGAACGACGAAGAGCGTGCCGGACGCCCGAGCACGTCAACAACAGACGAAAACATTGATGAAGTGAAGAAAATAGTATTGGCCAATCGTCGAATCACCGTTAGAGAAGTTAATGAGGACCTAAACATATCGATTGGCTCGTGACATACGATTTTTACCAATGATTTGGGCATGAGACGGGTCGCATCGTTGCATGTGCGCGAATTTTTGGCCAAAAACAACACACTAATAATGCCGCAGCCACCGTATTCCCCAGAGCTGGCCCCCTGTGACTTTTTCTTGTTCCCGAAACTGAAGAGGCCCATGAAAGGACGACGCTACGCTACGAGTGAGGAGATAAAGACGACATCGAAGGAGGAGCTGAACAAGATCACAAAAAATGATTTTTTTCAAGTGCTTCGAGGATTGGAAAAAACGTTGGCACAAGTGTATAATATCTGGTAGGGATTACTTTGAAGGGGACAAAATAGATATTCATGAATAAATAAATAATTTTTGAAAAAACACAAAATTCGCGATACTTTTTGAACAGACCTCGTATATAAATCTACGAGCATATGATTTAACATGTTGGAATTGATCGTTTGGTAAACATTTATAAAATACATACATATTTATTATCTTGCCCGATTGTTTTGGGCATTATTTATAATGTCAGGGCATTGTGAATACTGCCCGGATTAATAAGTTGGTTCATAACATATATATTTAACATATAATTTGAAATATTGGACATTGAAAATAATAATTAAATTGAACAGAGGCACTGGAATTATGGATTTATCATAGTATATTGAGCACATTATACATTGTTGAGCAACTCAAGGTATATAGGCTATTCCAAACGTATATATCATTTTTGTAAGTTGTCATGAGCTCTTCTTTTATGGTTTGAATTAGGCTTTTGCTGAACAAAATTGTCAAAAGCCTCACTTAATCGGTAAAAATAACTAAAACTGATAATCTAGTTCCGCCTAAACCAAAGAAATAGGCTGTAGTTGCTCAACAATGTACAATAAGCGAAAAAATCTCTAACATAAGAATATTGGGTAGAAGGTTAGTGGAAATAGATCTGATAAAGGAATGAAGTTGATAGGATGAACTAATTTAACAATATCCTACAAGAGGCCAAAACTCTGGATTGTACTCCATGATGAAGACTCGGATGTGTGTGGCATTTAAAATTCCTGCATCCATCGATCTGAAATTTGAATCGAAACCCGTCACAAAACCCATCTCTAGCAAAACCCATACATCAAACCCCGAATCAATAGAGTATTGCACTCAATCACAGACAGATGTGTTCGTATATATGTGTGCTGAATCATACAACTTCCATCTATTTTCCGAGTTGAATTGCATTCGACGTAATACTTTGTCACAGCACAGATATGTCATGAGGAAATACAGATAGTAAATTCATATTTGTCGTAGAAATTATTTTGTAACATCGTTTGGTCTGTAAAACTTAGAGATGGTACCAGTGCCTGATTAAGGTTTTTATGGACCTAGGCGAATAGGCCCTTAAAGGAAGTAGAATTGAAATAAGTAATAAGTAAGAAAAAGGAAAAACCAGGCTCCTTCAGGGCCCCAAAATCTGCGCGGCCCTACACTCGGTCCTACTTGGCCTATAAGGAAATACTGGATAGATATCGGTTCACAAGAGATGGATGGTAAAATCGAATGTTTTACATCGATACTGGAAAATATTGAAGAAAATCATAATTTGTAAGTGTCTTATTTACTATTTATAATATACAACATCTATATTAATGTTGTTATCTAAAATCTACTCAATAAAGTATAAGAAAAATACTAATAATAATTAGTATTTTTTCCTTGAGCACATTTAACATATTCAAACCGGATAAACGATCATTCGTAACACTTTGTTATGTAGTTAGCTGTCATCAGTTATCAGCATTTGGACTCCTGTGTGGCGTTTCTATCGATAACTTCCGTGTGGAAAATGAGCACGATTTTAAGTAAGTATAAAGGACTTAAAATCGCTTCTTTTTTTAAATCAGCCATTTATTTAAGGTCTCTAGATTGGTTTGGAAATACAATATGGTTTCTTTATTCAAAGAGGTAGCAACAATGTTGCCAATAAAACAATAAATTGAATTTAAAAAAAAAAAAATGGACTATACTCTATCTCAGAAGACTGATAGTAATAAATCATTTTGTCAGGCAGTTACCAGTGGCGTGCACATTTTAAACACGTTTAAATTGGTTTTGTGTATTTCTATATTACAATTTATCATTTTATTAAACGCACATCTGTGACCATATTTATCATATCATTAAACACACCCCTGTGACCATATTTTTCCTCAAAATTTTAGGGTCAAATTTTTATGATCTATTGTGTTTAACCCTAGTTCGTATTCCCATATAATATGTGCGGCACACTCGGTTGTTTTTAACAATATTTCGTTTCGAACTATTCATATTTTGTCGCTTTTGTTTTGCCGCTTCTGTGTGAAAAACAATAACTTTTTACAAATAATAAATTTTATTACTATCAGTCTTTTTGAGATATTTATTACATTATATTACAGAAAAATTAAAGCACAATTTGTTCTGTCATCGAGCCTGTGATTATCGTTTTCTGGGGGATGGGGTAGAATTATTGTCTTCCCGAGCCCGGAATTATTGTTTTACAAGGCCCTCTCTCAGTGACCCTTCTTACCCTTTGCGAGGCCCGAGGTGCTCCAATGTTGCGAAGCCCCTTAATGCAAACTTAAAACGAGTAAATGCACTTGAACTAATATTTGCTTAACATTTGATAACAAATATAAAATAGACATAATAAAAATAGTTATAATATAAAATAGGGAAATATAAAAATAAATAAATTTGAGACCAAAAAAGTATAAGGGTTTGGAATAAAACTTGATGTATTATATGTATGTATAAAAAAAAAGTAAAAATACTTTCGCTGTTTTCTTTCAACAAACTTGAAACAATCAATAAAACAGTCAACAATAGTATTTAAAACACATATTTGATAAGGCATGATTTTCTGCAAAAAGCATTATGTAACGAGTTGTTTAGGTATACTATTTTTTCTATTTTGCTTCTTCATGTCTTTTACAACAATAAATTCGCATTGTATAATCATAAACCCCGATTAGGGAATTTGGTACGTGAATGTGTTGGCCCGAATGGTTTCGCAGTTTTATATTTTTCCAGGTAGTTATTAATTATGTTTTGTAAAATTGGCAGATTATTTTACAAAATTTACAAAATAAAATGTTTAGTGTCATAATGAAACTCAATATAACACTAAATTCAGTTTCATAATGACTCTCTTATGAATGCAAAATAGAAAAACAAAATCTTAATTATATAACAGCCACCCAAAATATATCTGGAAACTCCAACAAATATCTTTCAACAAAAAAGAACAATACTCTATCTCAGAAAGACTGATAGCAATAAAATTTATTATTTATAAAAAGTTATTGTTTTTTCACACAGAAGCGGCAAAACAAAAGCGACAAAATATAAATAGTTCGAAACGAAATATTGTTAAAAACAACCGAGTGTGCCGCACATATTATATGGGAATACGAACTAGGGTTAAACACAATAGATCATAAAAATTTGACCCTAAAATTTTGAGGAAAAAAAATGGCCACAGGGGTGTGTTTAATGATATGATAAATATGGTCACAGGCGTGCGTTTAATAAAATGATAAATAGTAATATAGAAATACACAAAACCAATTTAAACGTGTTTAAAATGTGCACGCCACTGGTAACTGCCTGACAAAATGATTTATTACTATCAGTCTTTCTGAGATAGAGTATAGTATAATATTGATATTTGTTAAACCAAGAATGTAGTACAATAAAATAAACTTCGTACATGAATAAAAATAATTTTATTTTTTACTGCAATTTTATATAATTAAGTTCATTTAGTTTTTGTTGAAATGTTTTAAATCAATCTTGGAACTGTCTGACTTCTTTAAACATACTATAAAAGTAGGAAGAATACAAAAAACGGTGGGGGTCTTTGTTGCAATCGAGCAAAGTAATCGATTTTCTATCAAACGAGACGAACCCGACCTTTCTACGACTATTTGTTCGAAAATTATGAGCGCAGATTTTCGCTCAGGGCTCCTATTTCGAATGTCTATTCTTGTTCCAACCGTTCGCGCTATCAGTGGACACGAGTGTTGTTGTATACATCCATCGACGCTCTTTCAAATCATATATAACTATTTTAAATTTTTTGCTATGAGCGATGGTGAGGAAGTTGTAAAGCAAAAACTACTTGCGTAACGCCAAAACGTTTCATGCAATTTCTTAAATAACAGATAGGTAAACGAAAAGACGTAAATTTTACGTCAAAAAATTAAAGCAATCAATGATTTATAGCAGCGGCAGTCGGTGAAGCATGTTTGGGAGGGCAATCAGCATGATCGGACACGCTCGTGCTTTGCCGTTGCTATACTACTGTTGAGAGATGTAATACGAGCTTGTCCGATCATACCAATTGCCCTCCCAAACATGCTTCACCGACCGCCACTGATTTATATGAAATGCCTTAATTTTCAAGCATATCTGATTTTAATTTTGTCGGTCTAGCAATATCGTATAAGATACATTGGTGACTAATAGTATATTATACGAGTACACCAAAGGATAGAAGTGCATGATTATTTCCGCGTTGTAAGATTGTAGTGCGCGGCGAAGCCCAGGGTTATAATCAGTGCCGCCGAGAGGACTCCTGGGGCCCCGGGGAGAAGCTTTCTTTGCGGGGCCCGGGGAGAAACTTTCTTTGCGGGCCCCGGGTAATGATCAGTTCTATACTTCTATACCCGGGGCCGTCAAGAGAGTGAAAAAAAAAATTAGCTCGGACTCTGAACCATGTACAAATGAATCGGGAATTTTTATTATAATACAGGTAAAAATACAACTGATGACCTTAAAAAAGGTTCTCGTTTCCAAAATAAAAGTGAGTGACGGCCACGCGCCCTTGGCACTTGTCTCGATGCCAGGCCGTTCCTACGGCTCTGCACAGGACCCTGGGGCCCCGGATATTTTCCCTGGTCACCCCCCCTCTTATCGGGCCTGGTTATAATACACCATGGGGAAAATGGACTCGCATGAGGTGTAGGTGTATACTATTTTTTGCACGACCAAATTAATAACTACAATCCTACAACGAAATCCTAACCAAATATAAACAGTTACTGCCATTTACACTGATGGTTCCAAAATAAACAATAAAAGCATCGCTAGGCTAATAATCGGAAGACGAAACATACATGTACCAGATATCAAAAGTAACCAGTGTCTTTACGGCGGATTCAAATAACATACTTCAAGCCTCCGAATACATCCTGGACTCCGAAAATAGCTTGAAATCTTTTTAATACCTAGTGACTCCATAACTGACATTACTTCCATCCAACAAATGTACTCAAGCAAAATATATAAGACAACATCCACGAGGCCCTAATTAAAGGAAAGAATATTACTTTAATCTGGATCCCGTCTCACGTTGGTATACATAAGAGGAAATGAGAGAGCTGATTAATAATTACCATTTTCCCGATTACCGATATACAAATCTCTGTTACCGACTAAAAATTATTAAGTAAAACTATAATTTCATTTAAAAATTTTGACCTATTATAAAAAATAATACAAAAGTAGGAAGAATTCCAAACAATTAAATAATAGGGCTTGTAATAATCCGAGTATAATATAGTTATTATATGCTCGTCAAATATAATATTTTATCTACAACTATATAGTTTTATCATTAAAAATTAGTAAATTTCATTTGAAAAAGCAGAAATATGGGCGTCAATTATCCATCAAGACGCCCATATTTCTGTCATCAAGATTGCTACCGAACCATCAGCTGATTGTAATATAGAACAATGTTTAAAATACCATTATTTGTTGATTTATTTATTCTAACTTATGAATAATATTCTAGTTATACAGATGGGCTGTATGAGGCGCAAATAGCCATCGTTGTTGTGTGCCAAACATTTTGGCTATAGTCCGTTAGAATGCAGTATTGCTCTTATGGGAAATGGCAACGGTTTTACTAAATGTTGTAAAAGTGTCAAATATGGCAATGAACCCAAAATATTATGTGGAATTTTATGAGAGTTGATTTACAAAAATCAACTCTGTACAAAAATCAGAAATCCTTAACACAGAACAAAAATGTATAACCATTTGTAGAAGACCGCGTCTTCAAAGATCAGCGTGATTCACAGCCGGTAACGTCGCCAAGAGAAAAAAAAAATAGTGTTATTTGGGAACCCATTAGAGAGTATTAAAGAGAATGACGCCATTTACCCTGTACTGTATTCTAAAGTTTGAACGGACATGGACTATTTAACTAAATAAAAGCTAGTTGTGTAAAAAAAACTTTTCTACACTCTTTGTTTTTTATTTGTAATATGAACAGCTTTTAAAATTTTTAACCTATTATAAAAAATATTACTAAATTATAAAGTATACCAAACAGTTAAGAAAACGATTTTTTTATTTCAACTACATTAATTTTCGTGCTAACAGATTTTATTTTGATTTTTTAGTGGAAAACAGATTATCGGATCAGAACATGGATAGTCCGATAACATCGATCTTGCAATATCGATGTTAAAAACATCGATAGTTTGTTAAGAAACATCAAAAATATCGAATATATACATCCGTAGTAAAACTAAAAGTTCATTATAAAAATCGTCACTTTATGTTTGTGTTCTTTACCCGTTTGGTTTCGCACCGTTTGACTTGTCGCATGAGACCTGCTAGCAATGCGAGGAGCGTTTGCAAATAGAAGAAAGCGGCGTCGGCGGCGTCTCGGCGCCACACCAGCTGGCGACGCACCTTGGCACACCGCACACAACTCTGTGCTCATAATTAGCACAGAGAACGTCTCTACAAACTGCATTATTACAACTGGCAATTGAAAAGTTCGCGACTGCAGTACCGGATAAAGCTAGTACGGGTACAATAACATGTCTTATAAAGAGGTCCTATATTAAAAATTACACAAAAATTTTAAAATTTTTATATTCATAGGGCCGACAGCTGCAGTTGTTAATAAACTGTCTAATAAATTTATTAAGAAGACCAGAGACGTACCGAGACTCTGGCGAATATGGCCCCGGCCATCAGTTATTAAATATTATAAATATGTACATCTTTAGATACTAGTCAATTTCCTGATAAACTTAAATTAACAACAGTAGTTCCTATACCTAAAATTAAGAATGTCGTGAAATTATAAGATTTTACTGGCCAATGTGCTTCCAGTTTTGAAATATTTTTTAGAAAAAGCGGTGACCTATCAAATGATATATATATATATATATATATATATATATATATATATATATATATATATATATATATACGTTTGGAATAGTTGGGAAAAGAAGATATTGTGTCGATAGTAACCACAATTATTTCATTAAGGCCTATATTTCGTTAGCCATTCGCTAACTTTATTCAAGGTCTACAAACAAACATTAAACGCAGTTAGATTAATGTATACATAACCCTAGTTTTATGTTACTTACTGAAATACTTAAGTGAGACACATGGATGTAAAATAACTAGATGTTATGTAGAACTGAACCGAAAGTGAACAAAAGAACTTCATAGTTGTAAACTTTTAGAAATGAAACATATTTAAGAAATATAGGCCTTAATGAAATAATTGTGGTTACTATCGACACAATATCTTCTTTTCCCAACTATTCCAAACGTATATACTTTGTTTCAACGAGAAGAAAGAAATTCTCCGTTTCTATATATATATATATATATATATATAAAATAATATATATATATAAAATATTTATTGCTTTGCAAAGTAGTACAATAAAACATTTTTTTTTTACAAATTAGAATGCATACATATATCATAAATTTTCTATGTATTCTTAGAATTATGGTAAGTATATAGTTTTCCCTATACAGGCATATATGTACATCATTATAATGAAAAAATTGATGTGAAGTGTGAATTTTCACACATTTCAGGGTTTTGCAGGTATTTAGTAAGTGAATGATGATTATTTGGGATGCCAAAACAAATTTTAAATTATTATTATTTTTTTTTTTGTTAATTTTAATTCGAACGCCTAATACCATTATTTAGGTTTCTAAATATGTGCAGTATTTTTTTTTTTTATATAGCAAGGTTCTTTAAGATTTTGAAAATTGCGCCTATGGCTTTCATTGGTTGCTATAAGCTCCGCCCCTCTGATTTCGTGTACATTGAAACAGAATTTAATTATAATTTCAACAATTTCCACTGGTTATTAAATTTACGCTTTTAAAAATTAAATGCAATATTTCCCAAAATATAACTAGAATTTTGAAAAAATAATTTAAACATAAAAATGCCAAAAAAAGCAAAAAAAATATTGTTTCTTCTCGTGGGGATCGAACTGACTTACTTGGGTGAAAAAGCCAGCGCAAGTACCACTACACCAAGATAAGCCTTCCATTCGAGCGTGTTACAAAGCTATAACTTGTGTACATTATTAGCCAAAAAACACAAAAAATGCGTTTTTTTCCAAAAACATAATCTGATCAAAAATTCCTGTTGTACTATTCCGGTTCACACCAATGTACATTACTTAGAATTTTTTCAGAGTTTTAGTTTAAACCATCTGGGCTACAGGGTGTGGGACAAAATTTTTTTTGCACAATTTTAGCAAAAATCGCTTCAAAATAATTTATTTTGCAAAAATAAAAATTTGATCGTTAATCCACGTACCAACGGCTTTCATTTGATACCCTACTCAGAATTATAAAAAAATATTTTTATTTTCGATGAGCACATATTTGTTTATATTTTTAGGGGGATATGTTTTTTAGATGTTTTAGTATTTTTCCTATGTGAGGGTCAAAGAGTTGTATAAGCATGCCAAATTTCAACTCTCTAGGTTTAGCCGTTTGGGAACAATTTTTACCGAACAGACAGACAGACAGACAGACAGACGACAAAATGACGGTATTAGGGTTTTTTGGTCATACCTACAAAACCCTAAAAACAAATTTATATAAGGAAAAAAAAAATCAAAATCCCTAAACACTTTTAATTAAATCTATTTACAAAAGTATATGCTTCATACGCTTATGTTTGAATTTTTTATAACTTAAATTTTCTAAAGTGTAATTACCCAGTTTGTTTATTAAACTATTACTATTTAGATTACACCTATCGAAGAATCGTTTGGTAAGGTATGTTATATAATCTTTAACATATATTATATTCAATTCTTCGTGCATCTGAGATACACGTTTCCATCTAGGGTATCCTCCAATTATTCTAAGACACTTATTCTGTAAGACCTGAAGGGTCTGTATGTTAGTCTTACTAGTATTGCTCCATACCGGAGCAGCATAGGTAAAAATTGGCCTAATGCACATTTTATAAATAAGTGTTTTATTTTTTATGCTAAGTTTACTATGTTTGTTAAATATAGGATATAACTGAAACATAGCCTGCAATGTTTTATTACTGGAGTATTTAATGTGCTCTGTAAAATTTAATTTTTTGTCAATTTTTACACCTAGGTACTTAACGGAATCTGCCCAGTCAATCTCGGAATTGTCGATGCGCACACGCGGGATGTTTTGTGGTTTTCGTTTCGTTATTAGAATTGCTTCAGTTTTAAGAGCGTTTAGATTGGTTTTCCATTTACTAAAATGTTTTTCGATTTTAATGGCAAAATGTGTAAGTCTATTTGCAATTGTATCGAGTCGCCAGGAAGTTGTATATACAGCCGAATCATCCGCAAATAGCGCAAGCTCAGTATTTTTATTTACAGGTATATCATTTATAAACAATGTGTATAAAATTGGTCCCAAAACTGATCCCTGTGGAACAGACGCATGAATTACTTTAGTATCAAATGATAAAATATATAGAGGACAATGATATTTTAATACAATGTCTATCAGCATTTCGTAAAAATCACTCGTGCGAATCTGCCTTACAAAGTACATTGCCAGAATGGTATTTTTTGCTCATTACTTGGATTTTGGATGTGAGGAGCTTTTTTTTTGCTCATCACTTGGATTTTGAAGGTGAGGACTTTTTTTTCAAGCTCAGGGTTTACCTCAACTGAAATCTGGTCACACTAAGTTTAACAGATACAGTATTAAAATAGATTGAAAATTATCTATCAAATATATTACAATGTGTTAAATGGGACAATGTACTATCTGATACAAAAACCATTAAATTTGAAGTACCACAAGGTTCTATTTTAGGATTATTTATATTGTATGTAAATGATTTATTTAGGTTCTACTTGTTAAACTATGTAATATTATGTTTGTATTATTTAGTTACAACCTATTAAAAATATATTATTAAATATTACACTCTAAAAAAGTGTTAAAAGGACTTTATGGTACACAAAAAAATGAACTTTTGTTGTGCCATGAAGTCCCTCGCTTTTCGTATTAATTATTTACACTTTTGCTTAAATTTAGTGTAAAGTTTACACTTACATACTAGTTAAATTATAGTCTTAGAACAGGGGTCGGCAACCTTTTTGTCAATAAGGGCGCGATATAAATTATTGAGGGCGCATAAAAACGTAAAATATGTAAACACTCGTGGTTCGCAAGGTCGACCTAATCTAGCGCTGATCACTCAAGTCGAATTACCAATAGATGCGATGTGGATATTGGGCTCAGTATGTGTGTGAGTCGATAGCGAGGGCGCATAAAAATCTCACCGAGGGCGCAGTGTTGCCTCTGTCTTAGAAAATAAATAGTGTTAAAGTAGTGTAAATTTTAACACTGAAAAAGTAATATTTCATAAATATAACACTAGCTGAATAAATGAAGATTTACATGGTGATTTGGTTAAAGATAGTGTACTTTTTACTTTTTTTAGATGAAAATTTTAACACTAAAATTTTAACCAAACTGAGAATGAACTTCTGCACTTATTAATTTTTTGCTGTTATTATAGGCGCCAATGCTATGAAAGCGCCTAATATATGGCGACAAAAATTTTAACAATTGTTGGTATTTGCGGGTTTAGATCTGTTTTCAGTTAATCTATTTACTGTACTATATATGTACGTATAAAAAAATATACGCTCGTGGATGAAGTTTCTAATAAGGTAACAACAATTAAGAAATAAGTTCATGAATAGATTTAATGCGCATGTCCGACTTGAGACTTGTAAATTCTTGTCTTCGCAAATGCTATATTTGGCTGATTGATAAAATTACAATCACGGTGTGGTAAATTTAAGTAGAAGAATTCAGATTATTGATTAAATTCAACGAAACTAACAATGCGCATGTTCTGACTTGGAGTTTATGCTGTAACCTACAGACACGATTGAATTGTTGTGAACAGGGTATGTAATTGTCTAAGGTCTACTGCGAATAATTAACATCTTGTCAGAAACAGTAACTATTTTATCCGTGAACACTAAAAGCAATATTGCGCACGCGAATAAAGCTATCATATTAAGGTGACCAGACGTCCTGATTTACCCGAGACAGTCCCAGATTTTCAACTGCTAGTCCCGAATCTATAAAACAGTCCCAATTGTCCCGTTTCTTATTAGGAATAATATCATATAATATTATTTAAAGAAATACGGACGAAAAAAAAAAAAAACATCTAATTAGTCTATTAATAGTGCAAATAGTTAAATTTCCTTTAAGAACCATACTTTGTCTTCCGACTGTATATAGTAGTATATGTAGTGCGCTCTTAAAATCATAAGAAAAAAGAAATCGCTTGAGCGTCGCGATTTTTAACACGATATTTCTGGTCACCTTAATTATATCCGATTAGATTGTATTAGGTGTACCGGAAAGTTTTTTCGTTTATTTGGTATTATTAAAATAAAAACAAATCGAAAGAAAAAAATGTACTTTATTGAGTAAAATAGTTTCCATCGTGATCTATAACACTTCGCCATCTATCAGGAAGACAAAATATTGCCGATTTATAAAATACCTGACTTTTTGAAGAAAAAAATTGTTCAAGGGTCATTTTAACATGGTTCATATCTTTAAGTATCTTGTTTCTTAAAAATTGTTCCAGTGATCGAAATAAGTGATAGTCGGATGGTGAAATGTCTGGTGAGTAGGGTGGGTGTGGTAGAACCTTCCAAACAAGCCCGGAAAGTTTCACGTGTCTTTTTTGATACAGTAAGTCGGGCATTGTTGTGTTGAAGAATAAGTCCTCTTCTATTCACAATTTCTGACCGTTCTCTGGTAAAGTTCAGATTCAGTCGATCCAACACAGTAGAGATCAGAATTAACACTTTGCCCCGGTTTTAACATATCATAATAAATTATTCCCTTATAAGGCCTTCCAGATCGGGGTTCATCATACAAGCATAAATTTGCTGATCTAAATTTTTGAAACCACCTTTTACATGTGCTTGCACTTTGTTTATCACCATAAACAGTGCAAATGTTTTTTATAGCAACTGTAGCAGAATTTTGTATGGTACTCATGAAACATTAAACAGCGTAAAAAAGTTTTGATGGAAATTTTTCCGCCATTTTATAATGTAAGGGTTTAAAATGAAACAAAAACAATAATTAGGTACTCAAAGGTACAGAGTTTAACTAAAACGCAAAAGACGTCTGTTCAATTCAGCGAACAAGTCGTGACTAGTTCGCATACTGCACTAATAATAAAAATCAGCTGTGGCCACCACAGGTCCTGTGGTGGCCACGGTCGGTCC
The DNA here is from genome assembly GCA_963971575.1 of Liopterus haemorrhoidalis. Lineage (NCBI taxonomy): Eukaryota > Metazoa > Arthropoda > Insecta > Coleoptera > Dytiscidae > Liopterus > Liopterus haemorrhoidalis. The sequence continues at coordinate 27,175,071 of OZ020613.1, forward strand.
AACCGCCATCATAAAGTACTTGTACAAAATACATTCTAGCAGCAGAGTAGAAATAACTTGGCCTAATATTTTCTTACAGGGATATTATTTATCATGACCATGGAAACGTTACATATAAGTATGAAAAAATTGAGACTTCAATTTTTTTTTTTTAAATTAATAAAATTTTCGAAATTTTTCGTTTTATCAAAAAACGTCTCAAATAAAAGTTATTATTTATTGCATTTATAGTAACTTTAGTTCAATAAATTTTTTCGAAATATATTTTTGTTGCTAAATATTTGCAAAAATCTTAAAATCGACATGAGTAAACTCCCATTTAAAGTCAACCGATTTTTACTAAAAGTTGATCAAGTTAGCCTAATTTGCTCTGCACGTGTACACAGACAGACGGACGGACGGACAGACGGACAGACAGACAGACGGACAGACAGACAGACCGAGAGACATCATGCTAAAAAAAATCAAAACGTTATGTAGGGACCTCAATTCGTGGAAATCCATCGAAATCTCGAAATGTCAAAATCGGTATGATCACAATACCTGCCTTATATATGTTGGCGGTCGATAAAAACGAAAGAACTTTCCGGTACACCTAATATTATACTCAGGGTTCGTTCCAAGTATATCCATTGCAAATTAACATGGGAAAACCGTTTTAGATAGGAAGATACGTGGGTCAAAAAATGCTTTACGGCTCGGCTGGTAAACTTCTGCTTGTTGAATGAAATACTAAATCATTTTCTAACAGTAATGGTTTTATCTAAAACATTTTTAACAACAAACAACGTCATTAATCGATTTGATATTTCAAGCCGTTTTTGATACAATACCGACATCTATACATCAAATTGCAAACTTATCAAATGTATCTCGTGTGATATTAGGGTCAGAAATGGATTGAACTTAAAACATGTAATACAGTTAATTTTTTGTGGCGGTGTCGGTCAAAACAGAACTCAGCGGTGTGTAACACTCGTTGATGCGGGTCGCAGACGACCCCCTGGGGCGAGGGCGCCGTTGCCCGCACCTGTCACAGGTAAAAGTGCCATACAAACTACAAAGAAATCTTGACTTATAGAGGATGAACATTATGACTGTTTTCATAATAAAATGCCCGGAATTAATGGAATTTTAATATCGTTACTACTCACAAATACAGTCATGAGCGCAAAAATAGCAGTGGAGAATTTTAACTATTTAAATTTTACATTATCAATATAGTTACATTGCCTATATAGTGATTATATTTTTAATTATAATTTCCCACCATACCGTATTTGTAGTATAACAATCAGGGCCGTCGAGAGACAGGGGAAGCTGGTACAAATTACCGAGAACCGAACAGACTGCAGGCCCCAGGACTACATTTTTTTTTTATACAAACCTCTATCCAGTTTTATTATATGTGATTTTGTTGCATAATTTCTTTAATTTATTTGGTGGTAATGTAAAAAGATTATTTAAGTAAAGGTTGTCTCTTAACTTGTAGTGGTGGGGGTAAATAGCGAAGTTATGCGTCATCTGTATGCTAACGAGGCGTCAGTCTTTTTTTATCGTCTATGTTATATACACGTGAAGTTTGATTTTTGATTAGATATAAAAATATCGTTTCATTTTTTGATTTTCTACTTGTTCTAATTTCTTTTTTCTTCGAAAGGAATGTTTCTTCGTTCTAAATAAATTTTCTTACATTCATTTTTGATGTGAAGAGAATAATAAGTGAAATATTTCAACATATTATTTTTAGGGTAACTACCCTGTAACTACCCCCGTAACTACCCTGATTCAGAAAAAATAAAGAATAATTTCTATCTACATGCAGTTTTTTACCTATAATCAGACACGAAATTATCGTATATCAGTGGGAGAGATTACTGTATTTGGGAAGGGGGGGTCGGATTCGGTATCATTGTTTTATTAGGGCCCGGGGCCCGTTCTAGGTACCCCAGTAAATCGTTTTCGATTCGCAGTGCTAATTATGCAATTTTTATTTGAAATGGACTATAATTCTGTATTTATTTCAGTAAGCAGTGGTGGATTTTTAAAACAATATGTGAGGTTCTTTTGAAACCAAATAAAGAAGTCACTTTTTAAGTATTTATGACAAATGCGGCATCCGTAATTTTTAGTTTGTTAAACTGTATCAAATAAAAAAAGATTGTATAACATTATGTTCAAATTGCAAGGTAAGATGTTCTTGTGCCACTCCACCTTTATTTTTCAAATTTTTGTTTGTCTTGCTGTGAAATAGTTTCATATTTCTGAAAATCGAGGGAAATCGAACAAATGGAAAGAACTTACACAAAAATATATTTGAAATTAACTGAAGTTTAAATATAAAAATAAACACTAGCGAACTCATGTGATTTTGTACTCGTGTATGAATGTTTATTATTGATCTTAATTGAAGTTCAATCTCGACTTACACCATGTATCATTGGAATACAAAGATTATCATTATAAAGTTTTATAATCCCGCGAGGAATGGTGAGCCACACATGGTGAAACCACCATAGTAGTATGGATGGAGGGGATTCTATCAAATCCCCAGACACAAAGTCAAATCAGAAATTGTACAAATAATAATTTTGTCGATACATTAAAAGCGATTGCTCCCACACAAATCTGAGTTATCAATATTATTATTTCTACACCATATCGCTTTTGGATTGTTCAAGATTTGTCATGGGAACTATTCAGGGAAATAATAGAAGTATGAAATGATTTTATTATGTGTTAATTGCTTTACGATAGTGGTTCTCAGTCTTTATCCATTGAAAAACAAATTTGTACAGTTTTTTAAAGTTTTGTGAGTAATCATGGACACGGAAAAATTAATTCTTTTAAATCAAGAAAAAGAGAGTTTGTGGAACCAGAAAATTACAGATTACCATTTCAGAGATGTGTTTCGTCAGCTCAGATTTGACATTTTCCAGAATATAGTTGAACGCGTCCAACCTCAAACGGAAGTAGTCAAAGAATGTCTTGGGATCTTGCTTCAAATTATCCATTAAATGGGGAAACTCGTCATGCTCTTCTCTCTTCAGGAATATCTGGTTAACCTATTCCGTTCTTCTTGAACGTCTTTTTCTTCGCCTCATCACCAAACTACTACTTTCAACCAGGTAAATAACCCATTCATCTTTTCAAATTATTCGAATACGAATAAAACCTACAAATACGAAAAAATTAATCTAAATTCACGGCAACAGCAACATAAAAACCACCTGTGAAGGACAAACGACTCCATCAATTATGCTCCAATGTGAAAGCTCAAGTCGTACGACCAATACGTCCATAACCGGCAGTCGTACCTAGTCGGTTCCAGTGTGAGACCGGCCTAAAGTCCGTCTACATTATACTATTTGCGAGCACTACATGTTTTTTGCGTAGTACTGATGTAAAAAGTATAATGTGAAACACAATACTTCCTTCCAACTTTCGATGCTGCACTACAAACTACACTTTTTTCAAAACTACCTCAAGGTGACCAACTTTTTTACAATGAAAAGGAGGACACAAGGAATATCGTAAAAAAAACAATGAAAAAAGGAGGACACAAGGAAATATCGTTTTTTTTTTTTTTCGTTTTATTCTTTTCAACAATAATACACTATAATATGATAAATATAAAATAAAAACTTTGTTGAAAAAAACTTGATTAATTATTATTTAATGAAAAAATGATTAATTATTATTTAAACGATTATTTATCAATCGAATGAATATTTTTTATCAAAGTATCATCTTCTAACAATATATTGGTAATATTTGAACAAGAAATATCCTTCATATTGAATTTTAAGGCAAGTGCTGCAGCTGAGTATAACATTCAATCTAGATTTCTCACTTGTCCAAAAATCAGCAATTGAAAAAACTATTTCAACTGCTGCATTAGTTCCAGGGCAGCACAAGGTAAATTGAACAAGAATAAATAAATCTTCACATGGAATATGTTCATTTTTAAAATGGCTGAATATTTCTACCCATCATTTATCAATTTCAACGTGTTGATTTTCCCATTGTATTAATTTTTCATAATTTAAATATACATTCAGTCTTCTAATTTCTTCAAAGAGACAATTGTCGTATATTTTAATATCTCAACACAAGATTCAATATCTGTAAATTTACTTGCGATGAAGTAAAAAACACCATTGAAAACAATTATTTACCAAGGTGTTTGTTTCAGACCATTCTTCGATATATTGAAAACATGTTTGGTAAAATTCCTGCACTTCTTTGATAAACTTTTCTGTTATGTCTGGAGTTGATTCCTCCAAATAAACAAAGCCATTTGTGTGCGACATGATCTCGCAAGATCTCCCGTTCGGAGCATATGCGTCTCATAATCGCGTCTCGCCGCATTCTACCGAACCTTGACGAATGTCAAATGGAAATACGTCACATCAATTGCAACAGATCGGCTCGGCATCGATCGAATACGAAAATTTACTAAAAGGAGGACAAATATCGAAAAGGAGGACATATAGGGTACACTTTTCATGGAATGACAGACTTTACAAAAGGAGGACTGTCCTCCCCAAAGGAGGACGGTTGGTCACCTTAACCAACTATCAACTTTTTATTTTTTGTTTACAACTTTACTTTTAGAAGTTATGTTGATAAGAAGTTTATTTAGAACATATAATTAAATATAAACTTAGCACAATTAAACAATATTTATAAATTGGTTACTAGAATTGGTTCTATAACTAGGCTTACCATAGGTCCCGGTTTGAAGGTATGGTCCCAGCATCCTGGCCAGTTTGTCATTTTGTCCCGGATGTTTGGTAAAAATTAAAAAGTGCCGAATATACACGCAGCACAAAAAGTGTTGCCTCGGAAAATGGCGATTAGGCAACTAATTAAAAATAACAAAGAATATTTGAAAGAAATTTCTCGCTAGTGATAAATGTTTAATATATAACTTTTTAATAATAAGTTGTTCAATTAAGAGTAATTAAAAATTATTACTACGTATAGCTTGTTTCTTTGGTTTAAGTAGAACTAGATTTTAAACTCTAGTAATTGTTAACGTTTGATTGAAGCTTTTGTTCACTTTGTTTAGTAAAAGCCAACTTCTAACATTAAAGAATTTGCTGGTGACAACTTAAGTAAATTAAAATTCCATTTGGTTCCGCTTAAAGGTTTTGCAATAGCCTAAAATTTTAATTTTTTGCTAACCACTATTATCAGACGTACTTAGCGTAGAAGGCATTACTTTCTGTTTTGAGCAAAATCTCAAAATTGTCCCGGTTTGAGAAAAAAATATTATGGTAAGTCTATCTATACCAAACTGCTGTCTGTCACCTGAACGTAGAATTTTTTTAAGTTGGCAGTGAAGAGTATCACAAAGTAATAAAAGATGGAAGGTATCGCTGCCTCTTATTTTTTTCCCCCACTATATTCTGTAGTATCAAAAGTTGAAATGACGTCAGAGTTGGATAGTGTTGAAAAAAGTATTGGAAAAAGTATAATGTGGAACGGACTTAATACTCTGCACTTTTAGTTTCTGGTTAAGTAAGAAATTTACAAAAAAATGGACTAACCAGTCCAGTCACAGTGTGCAGGAGAATACAGTTATTAAATTCGTTTCAGTAATTTTGTGTTTGTTATTGTTTGTTATTGCTCTATAAAAAAGTTCAGGTCGAATCTATTACTCTCTTTTTATGTAAATAAATGCTTGTGTCACTGTTCTGGCTGAGAACCACTGAATACCGGTATTGTAATCTTGTTGTGATTTGTTTGTATTTGAAGTTGCCACCGTTGTAGTATCACTGTGTTGCGGTATGCTGAGGCTACTAGTTCGCGGAGTTATTCACGGGCCGTGGCGCCGGTTCGTCCAGCTGTTGACCTGCCTCCCTCCTCAGCTCCCCTCAGTCCTGTGTCACCTCCATCCATCGTCCACCGCACATCTGGACATAATCCCTTTGCAGGACACTGCAACACAACGATTCAAGTCATCCAAAACATAACAGACAGTTTAGATGAAAGTCACAAGTGCATTTCCAAAAAAAATATTATGCCACTTGAACAAATTCCCAGGCCTATTGTAATTAGGGTTGTCACAGGTTCAAAGCGTGTATAGAGAACCATTCAAATTGAAAAGAGAGGACAAATAGAGAACATTCAGAAATACTTAAGAATTTGTGAGAACAATACAGTTATGAGGTACACAAAAATAGTTAAATATTATATAAGTATGTTAGTATGTATAGAATATAAACAGTGGCTTAACTTCAATGTTTTGGCTAATCTGCAAAGTTTTCTTTGGGTCTCCTAGTAGGGTGGTAAATTTTGTGAAAAGGAACCAAGTGACAACAAAAAAATTATGTGAAATATGAATTTCCACACATTTCAGGGTTTTATAGGTACTTAATAAGTGATAACTAATTGTGAGTACAATAAAAAGCATAAATTTCGATAACTTTTGAAAGAATAACTATGTGCTTCCATCTAGAGACTTACAGTCTGTATAATAAGACATACATGCTTATGAATCAGGATCAGGCATATGCACAAATAATAAACAGGTTCAAACATGATAAGAACATCAAGACCTAATACGCCCGATAATAAAAATTGTTTAGTTAGTGTTTTGTTTTTCAGTATTGCGGTTTTGTAATAATGAGTGATTTTTATGAGGGCCAAAAATGTCCTTTTCAAGTGCAGCAAAATATATGCACAAGTTAGTAGACTTTGTGAAGTATTGGGTGAAATGTTACAAAATTAATAAAAATGATTACGATTTACCTAATCATGGATTAAAAAAAGTGACCACTAAAAAACAAGATAAAGTGATTTTTAACGTTTTTAAAGATAATATCATGTTATCTTTACGTAAATATCAGGCAATTTTGTTAAAAAATAACATTAAGTTAAGTCTAATGACCCTGAGAAGTCGTTTAATTGAAAATGGTATTAAATTCAGGAGCACCAAACAAAACCATTGTTATCGGTGAAACATGTCGAAAAACGACTCGCTTGGGCCAAGGAAAATTTAGACCACGATTGGAGTGATATGATTTTCTCTGATGAATCTAGTTTTTACAAGAAATATAAGCTTCGAACAATAACCGTTCAAAATTTGAAAATCAGATAGAAGATTACTGGCAAAGTAGGCCGAAAAGCTGGTAGAAAGTGTACCGAAAAGATGCCAAGCAATAATTGATAAAAATTGTTTTAAAATTGTTTTTAGCTTTTCTCTTTTATAGTTCGCCAAAAATCAACAAGTGAAAACAAATTGTGAGTACAATAAAAATCATAAATTTCGATAACTTTTGAAAGAATAACTACGTGCTTCCATCTAGAGACTTATAACTGCACTTGAGTTGCACTCAAGACCCAGTTACAGTTATTCTATCAGCTATATAAATATTTTAAGCAGGATGTTGCAAAAAAAAACTTTCGAAATAATTATCAGATCAAAAAATTCTGCGGTACTCTGGTTACATTAATGTGCATTATTCTGAATCTTTTCAGATTTTTAGATTAACGTTTTAAAATAAAGAAATTAAAAAAAACTGCCTTCCTTTCCTTAATTTACGTCCTTACAGCTTTCTTTTGATACCGAACAATTTTTAAAAAAATAATAATTTATTTCAACGTCACATATTTTTCGAATTAATAAACAGATCAAAAATTCCTGTTCAACTATTCCGGTTTCCATCACTGTGCATTATTGCGAATTTTTTCAGTTTTTTTAGACCAACCATTCTGGGGAATAGGAAATAGAGAACAAAAGTTTTTTGACCTATTTTCATCAAAAATTCCATAAAATATCTGGATTTTCTACAATAAAATTTTGTTAGATTATCTATGCATTAAGGCTTCATTTGATAACCTACTCTAATTTTTATTTATTTTTTAATTTTTCTATGTACAGGGTTGTGAATTGACCTGTCGGTCATAGCGGTTTACATGTAAAACAATTTTAAAACTTATTAGAAAAAGTGCAAGAGATAAAATTTATTTAGAATTAAAAACTCTACATGTTAGTTAAGTAAACTATCTTCCAACTGCTTCCGAGGAAATTTAAAAATTATAAATTTTATAAAGCATTCTTTATCAATTAACCATGCTTAAACAAATAAATGTACATGAAAGACTAGTAATTTAAATATTACATTCAATTTATCATAGATATAGTAATTTTATTAATAAATAAATAATTATATTTTATAGCAAATGTCAAATATGTCGCCATTCACTGCTAAGCAGAAACCAAGTCAGTCGTAAAATCTATCACCAAATGATTTTTTCTTATGTGGACATTAAGTATACGGAGCAAGGCAGCCAGACATTGATTCCCTAAAACATAAAATTATCTAGGTATGCGCAAAAATAACCGATAGGCAACTGACCAATATGCGGAGAAATTTTTACGACAGACTTGGTTTCTGCTTAGCAGTGAATGGCGACATAATAAATAAATCAATCTTACGACATGTGTGAGAAAGTCCTCGGCTGCGCCTTGACCTTTAAATTCAGATGCGGCCGAAAAAGATCTACTTTTGGCCAGGGTACACAAATAACTATTTTAGGCGACCATATCAAAACAGTTCTTTTTTATCATCTAATACTAGATAAAAAGTAAATCTTCGCTGGATGCCAACGCCATCTACGATAGCGATGTTTGTTCAATAACAAGCGAATGTTTAGAGTTATGTTGCTAATTAAAATAAATAAGTTTAATTTTTAGGGTTTTGTAGGAATGACCAAAAAACCCTTATACCGTCATTTTGTCGTCTGTCTGTCTGTCTGTCTGTCTGTCTGTTCGGTAAAAATTGTAGCCAAACGGCTAAACCTAGAGAGTTGAAATTTGGCATGCTTATACAACTCTTTGACCCGCACATAGGAAAAATACTAAAACATCTAAAAAACATACCCTTCTAAAAATATAAACAAATATGTGCTCATCGAAAACAAAAATATTTTTTTTAAATTCTGAGTAGGGTATCAAATGAAAGCCCTTAGTACGTGGATTAACGATCAAATTTTTATTTTGGCAAAATAAATTATTTTGATGCGATTTTTGCCAAAAATGTGCAAAAAAAATTTTTGTCCCACAGCCTGTAGCTCAGATGGTTTAAACTAAAAATCTAAAAAAATTCTAAGTAATGTATATCGGTGTGAACCGAAATAGTACAACAGGAATTTTTGATCAGATTATGTTTTTGGAAAATAACGCATTTTTTGTGGTTTTTGGTTCACAAAGTACAAAAGTTATACCAATGTAAGACACTCACATGCATGGCGTGCGATGGCGACATGCGTTAGGGCACTCTTAAACTGGCTGGAAAACAAAGGGTTTCGAGTTCGAGTACGGGTGAATTTTATTTTTTCTGTTTTTTTTTGCATTTTTATTATGTTGAAATTGGTTTTGTCAAAATTCTAGTTATATTTTGACAAATGTTGTATTTAATTTTTAAGAGCGTAAATTTAATAACCAGTCTTATTATATGATTAACAGACGATAAATTATTTAAAAAATATCGTTCATTTTGCCGTGATTACTACAAAGTAAAATTTGTCCTACACACTCAGCATACCGCCTTCACTTATTATATACCTGCGAAACCCTGAAATGTGTGAATATTCACACTTCACATCAATTTTTCTAATTAAAATTAATTTTTGTCGCCCAAAAAATATAATGTGCACAAAGGTACAAAGGTGCAAAGGTTTAGCAAAGGCCAAAAATTTCTTTCTGTCCTCATCTATTGCTCTACCTCGGCTATCAAATTCAGTTGCAGACGAAAACGATCCACTCTTTGGCCATGGCACACAAATAACTATTATATGACACTAGGATAGGTAAATGCATTATAATATATTATAAAACTCTATATTATTATAGTTATGTGCATTTTAGCAACTGAAGAAGTCAGTTATCTACTGACGAAACGATGTGTTTCTAAACAAACACATGCAGTATAACAAAGCTGTATGAACTCTAATTATATTTCCTTCGACATCATATACTTTCTATCAGTACGTATATTAATATTATAATTAATAAAGATCGAAGAAAAAAAAAATAGAACATTTTCACTGTAAAATATACCTTCTGGCCATCCTAGCTTCAGCACAATGACTTAAATCATCCAAAATATATCAGACAGGTCAGATGAACGTCACAAGTGCATTTCCACAAAAATTATTATGGCACTTGAACAAATTCCCAGGTCTATTGTAATGTTAATAGACTCTCCAAATATCTGTGTGAAAGAACCTGTCGTCTTATGAAGGTGTTGCAGGTATCGGTTTCACACGGACGGCCCCGCGGGGAGATAAGGGCCGGCGCCAACTCAGCGGGCCACCAGACCTGGCTCAGGTGTGCCGTGTGCCTCACAAACGACCAGAGACGTACACAAAAAAATTCACAACAGCACAGAAGACCCAGAAAAAGTTTCAAATATAATTTAATTTTAAATTGGAAAAGTCTATGTCTTTTTCTGCATATAAAAGAAAAATTGCTGTGAATTGTGAATTTTCACACATTTCAGGGTTTTGCAGGTATTAAGTAAGTGAATGATGATTATTTGGGATGCCAAAACAAATTTTATATTAAAATATTTTTTTTGTTAATTTTAATTCGAACGCCTAATACCATTATTTAGGTTTCTAAATATGTGCAGTATTTTTTTCTTTATATAGCAAGGTTCATTAAGAATTTTAAAAATTGCGCCTATGGCTTCCATTGGTTGTTATAAGCGCCGCCCCTCTGATTTCGTGTACATTGAAACAGAATTAAATTATAATTTAAACAATTTCCACTGGTTATTAAATTTACGCTTTTAAAAATTAAATGCAACATTTGCCAAAATATAACTAGAATTTTGAAAAAATAATTTAAACAATATAAAAATTCAAAAAAAAAAACAAAAAATAATATTGTCTTCTAGTTGGGTGAAAATCCAGCGTCATAACCACTAGACCAGCATACACCTTCTAGTGTAGCGTGTTACAAAGCTATAACTTGTGTACATTATTAGCAAAAAAACACAGAAAATGCGTTTTTTTCCAAAAACATAATCTGATCAAAAATTCCTGTTGTACTATTCCAGTTCACACCAATGTACATTACTTAGAATTTTGTCAGATTTTTAGTTTAAACCATCTGGGCTACAGGGTGTGGGACAAAAAAATTTTGGCACAATTTTGGCAAAAATCGCTTTAAAATAATTTATTTTGCAAAAATAAAAATTTGATCTTTAATCCACGTACCAAGGGCTTTCATTTGATACCCTACTCAGAATTATAAAAAAATATTTTTTTTTTCGATGAGCACATATTTGTTTATATTTTTGGGGGTATGTTTTTTAGATGTTTTAGAATTTTTCCTATGTGCGGGTCAAAGAGTTGTATAAGCATGCCAAATTTTAACTCTCTAGGTTTAGCCGTTTGGCTACAATTTTTACCGAACAGACAGACAGACAGACAGACAGACAGACAGACGATAAAATGACGGTATAAGGGTTTTTTGGTCATACCTACAAAACCCTAAAAATGAATAACATCAAAAGCGAAATCTAGACTTTAGTCTAGATGTAACAGAAATTATTATTATAAAAGTATTTTAATTAAAATGACGAAATTTTCTAAAAGAAAATTCAGTACATTTTTATAAAAACATAAAATAATAGTATATTAAAACACGAGTTTCATAAGGCATGATTTTGCTGCATGCGTCGAAGTAAAAAAATTAGCCGCGAAGTGACTTTTCTACTCGACAAGTGCTGCAAAAAAACTTACGAGGTGTGTAAATTAAGTAACCGGACTGATTTTTTACATTTTTTTTTTTTTTTTATTCGAATAGGATTACAATCAATATTGTCTCCCTCAAACTTCCTTGCGAAGCCACACAGCGCTGGAAACGGTTCTTCTAATCCTCATAGTAGTGCTGGAACTCGGATACTGGAATAGCTATCAGCTGGTTGGTTACGGACGTTTGAATATTTTCGAGTGTCCCAAAATGACGTCCCAGATGATTTTTCAATCTTGGCAAGAGGAAGAAGTTACAAGTACTCAAGTTAGGCGAATAAGGAGGCTGAGGAGCCACAGGAATTTTTTACTGGCCAAAAATTCGTTTATTGTAGCTCCTGTAAAATATTTTTTGGAGTCATTAATGCGGAGATTTTTCTTGATTGGTCAAAATCTGATGAATGGTAGTGTGAGTCAAATTCAACTCTTCCCCGATCATTCTGACTGTCAACCGACTATCTGAACGGACAAGATCTTGGATTCTGTCGATATTTTCATTGGTTCTTGAAGATGAAGGCCTTCCGCTGCGTGATTCATCTTCAATCAACTCTCTTCTTTCTGAAAATGCCTTAAACCACCAAAAAACCTAGGTCCTTGACAAAACACTGTCTTCGTAAGCCTGCTGAAGTTTTCCAAAAGTTTCCGTTGCACTGTTCTTAAGTCTGAACCAAAACCTGATAGCCCACCGTTGCTCGAAATGAATGTCACTCTAGCGAGTTCAAACTCGTACTGAAGGCGTATCCAGGGCCGGCGGAAGCGGGCATGCAGGGCATGCGGGCGCCGCTGCGAGGGGGGCGCTAACGTGAGACTCAAAAGGGCGCTAAATGCCAAATGAATGTAAAGTAATTTAGTAATTTAGTGAAATTTAATTTTCACTAAATTTTACTTGAATTTTAGAAAGTAAGGACTTTTTTTAGGTCTTCACTTGAAATTTAGAAGGGAAGACCTTTTTTTTTAGGTCTTCATTTGACATGCTCGAAAAAAGCTAGTTACGCCCTGCCTAGGGACGCTCGATTAAATCTTGCCTACGGGCGCCACAGACCCTTGCTCCGGCTTTGGGCGTAACACATGTTTACCTGTCGCCACTCCAAGTCCCGCGTCCCAAATGTTGCCAGGTCAAACGCTATGTTGCCAGTCCGGTTACTTAATTGACACACCTCGTATGTAACAATTTTTTTATAATACCTTTTTTCTATTTTGCATTTTAATGCCTTTTAAAATAATAAATTTTCCAGTCGCTATGGCGTAATGGTCAGCTCATTTGACTGCTAACCATGGGGGCTCGGGTTCGAATCCCGGTGATGAAATGGATGTTTGTATTTGTTATTAAAATTTCTAATGTATCCATAATAAAAATAAAGATATCCTGGTTAATGGCCATCAAAGCTAAGACCAAAAAATAAAAAAAAATAAAAAAAATATAATAAATTTGCATTATATAATCAAACAACATCCCCGATTAGGAAATTTGGTAACTATCAATTATGTTTTGTAATATTTGTAGGTCATTATACCAATTTTATAAATAAATTGTTTCGCGGCACAACGAAACCCATTATAACAGTCAATTCAGTTTGATAATGACTTTCTTATAAATGAAAAATAGAAAAACTATATAATTTATTTAGTATTCCTTTACACCAATCAACACCAGCCTTTTTTTGAGCTTGGGTCAAATTATGCGGAATCCGTCGGGAACAGATCTTTTTCACAGCCAAATGTTCATGCAAAATCGAATGTATTGCAGTCTGCGATATGCCAAAGGATGCCTCTATCTCACGGAAAGTCACATGCCGATCTTTTTCAATTATTTTGCGCACAGCATCGCTGTATTTTTGGATCACAACTGATTTTGATCGACCTTTACGATATTCATCACTGACGGACACACGACCACAACAAAATTCTGCAAAACAATTGTAAACAGTATTTTTTTATGGAGCTTCATTACCAAAAGTTGAACGAAGCGAATCTACGCATTGTTGTTGAGTTAGGCCTTTACTAAAATCGTAAAAAATCATCCAACGAAAACCTTCACGAGAAATATCCATTTTTTCACCAGTTTTTTTTAACGCTCACTATCAACGAACTACTCGGTCAATTTATAAGCTGCCACTGATTTTACAATAACAAATGTCAAATTTTACGAATATAGTAATAACACATTTCAATATTGCCATCTAGTGGTCGTTTGTAAAAACATAAAAGGTAACCCTCATATTTCCCAGTCGTCCAAGATCTTTTTTGTCTTCAGAAAATCTGGTCAGTTTAAATAATGCGTCACCTAAACATTGGGAGTTAAAAGACAATAATTGACGATGATAATGGCTATTGGCAAAAAAAAAAAAAATTACCACTTCTTCTTCTTCTACTTTGAGCACTGTTAGTAAAGTTGACTTTAGGCCTCACTCAATTAATGCTCCTCATTAAAATTAGATTGTTGCCCCACTAATGTATAATAACGAGTTGCTAATGTGTTGAGTTTTACAAACCCTGACATCACCGAAAGCATATCAGCAGAGATGACCATTTTAATTATGTTCCAACATTTGAGAAGCATGTAAAATTAGATAACACTTGGATAACAATATTTGGAACGTTAACCAAAATAGTAAAATGAATGAGTTCGGGTGCAATGTATCTGGCCGATATTTTAATCTTAATTCATATATTTACAAAAGAAAACTTACTCTAAAAACAAGGTGAATGAAACTCTTTTTGGATGCTTTTGCGAAGATATATTTTATCTAATAAAAACTTCAACTAAAGATCAAACATTCTAAGAAAATAAGTCAAATAGAAATTATTGTATGATATTCAAGAAACAATAAAAATTAGTCGATTTTTAATTTAAAAAATTGATGTAGTGTAAATTTTCACACATTTCAGGCTTTTGCAGGTATCTACTCTTATCTACTAAACTCAGTATCTACTATAATTATAATAGTTATGACGGCTAAGAGTGTGAAACGTATGCTTAAATGCAGCGGCGGCGCTAGACCAATCGTGGACTTCGGCGAAATTAGCTTTGCGAGGCCCCTTTCATATCTTAGTAAAAAAAAAACGGTAATAAAAACAAACCTTGATTTGGCCTAGTCTTCTGGCTTGACTTTTTAGCCACTAAACACTATATTTAGATGTAGAATTAGAATTTTAGGTGTAGACCTCGAACATTTTATTACTTAAAATGAAATACGAAAATATTTGTTTTAAACACATATAGGTATTATGATTATTTATTTTCGTGGTTAATATTTTCTCATATTTTTATTTTCTTTTAAATTATCTTTCACCTACTAAGCCATTTTTAATAGAAAAAATTTATAATTCTGGGAGATTTTAATTTCCCATCAATAAAATGGGTACAAAAAGATAACTTTTATGTACCTTTAAAAACTACTACTAATGATAAAAATTATGTGAAGTGTGAATTTTCACACATTTCAGGGTTTCGCAGGTATTTAGTAAGTGAATGATGATTATTTGGAATGCCATAACAAATTATATGTTAAAATATTTTTTTATTAATTTTAATTCGAATGCCTAATACCATTATTTGGGTTTCTAAATATTTGCAGTATATTTTTTATATTGTAGCAAGGTTCATTAATATTTTGAAAATTGCGCCTACGGCTTCCATTGGTTGTTTAAGTCATAAACTCCGCCCCTCTGATTTCGTATACATTCAAACAGAATTAAATTATAATTTCCCCATTTCCCCCTGGTTATTAAATTTACGCTTTTAAAAATTAAATGCAATATTTGCCAAAATATAACTAGAATTTTGACAAAAAAATTTAAACAAAATAAAAATGCAAAAAAAAACAGAAAAAATAAAAACTGACGGGCTTCGAACAGCAGTTTCAACTCACGAAGCGACGTTACCACTGTACTACGCAGGTTCACTCGCTAGCTATATTAAATAGCGTATTAAATATTTTACATATTAAAGTTAAAAACTCAAAAAATGCGTTATTTTCCGAAAACATAATCTGATCAAAAATTCCTGTTGTACTATTCCGGTTTACACCAATGTACATTACTTAGATTTTTTTCAGATTTTTAGTTTAAACCATCTGGGCTACAGGGTGTGGGACAAAATTTTTTTGCACAATTTTGGCAAAATCGCCTCAAAATAATTTATTTTGCAAAAATAAAATTTTGATCGTTAATCCACGTATCAAGGGATTTCATTTGATACCCTACACAGAATTGTAAAAAAATATGTTTTTTTTTCGATGAGCATATATTTGTTTATATTTTTAGGGGAATATGTTTTTTAGATGTTATTCCTATGTGCGGGTCAAAGAGTTGTATAAGCATGCCAAATTTCAACTCTCTAGGTTTAGCCGTTTAGCTACAATTTTTACCGAACAGACAGACAGACACACAGCTAAGAGACAGACAGACAGACAGACAGACAGATAGACAGACAGACAGACAGAGAGACAGACGACAAAATGACGGTATAAGGGTTTTTTGGTCATACCTACAAAATCCTAAAAATTACAGAATATCTCACAGATAAATTACACCTAATGTAAAGATGGAACATTAAATTTTGAGAACACCCTAGGCTACTTCTATCCTAGGAAGAGTAGTGTTGGCATATCGATCGTTTTAATTAAAAACAAACGCCACGTACAATGTTGATTGTTGTGCATTGTGTGCTCATTTGCATACGGTAACATATGACGGTAATGTTCAGCGCGAAACACAGCGCGGCTAGATTCCCT
This sequence comes from Liopterus haemorrhoidalis, assembly GCA_963971575.1. NCBI lineage: Eukaryota > Metazoa > Arthropoda > Insecta > Coleoptera > Dytiscidae > Liopterus > Liopterus haemorrhoidalis. The sequence goes on from OZ020613.1 coordinate 27,191,579, forward strand.
GTGGAGTGGACCACTGTTCATACTGGGTACACGTTGCTGCGACATTAACATATAATGTTAAATATGTTTATGGTATTACTACTTTTGCCTTGGAAACAAAATAACAACGAAAGGAAGAAAAAAATACGTAAAGATTCGCTGAAATCTGTGTCAAGATAGGGTGTGCAGAATTAACCCACCAGCATTTCTGACACTCGTATTAGCAGAGCTACAACTACGATTAAATTGACATACATATAGTAGTATTTTTTACGCAGTTGACAATGGTGGAAATAACGAAACAATAAAGCAACAGATTACGTTACGTACTTTTCGTTCCAGCATAGTTTTGTATTATCCGTAACATTACATTTTACGTACATTTTTACGTTCCAACCATTTTTACGCTTTTATTTTTGTAGTTGAGATTTTACACTTTTCGGCCGCTATCTTAAATTCGGTGCCCTTCAGAGAAAAAATCCGCACATATTCTTGTAGTTAAGGATATGCCCTACAGATTTTGGAAGAATCGAAAGAAAATGTTAATATACGCAGGTTTGCAGTCATTGAGTATATCATCATGCCTCGAAACTGGGAAAAAATCTATCAAAATTGCAATTTTTCGCGATGACAAATTCGTAATCTACGACAATAAATTAATAGAAAATTACCCATTTCATACGAAATTCGTTAGACATTTCGGAAATTATAATACTTTTTTGAGTAACAGAATGAATTATAGACAATATCTTGTAAACCAAGTGACAGATATTCGCGGTCGATGCGGCAACTTGTAGCTAAAGGTCCATTCTACAAATATGTATTTAGCTATTTTGCTCTATCGTAAAAATTAGTTATCGTTATCGTAATTGGTGCGGTATTCTCATCGCTACCTTAAATCTGCCTCGGATCACAAATAGGTGCTGCGGGTCAAAATGATTTAATTTTTATAGAGAACACGTGTGCCAAATGGCATTCCATTATCATCAAGTGCGAGGAGAAAGTTAGAATAGAAACAGACAAAAAAAAAATGAGGTAATGCTGGGATGAAAGAGCCAGAGAGGAACAGAAAGGAAGATGGTACGCTTGGGGGGAGATGAGAAAAGAGTATTACTGGAGATGCGGAGTGGATGCGACAGAGGTGGAAAGGAGAAGAAAAGACGGGATAAGCGTGATTGAGGAGTTGTGGAGGAGGGATAAGGAAGGGGGGGAGCAAGAAAGGACAGTCAGAATAGACAAATCAAGGAGCGCAGGGAGATATAAGGAGGTCAGAACTATAGGGGTACCAAGCTACTTGAAGGGAGAAAGAGGAAAGTCAGGATGGAGAGTTAGGAGTATTGCGAGGCTAAGGTGCGGGAATGAAGAGAGAGGAAATAGATATTGGAGGAAACAGGAGAATAAGATGTGCAGGATGTGCGGGGAGGAGGAAGAAGATAAAGAGCACCTCGCGAAGAGGTGTAGAGAGATGACAGTATGGTCGGGGAGCACATTAGACTTGTTGCACGAAGATGGAAGGGGGAGAGGTGGGCGAGGGAATTAGAGGCAAGAAGGATTGAGATTGGGGAAGGATAACAGGAAGGGGTAAAGGAAGGAAGGGAGAGACCCGGTGGGAAGCAGAAGGGGAGAAATGGAAGGAAGGAAGGGGATGAGGTTACCTGGAAATGGGGTGGAAGGAAGGGAGATAGGAGGAGGGGTGAAGAAATGGTTGGAAGGAAAGAGAATGGAATATAAAATAAAATAAATTAAAGATGGGCGAGAGAACTGGAAGTAAAAAGTAAGGAGATTGGAGAGGGAAACCCGAATGAGAACAGGAAGAAGGAGAGGGACATTGGAGCAAGAAGAAAGAAATGAGAAAAGTATTATAAATTGTATGGTATTGTACGTTAGTTTTTTATCATCAAGTGCACTCTCAAAGTAAAATATGGTGCGTACATCCTAGACTATGTTGAAATATAAGGTTTTTCGTTTCCCTAGTTTTAACTGGATTGAACTGTGGGAATAGTTGTAATGGTGTATCAAGATAATCAAAAATATCTTTTTCGTTTACTGATGTAATTTCTCTGGGAAGGACTGTAAATAATTTTGCCAGGTGCTGCGCGAATTTATCAGCCTTTGCTCTGAACATGTGGGACAAAATTTCTCTCCGAAGTATAAAACAAAAGACTTTGGGCAAACCTTAAATTTTTACGACCAGTTTGGATATTCTGTTTCTTTCGCAACTAATACAGGTTATGGGAAAAATGTTTATTTACTGTTCAGTTAATTAATATAATTTTAATTTTTAATTTTTATCGATAATGTGTATTAGACCGATACAGTCTACAATCCTGTCAGAAATGATAAAAATTGGTAGAGTGGTTTTCGCGTGAGATTCGAACAAAATTTCTATCATAATCGCCAAACAAAACATGTGATGTGGAAAAAACAATTTTTTTCTAAAATTCAAAAGCGGGTGGTGTTTAGTTGCTTTATAGTGAAGCTAGAAGTCTATTTTTATCTTGCACTGTAGTTAAATTTTGCTTACTGTATTTTTATATTGAGCAATTCGTTTTGTTCATCCCTATTCAGAATAAACAAAAAAATGTATGTGAAGTGAGAATTTTCACAGATTGCAGGATTTCGCAGGTATATAATAAGTGAAGACGGTATGCTGAGAGTGTAGGATAAATTTTGCATTGTAGTAACCACGACAAAATGAACGATATTTTTAAAATAATTCTGTTAATCTGTTAATCTAAGAGCTTTAAAAACAAATTTTATGGTAATATATTTTTTTGTTAATTTTAATTCGAATGCCTAATACCATTATTTAGGTTTCAAAATATGTGCAGTATTTTTTTATATAGCAAGGTTTATTAAGATTTTGAAAATTACGTCTATGGTTTCTATTGGTTGTTTCAAGTCTGCGCCCCTATGATTTTGTACACTTCCCACTAGTTATTAAATTTACGTTTTTTTAAAAAAATTAAATGCAACATTTGCCAAAATATAACAAAATAACTTAAACAAAATAAAAAAATGCAAAAAAAACATAAAAAATTATCTCCAGCCCGGAAGCGAACCCTAGTTTGCAGCTTATGAAGCGAGAAGGCTAACCATTAGACTGTGAACGCTTACTGGTTTACTGTGTTACGTAACGTATTAAATATTTTACATCGTCAACCAAAAAATACAAAAAATGCGTTAATTTCCGAAAACATAATCTGATCGAAAATTCCTGTTGTACTATTCCGGTTCACATCAATGTTAATTACTGAGATTTTTTTCAGATTTTTAGATTACCTCTTCCGGCTTACAGGGGGTGGGACCATTTTCACATTTTTGGCAAAAATCGCGTCAAAATAATTTATTTTACAAAAATAAAATTTTGATCGTAAATCCACGTACATTTCATTTGATACCCTACTCATAATTTTAAAAAAATATATTTTTTCGATGAGCCTATATTTGTTTATATTTTTAGGGTGATATGTTTTTTAGATATTTTAGTATTGTACCTATGTGCGGGTCAAGGAGTTGTAGGTATAAGCATGTTAAATTCCAACTCTCTAGGTTTAGACATTTGGCTACAATTTTTACCGAACTGACAGACAGACAGACAGACAGACAGACAGATAGACAGACAGACGACTAAATGACGGTATAAGAGTTTTTTGGTCATACCTACAAGACCCTAAAAACGATTAAGCTCCTCGCTTATCGACCAATTCGCTTAACGACCTAGTCGTAGAAACGAAACTCAGTCTTTAAGTGAGGAGTCTCTGTACTCTTTAAAGAAAGTGCACACCCATGGTGGGGGCTCTGGGGCTTTATAACCCCCCCCCCCCCCAAGAACTCCAAAGAATGTGGTGGTTACGCGTTTTTATTAAAATAGAAGTGAGGACCTTTTTTTAATCATTACTTGTAGTTTAGAAGTGATAACCATTTTCATAATTTAAATAATTTCGTCTTCTGACCCCCCCCTAAGATAAATTCCTGGGTGCACTTTAAAGGAATTATTAATTAGTAAAAACAGTATTTGGTGTATTATATATTATTATTTTAGTGGATGACAAATATAATATTGGTGTCGCTATGTTAATGATCTTTTTACGTCATCCTAAAATACGACTTTTCTTCTCTCATCAGTGTTCTTTTAGTAATTATTAATTACACCATAATTTCACACTGTCTTTAAAAAGCTATTCAAAAAGATCGTTAAAACTACAAAACGAACACGACGGCTGACGCCACAGCTTTTGTTTTGTTGGCGAACATTGCGATGGAAAACAGAGAGAGCAGGTGCCTTGGCTAGACTAGACAATTCGCTATTCTCTTCAAACATATATCTTTCTGCTCACCGCGGTTAGACACTTTTACAGGCACAGCTTCGATGAATACATATGTAACAATTTTATTCAGCATTTCAAACGTTAAAATGCATCTCTGTTTAAAACTTTTAAAAATTTTTACTCGAGTTTCTAAATTGTACTGTTATTTGTAGAGTCAATGTGATGACAGTGAATCAGGCGTACACAGGGAATCAATCAAATTTAAGTTTACTAGAACAACACTATATTGTTGTTTTTGGCGTTGGTGAACGCGTTCTGTCTGTGATTCTGTATGGCCATGTTATAAGAGATTTCTTGATTTTTAGACAACGATATAAAATTTTAATACCCATTTTAATTTATACTAATACATACTTTAGTTCGTTTGTGTGTATGTACGCATATGTTTGTGTGTATGCACGCATGTATGTTTGTTTCATCAAAACTAAAGCAGAGCTGCACTGATATAAAAAAAAACACATCAGCGTGTTTATGGTAAAATAGGTTTATTGTTCCTTAGGGTCCCTGAGTTTTTAAAAATAATTAAAAGCTAGTAAAATTATCTATACACTAATAACTTACATATAAACTAGCTTATTACCTGTCAACAATGAGGGATTTATAATATAAAATTTTTAATTTGTTTGTATGTGTATTTGGTTTTATTTTTTAACGTATCTGAATTTGTTCGCTGGTCAGCGAATCACGGGACAGGATATCACCCGTTAGCCAATCACGGGAGAGGGTATCACCTGTCAGCCAATCAAGAGACAGGGTGTCCCCAGTTAGCCAATCATGAGAAAAATTGACGTCATAATGTTACCGACAATACATACAGACACTTGCTAATTATATAGTTAGATTATTTATTCATGAACTTTTTAAGATGGGAAAACGATTCATTTTTATTCAGTACATTACATTTATATTGTTAAAACTAAAAATAATTTGACGTTAATTTATGCCTACGAAACCGTAGACATTTATGTAAGTAATTATGTAATAATCGTAGATTCTTAAAGAATAAATCTGCAAAATATTGTTCATATTGGTCAAAGGATATAAGAATGTCTAAAATTTAATTTTTATGGCTACAAAATCCTAGATATTTCTATATATAATTATATTCGTAGATTCTTAGAAAATTAATCTGCAAAATATTGTTCATATCGGTTAAAGGATATAGGCGTGTCTAGAGTTTTTCTATTATATCTATGAAATCCTAAACATATCTATATATAGTTATATTTGTAGATTCTTAGAGAATAAATCAGCAAAATATTGTTCATATCGGTTAAAGGATACAGATGTGTCTAGAGTTTCTCTTTTATGCCTACGAAACCCTAAACATTTCTGTATGTAATTTTATCCGCAGTTTCTTAAAGAATAAATCTGCAAAATATTTTTCATATCGATCATAGGATACAGGAGTGTCTGGAGTGTCTTGTTTATGCCTACGAAACCCTAGATATTTCTGTAAATAATTATATTTGTAGATTCTTAGAGAATAAATATGCAAAATATTGTTTATATCGGTCAAATCATATAGTAGTATCTATAGTTTTTTGTTGTTGCCTACTAAATCCTATACATTTCTATATGTAATTATATTCGTAGTTTCTTTCGTAGAGAATAAATTTGCAAAATACCTGTCAATCAAGAGACCTCAAGCGTCCCCAGTTAGCCAATCACGAGAACCTTAGGAAAAATGACGTCACAGTGTTACCAACACAGATCACAAACACACACTAGCTAATTATATATGTACGATTATAATCGTTTGTGTGTATGTATGTATGTTCCCGCAAAACTAAAGAATGGCTGCACCGTTTAAAAAATTAATACACTATACATGCGTTGGAATATGCAATACTAGATTGACCAGAAAGTAAGATAAAAAGTAAGAGTATAGAGGATATTACTTAAAAAAGAGTATAATGCTCTAAAAAAGAGTACGTCTGGTCACCCTATGCAATACTGAGAAAGTATCGATATTTGGGTATCGATAATATCAAATAAAAATTATCGATACCGGTATCGTATCGAAAAAAAATATCGCTATTTACAAGTATCGAAAGCAAAAATGAATATATTTTCTATAAAACGTAAGAAAACCTTTTATTCTTATAATAATAATCTAATTGTTTTACAATAATAAATAGATTAAAGTTGCATGGGCATTAAAGTAGTACAAACGACTGAAAAGTGACAGATGACCTAGGACCTAGGGAACAATAAATTGGGCACTTACAAACAACGTAGGCGAGGAAGATTCGTTCATGGAAGAACTAATAAATAAGCGGTGTCCATCAAGAGAAAAAGTAGACGAGGCCATGGAGCCTAGCAAAAGTTCATATACACACCAGTTTTGCAAGTTAAAGTTCGGAAATCCCTTCGTAAAATATTTATTATCTATTATCGTTTTCCTAATTCTGCTGTCCTAGATTTTCACTAACTAAACTTAACCTAATTACTTAAATTGATCGTATTTACTAGAGTTTATTACACTATTTTAATGGGCTAATATTTGGGGGAAAATAAAGTACTGTATACCTAAAAACTAGGTAATTAGCGTAGGTTTAGTTAGTAAAAATCTAGGAGAGCAAAATTAGAAAATTTTGGAAAATGATAATAGATAATAAACATTTTACGAAGGGATTTCTGATCTTTCACTTGCAGAACTGGTGTGTATATGAACTCTTGATGAAGCATATAGGTCAGAGTGATTGTTTAAAATAGAATTAAACACTTCACTCTTCTTCATTACAAGCAACGAGAAAACTCCTTGGTCTATTTTGGTAAAATAGATCCACATTTTGCTTCTTGGTGGTGACATTTTTAATTAAAATACAAAAATAACCTCAAACGTAGAGGAAAAAGGCACTAAACGCCAGCAACTTCTAAACCGTTCGATGCATGTTTCTTGGCGTACTATGTCTTGCGCCATTGCGATTGCGCACCTCTTCTACCAGTTTTTACAAGAGTACAATTTTTAGAAGTGTTTCTTATTGAAAAAATTTAATCACAGAAATATTTATGTGTATAAACAAAAATTTTACGATATTCTTTTAACAACGAAAAAAAAAAAAAAAAAACGATATGATACTGGGTCAAATGTACTGATATTAATAAAGTATCGGAAGATTAGTATCGATAAAATCGCGATATCGAATGAAAAATATCGTTATTGGTATCTTATCAATAGTGTCACAACATCCCTATGTATTGTATGAATTTCTGAAATTTTAGATTTAGTCCTTTTTTGTAGGACTGTATATTCACGTATTACAAAGATCGTATTAAGAACGCGATGCCATTATGAAACTCGCGATCCCTTTCAATGTTGACAAAGAGGAAATCGAAAGGAAAATAAAAAATGCTTAGCTAATTTGCTAGCGAAATGAAGAAGCAGAAAAATAGATCCAGAAGAATTTACTGATCCACACATCTGAGGCGTTTTCTTTCGTACTGAATAAACTAATCAAACTGAACATAACTGATAGAGATTTTTTTCAGTTTGTTTTTTTTCGAATTTGTTCAGTTTCCCATTACATGAATAAAGTTATTGTGGTTATCTTTCCCCTTACCCCTCAAGCACACAGACATATTGTGGTTACTTACTTGAAAATTTAATCAGTTAACCTCAAAAACATAAATCAACGTGTAAACAATTTATATTATCACTGAAAAGATATATTTATTGGAGAAAAACAAATCACATGTACTTGAGAACTAAATAAAGATGCAAAACGGGTAAAATCTGCTTTTTCTGACATTCATTAAATAATCAAAGAAGGTAAAAGGTTATGTTGATAATGATGTAACATTTTTGCATGAAATAAATCTATGTTCATAAAAGATTGTTCTTTGGTCTTCTCGACTGAACTAAAATCAAGTGAAAATAATTTTCACTTTCCTTTTATTCACTTATACTTGGTTCACTTTGTTCATCACGAAATAAAACGCCTCTACTCGAGATTTAATTGGTTTACGTCGACTACGAGGGTTATCTTTTATGTTTTAACAAACTACCACTAGATGGCAATATTGAAATGTGTCATTACTATATTCGTAAAATTTGATATCTGCTATTGTGAAATCAGTGGCAGCTTATAAATTGACCGAGTAGTTTGTTGACAGTGAGCGTTAAAAAAAAAGTTTGTGAAAAAATGGATATTACTCGTAAAGGTTTTCGTTGGATGATTTTAGTAAAGGCCTAACTCAACAACAATGCATAGATTCGCTTCGTTCAACTTTTGGCAATGAAGCACCATCAGAAAAGACTGTTGACAATTGGTTTGCAGAATTTCGTCGTGGTCGTGCGTCCGTCAGTGATAAATCTCGTGAAGGTCGACCAAAATCGGTTGTGATTCAAAATAACATCGATGCTGTACGCAAAATTATTGAAGAAGATCGGCACGTGACTTACCGTGAGATAGACGCATCCTTTGGCATATCGCAGACTACAATACATTTGATTTTGCATGAACATTTAGCTGTGAAAAAGATCTATTCCCGATGGATTTCGATTAATTTGTCCTTTGCTAAAAAAATTCGACCTAGGCACTGCAAAATCCGTATACAACATCGTTACAGGTGACGAAACTTGGATTTATTCATATGAACCGAAAACTAAGCAACAATCCACTGCATGGGTCTTCCAAGATTGACCGAATCCCACAAAAGTTGTTCATTCACGAAGCACTTCCAAGAAAATGATCGTTCTTCGGTTTTGCTGAACATGTCACAACCATTCCTTTAGAGGATAGGAGAGCAAATAACCCCTTAACGCACATGCCCGAGCGTAACTCGGGTAAGTATTAATACAAAATTAATCATTTTGATTTCCTTATTATAATATTCATGTATACATATATATTAGTCTTGAATAAAAAATAATCTATATTCATTTTGACTATCAAAATAATGTTTTTGCATTGACATAGATCTATATATTAATTATCAATAATAAAAAAAAAGTTTAATTTTACCGTTGTATCGAGAAAAAAACGTGCGTTAAGGGGTTAATGCTGAGTGGTATACAACAATTTGTTTACCAAAAGTCATCGACAAAATCAGGAAAAACAATCAAAAACGTCGCCTCTTTCTTCATCATGCCAATGCAAGCTCCCACACAGCACGTCAATTAATTGATTATTTGAAGGAGAAAAACATCGAATTAATATCTCATTGCGCGTAGTCACCTGATTTATTCCCTAACGACTTTTTTTTTGTTCCCCAATGTCAAACAAAAAATGCGTAGACATCGATTTTCATCACTTCAAGAAGCTGTTGAAGCCTTCGAAAACCATGTTTTTGAGATACCGACTTCAGAGTGGAAAAAATGTTTCGATAATTGGTTTGAACGCATGCAAAAGTGTATAAATCTTAAAGACGAATATTTTGAAAAGCTATAAAAAACATTTTTTCTTTCTTAGTTTTTATAAGAACTTAAAAGGTAACCCTTATAATACTAAATCCTTCATCACATCACTTCCTCGATTTTTTCGATTATAGAGAATTAGACGCACCCAAAAGCTACGTTTTCGGGATTTATTACGTTTGCCACTTAATTTTTTTAACAAAGCTGCTGAGTAGCCTCAGCAGCAGAATGTCTGCCTCTTCAACAATATATGGATGTACCAAGAATTTTCAACAAAGTCGATAGACTAGGCCGATTGAACTTGCCGAATGGCAGGGTGTGGACGCAGCTTAATATACCAAATGCTGTTTTAGCTTTAGTTAGGCATTAATCGACTTCCAAGGTAGCTTCTTCATCTTTGTTAATTATGCCATCTAGTTGGAAAAATTCATCAACATCTTCAAAATTCATTTAAATTTAATTATTATTGATTTTTAATTATTGGTGTAGATACGAAATACTTACGGTTTCTGGTATCGATATGGAGACCTGCTAATTTAGATAGATTAATTAATTGATTGACATTGTCTTGAATACTCTACACATCTACTTGCTGTTGTTAATTTGTTACATTATGTGTTTTTGTGTTGGCCAATAAAAGCATTTATCGTTTAATTCCTTCAGTATCTCATTTCTGTGATCCATCAGTAATTTTTTACACACTGTAACTCTGGAGTCTGTATCACGTGTCCAGCAGTGTATGATTGCTTTATCAATAATTTATTAGCGCTTCTCCAACCTGCATTATGTAACTCGTTCCCTTGAATACAGTGGTGTGCTCGTCAGAACACAAATCAACTCAAAGAATTACTAACAAGGTAAGTTAAATAGAAATTATTTTATGAAATACAATAAATATTAGTAATTTTGTTATGTTTGGTGCTCTTCGGGCATCCTCAATTGGGTTTACTTTTGACCACACTCACATAATTCCTCCATCTTGATCTGTCAATTGTTAAGTATATCTCGGTGTTCTGTATACCCTAATATAATGTGGTACGGGTTGCGCTGTAGACTACGGTGGTTGGTTTCGTGGGCTCTTCGTCAAGTCGGCAGTCAATAAAATGACTGTTGCTTTTCTGTCACTGGAATTGTTATTTTTTTTTTTTTTTTTCAGTCAGACTTAAGTTGTAAAGGATCTTGGGGTGTATATTGACACAAAATTATCATTTGAAGCTCATATAATCAATATAGTTTCTAAAACCTGGAGAATGCTGGGTTTTATTATTCGTAGCACAAAAAAATTTAAATCGGTAATTCCTATTAAAAATCTTTACTTATGCCTATGTTTATAGTCTACTAAATTTTGCATCCGTTATTTGGAACCCCCAGTATGATAAGTATGTAAATAAAATTGAAATAATTCAGATTAAAGCTTGAAAATACCTTTGCTGTAAAACTGACACCCCTTATGAAAATTATGAATCTGCCTGTACTACCTTTAATATTTTAACATTAAAAAATCGTCGTGTGCTAGCGGACATGCTCTTTCTTTATAAAGTGGGAAACAGAATGCAACGAGTTCTACGGCGCGTTGACGGCGTTTGGACGGCGCTATCTGTCAGAGGAAAGTTAAAGCCAAGCTGTCGTACGCAAGTGCACAGAATGTGTAACGTCCTAGCGAACGCCGTTGATACTGAATGTTCGTCAACTTCCAACTTTTGACGCCGTTGAACGTTGACGCAGAACACCTAACCTCAGTTTTTACTGAATGGTAAAGTGTTTGTATGTATAAATAACTTGCATACAAAATAAATAACATCACACACAAGTCTTCATCATCCATTATAATTTTAATACAAGAAAGTGCACGTATAAACACAGATATAGGTTGTCACGTGACACTTTGACGGCGTTAAAAATGATTGCATTGTGTGCAGGCGAAAATTCAACGGCGCTAACGCAACGCCGTCGCAAATGACGGCGCGCTGACGGCATAGCATTGACTGACTGCATTCTGTTCCAGGCTTAAGACTGTTAATAGTATCACTGAAAGCAGTGACCTGCTACAACTTTTTGGTCTTCATGTTCCCTCATATCAGACCCGCAACCAAACGTTATTTCACGTAACAAATTTTAATACTAATTCCTTCCGTAATTCACCCCCCATCAGATTGGCATCTACTTATAATATGTACTTTGGGACCATTGATATTTTCAATTTTGCCAAACTTCTGTTCCGCCGAAAGTGTATTGAAATTCTAAGATAAACTTTATGTTGTCCAATAAATTGCATATGCCATTACTTGTATGCATCTAAAACATTTTGTTTTTGTTTACTATCTGATTATGTACTGTAATTAGTAATTATTTAAACATATAACGTGTATTATACAGAGAACACTTTACTGGGCTTGTCCTGTGTATGTTCCAGTCAAATAAATAAATAAATAAATAAATAAATAAATAAATAAATAAATAAATAAATAAATAAATAAATAAATAAATAAATAAATAAATAAATAAATAAATAAATAAATAAATAAATAAATAAATAAATAAATAAATAAATAAATAAATAAATAGATAAATAAATAAATAAATAAATAAATAAATAAATAAATAAATAAATAAATAAATAAATAAATAAATAAATAAATAAATAAATAAAAAACTATTGTAAGCAGTTTGTTAGGGTAGAAGTAGAGCTAATCCTGGACGTTATTCTGCTATGAATCATCTCACAAATCAGTTGCACTTGATGGAGGATTTATACATACGTAAATTGAGTACAAATTATACAGGAATAAAAACTAAACCAAGATAAAAAATTTGTTGTTTTTTTTTTTAGTGGTAGCGCCAGAAATACTTATCATATCTCTAAAACAGTTTAAGATAGAGACCTGTGATTTAAAGTTTTAATAATTCTGTTATATGATTTACAAATTTGTTGGTTGACTAGACATCTAAGGTCTTGGTTTTGATTTTGGTTTGATGAAATAATCCCTAGGAGATGTGAGATTATCTATGGACAAACTTTTAGATTGTTTTGTTAAATTATTTTGGACATCCACGAAAATGTACTGAACTGGAGATGTTTGAAATATAGAAGTACGGTCTGTAGATTCCATAGATAGATATAATAATAAATGAAGAAATTTTCAATAAAATATGAAGACCTGGAAATAATGTTAAGTTTTAAAAAAGAAAACTGCTTCAAACACAGCATACGATATTATTGTTAGTTGTAATTACGAGGGACATATAATTAGAGGATCAATAATTAAAGAGACAAATTGATGTAGAAAAAAAAAAAAAAACGGTTTATAGGAGGAGTTTGGTACTTTCATGACTTTAGGTTGGCATCACTGGGATGAGCTGAGAACACCTGATGGATAAAAATTGTTTTGTTTATAACCTCAAAATTGCATTAAACGATGGCGTGTCCGCTTGAAGTTTTCACATTAGTTGAACAACATCCAGTAATCCTTTATTTGCTTTCTGAAGGTGAAAAAACGGCTAAAATCTTTTCTCGAATGATTTAACAGTATGGTGAAAGTTCTATGAAACGCGGAAATTTTTATAAGTGGGTAGAACTGTTGAAATATGATCGAACCTCAGTGACTTACAAGCATCGTCCTGGCCGGCCAGTTGAAGTGTCAACTCCTTTGCCTGAAACCCGCATTGACGACATTATTCGTGAAGACCGACGTATTACTATTGAAGATATAGCAAAAAAAGTTGCAGTAAATGTTGGCACAGTTCATCACGTTATCATTGACAAGCTCAAGTACAGCCCAAGTGCAAGGTGGGTCCCGAAACAGTTAACGCAACAACACAAGGAAACAAGAATCAAAGTGTGTACAGACTTAAAAGAACGCCATGAAAGGAAAGGTGACCCCTTTCTTAATAAGATTTTAACGTGTGATGAAACTTGGGTTCACCATTTTGAACCAGAATCCAAAAGACAAAGCATGGAATGGAACAACACCTGCTCACCTGTCCGAAAGAAATTCAGAACGCAAGCATCAGCGGGAAAAGTCATGTTGACCGTCTTTTGGGATGCCCGAGGTGTCGTCTATTGTGATTTTGATGAGAAAGATCAGCGTACAATAAACAGTGCCTACTACTCAGACATGCTGATGAACAAAGTAAAGCCAGCAATTAGAGAAAAAGTCGCGGATCTCAAAGAAAAGGCGTGATATTGCTCCACGACAATGCTCGCCCTCACACCGCCAATCTGACCCAAGAATCCATTGAAAAAATGGGTTAGGAAATACTACCATATCCTCCCTACAGTCCAGATTTGGCTCCCTCTGATTTTTATTTGTTTGGTCCACTCAAGGAGGCATTATGTGGAAAAAAGTTCAGCGTCAACGAGGAAGTCAAAGAATTTGTGGGAAACTGGCTCAAACAACAAGACAAAGATTTCTTTGCATCAGGTATAAAAAGAACTAGTTTATCGTTGGGACAAGTGTATTAATATTCGTGGGGATTATGTTGAGAAGTAGTAAAAGTCTCATTTTGTAAAAATACACAGTTTTTTTCTACAGCAGTTTGTCTCTTTAATTATTGAATGTCCCGCGTATTAATGCAAGACAAGAATTTAAAACAAAAAGGTGTTTAAAAATTCTTTGCTCTGTTGTTCCAGGACACAAATAACCTTAATGATAGCTAACATCTATTAGGATAGCAACATAAGCAGACTTTATTATTTCTAGATCTTGTAGTTTTGTCCATCAGCCCTATATTTTAATAACACCAACCCAAGCCCATTTTAGCAATATGTTTATCAACATCGATGAAGCATCATACTGCGTATGCAAGTAGTTTCTTTTAGATATACCCAGCACAGACTGAGACTCTATTCCATGACTCTTTGAATAACTATAAGTTTTGTCATTAGGTGCGTTTAGTGGCCGCAATATTTGACAACTATTAAGTTTGTTGATTAACGTTCAGCGAGCACAACTGCTGGGAATTAGCAGCAAGCAACCTGTTTAATTTGTGAATAAAGTCAATTGCTAACAGTTCGATAAATGAACAATAAACAAAATTCTGCGATATGTAAGTCAACAGCTGCGTTCGCAAAACGCTCCCATTTTATGTATGATCAAATTTCAGCATCATACATAAGGGCTAGTTGAAGAAGGTGGTTGAAAATTAATAATAGGTATAAAAGTCGGCAGACTCCGGATCGAAAGTCGAAGTAAGTGCCTTCGACTTTCGATCCGGTTCGATCCGTTCAAATTGGACTTGAGAAATTATGAAAAATGGGATGTAAAGAACCATTGTTAAAGCTGCAAAGGTCCGTTTTTTTAGCTATAATACTGTCTAATCTACTTTACCCCGGGTCCATGGAGTCCCCCCTCCCGGCACATGGAATTTACCCATCGAAGAAAAACGTCTGGATTCAACACGGACAGCAAGTTCCTAAGAGCATTATATGCTCCCAAAATGTTTCTACGTTGGATTCATATTCTACCCAAACTTTTTTCTCCTTTTTTTTTTTCTATTTCTGTCAATTTAGAAATTGATAGAAATAGAAAAATTGCACGGGAGTAGCAGCCATGATCACGTCACTTAATGCCATTCTTAACTGAAAAGAAATACCATGACATCAATTTACGTCAAAACATCAAATGACAAAAATTTACGTCATTCAATAATGTCACATTGTCATAATTTCAATAGTCTTGCCTTTCGCCACGTTAAAGTTTAACGTAGTAACGTGATATTAACGGTTATTCGAACGTGAAAACAAACCTTAACAGGAAAGCTGGAAGCTGGAAAAAAGAAGCCACGATATTAGAAACCTGTTCTGGATGTAGCCTGAAAAATCCAACTAGTCATGTTGGTATAAAATGCTTAATTGATCAATAGCTTTATTTTTGTGTATTAGGGAGAATTTTGATGATAGGGGCTAGTGTGGCGTTAATGTTCGTTACGCCACTGTTTCCTTGTATAAAAACGGCTAGTTATCCGTTGTGTATAAATTATGGAGCGTATTTAATTATGATGTGCGGAGCAAGGCTCAGTGGATTAATGAGAAAATGTAGCATTTTCTTATTGCTCGTAATTGCCCATATATGGAAGTGTTCTGGCACATTTAAATGAGGTGGCACTCAGCGGGGTTACCACCTTATTAAATCGACAGCCTTTTTACACGGCTACTGGTATTCACAACCTGTTTATTAACACTTTTCATCTAAAACAAACACCAACTCTTAGATATTGCAATACATATACACTCACTGGTCATTATACCTTTATTATTACAATTCATTGCACCACCATTATTATACGACTTATCTGTTATTATTATCGAACGAATTATGTTAAGAAACTTCTTCTATAGCAGCGTTTCCCAACCGGGGGTCCACGAGTGATGTCAAAGGGGTCCGTGAGCCATAAGTGCAACATTGCTTTTTTTTTAACCAAACAAAATCTAAATTACTTTGTATCTGTGGAGGCTCGTGGAAACCTCTCTCATGGAGGTGCTGCAACCAGAAGTATAATTGAGATTTTTTTTTGAGAAAGAAAAGCATTAAGTACATTTTTAATTATAGTCTGTTCAAACGTTAGAATGCAGTACAGAGCAAATGGAGTAGTTCTTTTTCATACTCTCTAATGCAGGGTTTCCCAAACTGAGCTCGCTGAGCACTTGGTCCTCCGCGGTGCGTCTACTAGTGCTCCGCGAGCAGATTAGACAGAAAAGTAAATAAAATAAATGTGATTAGATGTGAAAATAGTGTTCTTTTTTTCAAAACAAACGTTTCACACAGAAATGATACGCTACTGAAGATAACAAAAGCTAGTACAATAATATTTTACTGCCCCCAATAAATGTTAAATAAAGACACTCGAATCTCAATAGTTCAACTGGTCATTGAAAAAGTTTTAACCATTATGAAATACAAATATACGGCTGAGTGACTGTTCTATTACAGGGCTGATATATTACAAGAGCGGCATATAATACAGTACAAATTCCTTAAAATTTGCCAAATAATATGGGAATATGAATTACCTATATTCTTTATGTCTCTTATAATTCAGACAGGAAGTCAGTAAGTCATAGTGGTGCAGTGTTATTTATTTGTTTTGCTGCGATTATTTTTCGATGGATCGCTGGCTGGAAGTACGGATTGTTAAAAAAAGCTGCCAAATTCTCTGTCTCAAAACGTCCAGTAGACAAGTGTGTTCAAATATTATAAAGATAGTATTTCAATAGTTATTTTTTACGCTTAAGACTTATGGATTAAGTTTTTATCAACTGCTACATACACATATACGAGATGATTGTGATCGGGGAAGTATTGTGATCGTACCGATTTTGACATTTTTAAATTTCGATGGATGTCCACGAATTGAGGTTCCTACATAATATTTTTACTATTTTTAGCATAATGTCTGTCGGTCTGTCTGTCTGTTGGTCCTTGGGCACGTGTAAAGCTAATTTGGCTAAACGGATTTTTATGAAACTTCATTTTTAAGCTTCTCACAACAATGGCAACAGTTAATCAACTTTTGGTAAAAAGCGGTCATCTAGAAATGGAAGATTTTTGGCGGTCAGTCCAGTGGTGGACACAGCTGATTAAAAAAAAATTACGTTATTTTTACTTTATTTTCATTATACAAGGTGTCTCAAAAGAAATTTTATATTTACTGGATCGATTAAAACAAAAGTAAGACGTATATAGAAAGAATGTTTATTAATTATTAAAATACACTTTTTGGGGATTTATTTCTTAAAAATAATATCGTCTAAATGTAGACCCTCGCGTTCTCGGCACTCATTTAATCGAACAGTAAAATTACTTATGACGTCTCGGCAGGTGGACTCAGGGATGGCTGCCATTTCGTGACGGATATTTTCTTTCAAATGCGCCAGTGAAGTCGGTTTATTGTCGTAAACTTTAGATTTAAGATAACCCCATAGGAAAAAGTCCATAGGGGTTAAATCTGGACTGCGTGGATGCCAATTTATGTCACCTTTCCGGGAGATCAATTTGCCTGAGAAAATTTCACGAACACGTGGCAGAGACATATTGGACGTGTGTGAAGTTGCTCCGTCCTGTTGGAACCATGTTCTTTGGTTATAGCCAGGAAAGTTTTGCAGTTCAGGTACCAAGAAGTTGTCTAACATCTCCACATAACGCTCTGAATTCACTGAAACTGCACGCCCCCTTTCGTCTTCAAAAAAGTAAGGGCCGATAATTCCTCGCGCCGACATCGCAGCCCATACGGTCACTTTAGGCGAATGTAGGGGTTTCTGATGTTTGCGTTTCGGATTCGTTGCACTCCAGTAGCGGCAGTTCTGCTTATTTACGTGGCCATTAAGATGAAAATGAGGTTCATCCGAAAACAAAATGTTGGTAAACGTTGAAAATCGCTCAATCACCTGACTTACGAAATTAAGCCTCTGACTGGCATCTTGGGGCTTTAATTCTTGCACCAATTGAATTTTGTAGGGGTGCAGCTTTAGGTCTTTGTGCATAATGCGATGTAATGATAATCTATCCACATTTAAAGCACTTGCGCGCTTCCGAATGGAAAGGTCACGAACAGACTGATTAACATTCTCCACGTTTTCTACCGTTCTTGATGACCTAGGTCACCCGGATTTTGATTTATCCAGCGTTGTACCAGTCTCTTCAAACTTTTTAACCCAATGTCGAATGAGAGGAATGCTTGGCGCATCATTTAAGTGGCGAAAACCTCGAATACTGCAGAATTTTCTACGCGCTACAGTCGCCGAATCACCGTTTTTGTAAAACTCTCGCACGCATAACGCGCGGTATGCTCCCGAGAAACGCTCCATAGCGACTGAATTCCCAAGAGCCAGGCTACCGATTGACATAACCCTCGCGCCCCTCGGATACGTTGCGTTCACGCAGTAAGCTAAATAAATATAAAATTTCTTTTGAGACACCTTAGTAGTAATAATACTTAATAATACTTATTAAGTATTTATTTTGTCATACGTATATGTAATTTTTCCACGGTTATGGTAATTAATTTCTGTGTTAGAGAGTATTTTGTTTAAGTACCTATTTTGTGATGGCGTTCGGTCTTGTGGTGGCCACAGCTGATTTTTTATTAATATTTTTGCTTTTAACTAACAAAGCATTCTTACATTTTGCTTAGTTTATAATCCGTACCAGATAACAATTATCGTGTACCGATTAACTGGGAAATTTATTTCCAGAACATATCACACGTCAAGATCCACTAAAATATATATAAATATATAGCCAGTGATGTACGCATAGGGGGAATTATTATTAATAAAATTATAATTACCCCATATCAAGATTGTTCGCATTCTCAATACGTATAAATTCTGATGTTGTTCTGCGTACGCCATTGTATATAGCAACGATAGTGCTCCGCACCGAATTATTCTCGTGAAAAGTGCACCGCGGCTCAAAAAGTGTGAGAAACTCTGCTCTAATGGGTTCTCCAAATGACCCTGTCCTTTCCTTTCTTGGTGAAGTTGCCGGCTGAAAAATGCGCTGATCTGTAAGACGGTATTCTACAAATGGTTTTTCATATTTGTACCGTGTTACCTCATTTTTGTTAAGTTACATAAAAGTATCAGAGACTCGTATCTCCGATACGTTTTCCATTTAGTGTCAGTGAATTAACAACACAAGTAGATAAAATTATACACTTTTACAACATTTGGCAACAACGCTCCCATTTCCCATAACAGCAATACTATATTCTGAATGTCACTGAATATAGGTATTTACTAAATCTTCGCATTTAAGCGCCTTCGCCAAAATATGTTAAAAATACTATTATTTTCTTCTGGCGAAGGCCTTCGGAACAACCATAAGATATGGATGGAGTAAATGTAAAATTTATTATCAAAAACATCGCCAGTGCGGGCCGGAACATCGGCGGGGTCGTGTGCGTTGCACCCCCTGCACCCTCAAGGGTAGGCTGACCAGATTTTTTTACAGAAAAAGAGTATACTGAAAAAAGCATGAGCATGAGCAAAAAACAGAGGTCATCTCTCAAAAATACTAGTAACGAGCAAAAAAAAAGATCTTCACTCCCAAAATCGACGTAATAAGCAAAAAAAGGTCCTCACTTCCAAAATAGAAGTGTTGAACAAAAAAAAAAAGGTCCTCACTGCCAAAATCGACGTAATGAGCAAAAAAAAGGTCCTCACTTCCAAAATAGAAATGATAAAAACAAGTAACCAGCAAAAAAGAGTATATTCAGGTTTTTTTAATAAAAAGTAAGAGTATAAAAAATAATACTCAAAAAAGAGTATAATACTCTTAAAAAGAGTACGTCTGGTCACCCTACTCTAGGGTTTGCTCTGAATTCGGTGTTCCCCGTAGTACGGGGAACTAGTTCTTGGACGTCCTTTGTAATATGTTACGATAGCAACCATAATAGGATGACATATGTGTGAGAGATTGTAAATAGACGTTGTAATAAATGCTCGTTTGTGCTTTAATCTGTATGTTGTAATTGATATTATTACAAACGCTATAAAGCGTTTATATATATATATTATTATTCCTCTTATTTATTCAAAATTACTTTACGTCACCTTGAAAAGCAAGGTCCTGGGTATCAACTGTTATATTTGTAAATCTTATCTCAGAATATTATAAGATTTAACACAGGATTTTCATTAAGTACTTGGCTTTATCCCACTTTCCCTTACATGATTATTACTACATCTGTGTTTTATACAGCAATGTTCAAAGATATTAAATGATCCCTTTTAGGTAAAAAATTAGGGTATGTAGACCAGGGGCTGTATGTTTTGTGTGTGTTTTCCCAGCGTGTTCTGTACGTGTTGAGGACGTGGTCGGGAGCTGCTCCACCAATTAAAGAAAGCAGCAATGGTAACATCACATCGAGATGTTATCTCGGACGATGGACTGGATGGCCGTTGCTTGATGGAAGTGATGGGAGGTTTTATGCGGTGGAGCGGCGAGCATTGTCGCTTTTTATATGTTTGAAATGTGCCGTGTCCCGCAGTTTGACGATCGACCTCACCACATGTGAACTGCATCTTAAACATTTCATCAGACATGGGTGGAGGCACGGGTAATCAATCAAAAACAATCCCACAACATACAATGAAATTTAATTTAGTTTCGGCCGTAAATGTAGGCAGGAAAATGAATATTGCAAACATGATAGCATTTCATGATAACATTCGAAACGAATACTTCTAAAAGATGAGTTAAATTTGGTTAAAATTTTTGGCGCACAGCAACGATGGCTATTTGCGCCTAACAAAACCCATCTCTATTGCTGTAATATTGTCACAAAGGTAACCCTAGGCCAGGACTGCGACATCTAAACATTGTGACATCATCATCATCATTTATCAAACATTGACGTCCACTCCTGAACATAGGTCCCCCCTTTTCATCTCCACTCCCCTCTGTCCTGTGCCACCTATAGCCAATTACCGACTAGTCTCTTGATGTCATCCGTTCACCGGGTATGAGGTCTGCTTCGGTTTCTAGTCTCTAGGCCACAATTCCAGTACATTCCTGGTCCATCTACCATCATTAGCTCTAGCAACGTGGCCAGCCAACTGCCACTTCAGACGCGAAATTCTTCCAATTATATCGTAAACTTTTGTTTGCTGTTTGATCCACAAATTTGTTTTTCGATCCAAAAGTGTAACACTAACCATCGCTCTCTCCATGGATCCTTGAGCAACTCTTAATTTTTAGGCAGATTTTCGCGTGAGGGCGAGAGTCTCAGCACCATAAGTGTAGACTGGTAAGACACATTGATCTAATACCTTTCTCTTGAGGCAGATGAGGGAAATTACCAATGTCAAATATGCCTCAGATTTCCAAATGCAGCCCATCCCAAACCAATTTTTCTATTTATCTCTATGGTTTGGTTTTTCCCGGCTGATAGTGATTTGGTGTCCCAGGTAGTTGTAGTGACAAACTTGATCAATGGGCCTACCCAAGATTGACAAATTACCACTCACATAAATTTGTCAAAACTCTGATCCTTTTATGTTGATTCCGGGAGGTAGGACTTCATACCTCCCGGATTCATACTCAGTGACATACATCTGCATGATTAAAAAACTACATACGTTACAATTTCGTAATTAGGTTATTAAACTAGGTTATTCGGAGATATAAGTAAATAAATCCAGGCAGAGGAACCTAGCCAACCCCTTTACGACGTTCTACTCGATCAAGGTGACAACCACGAGTCCGACTCCAAGAACAAATACTTCCGGATGAGCCAGGCAGCAAACACCATGTGAGTGGGAGAGTTCTCCAGGGTCCTTGACTCTCTGATGTGCAACCCCAGACAGGTCCAAGACAATTCGGTAAACACAGGGTGGACCGTAGCTTCCCCCAGTCCCCGTTTGAAAAACAGTTAAATAACATTTATAACCTATCTAATAAATTTTGTTGTTAATACTAGGAACTGTATTCCATCCAAACCACCCACGTGACAATATTAATTTAACATATAAAATATATAAAACATTAAACAATTAATATATTAATGAACACACACGCACATTAAAAGGAAACTTGCACGGACAAATACAAATAAATAAGAATAAAAGTCGAAATGAAAGCTCGGAAAATTGAACAGACACGTTGGTAATGGTGCCAGTTACCATCGAATATCACAGACAAGAATAATACACATTAAAATAAGGTGCAAGACTTCAGACATAAAACAAGTCCAATTCTTTTAGGAAGAGTCTAATCACAGGCCTAATCTCTTCCTGACATCCTTGACTTGCACACACTGAGTTAAAATTTGCAGTATAGACAACTCTGTGTTACACGTCTCACAAATAGGAAGTTCTTTTCCTCGGAGGAGATATCCATGGTCCATCAACAGTGGCCTATACGAAGAAGTGTGATAACGGTTTCTTCTCTGTGGTTGTTCCTGCAAGAACAGCTCCATGGTTTTAAAGTCTCCCTTAATCTGTCTTAATTGCCTTCAATTTCATATTTTGTATGCTATATGCTGTTCCCAAACACACACCCAAACACCCAAACACACACAAATTTGGCTAACACCAGGTGCTTCAGATAACTTTAAATCATCTGGAAAAATGAACCTCACATCAATCATAGGTCTGTGGAAAGTGGCTTTTGCAGCTACATCAACCGCTTCATTATGTTTAATACTAACATATCCCGGTATCCAAAACAGCCCTACCCTCACATTCTCAGCATTCAGACTATGGAGTAGTAGCGTCAAAAAGAAGAAGTATATAGGTATAAATAGCTTATTTATGTATGTGTTATGAATGTGTGGTCTTTTATTGGTATTTTTGACTGTTCTCATTTGTAATTTGTTGTTGTTGTTAATAGTGTATTGTAGTGGTGTTTTGTTGAAAGTGTCTGTTACGACACTGGATGTCGGTAAATCGTGCTGCGAGCGGGAGCCGTGGTCAGAGCAGAGCGGTGACCGAATCCCGCATCTCTTGTCCTTATAAGTGCGAGAGTACGGCGGCCGGCGGCCGGCGCCAGATGCTCCGCTACAACTTACCGCCGTTCGTCACAGACCTCCCCCCGCGCACCATCTTTATAGCGATAACGTGACCGACAACAATACTACCAGGGGCACCAAACAAATTTATAATTCTGTTGATATCCATACTTCAATGTTTAAAAAAAGGTTATTCAAGGAAACATGTCAGACTGAAAATTAACCGTATTGATATATTTCTTTCTCGATCATCCTCATACAAACGTTGATTTTTTGAATATCTCGGAAATCTGATGCTAAAACATATTACTAGTTTGTCTTCTTAATCGTAATTGTAGCGCTGCTAATAACAGAGTTAGCAATAGCCCTGAGTTAACTTTGAAAA
This sequence comes from Liopterus haemorrhoidalis, assembly GCA_963971575.1. Lineage (NCBI taxonomy): Eukaryota > Metazoa > Arthropoda > Insecta > Coleoptera > Dytiscidae > Liopterus > Liopterus haemorrhoidalis. The sequence goes on from OZ020613.1 coordinate 27,215,085, forward strand.
CAATAAGTCAGTAATTAAAATATAAATAAATATTTTTATTATGTTTTTACATTATGTTTTCCCACTAATTTTTTATTATCTTACAATGACCGTACGTTCTTTAGATCAGGTATGTTTTAACACTATTAACTATCTCCTGTACTTTAGGTTTTATATTTTGTGTAGCTCTGATGAAGAAATAAACTATTTAGAAACTGGTCAGCTAGATCTAGTTGCATTATTTATGTCCGCAACCCGTACAACCTTTTTCCGTATATACCGAATACTAACCGAATATTCGTTACAGCTCTAGTATTCCGTTATTTCCTGTATTATTTATCATTTACCGTTTTTATTTTACATATTTTTAATTTTATATTTTTAATATTCGTGAAATCGTTGTATTGGATGATAAAGAAACCCCTATACACAGATTAAAATATATGCCATAAAAACGAGGTTCTAGAATAGGGTGACCATTCGTCCCGCATTTTGCGGGACAGTCCTGCATTTTCATTCAATAATAATAATAATAATAATAATCTTTATTCCAGTGAATGTAAGGTACATTTTTGGAGTCGTTAAACATATCAATAAACAAGTACAAAAATAAGAATAAGAAATTAAACTATCATACGTCTTATATAGTGATATATTACAATTTTACATCAATAAAATATATAAATAAAGTAAGAGTGTAAGTGGAAGTGTGAAAATCTATTGGTTAAATGGCTGTGGAGTTAATTCATCATCTTCAAATTCCTTTATACTATAGTAGGCTTTCGTTATGAGAATTCTTTTCATTTTATTTTTAAATTGTTTAATTTCTAGGTTTCTGATATTATCTGAAAGTTTGTTCAAAAACTTAGTTCCCATTATATTGGGCTGGTTTCTTACGTCATATCTTGAAAAGGGTATTCTAAAATCAGTTCTATTGCGAGGACATGTAATGTCCCGCCCCATTCATGGCACGAGTTGATCAACGTTTGGTAAAAATCGGTTGACTAGAAATGGGAGTTTAATCGTGTCGATTTTAATATTTTTGCGAATATTTAGCAACAGAAAATTATTTCGAAAAAATGTATTTAAAAAAAGTTGCTATAAATGCAATAAGTAATAACTTTTATTTGAGACGTTTTTTGATAAAACGAAAGATTTCGAAAAATTTTTGTAATATTTTTTTGTCTCAATTTTTTCATACTTATATGTAACGTTTCCATGGTCATGATAAATAATAACTCTGTTAGAAAATATTAGGCCAAGTTATTTCTACTCTCTGCTAGAATGTATTTTATGTAAGTACTTTATAATGGCGGTCGGTCCTGTGGTGGCCACAGCTGATTTCTTAATATTAATAAAACATCGATGTATCGGAAACATCGATGTTTTTTCTTCGATGTTTTTTCAACATCGATAGTAAGCCCCGATGTTAACATCGATGTTAAACATCGATTTTGCCTTCGATGTACAACCCTATACCAAACCCAAAGCGTTTATAGCTGGAATAATATTGTCACGTAATAACTTAACATGAGATTTTAAATAAACATGAGAATTTAAGTTTCCTTCCAAGAAATATGATCCAATTATATTTTCCTCGTTAAACGACGATACGTTTACTTTTTGAGGGTATTGGGTCCTGGCGTTATTAAATAGATGTAGATTGTCTCTCGACTAATACCGGCAATTTTGAATATTTACTTCCCTATTTAAAGTAAACGTAGTTTCGTCAGAGAAACAGATCCTATTTAAAAATCCTGCGCTTTTGATTTATTGTTTCGAAGAGTTTTTCACAAAATACCTATTTTTTCTGTATCATTGGGAAGTAGTTTTTGGTGATTTTGATATTTATAAGACCGAAATTTTTCACTTTTTAGAATCCACATAACTGATGATTGGCTAATACCATTTTCCCCGGCCAGTCTTCTGGTTGATGTACTGTTATTAATTTACAATTTGGCCAAAATATTAATTTTACAATTTTCTGTTAAAACCACAGGATTTATTTTTATTCTATTATGTCCATGTTCTGATTGTAGACAGCTCGAAGATTTTTTTTTTTTTTTTACAATTCTTAATTCTATACTTGGATTTGGTACTGGTACTGTCTGTTTGGTACGGATACTTAAGGCTAAATACCGCACAAGCTTCTCTAAAAGCTAAATCCCCCAATATACCAGTTATAGAGCAGAAGTTTTTCTTCCGTAGTGTACATCATAAATTTAATTAATTTGACAGATAGTACAATAATATTTTGTCTTTTCTATGGATACGATAAGCATTTGTTTTATGGATATGTTGCTTTTGAAATAACTCACTTCTTTTACATTGAATGTGAAATTTGCATGTTGCACAGTAAAGAATTCACACTGTATGTAGTTATCAGGGTAATTTATTTTTTTGTGATATTTTTTGGTCAATTGTTATTTTTTTTGTTTTTTGTCGCTGTATTTAAACCATTTTAGCCACAATTATTAAATTAAATCGTTTAATATGTTTTTGTTACCTTTTGTACCCCTTCCCTCTTATATACGAATTCCGTCCCTCATTGCCTTTTCAAGAAAATGGTCACCCTATTCTATGGTCTATTTCAAAGTCGAAATAAAAGCAGAAAAATGTTTGTAAGAAGATAGGAGCTGTTTGTCCTAAAGTCACTAGATTATACAAAGTACCGCAACGGCGGCCATGCTGGGGTTAAAAATGTCGCCAACACAAATGATGTTCAGTGATTCCAACATTACAAAAATAAGAAACTAGTTTTTATTTTAAACATTGTAATCACGATTTTTTTAATCAAAGATGTACTATAACAAAATTGTGGTACAATTTCAATTATTCTTTTAATTTTTATTATATAAAATGGATATAATATATGTATAAATTTAAATTAAACTTAACCTTAAATATGCAAACCGCTGACAAAGAAGGTTATTAAATGAGAGCGAGAGAGGGAGATGTGACAGCGGAGACGTAAACTTAAGAACGTAAAAATTGCTGCTTTAGTTAGCTTAATAGAGGAAGCAATGTTGCCAATCAAACCCTGGGGTCTGTCGGCTTCTTCAAAAGCTTGCGGTACTTTGTATAATCCAGTGACTTTAGTTTGTACTTGCTTCGGATTGGTTTAGATCGTCATCCCTATTACACTGTAAAAATATTGTTTTTAGTCCAAGTTGACAGATGTTCAGTGTCGTACATTGGAAATATATATTATTTATATTATTTAATTTTTCTCATATATTTTGTTATTATTTACATATTTAGACTTTTATTTATATTTTTGGCGTAGATTTTATGGAGAAAATTCTCCATGTATTTGTTTTTACGCAGTTATATATTTTTTAGGTTATCTGACATATAAATATTTTTTGACAGTTGACAATTAACAGATCAATAAAGAGGACTAATGTGAGTCCAGCTGATTGTGCCCAAAGAAGAAGTTATTGATATAATTTTTAGACCTTCATATATACATATATCTTTAATTTTTATTTACAATAATTATTTAAATAAGAAACTTTAGCTCTGAAGATATATTGTTTGTTTTATTGCTTTGTTTTAACTCTTTTAGCCAAATCTCTCTTTTTATACATAGTACATAATTTTTAAAATTAATATTTTTTTAACTTTTTCAAATTTCAATTGTGTTTGTCAGTGCAAGATTTCTTTTATTGAGTATGCGTATTTTTAATGATTTTATTTATTTATGGTCTAATATATTGTTTTTAATATATAGTCTAGTCATTTAAATGGGCTGCGTTAGGCGCAAATAGCCTTTGTTGCTGTGCGCCAAAAATTTTAACTAACTAACATTTTTCAAATTTTCCATTAAACTGAATTTATGTCGTATAAATAACGTAAGTGTATTATCTGCCTTGTTTATTTCAATATCTTATTAACCTTTTTTATATTTAAAAAAATCACTTGCTAACCCAGTTGCTACGCCCATGCCCTAGTTGTAACTTATTTTAAATTTCCCGCTATACTGTATTTGATCAGTGTAAATCGTACTCGGTTCGCAGCGCTATCTACTTTTTTCTACTTTGAAATAGACCATAGAACCAATTACATTTGTTCTAGTACACCTCCACTGTATTTGTCATAAGTTTTACAACAATGTGTATAATCCGATGCCAAATGTAAGTAGCCTTATCCAGGAGTTTGTCAAATATTTCACAGGTGCGAGGTGTAAGTTGACATGTGAAATATATCCTAGGCGTGATGCGCATTATTGTGGATGTCCTGGCATGCCAGCGGTGGTGAGCTTACTCAGATGGAACCACAGTTATATTTAACCCGTAGATTAAATGCCTGTCTCAGGATTAATATATTTACAACAACAGTAATTAAGGAAGTATGTGATGTTGTAACCAACGCTCCAACACTAAACAATACACTTGTAAATTTAGACACAATCAATACAAATAGAATTAAAAGCTTTTTATTTTGATCGCATAATTTGTCCTGGATGTCCAAAACAACAATAAAACACAGTTTTTGGCCTCAGATATTTTGAGACAAATTAAAGCAAGGTTATCTATGCAAATTTAAACATAAATTTAGTATGAATTTTCACACATTTCAGAATTTCGTAGGAATATTATATTCTGTAGTATCAAAAGTTGTAATGACGTCAGAGTTGGATAGTATTGAAAAAAGTATAATGTAGAACGAACTTAACAGTTACAAACTGGATTGAAGAATTTAAACGCGGTCGATCAAGCACAGAGGATGCATCACGTTTTGGTAGGCCAAAAACAGCTACCGATGAAGAAACATTTAGAAAAGTGCACGGAATCGTGATGAATGATCACCGACTAAAATTGCGAGATATAGCAAAGGTAGTAGGCATTTTACATGACCGCACACATTGCATTTTATACCAACATTTGGACATGGGCAGCTCACTGCAAGATGGGTGCCGTGTTTTTTAACAAACGACCAAAAGCAAGTGCGAATGACTATTTCCTCAGCAATCTCTAGACATGTTCAGGCGCAATACACAAGTTAGTTTGCGACGTTTTGTAATTGTCGATGAAACGTGGATAAATTACTACACTCTGGAGACCAAAGTACAATCAAAACAATGGGTAGCACGCGGTGAACCAACGCCGAAGAAGGCCTAGATGATGTAATCAGCTGATAAGGTAATGGTTGCCGTCTTTTGGGATTCCCGAAGAATAATTTTTATCGACTACCTACTTGCAACACAATAGCAAAGAAGAACAATAACAGGCTAGTATTATGCATCGTTATTAGACGATCGAACAAAGAAATCAATTCCAATAGGCCTCATTTGTCAAAGAAAAGAGTCTTGTTCCACCAAGATAACACACCTTCCCACAAATCGATAATTGAGATGGCAGAACTGCCTGAATTACGATTTGAATTAATCGAACATACACCAGACTAGGCCCCTTCAGTTTCTTTCTCTTTCCAAAACTCAAAAAATGGTTGGCTGGAAAGAAATTATCATGAAATACTGAAGTCGTCGCAGCTGTAAATAGAAATTTAGAGAGTTCAGATAATTCTTATTTTTCTGAAGGAATAAAAGGTCTTGAAAAGCGTTGAACTAACTGTATAGAGCTGAATGGAGACTATGTAGAAAAATAAATACAATTTTGCCTCAAAAAGTTATGTTTTCTATCTAATTCTAAAAACTGCCCGATCACTCCTCGCACAATATGTATCCGCCTTGTTGCCGCCTTGGGGCAATATATTATTTGCCGCAAACAAATAATAAACTAAACAAAAAAGTGACGTATTACAATTAATATAATTAAGTAAGCAATATAATTTAAAAGAAATTAAATTTTCTAGTTTTGCTTGTAGCTAAGTTTTTTATGATAGCGTCTAAAACTAAAGATTGACAATCATCATTTTCTACAGAAATAAGCGCCAAATTATTTGACAATTCTTGTCCCATAAGATCGAATGTAATTCGTAATTAAAAGTGTCAGCGACAAGGTTGTTACACGTTTTATATACTAACCAGAATTGAAAGAATTTCTAAAATCGGTTCAATAATTCCAAAGTTTCGACAATTTTTATTCGGAGTAGGTACACCAATAATGTTGGTGAGGAACATAAATCCGCCAAAATTATGTAATGGAATAGTAGACGTAACCATTATGACTGGCTGCGGTACAGGTGAAAAGTTGCCACCTTTCACCTAGAATACAGATGATTCATAAAATTTTACCATTTCAGTTCAATCGTCTCCACTTTTCTGTTTTGGGATGACTAATAAGTAACAGGGTCAAACCTCGAAGTTACGTTGCGTTGATTTGTGGAGTCCATGCTTCTCGCATGGGCAATTATATGTTGCGTGTTCCTCTTTTATTTACTTAACTTTGTTTGTGTTACTTTTTTTGTTCATCAACTATTTTGAGTTCATTTTTCTTGGTCATCAGCTACTTGAGTTCTTTTTTTTTGACTCTTCAGCTAGTTCGAGTTTCTTTTTTTACTCATCAGGTACTTTGGGTTTCCTTTTCTTACTTATAAGTAGAGCCCTGCAAATCCGCGGATATCCGCCATTTTTCTGCGGATGCGGATAAATTATCATTTAAATCGTGCGGATTCGGATCGGATGCAGATTATATCGTCAGAATTAAATGGTGCCAAAGTCGGACATTTCGGGAGATAGGAGTAAGGATAGGGCCCAAAATTCAGGGTTTCCCACGGGTTCAATCTTTTCCTTCGCATGGTGCTGCACTCTCTCCCAAGAAAACATCCGGTCTACGATACTAACCTCAGGGTTTATATAAACGTGGTTACTTTTTTTTATTCCAATGGAAATCTTTTATAGACACCATATTCAGGTAGTGTCGGACTCTCCACAAAGTGATATACCGACTAAAAACCCTGCTTGCCTCAACTCCGCCATGGAACTGTCGTAGTTGACCATTCTTCGTGGCGGGTTGGCTAGATCTTCTTGCCTTCTCTCTAGATTCTTCCTGTACTTCCTTATGTTCTTACTGTCGAGTGCCCTCGCCAAAACTCCCACAGGGCCCGCCAACTTCAGGTGTCCAGTTTTAGGCGTCCGTCTCGTGTTTTCGGACCTTGATCTGTTTACCAGATTATCGTGGCCACATATATGGCGTATAAATGGCGTACCCACACTATCTGGATCCGGGTGTCTATTATCCGACCTTTGAGCTGCCGTGGCCCGCCGCAGGTAGCCCCGCGGGTGAATCGGCGACTTGGAACTCTGGCCTGTGGCTCAGCTCCTGTCTCTTCCTACTCTGCTTCTGTCTGACCAGGATCATGTTCTTTCTTCTTGAGTCTGGATTCCCAGGTCTGACGAGCCAGACTCCATTACCGTCTCCCCTCAAAAACGCCCGAGGTGGCATCGGGATTAGGGCGTCTGTCCCGTGTTTCGGACCTCGACCTGTTTATTAGGTGAGCCGGTCCGAAACTCCGATTTAATCACGGGCCGCTGAGGCCTCGCCAGATGACTAGAGGTTCGCTCTAACTCTCCGGATGCGAGTGTTTATAACCCAACCTTTAAGTTGCCACAATGCCCAATCAGGCGGTCCATCTAGAGAGCAGGCCACGGGCTTGCACTGCCCAGCTAGGTCGCTTCGCCTCAACCCTGTCTCTCTCTTTCGTCCGCTTCCATCACCTTCAAGATGTCAGTCATCATCCGCCTCACTGACTCCCAGTTCTCTCTGGACTTTGACATCATTTGCAGAATATTGTTCGGTGTCAGGAACATCGTCAACGGCTACCGTCGCTCTTGTCCTTTCTCCGTCCCATCTTCCGCATGCGAAAAGCGTATGTTCTGCAGTGTCTACCTTAAACGTGGTTACCGTAGTTGTATACCACATTTCAACTCTCTTCAAGACTCTTGTCCGCAATATCTACCGAACAGACACACAGACAGACATATGAGTGACGGTATAAGGGTTTCTTGGTTTACCTACGAAACCCGATATAGAAGATATAGTAAATAGTGAAGTTTTGGAAAGGAAAACTCCCAAAAAATAACGAAAGAGCAACAAAATGTGTAATTTATAAACAAAACACCTGAAAAGTACACTAGGAATGGATGCATTGTATGAGTGAAACTAGAAATCAATTTAACTGACTGTGACACAATATTCAGGAATCCTATGGTGATTCGATTTTGTGTCCTACAACTGCCACCAAAAACTAAACCCGATGTTTTTAACATAAATTTGGATCATACGCAATGAAAATTAAATCGGATATTATTAAAATTTATAATGCCAATACACATCAATTTGAAAAATTAATTAATTCGATAAAATCCTCTCGTATATTTTGTAATAAAATCTCAAAACAAATCAGTTATTTACGACATTAGTGACATATATATTTCCAGTGTGCCTCTCCAAAACATTAATTACGATAAAACCATCTTAAAATATACAAAACGACGGAGATTCCACCGAGATGATCTTTTAAAATTCCAACAAAAAAAAAACTAAATTTATGATGTTTGTACCACGTTTTTTCAACTATATAAATTTGTCATGTGAGTTTTAATGTTACTATTTAAAATTTTGTGGCAAATGTTGATATTTTTCAAGTTTATTTTATTTCAAATGTTGTGAAATTGGATCACATGTTTTTAATAATCCCTTCGGGAAACGGATAGATTTACACAATAAAAGAGATAGCTAATTTATTTCTTAGATACCTGGATTTTGACAAATTTATTACGGACTTGGCTGTTTTCAATTTTTAAACACAAAAACCGCAAAAAATTTAAGTTTAAGAGACTATGCAGGAATAAACAAAAGAGAAATGAAGACAAAAATGTATAAAACAATTTTGCAGATATTTTACTAGTTTATCTTTGTTTAGGCAGCAAATCTGTGACTGGTTTGTGATTATTTTAAACATAGCGCGTTCAAAATGCTATATTTCAAAGTATTGTCAGTTTCAAATTGGAATGCAGTAGTTGGCGCTGAGCACACTGTAAATATTTATTATAAGAAATTAGAATTAAACATATATTGAAGTGTAAATATTTAAAGCAACAATAATAATAATTATATATATATATATATATATATATACCTTATACATAATATATATTTCGATGTAAAATATTAAATTATTAACAGTGGCCAGATGCCGAAGAACCGTAATGTATCATTTTCATTCTGGTGTTGGAAGTGTGGAACAAGATATTCAACCAATAGGATCCTTCTATTTTGAAAAAAACCGTACCAAGGTGTCGTAGGCGCGGTGTTACAAGCGCGGTGTCGCAAGTTCAGAAATTTCAACTCTAGCGCTTACGGCACGGTCGGGCATGCGCATTTCGCTGTCATGTGCGTCAAATTTATAAACAACTTAACCCATATCCACTTTATTTACAAATACGTAGTAGAAACTAGTTTATCATGAAACCATGGGGGCAGATATATTCTTTGCGGAACGGTAACATCTATAGTGAGACATTTAACCCTTTACTCCAAACACTTGTATAAACTTTTAGGTTAGATTTGGGTTAGATACAAATGTTGTCAAAACCGAAAACGCGCACTTATCACGCCTCCAACCTCACCATGAATTCGAACTTGTAAGTATAAAACCACGCCTCTCACCCCTGTCGCGCCTTTGACACTACCATGAAAATGATGCATTACTGTTGACACAAAAGCATGTTTGTTTACTTGTAAACTTGGCTACGATCTAACCCAATTAGAAGCAAGGTCAAACAGCTCCTGCCAACTTACACACTATAGTATTATTTGCAATGAATTATACGCAATTTTCGCTGCTCGAGCGCTAGTACATTTTTACAATTTTCAGGCTAAAGTTTGGTTTATAGTAGATCCACAATATAATTCATTGTGTGAGTATAAAAATGTATCAAAGCAGTATCATTGTTCTGTTTATTATAAACAGATGTTCGTATTATAAACTAAACAATGATACTGCTTTCATACATCTTCATGTTCATGCGTTATGTTAAGGAACTACTATAAGCCAGGTTTATAATAGTGCATTAAATTAATGCATAACATATGCATAAAGATGGGACAGAGGTGTGTCATTGTTCTGAACATCTGTTTCTAATAAACAGAATAAAGAGAGTCCTGTGATTCTTGAGCTATGTTTTTGCTATGTATCTATTATAAATGAGGTTTTAGCCTTAAATACAGCTTATGCTCCCTATGAATCATTGTTTGGATGTATTCAAGCTCTTCCAGCTTAAGTTTTCAACCCATAGGTTACTTGGCAGTATTTCTCCATGGTTCCCTGTTTTCAGTCAGTCTTTTTAGGTTCACGTACGTGTTGCAATTCATATCTTCCATTATCTGTTTCATGAACCCTAGCCTTGATATGCCCCTACTGTTCTTTCCCTCAATTGCTTCATCCAGTATCGTATTCACCAGCCCTTCGTGTCTTATAATATGTCTAATCCAAACATCTCTTCTCTTCTGCAACATTCTCCACAGACATAGTTCCTCTTCAATTTGCCGCAATACTTCTGCGTCACTCCATTTATCTATCGAAACATTCTTCGATAGCACCACATTTCGAATGCCTCCAGCCTCTTTTTTTTCTCTCTATCATTTCAGTACAGTAAAATGCTTCAAAAAAAGGTCTTAAGCAAGCAGCATATTCAAGCTATGCGACCAAAATTTTCAGAAATTGAGCAAAAAAACCTGGAAATTAGGAATTAGAATTAGTACTTAGAATTAACGTAAATGTTTGTTATACGTAACTGTACGTTATCGTTCACAACCTTCAAAATTAATACTTATACTTATAAATTAAAATTAAATGTTTGTAGACTTCAAACGCAGTAAGCACTTGTCAACCTAAAAATTTCTATGACCATATTTTTTTGCTTCTATCCACATCTTTATGTTTTCTATGAGTATAAATATAAATGTTCACTCAAGAACACTCAAGAACTCATTAGCAAATGTATACAGCTGCCAAATATCTATCGATAAAGTAGAAATCGATAAAAATATCTGTCAGTGGCTTAATTTCTTCATTTTTATTGTGAATGCTGCTTAATTTCTATGTACAAACTTTATGTTAAGTACTAATTTCACGTAATTTGGAGGTTCTGAACGTAGCATAAGTATTTGGTTGGGTGAAAAAATTATCAGTAACAAATTCGAAAAGCACACAACCGAAATCCTGTGTTTGATGATTTTAGTGGTTTTAGTATTCTAGATCACCTTGTTGAATCTCCTTCTCAGAAATTTAAATAACAAACATTATTTCATTATTGATCAAACGTAGTTATTGATAGCTTGCTTTATGCCGTGACAAAATGACAAGAAGCTAACCAAAAGGTAGTGTGTTTTGATTTGTTCATCAGATATATTCATTTTCACCTGAAGAAATTATAAAAAAAATCTTCGACTTATTGAATCGTATCCGAAATATCAAGAAGAAAGTCTGATAGCTGATTACTAAAGAACAAGTTAAATGTTTTAACACGACTTATGCCTAATTGAGTTAAAACCACATACAAAAACATGCGATTTTAACTCAAGTTAAAACATTTATCTCGTTATTTAGCAACCGTCCGTAAGTGAAGAAATTCTGCAATTTATTGAGTTTCTGAAAACTCATCTTGCTTTTCATAATGGCATAAGACCTTGTGACGTTACAGTTTTACCGTTCGGTAACTATAAATTCTTTTTTGTGCGTAAAAAATTCTGGGAAATTATGGAAGAATTTGGCATCGCTAGTAAATTTTCAAGATGACAATGGTGCATGTGTCAGGACAGCAGCCCTAAGTACTGTGAAAGTAGCAAACCTTTTGTCACAGCCTTTCGATTTATACTGGAGCCAAACAAGGAGATGCCACCTCTCATTTGCTGTTTAACTTTGTGTTGAAGCCATTTTCGTTTTCTCACGAAAAGACTTAGATACCAACCACCGTGGTCTACGCTTCAATGGGTACACAAAATTTTACGGTATGTAGCTTCCCTGGATATTATTTCAAAAAAGGTTGAAGACGTAATTTAATTAAACATTGTTGCCGTCGAAGCTCCTAAAGTAGGACATCATCGGTAATAAAAAATCTAAGAATCTGATTGTTAGTACTTCAAAATTTATAGCAACACTTTTGGGAGAGTTTATTCTTTGAAATACCTAGGTACCATGATAAATCAAGTAAATCAAATACAACAGGAAAATATAAATAGAATTAAAGCTCTCTTCAAAACGATCCGGTTATATAAAACTATCCATACTTACGTATGACTCCGAAACATAGACTTTAATAAACGGGATAGACAACACCTCATAGTTTTCAATAAAATATTACTCAGAATCTTCTCAATCAAATTAATCGTAAATGAAGAATCCTCAAAAACCAAGATATTTAAGAACTGTACTCAAGGTCGAGTATCACACATGAACTGAGAGGTAGATGCTTACAGAGAATAGGGCTTGTGATGGGGTTGAAGGAGGATAGAATGGTAAAGAAGATATGGAAGACTAAAACGGCTTAAGGTTAACTAACATAGTTTTGCCTGATTTGGTGCGCTGCAGGCCTAAGTAAGAGCACTAATAGTCGGTTACTAAAGTAAGAATTATCCCTAACTTGAGTTAAAATCATTTGTTTTTGTATGTTCTAAGATACAAAAACAAATGATTTTAACTTGAGTTAGAGAAAACTCTTACGTTAGCAACCCGTCATAAGAGTTTTAACTAAATTTAACGAAAATAACAACGCGCATGTGTTTGACTAGGAGTTATCACTCTAATCTACAAATACGTTAGACTTGCTACGAATAGGTTACGTAATTGTCCGAAGGCTACCGCGAACAATATTTATCTTCTCAGAAACAGTGATTATTTCATGCTCGAACGCTAAAACGATTATTGAGGACACGCATGGTTCTCTAGTCTGACAGAAACTTTATCCGCAAGCAAAACTACTATCACTCTTTTACGACATCTTGCTACTTAGCAACATATATATTTTTGGACTGTTTTGTCAAGTTACAACCTTCCATCTTCCCTACGTCTTATCCACTGAAATCGTCTAGCCACAAAAGTTTTCTTGGAGTTCTCTCCAGATATCTTTTACCAATGTTAGAACTTTACTCTAGTTCACTTCAGAAACTAATTTTTGGCTTTTGTGATTTGATTTTTGGAATCATATCCTGTTTACTTACTGGATTACTAAAAATATGTATTTCCATGTGTTTATCGGTTTATGTTAAATAATCTTAATTTAACATCTGTTAGGATCACTTAAATACATTATCGTACTAAATATAGATGATAAAAAGACTGACTGTTTCCACCAAGAGCTGAAATGTCGGGCGAAAAATAGAATGTGTCCAGTCCAAAAATAACCGAAACAAAAGCCAAATGTTTCCACTGTTGTTTTCTAAAGATGCGTGTATTGTTTCGTAACTGTCTATAACTCACAACTGGAGTGCCCTGGCCTCAACACGACACAATTTACATCAGAATTAGTTGGAACAGACTGTGGAAGACTATTTGAATTCTGTTCTCAACATAAGACAGACAGTGAAAAAATAAAGAACAGCTACTGTACTTGGAAATTTAGAAGCTCAAGGAAATATTCATGCTGAGAATTAACTTGGCCTTTCAGGTCTGTTCTCAAATTTTTAACTACAGTGTGAAATTTTTAACTACATTTGAAGGAGGACGTTAAAATTATTTTATCTGTGCAATATTTCTTATTGTATAAAAGCAATTTTGTTCAAATTATAACGTTCTGCTCTTAAACTTTGATATGCGTATCAGAAAGTGGCTTTAATTTATAAGGGAGTGTTAAAATAGTAAAAATAGTAGATACTTATATATTATAGCAGATACTTATATAATTGAATTAGATGAAATACGTCCGTAAGATATAATATGATGAGGAAGTAATGGGATTCGGACTGGTCAGAAATTAAAAATTAAAACAATATTTTAACTTCGCTAACGTTTCGATTTATTTTTAAATCTTCATCAGAGCTAGAATAAATATGTAGCTATAATTTATGTTACAATTTGTTTTTTAATTATAAAGTTAATGACGTAAATTTTACATAATATAATCAGTATCAAACTACAACTAAATGTTAAAAATATAATAATACTACGAATGAAAATAAATAAATAAAATAATAATACGATAAACCACAAATTCAAATTTTTACATACCTAAGTTAAAAAGTCACAGAATAAAATAAAATTATCAGAGAAATAAAATGCTTCATCCACATAATTTATAATTAGTGGACGTACAATATTTGACATTTGATAATTTTACAATATTTTTTATTTCATTTATTCGTACTTCCTCCAGTGTCCCTCTCTTTTCTCTTATTCTCATCCCGGCTTCCCTCTCTGATATTCTTCAATCTTTCTTCCAGTTCTCTCACCTATCTTTCTCCCTTGCTTTCTTCCCTCATCAGTTCCTTTATCTCTTCCTCCCAGACTGCCATCGCCTTGCACCTCTTAGCTAAATGTTCCAAGATTTTCTCTTCTTTCTTGCACATTCTGCAGAGCTTGTCCTCTGGTTTTGTCCAGTACGTATTGTTCCTCTCTTCGTTGTCGCATCTTAGCCTCGCTATCCTCTTGACTCTACCCCCTGATCTTCCTCTTTTCCCCTTCAAGTATCGCGGTATTCCGATCACTCTTATCTCTTTATATTTTTTCACAGTCTGCGATTTGTCTATTTTATCTGTTCTTTCCTGTTCCTGTACCTCCTTATTCCTCCTTCTCAATTCTTCTACTATATTTGTCCTTCGTTTCTCTTTCTCTCTGCTTCTCTTATGTCCATTCCACACCTCCAAAAGTACTATTTTCTTGTTTCTCCCCATGCCGACAATTTGCCTTTTTGTTCTTCCTTCATTCTTTCTTCCCAGCATTCCCTTATTATTTTCCTATTCTCTGCCATTCTCTTCATTTCATCTCTCACAATATATCCTAGTGTCGTTTTGTCTACCCCCAATGTCGATCTCATATAGCCCTGTTTTACTATTTCCATCATCTCCCATTCCTTTCATCCTCAAATCTCCACTCCGTACATAAGGATACTCTTTACTATTGCATGGAAAATCTTCATCCTCCACCTGATATCGTCATTAAACTTCATCGCCCCTATGCTCCAGGCAGCCCTGCTTATAATATCGCAGAAAAAAAATAGTTATTTGTGTAACATAGCCAAAAAGTAGATCTTTTTCGGCCGCATCTGAATTTGAAGGCCGAAGCGCAGTCGAATACTTCAAACAGATAAGAACGAAAAAGATCTTTTTGGCTAAGGTGCACATTATATTTTTTTGGGCAACCAAAAATAATTTTTATTAGAAAAATTTAATTTTTCTTCAAGCGGATTATAATGCTGACATTACATTGTTCAATACATTCGGTAGAAATGATACATTATTTTACTAGTGAGTTACTATATTATTATTCTGTGATCATTCTGTGATTAGTTACAAAATACACAATATAAAGATCAAAAATTAAAAAATGTCTCAACCAATTCAATGTACACCGCCGGAACTAGCAGCAATAGCATCTGAAACTATAAAGTCATAAGTATTTATGGTTGCAAATTTTTAATACCTACGCTTGAAGAAAAAATAGTATATGTCACTCGGAGTAGAACGCCTTTTTTGTGCTTCGCTCAATATGCAAGCCTCGGCTGCGTCTCGGCAGCACAAAAAAGAGCGCATTCTACTCCTAGTAACATAATATACTATTATTTATTTACATTGGATAATTTTTGGTTACTGAACAATTATTACAATTATAAATGTTTGACTGTCAGTTGTTTCAATGTAACCATAGAGATCTTGTAACTTAATAAATGACCAGTGGCGGCTCATGACTTGAAATCGCGGGGGTGCTGCAACTTTCGAAATTTACAAACACATCATAAATGCGTGTTTCATAAAATACGGAGATTATCGTCAAAATTAAAAAAAAAAAATTAAACGTGAAAAAATATTGTTTAATATCCATAAATTTACATTTTGGTATATTCCAAAATTACTTAAAAACAAAATTCATTCTTCTCGTCTTATTTCTAGCGAAATGGTCAATAACATTTTCTTTGTTGTCTGTGCGACTGTTGAGTAATTTTTTCCCAGTTAAAATCATTGTAAGTGCATTTAACCTATCCTGATTCATTACTATACTACAAACTTAGCATAGGAACACAGAGTACAGTATAGGAACTGCTTGATACACCGTGCCGCATTACGTATGTCTACGTTATCTAAAGTGACATCAGCAACACTAGCGCCAGTGAGTTTTTGTCAAACTAGTCTTACAAATATCTCATTTGTACATTGCCGGAGTATAATGAACAGTGTTGCCAATCTGCGTGTAATTACACGAAATGCGTGTAATTTCAATAGCCATGTGTAATTTGTGGGTAATGAAATTCGGTGGGTAAAATGTGTGTAATTTAGTCAGAATACAAATAATTCTCATTTTTTTTTCAGTTTTTTTTTTGACGTTTTGGATACACTGGTATACAAACTGGTGTATATGCTGTTCACTTTTGTAAGGACAAACCAGATCTAGTTACTTTTATAGTGTATTACTGACTTTAAATGTCATTTAAAAAATTACATTGCGCTGTAAATAAGATTTCATATTTGTTGGTTATGATCATTAATACATTAAAAAAGTAACCAAAATAACTATACTCTATCTCAGAAAGACTGATAGTAATAAATCTTTTTGTCAGGCAGTTACCAGTGGAGTGCACATTTTAAACACGTTTAAATTGGTTTGGTGTGTTTCTATATTACTATTTATCATTTTATTAAACGCAAGCCTGTGACCATATTTATCATATCATTAAACGCACCCATGTGACCATATTTTTCCTCAAAATTTTAGGGTAACATTTTTATGATCTATTATGTTTAACCCTAGTTCCTATTCCCATATAATATGTGTGGCACACTCGGTTGTTTTTTAACAATATTTCGTTTCGAACTATTCATATTTTGTGGGCCGCTTCTGTGTGAAAAAACAATAACTTTTTACAAATTATAAATTTTATTACTATCAGTCTTTCTGAGATAGAGCATAGATCTAGTTTGTCCTTACAAAAGTGAACAACATAAAAAGTCTATTCCAAACGATTAGGTGGAACTAGATTTTCAAATCAAGTAATTTTTACAGATTGATTGAAGCTATTGATCATTTTGTTCAGGAAAAGCCAAATTCCTGTTAGTTCCACCTAATCGTTTGGAATATCCTGTAGTACAGGCTATTCCAAACCTTTAGGCGGAATTTGACAAAAGTGAACAGCATATATGCTGTTCACTTTTGTAAGGACAAACCAGATCTAATTATTTTGGTTACTTTTATAGTGTATTACTGACTTTAAATGTCAATTAAAAATATTCCTTACGCTGTAGAACCGACTTTAGATTTATTGGTTATAATCATTATTAAGAAAGTGACATTTTTTATAATTTCTTAATACCAACATGATAAACAATTTGAAATGTGCAAACAACTGAAATCAAAATTTCCTCTTATTTTGTTTTTACAAAAGTGAAAAGCATATACATTATTTTTCCAGTAGTTAAATTGTATTATTGCGAATTCAGTAGTAAATGATTTAAAAAATATTTCCGTGTAATTTTCGTGTAATCTCGCATGGGTTCATGGGTAATGTGGGTTATTTTACGTACGTCGGTGTGTAATTTGCTCATAAAGCAGTGGCTACATTGATAATGAATAACTGAGGAGCTTTTTACCAAAACTGAACATGTCCACTTTCAAATATTTTGCAGGAAGTGCTTTAAACTGCTGGAAGTTTAAAGCCTACGTTGTTTTTTTTTTTTTCTTTTCGGTAATACTCTAATTGTACTAGTTGAATGTCCAATAGTAGTATGCTTTTTAATCATTATCTAATGATTAGCGGTTCCACCGTAACTAGCATTAGTTTGATGGACATGTTCAGCTTTGCTAGAAAACAAGGGACATGTTCAGTTTTGAAAAAAAAAAGTTATGTCAAGCACTCTGTAACATTAGCAATAAAATACGAAACAATTTTTTAAAATTATTTTTTACTAAATACGTCAGTAAATTTCTTCACTAGAACCTTAGCATTGTTATAAAATCAGGTGGGTTACTAAACGAAAATCAAATCAAAGAAACAAAAAAATATAATAATAGGGTACACCGGCTACAGGAGTGAATTAGGAGTGGACATGAGGTTGGTCTCCATCTAGATACATTCTAGATGATCTTTTTCATCCACTACTTCTTCACTGCTAGTCTCTTTTCTACTTTGCCAAAGGTCCGGTCAGCGGGTATAAAGGTATGGCCCCAGACAGGAAAAGTGACGCATGACAACAAGCGACCGCAACAGGATCTATGCGACGCTTGAGATATGAACAGATGTCTGGATAGATATTGTAATGCTATCTATCGGCGAACAAGAGAAATAAAATAAATAAAAATCCAGTTCAACGACATGTTTAGGTTTGAAAAAAAAATCAATTAAGGATTAGTTTCAGTATGTGGGACATGTTCACTTTTGGTAAAAAAAATATAGAAAAAAATGAGATTTTGCGGTCTAAGCACATGTCAAGTTTTGTCAGAAAACCCGTATTTTGAGCGCTTTTCTAGGTGGAAAATAATCACTTTTCTTAACAAAGTAGCTTAGTATGATGTGTAGTTTTGGACAATAAACCAGAATCCGTCAAAAAAAGCATTTTGGTCGATAGTGGACATGTTCAGTTTTGGTAGAAAGCTCTTCAACTATTTTCAACGAAGACGACGTATCGGGTGCGAAATTAAAATATGTTAAAATAGAAGATCATTCTACTCAAGAATTAAAAAGGTGATTAGATGTTAAGCACTACAAAAAACTGGAAACAGGGAAGTTTAAATAAAGAGGTTAGGTTTAAGTGCACGAATTTTTATAATAATAAATTATCGATGAAATTTTACTAAAAAATATAAATTCGTTTACAAAAAGATAATTTGTCAGTATCAGAAAGCCACTGTTTGTCAAAATAGTTCGACAGATGGCCACTGTCATTGCTATCGATTTTAAATAGGATATCGTTTATTAAAATCTGTACTAAAACAATAATCTAGTGCATCATAGCGTGTTAGTTGACCGCCAAGTGGCCTATACCGGGTGTTCTATAATTGGTGCTACCTGAGCACAGGTGATGTGCACAGGTGACACAGGGTGTTGTGAAGATCGCGGCAGATGTACCTGTAATTTACCCTCACCACTTATGCTAATACTTAACATGAAGAAACCGCTAATTTATTTAAACTGGGCGATTTTTATGTTTCATATTAAATATGTATACGTCTGTAGTAGGGTGTGTGTTCAAGCACGTGTTCTCATTGTCATCTGCAATGCTAGGGACGTGTGCCTAAAATTAAACCGTTCTAAAAAAGTTTGTTTAGTCAGTTGTCCCTTCCTTCATGGGGAGATCGTATCAGTCAAGTCTAACAATGGAATCTTTAATGATTTCAGCAGATCTATTTCCTGCTGGTATGTACAGTATCAATATATTTGTCTTCTCCGCACAATTCCCATGACATTTCTCAGCAGTTCTTCAATACAAGTACTTCCTACATTACACCCACCTACCTACTTATTGCAAGAAATGCACACAGTTACACTATCCACAAACTGTAACGGAAAGTAATGCATCACTTGCCCATACAAATAATTATTGGGTTGATGTAAAAGTAATGGGAAATTTTGCAAACTATTTTTTAACGTTTTTGATATGTTTAATATTCATTACATTACAACAAATGATTATTGTAAAAGACAGTTGATATTATTGTATTCACATTTCTCGCCTTCTTTTCATTTACGTAGTTAGTATCAGGTCGTCAAGTGTGAAATTTGTAGTTAATTAATATTGCCAACTTAACAGCTTATTATTTGACATTGGCTTAATATTTTACCGTTCTGTTTTTTTTTTTTGGAAAGTTACACATCTCGCCTGTTTAAATAAATCATTGTATGCTCTAAAAAATATCAAAAACTTTTTTTTTTAATTAATTTGGTTAAAAATGGAAAGGTCGGAAATTCGCACTATTATGTAGTATGATTTTTTACGTGGAACTAAGGCATCGCAGACTGCGCGAAACATTAATAGTGTATTTAGCTCTAGTGTTACTACGCAGCATACAATATCAAATTGGTTCGCCAAATTTCGTACAGGTAACTTAAAAAATGGACGATATGATACAAAAAGGCCAAGAAAAACAGCCTAGATTGGTCAACAGATCGACTCCTATCTTATTGCATGATAACACTAAACCACACACTGCACAAATGACTGTGGAAAAACTACAGGAATTGGAGTTGGAACTTCTTCATCATCCTCCAAATTCACCAGGTAGACGTAGAATTCTACGTCTACAACTAACACTCTACCAATAGACTGGTAAATTAGCAACGAGGTACAGTGCCGACCGGCGTAGCGTAGTGGTAACACATGTGCTCTGCGTTGCGAAGGTCTCGGGTTCGAATCCCGTTCAGGCATGAAAATTTTCTTAAATAAAAATTGTCCTGGCTAATTGCCACAGCAGCAAAGGCCAAAAAATTAAAAAAAAAAAAAAAACGAGGTACAGTATGAAACTTTTGTTTCTACGCATATTACATCGCCGGCTCTAGAAACGCTCTTTTATCTGTTTGCTATCATTATAAAATTTTCATACAGTCTATTCCAAACGGTTAGGCGGAACTAAATGGGAATTCCGTTCTTTTAGGTTGTCACGAGAAGGGACCTTGCTTGGGTTATTTCATTTTTTACGTTGGAATGTCAAAATTTAAAATTCCAACAATGAAACCATGGAAACGAATGACATTAAATTATTTTTTGGAATGTCAAAATTTAAAGTTCCAACAATTAAACTATGGAAACGAATGACATATGTCAAAATTAAATATTTTTTTTTTACAAATTTTAATGACAAAAAAATAAATAAATGGGAAATTTGTATTAAGAATGACACAAAAATCAAAATATAAAGAAAATGACATTTTAAAATGATATTAACCTTAACCAAAAATGTTTATTGTAAGTATGATTTACAGAGCTTAAACAAAACGGCCGAAAAGCACGTTTTAAACGATGAAAGTAACTAGATTGCAAAATCTAGTTCCGCCTAACCGCTTGGAACAGACTTTAATTATAAAATTTTCTTAAAATGACCTGTTCGATTGGTCAATAACCGTCATTGGGAGGTCTTTAAGTTTAGTCTACTTCAAAATATGTGTTTTTTTTTGCTTGTTGAGCACCATTTTAAATATACATTCCATATAAATGATAATAAAAAAATGTTAAGTACAAGATTATGATTTATATATTTTCAGTCACGATTATATACGCGAGACAGACGTCTAGCAGCCTACAATGGCGTCCACTGTAGCCCAGACCTGCTCCACATATGGTAAACGGCACACAAACACTTCTATTATATGTTAATGACAACAGCATACCACTGTTACTTCAACTATTGTCACAAATATCAATTGTTTAATTATTAATTAATGGATGAATATATATAAAGTGTCGGTTGCTGGGAGATTGTCTATTTATATTTAACAGTTTCCGGTGTGGGGGTATGTCCGCGTACTGCACGCACATGTCAGGGTTGCGGATTGCTCTAACATCAGTTCCGGTCTTAAAAAGTTAAAAGCGGAACACGAATAAAACATTATACAAACATATCCACAGCTGCGACTAACATACTGCTACAACCAAATAGATTACAAATGAATCAACATTAGCTTTGAGCAGCAAATACTGACTGTCAAAAATATGTCAGAGCATGCCCATATCTCAATTTGGTGTTCGAGTAGTTCAAAGTTATTGACTAGTAGTTTGATGTTCGAGTGGATGTGACTAGTTCCGAATTGTTTTCAATCTGTCAAAAGAGTTTGAGATTTTCTTTAAACTTCTAGTCGGATCTATTCTGTATCTTAAATAATTACAAATTAACCTCAAATTTTGTTTCTGTAACTCTATGGCGTTAAAATTTTAACCTCGATTTGGTTAATTCAGTAGGCTATCTTTGGAATTTTAACTCCAGCCAAATACATGGTGTTAACATTTTAACCAGCTGTAATTATAATCTCTAAACGTCAAATAGCCAGAAAAATCCATTTTTAGAATTAATAATGGCAAGACTGTTTATTTTAAACCAATTATTACTACAACAAATTGAACAAAAAGAGTTAATAAGTGAAAAATTAATATAGGGGAATAAAAAATATATACGAGGTCTATTCATGAATATCTATTTTGTCCCCTTCAAAGTAATCCCCACCAGATATTATACACTTGTGCCAACGTTTTTTACAATCCTCGAAGCATTTGAAAAAATCATTTTTTGTGATCTTGTTCAGCTCCTCCTTCGATGTCGTCTTTATCTCCTCACTCGTAGCATAGCGTCGTCCTTTCACGGGCCTCTTCAGTTTCGGGAACAAGAAAAAGTCACAGGGGGCCAGATCTGGGGAATATGGTGGCTGCGGCATTACTAGTGTGTTATTTTTGAACAAAAATTCGCGCACAAGCAACGATGTGTGGGCGACGATGTTTCGCGGCGACCCGTCTCATGCCCAAATCATTGGTAAAAATCGAATGGCACGAGCCAATCGATATGTTCAGGTCCTCAGCAACTTCTCTAACGGTGATTCGACGATTGGCCAATACTATTTTCTTCACTTCATCAATGTTTTAGTCTGTTATTGACTTGCTCGGGCGTCCGGCACGCTCTTCGTCGTTCACATCTTCTCGGCCTTCTGAGAACATTTTGTACCACTGATAAACGTTGCGTCGGTCCAAGGTAGTTTCACCATATACCACAGTCAACATTCGGAATGCGTCCGCGCACTTAATTTTGTTTTTCACACAAAATTTGATACAGATTCTTTGATCCATTTTTTGGTATAGGCAAAAATCGAAGACGAGCCAAAACACGTGCAAGCAAAGCAACTGTCAAAAATTAACTGAAAATTGAAAATGGCCGAACTTGTCGGCATAAGTGAGAGACATGAATACCAACATAACGCCACAAAAAAATCGAAAATCGAATATACGTAACCCGTGGAAATTCAAAATTCGCGATACTTTTTTAACAGACCTCGTACAAATGCTTTTTAGGAGATCAGTTAAAATTAAACAAAGGCAACTGCGTGATATAGGTGACCCTTTCAATTTATCTGAAGAAACATTTTAATATATTTTCATTTGTTTAAAACTTCTACGGAATATATCATTTTACAAATGTTGTTTTTTTGAAAATCCGAGCAGAACCAAAAGATTTCCCCATAAATTTCAAATTTTAAAATTGTGATACGCTTATAAATTTTGATTTCTCTGTTTGTTTAAAAATAAAAATAAAAATAAGGGAAATATAACCAGAAAATAAAAGTATCTTAATATAGAAGAAAAGAAAGAAAAAATATTGATACATTTGCATGTTAAGGTAATATTATATTATTTAATTGCACTCATACTGCACCCATAATTATTTATATATAAATATTATACATTTCCGCAATATAGATTTATCATATTTGAACGTTGTTTATTCACGATTCAACCATAACACTTGTTTATACTAAATCCACACTTACACTATTATTATTTTAACTTAAAATAGCGTCTCATTCCACTCAGAATACAAGTGATGAGCAAAAAAAAAGGTCCTCACCTCCCAACTACAACTGATAAACAAAAAAAAGGTCCTCACCTCCCAATGCTTTTAATTACCTAATAAACACAATAGCGTCCCTCATCAGGCCACGCGCCCCTGGCAAGTGCCCCGATGCCAGGCCGGTGCTGCGGCTCTGATTCTATACATTTCACGAGTGGAGACCGTGGGATATTGACAGAAACAGAGGCAGACCACCTACTAGATGGAAATATGATTTGTGAAGAAGTACCGAAAAGTGGCAGCTTAAGGCACTAGATCGAATAGAATGGAACAGGGGCGCCTATATCTATCTGTGAACAATAGAACCGTGATGATGATACATTTCAAGTAAAAATCTGAAAAAATGCGAACGGGCGAATATGTATTATTATTTTTCAGAAATCAGACATACCAGATAATTTATTATTGCTATTTCTGGTTTTCAAATTCAATTCAAACATTCGAGTAGCGGATACCATCTAATTTGGTGTTATAAAAATCAAACACCAGTCACAGACACTCTACTCACTACTGCAACAAAACAATTTTAGGAATGTGACTATGAATTTAACGCCATCAACCGAACATATTCTCACATGCATATGGTTTGGGGCAATCATGTTCGGTAGCCGCCTCCGAAACTAACAAACCGCCTCCAGCACCGTCACGGAACATCTGTATCACGCCGTCCCTCGAGCTATGCACCTGACTGTTCGCCAGTGCCGGATTAACTTCGTAGCAAAAGTATTATATGCTACGGGCCCTATGCAAACTATATACAATATTAAGGCTAATGCTGTCACTACAAATACAGACTCATCTTAGTGACGAAATAACAAATAAACATTTTTCTTTATATACCCGTAGGGTCGTCGAGCCGTTCTAAATCTTTGGAAGGTGTGCACGGCCAGCTTATCAAAACTTATTACGAAAGCTTATCAAATGTGAATGGTGCTTTTTTGACACATTTTTGGTGAAAATACCATATAAAAATGTTTCAAAAATTAAAATTAGTTGGTTTATCCACGCATTAAAAGGTTTCATATACAGGGTGTTTGTTTGAAACGGGGCACCTCGAATAACTACTTTATTTTAAGAGATACAAAAAATTCTTTAGAATAAAAGTTAAACTATACAAAAAGGCCCATCTAAAGGTTACTATGTTATAAGAATTCTGAGGCACTTCCGGTTTCCAAAAGTCATATTTTTATGTTAAATATTTCAATATGGCGACCATTTATTTACAAAATAATAATCAACGTAAGTTTTACAAAGTTGAACGTAGCAAGCTTTAAAAATAATAAAAAAAGAAACAAAATATCTCTAAAATAAACTATTTGACTATTTAGAAAAAAGAAACTATTAATTTTTATAATTATTTTACAAAAAAAAAAAAAAAAATACAAATGTTCGATCAAACCACCATTATTGTCCACAAATTTTCTCATTCTTAATAAAAACTCTTCCATCGCCCTTATAAGAGTACACTCTTGGATATCCCGGATTGCATTTCTAACCCTTTCTTCTAAATCTTCTATCGTCGTTGGTGTGGTCCGAACACTCTATCTTTTAAATACCCCCAAACGAAAAAATCCAATGGCGTGAGATCCGGCGATCGTGCAGGCCAGGGATTAAGTGAATGTGTTCCAATACATTTATCTGGGTATTGGCCATTTAAATAGGCACACACGTTTCTAGCGTTATGAGCTGGTGCTCCATCTTGTTGGAACCATATTCCTATCCTATCAGCAAGTGGTAAATCATCCAACAAATCCTCCACTTCATTTTGTAAAAAATTTAAATACTGTTAGCTCTAAGGCTGCCATGGTAAATAATTGGGCGTACAATTTTTGTCCCTAGAATAACTAGCCAAACATTGAAATCAAACCTGTGTTGGAATCTGGAAGATCCTAATTCCCTGGGATTTTCCGTCAACCAACGTCTTCCATTATTCCTATTGAATAAACCATTTCTGGTAAAATTGGATTCGTCCGAAAACATTATTTTATAATGGAAGCGATTATTATTTTCCCACATACCCAAAAATCAATTACAAAATTTCAGTCGGCGATCTTCATCATTTGCGTGGATAAATTGGCTTACATGCGGTTTTTCAAAGCTTGCTACGTTCAACTTTGTAAAACTTATGTTGATTATTATTTTGTAAATAAATAGTCGCCATTTTGAAATGGTTAACATAAAAATATGACTTTTTGGTGTCATTGTAAAGCTAATTTAATGTACTTTTAGGAAAAAAATATAAAATTATCTATTCCCTATGCTAGATTAAAAGTTGACATCATTTTCGGTGAAACCGGAAGAGCCTCAGAATTCTTATAGTAACTTTTAGATGGGCTTTTTTGTCTAGCTTAACTTTTATTGTGAAGAATTTTTTGTATCTCTTAAAATAAAGGAGTTATTCGAGGTGCCCCGTTTCAAACAAACACCCTGTATATCCCACTCATTATTTTTTAAATTTCCATTAAGTACATATTTGTTTATATTTTCCCAGCGATGTTTTTTGAACTTTCTATAGTTTTTCTCTAAATGGGTAAAAGAGTTGTACAAGTAGATATACCAAATTTCAACTTTCTATATTTAGCCGTTTGGCCACAATTTCTACCGTACAGACAGACAGACAAATGAGTGACATTATATCTCCATACCTACAAAACCCAATGATTAAAAATCAAAACAGATTGAACAATCTTCCTTTAATAAGCCTGGAACATAAATCCTGTGTGAAATAGACATTTCCAGTATTATTAATATATATGTTTATTCTAAATCTAGAAAGCCAAACTTTTAAAGTGATTTTTTTTCAAATTGTTTTCCTGTTGATCTTTCTCAGAAAGAAGAGGGCTTGCTACCAAAAAAATTTCCAATAAGACTTTCTCAAAAAACAAATAAAAGTGGTTCGGAATCCATGTTAAATTCCTATCAGAGGCGGTCCTATCAGGTCAAGAAAAGGTCCTCACCTCTAAAATACAAGTGATGACCTGAAAAAAGGTCCTCACTTCTAATATACAAGTGTTGATCTAAAAAAAAGTGAGTGATTAAATTTTTCCGACAACTTTTGTGGGGGGCTAGAGTAATTTTTGGAGGGACCGGGATCCTCCCCGGACACCCCGCTAGCGCCGCAAATGGGTGTTATATATCTTTATGATACAAGTAAAGCTTAGCTTAGCTTAACGCCCAGATTAGCGAGCCAAACTGTAAGAATCCGCGTAATGCAACACGCCGTTTAACATTTTTGTCTAATTTGGACGGTATTACTTGCTCAAGTCGAGCGGTTCTCATAGCGCTCGACCTAAAGCGCTCTGTGTCGGTTTTTATCGCGAAAATAAAGGTGTTCGGCGAATTTGGTTGGACGCTTTTACATAACCTAGAGTAGATAGTAAATGTTAGTTAATAAATTTATTTAATTAATTATGGCATGTTCAGCCAACAGTTTAGCTTCTTCAAGATTATTTGTTGTAGATATTATACATGTGAAGTTTTAACAAGAATTTAAAAATCACCGCACTCAGTAATGAGTAGAATGGAGTAGGATATAAGAGATTTTAAGTATTATTTAACTATGACAATATATAATTACGTTTTATAGTCTAGTGCAGTATCTCAAAAGATACTGCACTTGATGATAATGGAATGCCATTTGGCACACATGTTCTTTAAAAAATTAAATTATTTTGACTCGCAGCACCTATTTATGAATCGAGGCAGATTCAAGATGGCGGCGAGAAAAGCGCGCCAAGTACGATAACGATAACTAAATTTTATGATAGAGCAAAATAGCAAAATACATATTTGTAGAATGAACCTTGAGTTACAATTAGCCGTGCCGTACGCTAATATTCGTCTCTTAGTTTACGAGATACCGTGCATAATTCATTCTCAGATGCAGAAAAGTGATTTCAGAAATGGCTAACGAATTTTGGATGATATGTCTCGTTTTCTATTAATTTAATATCGTAGTTTACGAATTAAAAGGGCGAAAATTTTAAATTTTGATACATTTTTCCCCGAATTCGAGACATGATGATAAACTCTATCACTGCAAATCTGCGTATATTAACATTTTGTTTCAATTCTTCCTAAATATGTATGTCTTCCTTCATATTATTTTGACACATTTGATATCGTTCTCGACCAATTCGAACCTGTAAATTACAAAAATAAAATAAAAAAAGGCATATGACTTGAAATTACTCGGGTTTTGCCTGAAATAAAATATAAACCTAACATATCTGGCTGGAACGGCTGAAAATGATGACATTGAAGTAAGATGTTCCATGCAAATACGGAATGCATCTATTTGCTTAGGTTTGTCCGCAGCTCTTTGTCTCAAATGAAGCCGGTTTCGAAATAACGCTCGAAAATTGAATTTAGCTATTTACATCAAATTTGTTGAATTGTATATCAATTTCGGGTATATAGAAGTCGTAGATTTCGAAAATGGAGTTAATTTAAAGATTTGCTGCTTTTAGGAATTGCAACTAAAGGTCCATTCTGCAAATTTGTATTGAGCTATTTTGCTCTATCATAAAATTTTGTTATCGTTATCGTAATTGGCTGCGGGTCAAAATAATTTAATTTTTATAAAGAACACGTATGCCAAATGGCATTCCATTATCATCAAGTGCAGTATCAACGTAAAATATGGTGCGTAGGCACTAGACCAGCATTTCTAAACAGGGGGGCCGCGGCCCTCTGGGGGGATGTGAAAGCTTCGTCGGGGGGCCGCGAAGTCATATAAGATCGAAGCATGAAATTATAATAGAAAAACGCTCAATTTTGCAAGATATATTCAGAAATATATGACATTTATATTCATTAAAATATACCAAACATAAATAAAATAAATTATAGTTATTTTGACAACTAATTTAAACTAATTAAAACTGTTCGCGTTGGAGGTACTTCAAGTGCTTTCAAGTAGGTACGACTTGAATATGCAATATTTTTTGTTATGCTCCGAGCTACTGTTAACTAAACAGTAAGGATGCGAAAGTGTTCAAAATGGAAAGCAACTTTGAACACTTGTAAATAAATATACTTGCAAGCCATTATAGGTAACCGCAACAGATATTAAAAATATGTTTATGTAAAAGTTTTATCAAAAAAGTCTCTTTTCAAAAGCTTTATCCAAATATACCCAACACGCCATACGTTCCTATATAAAAAATCGAAGTTGTCCTTGATATCCTGTACTTCCGGTTTATTGCGGAAAATTTAAATACCACCATCCAATTATTTGGGTAAACTCTGGTCACCAAATTTTTCTCCCAACTTGATCACACATCGTCTTTTAGAGAAAAATCGTGTTTCCTCTATCTTGATACACCTTGTGATCCCTCCCTCCCACTCTCTCTCTCTCTCTCTATATATATATATATATATATATATATATATAGGGGGGCCGCAGACAGTATTTACGTTATTTTGGGGGCCCCATGCCAGAAAAGGTTGAGAAACACTGCACTAGACTATTAAATTTGTGTGAGATTTATAATTTTGGGCCCCTTTATAAAACACGCTATAGGCCTCACACAAGCTTAATCCGGCACTGTTGTTCGCCGAGTTACTATAACTTGGTGAAAATATATTATTAGACATATTGCAATCTCGTGGATGCGGCCCTAATAAGGAACCGCCGGCGATTATTCCCACAGTTTATTACCGAACGATCTATGATATTTATTCACCAAAGTGACGACTATTGAATATATTGGAGTTGGAGAGACGTGGACAGGTTGTTGCAAGCGTGTGTTAAATTGACGCGTAGGTTCTAGTGCAGTTTTAAGTAGAAACTTGGAAACATATGCC
The DNA here is from genome assembly GCA_963971575.1 of Liopterus haemorrhoidalis. NCBI lineage: Eukaryota > Metazoa > Arthropoda > Insecta > Coleoptera > Dytiscidae > Liopterus > Liopterus haemorrhoidalis. The sequence goes on from OZ020613.1 coordinate 27,244,527, forward strand.
CCGCTGGATAAATATTGACTTACATACGTACATACAGCCACTGTGTACATCATTATATACTCACGCCTACGAACATTCCATACTAGAAATATTATGTAACTCTTAAACTCCATAGCTAACTTTGTCAAAATGGATCTCATAGGTTTTGAACTGTACTGTTAGCGCTGACATCCAGTGTTGTAGTTGGAAAATCAGCAGAGGGTGTCAGGGACGTAGCCAGGATTTCAGCTTGGGGGGGGGGGGGGCAAAAATAACAAAATGTTTTAAATTGGTCGGTACTAGGTCAGGGGTCGGCAACCTTTCAGTGACAAAGAGCCAAATCTATATTGAAAAAAAAAACACAATAACATGGAAGGGCCGCTAAAAAGTATATGCTATATTTAAGAAAAAAAAAAAAAAAAACGTAAAAATTGTTTATTTGTTTTAAAATAATCAAGTATTACAATAAATTAATATTTACTTATACATTTAGTTTATGATACCTATTGTAGTTGCCAGTATATTACAATATAATAATTTTTTTAATGGGACGATCGGTTTTGTATAGTGTTCTATAAAACTTCAATATATGGTGAATATTCAGTAATCTTTAACTTAAGGCAGCAGTCTAGTTTTAGGTCAGTAAGATTACTTCTTAACTGACTCTTTATTAATTTCATATGTGAAAAGATTTGCTTACAGTAATATGTGGATCCGAAAATTGTCAGTAGCCCAAAAGCATAATTTTTTAAAAGATTGAAAGATTCTGATCGGTTCTGGAAGACGGTTCCAAGCTTCGAAAAGAACTTTATCTACATTTTGAAGATTGCGAATTTCGGTCCACTTATGCTGAGAAGATAAAATTCAATTTTTTCTTTCTAAATTTTCCAGTTCAGAATTAAGTTTTAAGAATATATAATTCCATAAACCTTTCGATTTCAAATCCACTAAATGAAGGTGATAAATGTAATTGCTACATATCTACTTCAATTGGCTTTGTCAAAAAAGCTAGTGTAGCTTTATATTTTCTACACTTTTTAAATCTATCTCGAAAAGCTTCTTGCATGTTAACAATAGTTTGTGCAAAAAAAATTGCATTAATAACATGTTTTTGTAAATTAATAAAATGTAAAAATGTTTTTGCACGTGAATCATTCACAAATACAGATAACTTTTTTTCGAAACAAATAACTTCTTCTAAAAGGGAATATGCAGTAACTCTGGGAATTACCGGGTGTGAATTGTACCGTAAAACATTCTGAAAAATACAAAACCTGTATAGTGCAGGCAGAAAGTTGAAAATTAAAAAGTAGATTATATTAAAATAAAAACCAGTTTTCAAAGAGCCACAAAATTTTCTAAAAGAGCCGCAGGTTGCCGACCCCTCTTCTAGGTCTTTTGTAGTATATTAAATAATAAAAGTCCGGTAAATTTATAAATTTTCTTCATCTCCGGTGAAGAAAACTTCTAACAACCTAAATTATATTTTATATAAGGTAAACTATCCTGGGGAGGCAAATGCCCCTATGCCCCCCTTGGCAACGTCCCTGGAGGGTGTACTGTGTAAAAACCAGACCGTGTACAGCCTCCAATAACCTCGTTCAACGCATAGAAATGTTTAAAAACATAGGGTATACACTTTTTCTTCGAAACAAAGCAGAAGGTATACTCCGTTTACCTTTCAATCTAGCTCTGTCTCTGGACTGTTTTTTCCGGTTCTTCTTCTTAATCTCAATGTTTTCAATAGTTATCTTAAAATTTACTTTAAAGAGCAAAAATGGTAGAATCTCCAGATTTTGAAATATGAAAAGGTCGAATCTTCCGATTTTGAATGATGATAAGATCGAATATTCAGATTTTGAAAGATGAAAAGGTCGAATGTTCGGATTTTGTAAGATGAAATGCTCGAGTCTTCGGATTTTTAAAGATGACAAGGTCAAATGTCAAGATTTTGAAAGATGAAAAGGTCGAATATTCGGATTTGGAAAGATGAAAAAGTCGAATTTTCGGATTTTGAAAGATGAAAAGGTTGAATTTTTGGATTTTGAAAGATGAAAAGGTCTAATATTCGGATTTGGAAAGATGTAAAGGTCGAATATTCAAATTTTGAAAGATGAAAAGGTTGAACCTTAGAATTTTGACAGAAGCAACTGCTAATATTCGGAATTTGAAAGATGAAAAGGTCGTATCTTCGAATTTTGAATGATGAAAAGCTCGAATCTTCGGATTTTATAGATAAAAATAATAATAGTAACAAAAGAAAATTTTATCAACGAATTATTCTGTCCAGCTAAGAAAAACATCACTCTCAAAGAGGACGAGAAGAAAACTAAGTACCTGGAACTCTTGTACGAGCTAAGAAAAATGTACCCGGGATATTCTGTGAAGCTCGTAGTCTTGATTTTAGGTGTATTAGGCGACCTTAAAGCTGCTTTCAAGAGGAAAATCGAGAACATTCCCGTCTGCAGACCATCTGAGCTATCGGTCGCTATTGCCAGGATTAGGGATGCGGCTGATTGCTGGGATAAAGCTCCCTCCACCTTTCGGTGAAGGTAAGAAGTGAGCGTCTCGTCTGTACCGAACACGTTGCGGGCAAACCAGAACGGTACTGGCGGGACTACAACCCCCCCTGCCCCCACCTTAAAATAATAATATATTTATTTGGCTAAAAATACTAATAATTACAATATCAAAAATAAATCTAATTCATTTTTGTTGTTGTAATTATTACTTATTTAATCATTATTTGTGGTTTGTCAGGTCTTGACAAGCTTCCACTATTCGCAAACTTCAGCAACCTTTTATGCCGCTAACATTTTAAGAGCTAAATACACACGACTGCATCCCAAACCCTAGCAATATACAGACTTGCCACTAAATTCGTGCTCACTAACGAACTGTAATAGTGGGTCCTGACTTTTTAGTACTGTTAGCTGTAACCAAGACGAGTCGTTCGTGCAAACACTCTAGATCAGTGGTCTTCAAACTTTTTCGAGTCGTGGAACCCTTTACAGTCTAACAATATTTCGTGGAACCAAAAAAATACATAAAGTATACCTATGCAGGGCGACCAGATTTCAGTTGAGGTAAACCCTAAGATTGAAAAAAAAAAATGGAAATACAGTATATTTTATTAAATTTTGCGCACCTCGAAAAATATAAGTGATGAGCAAAAACAAAAAGAAGGTCCTTACTTTTAAAATCCAAGTGATGAGCAAAAAAAAGTTCGTCACCTTCCAAAATCCAAGTGATGAGCAAAAAAAAGGTCATCACCTCCAAAATCTAAGTGATGAGCAAAGAAAAAAGGTCTTCACTTCTAAAAACTACGAAAGGGGGGAAAGGTATAAGCCGACGCCCAAGTAATATGTATTAAGTTTAAGAAAAAGCTCGTGGAACCCCAAGGTTCCATGGAACACAGTTTGAATATCGTTGCTCTAGATTAAGTAATCCCCGACCCCCGTTTTGACGAGGGAGGTAAATGCGCTGCACAGAAAATTTCGGGTGAAAACTTCGGTTGATGTACCTGATCTTTCTGGTTCTTCTGTCGAGATCCTTAAGATCATCAACATTGCATTTCATTACACCAAAAGTGTATGAAATTAATGGAACAGCAAGCATGTTTGTGGCAGCAATCTTGTTCTTGCCAGACAGGCAAAAACTTCATATCTGCCTAAGTCCTGCCATATACTTGCTGCGAAGGGCCTACTTAATAAGAGTGACTTCTTGGACACCCCTCTCACTGATGCCTAAAAATGTGTAGACCCTTCGGCATTAAGATGTTTTATAATGCTCTCATCAACCAATTGAACGTCTTCATCGTTGTCTAAACCTTTTCCTCTGTATATATTAAAACAGCGCATTATTCCAACATGTATTGCATACCTAACGCGGCAGTGTACTAAGCAACAGCATCTAAGGCGGGTTGAAGATTCCTCTCGTTCGAGGCGTAAAGCTTCAAATCATCCATGGAAAAAAGATGGGTTATTTTGTGCTTACGCCTCGACGGGGGACCTGCCATGTAGCCACTGCTACGTCTGAGCTCGATCGATAGAGGAAGAAGTGAGATGCAAAAGAGAAGCGGGCTTAGGTAATCTACCTGGAAAATGGCACGCGTGACATATATCCACCCTGTCGATACTGTGGTTGATTCATTGGATCAACGAATTGTGTCTTCCAGAAGGATATAAGTTGCCCAATGCATCTCTCTATTTCCGGGTGAACTCGTAACATGCGCAACAATGTTAGAATGAGAGCATATGACGTAGTGTCATATGCTTTTGCGTAGTCCACTCAAACCATCGACAGGTTGCGTTTGACATACGCTGCGTCATGAAAGACTGAGCGGTGGATAATAAAGTTTTGTTTGCAACCTGTTTGGCTCCTCTTCAATCCTCTTCGTAGATTTCTGACCAAACAGAGGCAATAGAGCTCAGTACCCGCTCTTTTAATACACTGGAGAAGATCATATGCAGCGTATTGAGACAAGTAATAGGTCTATAGTTCTTCGGGTCGATTAAATCACATTTTTTGGGGTTAATACTGTACGCCCCTCTGACAACCAAGATATTGGTATTGGTATTTCCGCAAGGATTATAGAGGTAAAATTTCGTGCAAGATGGTCGTGCACACTAGTGAAAGACTTCTACCAGAATACCACGATACCATCAACTCCTGGTGCAGCGAAATTGCGTGCTCTTGAAATAGCACGTGTAACTTCTTCCGGGGTAAGAGGGGGGCATGCCTGAGGATCTGTAAGTCGTTGTGCACAGAATTCCTCAAATCTCTCTAAAACTGGAGTGTCTTGCACGATCGTCTCGTGTTCATAAATCTCCCTCCAGAAAGTTTCTGTTCTGTCAACTGATAATAACGGTTCAGAAACCCCAGGTTTGACCACGAAAATGCGTGAGAAACATAGTATTTTCCTAACCTGGTTGATCAGTTTCATTCTAGCCAGGGCTAATGCTCTCAATTTGTCCACTGCTTTGTGCTTTAGCAGAGTCAGTGTGGACAAATTCAGTGTATGATGCTTTATGAGCAGTTGGTGTAGTGTGCGCTTAGTATTTGGACCTAACGGCTTAACACTTCGTAAAGCATCCGAACACTACACTGAATACGAGAAGCATCCTGGCGTGAACGCGTCATTTTTTTCTCTAATAGCTGTATACTGTAGTATATTCTGTAGTATGACGTTAAAGTGACTCCTTCTCGACTCTCTTCGTCTCGATCGCCTCTTCCTGCTTCGCAGATGTTCTACTTGGTCGCGCAGTTTTTGTTGCGTCATGAAGTCCAGCTCAGGGCGAGTTTCACACCATTGTGAGTGGACTCTGACCATGTAGCCTCTGCGGTTGGGTGACGCTGCCTCGTAAACCTGAAGCAGGTCTTCCTGCTCTTCGGGTTTCCACCTGTGGCGGGCCCGGTTAGCGGGATTGTAGCTTCGCCCAACTGTTTGTGGGTCCCTATCCGAGAAGGACCCATTGAAGCTCTATGGTTTTCTGTGTTTTCTGGAACCATTTTATACGTTTCATGGGATGGTTGGACCCATGAAAAGGTGGCAGGATTCATCGACCAGATGGTAGGGTCGACGTTACTCCCGATTGGTTCCTGATATGGTAACTTTGTGGTAGCTATCCGGAGGGAAAGGGCGCTAAGCATTTTCGGTCAAAGTACCGCCGTACCCTATAATCATTATTATTATTATTACTATTTTTCTTAGAAAAATGCAAAAAATGGAACTCACCATTTAATATAAACTTATATTCAGGGTCGCGTATAGTCGGATAAAAACGGTAATAATAATAGTTTTTTTTTGGTAGAATTAACAGTGACTGTAAATCAATTTTTAAAATTTTATTAAGTGTCCAAACTTGACAGTTGATTTTTGCTAACTTTCAAAATAATCTCCCATATTTAAGCATTTTGTGGCCGAAACAATACCAGTAGTTTAAAGAATTATTGGCAAATAGCCCGTTATTAAATTTGCGTGTGCGATTTTCAAAACTATTCCAAGAACACAGTGTGGGAATCTATGTGGAATTCAATAGTTTTTGTGCAGATCGCATGATTCCAATAATGTTATAATATACTAAAATTTTTCCGTTAAATTTGAATAAAATTCTCACGCCAAAAACATTTTACTTATTAATTTAAACAATGTGAAGATGCCGATTACAGTGGATGAACATAATAAAGCATAAAGTCGATTTGGAAAACTGAATATCCTGCCAGTGGAAATACCAGTGGCGTATCCAGATTTATATCGTAGGGTATACGGAGTATTGTGAACAGAGTATTAATATTAAAGAAACAAATGCATGTGAAGTGTAAATTTTCATATATTTCAAGGTTTTGTAGGTATTTAATAAGTGTAAAGTCCGTTCTACATTATACTTTTTTTGTGAAGCACTACAGATTTTTTGCGTAGTACTGACGTAAAAAGTATAATGTGAAAGCCAATACTTCCTTCCAACTTTCGATGCTACACTACAAACTACACTATTTTCAAAACTACGTCCGGTCCTTTTTTGTGACAGTTGTATACTTCTCAGTCGTACCAACTACCAATTCATGTTCTTGGTAAACTTTCTTGATTTTATTTCTTTTTTCTGACATTTTTGATCATTCTGATTGAGATCTGGTCTTGTAATAAAATTTATACCGACATATTAAATATAAACTTAGCACAATTAAACAATATTTATAAATTGGTTACTATAACCAAACTTTTGTCTGTCACTTGAACCTAAAAATTTTTAAGTTGGCAGTGAGGAGCATCACAAATTAATAAAAGATGGAAAGTATCGCTGTCTCTTAATTTTTCCCCACCATATTCTGTAGTATCAAAAGTTGAAATGACGTCAGAGTTGGATAGTATTGAAAAAAGTATAATGTAGAACGGACTTAAGAAGCCAACATAATGCTGGATGTCTAGGAATATTTATTCTATAACCACATCAAAATAAACAGTTTTTGATATTCGTTCTTTGAGTACTACTTTTATTTTAAACAAAATTTAAATAATTAAAGATAATTTCTTAACAATAAAATTTAAATTAAAAATCCCTGCTTTTTTCTAAATTGACTTCGTATCAAGTCTTCATTGAATTAATAAGAAATATATTGATAAATTGCTTAATTTTTGGGGTTTTGTAGGTATGACCAAAAAACCCTTATACCGTCATTTTGTCGTCTGTCTGTCTGTCTGTCTGTCTGTCTGTCTGTCTGTCTGTCTGTCTGTCTGTCTGTCTGTCTGTCTGTCTGTCTGTCTGTCTGTCTGTCTGTCTGTCTGTCTGTCTGTCTGTTCGGCCAAAATTGTAACCAAACGGCTAAACCTAGAGACTTGAAATTTGCCATGCTTATACAACTCTTTGACCCGCACATAGGAAAAATACTAAAACATCTAAAAAACATATCCCCCGAAAAATATAAACAAATATCTGCTCCCAAAAAAAACATATTTTTTTAAATTCTGAGTAGACGCGATTTTTGCCAAGATTGTGCCTAAACAATTATGTAACCTGTACATACTTATTGCTCGTCCTTCAGCCCCGGTTGTACCCCGCATCTACACTCGTACAAAGATTTGAGACATTCGCTCTCTTGCAGTTGTTTTAGGAAGCGAAAGCCGGCGCGATTCGAATTTAAGTTATAAACATTTCAATATAACTAAATATTAATTTAAAATGGGTAAAATGAAAATAATACATGTTATTATTATTATTTTTTATTAAAGATTTTCTTCTTTTTCAAAAGTAAATAATTGGGAGGGCATTGTCCCGTTGTCGTCCATGCACCAGCCGCCACTGCTACAAAATCCTAAAATCATAATGTGATTTAAGTAATAATAATAAGGTAATAGTTATAATAATAATTAGGCTAAATTTATCCTAATCTATAGGCAAAGGCCTCCTCCATGTCTTTCCATTGCGTCCTGTCTTGAGCGATCCTAGGCCAGAGAGCACCGGCTGTTTTATCTTTTGTCTTCCTCGTGATCACGTCAGATGTCTTTAAGATATAACCTTTAAATTAGTTTATAGGAAAGAGAGTTCATTTATATATATATTTTTTATAAATGAATTGAATTAGTTATATCACAATCCACCTATCTCCGGACTACCGTGATTTGAGAAAACCAAGAAAACTTTACTACTTGAAATTTTTTAAATGATAAAAATAAATAAATTAAAAAATCGCCTTTTAAAGACTGCTTTGGTGTCAAAGCAATTATGCTTTTTTAAGTTCTAAAAAATTATAATACGTTGCCTCCTCAATTTTCAGATTGACTAGTCAACCGCCACTGGCCATAACAACCAATTTATAAATATCGTTGAATTATGCTAGTTTACATTTAATTATAATAAACATTAGCCAGTATAGTTTTTATTTACAATACCAGAACTCAGTTAGGAGTATTAAAAATGTCAGAAAAAGTAGAAAAGTACAGCACAAAAATAAACGCTAAGTTGATACGCCAGAAAAAGTATACATACTTTTAACAAGATCTTACTAGATATAGTTTTAAAAGTTGTTTTGAATAGGATAGTATTGAAAGTATTGTGTTTCATATAATACTTGTTACATATTATAATGTCACGGTGTGATGTCAATAACGGAATCTTTTCTACAAAATTTATTACATAATACTAATTTACATCAGAATACAATCGTTGGTCAAAATGGCTGCTGGTGTTATCCGTTAGAAGCTGATGTAAGTCTCATTCTTGCCCCGGCTTCTTCAGGATCGGTCGAACCGCCCCAGGGATCCGCACGAGGCGAACACGTGGAGAAGCCCTGTAGACAACACTCACATCATGGTTTCAAGGTATCTGTATCCGCATATCTGGCTTTTATGTGATCCGGCATATCTCTATTTAAAATACAACTTTTTTTTTGTTCCGGGTCAGAGTGAGGCGTTAGTGGCAACCCTAGTAGTAAGTCAAATAAAATAGCATGATAAATATCCATTACGTCTATTGTTTATTTATTTGGAACCTAACCCTATACCCTTTGTATAAGTCAGGTGCATTTTACGCCAGTTCTCCTAGGAACGAAACTGCGGCGTATATCGAGTTCTGCCTGTATAACCGGCTGCCAATGGCTAAGCAGAGCCCGTAATTGGTATAAATATTTTATATACAAATTATTTGACATAGTCAGAATTTGAATCCACGTCCATACTCTTACTAGCTATCAGGCTTTGAGCATACGTCACTGAATAATACGGAAAATTACGTGTGTTTTGTTTCGTCATTTAAAGAGCAGTTTATCATAGTAGCAAAATATTTAAACAAATAACTAATCCGTTGTTTTAACATAATATTTTGTACATAAATAAATAGAATAGTACCTTGAAACAATATTTTTATTTGTTCTGAATATTTATAAACATATTTGTATCTTGACAGCATTGTTATCTTACTTTGCAAAAAAAAAAAAAAAACAAGTCATAGTCTAAATAGATAACAACAAAGATTATAAAATATATTTTATAATCTTTGATAGAATTTATAAATTTTCAGTAGACGTAAACACTTGAAGATGAGTGCACGTTGCAGAAGAATAGAACCTAATAACAAAACTGATGAATTATTGTGCAAATTCACAACAAAATGGAACAGTGGATACGTAGAAATCGGAGAAGAGAAATTCATAATGCCTATCAAATACGTAGATATTGCAGACGACATAGAACACTTAGAAGTTGGAGATGATGATGTATTTGTTTCTTCACATCCTAAAACAGGTAAGATACTAAGCACATTAACTTAGAATGTGGTATACAGTCACCAGTCATATTTTAACCAGTCAAATACTAGGGAAATATTTGAAATACTTGGAAATATTTGAAATACTTCTAGTATTTCAAATACAGTGATACCTCGGTTTTCGTCGATAATCCGTTCGAAAACAATCGTTGAAATCCGAAACCGACGAAAACCGAGGCAATTATTTTCATATTAACCGCAATCGGGCCAGATGCGGGCCAGATGCTCTCACAACCAGAAACAACGCAACACTAAATAGCGTGAGACAAAAATTTTCGCGAAAAATGTCGAAAACCGAAACCGACGATAACCGAAGTCAACGAAAACCGAGATACCATTGTACTGATGTTTTTAGACAACAAATAGCAAATACGAATAACACGGAGAACGTATTTGTAAATTCAAATACCAAGAACATTTTTTTGAAGTATTTGAAATACAATATTTCAAATTTCAGAGAGTGTAGTCCATTCCACACTTATCAGGAATGACTCTTACCTTTGTAAATTGTTAGCCAATAAACTAAGCAGGTGGTTGGTGGTTAGAATAATCATAACAAAGGAATGGGTTGTATTGAGTCAAATTAGAATGAAAATTGAAAATAAAACGACTAAATTATTTCACAATGTTGGTATATTTCGTACAGTACAGACGTGTTTTTGTATTTCTCCGAATATTTTAAAATTTTGTTTAATCAAAATTCAGTTCTGTATATGGTTGCAGTATCATATTATTCGCAAAAATATCTACAATATTGAATTAATGTTAATAACCAATTAATAATAGTCTAAATATAAATTCCGTCTTATCGGGGATAGAACTGGCAATTATTATAATAAATTGAAAATCTTTTTTAAGTCTTAATAAATTTATTAAGTCTAAAGCAGAGGAGAGAGTTGACTGATCTCAAACAAATATTCAAAATTGTGAATAATATGTATGACGATATATATTTAATTGACTATTTAAATTTCAATGTCCCTCAATATTATACCAGGACTAATTATACGTTCAGCGTAAACCTCTCCACTACAAATTACAATCAAAATTCGCCCATCAATCGTGTCAGTAGATCGTATAATTCCATTCGTACTGAAGTTGAATTAGATCTTTTTAACTTTTCCCTCAATAGTTATACTGAAAAACTAAAAAATTATCTACTCTTCAAATCTTAATTTGTATTATGATTATTAAATAATATTGTATAAATTACTGTTACATTATACATTATTGTTACACAATTGTTACTCTCTCTGTACTGTACTTTTTTGTAATTATTTAGTGTCTGCCTGTAATTGGATGTGGTATTCACATCTGTTGGTAGCCACAATAAAATAAATAAAAAAATAAAATCAAGGCTAGTTCGAAATATATTTTTACCTTTACCAGGTCCATCTTTTCAAATATTGAGTATTGTGGCAATAAACCCCCAGCTGTGACAATGGCCCTTGTCGCGCCCGTAAGGCCCTTATTATTATTAAATTAAATTTATTTAATTTAATTAACACAAAAACTTTTTGTGTTTTTATAAAATGTTGAGAGCCGCTACTTATCGGTTCCAACATTATTTTTCACCTAAATCATTCATATGCTGACCTGATCAGAGAGTACATCGCTTGTCGATTCTATTATTATTAACAGTTTCTAATAATATCACGCGTCTCTATCGCGAGTTTGTGATATATCACCTCTTGGTTTATCATTTAATTTTTGTGCATCAACACCTGTTGAAGAAACCATCCGAGGACCCAGAAACCTGTTTTTTGGGATATCAGTACCACATAATGTAAAGTTGGGATGATATTCGACATATTTATGACTGAAACCATCACTCTAAAGTCTATTCCAATTTTATATTAACTCAATTTCATTGTTTATTTTATATTTTTGTAACATATATTTCTATTATGCAAGTTATCGCATCAGCGCTATAACTTGTACATTTTGGTTCGCACACGCTGGTCTCTTAATCACGTGTGCGGTTTTATTTGAATTTAAATTTAATAGTTATATTTTTTGTATTTAATATCAATAATTTTTGTTATGAATAACAGTTTTTTATAATATTATATTTTTGTGGTACTGTAACATTATTTCTGTGACACATACATCGTATTGAGCAACGTTTTCCGCTTTGTTTGTCGCTTGGCTAGGGTTTTCAGAGACATCGTGGGATTTTCTTGGGTTGGTTCCTCCAAAGCCATTACTTGTGGGCCTAGGATTTTACCCGTCGACAACCCAGCTAGGGCTACCATTTCCCTAGTGTTAGTCGCCTAGAGTAACCCCTAGGAGCAGAAGAGTTTATATTCCATTCCCTGTCCTCTAGGTCGTCCGTGTCTTCCCCAAGTGATGTGTTCCCCTTCAACTCGGTGAGTCTCCGTGTCACATCTCTGTTTTTCATTCTATATTCCAGCCTTCTGATGATGGTTCTTCGTAGTTGCCACCGCGAAGATCATTTGTATGACTGTCTGGCTACCCTACCTTACTTAGGCTAGAAGCGGGCACCACAGCTCTAAATAACTTCAAATATTTCGTCAATTCCGAGAGAATGTGAAATGAACTATAACTGAAATACTTGTTCATATACTTTATTTCAAATATACCCAGCTCTGACTGCGAATAACAAATATCTTGTCAGAAACAGTGACTATTCCATCCCTGAACGCTAAGAGGAATATTGCGCACGCGTGTGGTGCTCTAACCAGTAAGAAACTTCATCTGTGAATAAAGCTTATAATTGATAAGACGTAATAATAATTGTTATAATTGATGTTGCGTCTAATAATATGGACGGGGATTGTATTAATTTTTTGTAGGCACTACCTGGACTCAGGAGATGGTGTGGTTGATTCATAATCTGGATAAAACAAAAGAGTCTTTACTTCTCCAGTTTCCATTTCTGGAGTGTGAGGCTTTGTGGCCTTTCCAAACAGTGATACAAAACACAAACATCCAAGCTAAAAATTCTGTTGATTATGTTGCAAATTTAAAAGGACCCAGGTTTATAAAAACGCACCTGTCATGGAATAATTTGCCTAAAGAAATCAGAGAAAAAAAGAAAAATCCTAAGGTATGTGTTATATAATTTATATTTAATTCTTACAGTCTTAAAACGAGGTCACACTTAACTTGATAGTGCAAGTTTTTGATAACATATTATTTTATGACAACACAATTCTGTATTAATCTTATTTTTGCTGTATGTTGGCGCGTGTTGGCGGTATCACATCACCAAACAAAAGTGTAATTTTACTATCGTCCACTCATCATGGACAATGATGTGTCAGTTATGTTTTTTTTTAGTTAGATAACAGATAACAGATACTAAGTACTTATCAAAGTATCTCGATACCAGATAATACAGTCTTTTTTTTATAAAGAGAATGACGATTCTACCAAAACGGTGTTTTTTTTTTAACAAAATGCGATTTATTTTTCAACATAACCTTCTTTCAGCTTGATACATTTTGCCTAACAATATTCCAATTTCTTTAAGTTTTGCAAAAAGAACGATTTCTCGAACTGTGCAAAATTTGTGTATGTTGATCTCCTCGTTCGATGCAAATCTTTAACCAGCGAGCCATTTCTTCATGTTTGAAAACAGATAGAAGTCGTAGGGAGCCAAATCTTTAGAATTTGGTGTATGATGCAGCAGTTCGTAGCGCAATTGCTGACGAACGATGCATTGTCATGGTAGAACAAAAGTTTTTTCTTCGCGAAAAGGGGCCGCTTTTTCATCAGTTCAGCGTGTAATCCAATGCTATCCAATAAAAAGCCATAATGTTATCCTGTGATCGTTTTTGTCTTTCCCAGAGTGTCGATGAAGATTATGCCTTGCGAATGTCAGAAAATCGTGGCCACCTTTTCGGTCGAGGGATCCCTTTTTGCCCTTCTCGGAGCATGTTCTTTCACTTCTGGTGTGATGGATCCATGTTTCATCAACAGTTTTGTGACGCTACAAATACCCAAGCATTGCTTCGAAATGGTCACACGATTTCGTCAGCACATGCGGCACCCATCTTACCGATAGTTTTTTCATGTCCAATAGGCAATTATTTGTAACGTCATTCTCTTTATAAAAAAATCGACTGTATGATGCCTGGTTAACAAAAACATGTAACGGGTAACAGATAGTGGATCGAAGTGCTTACCTACAACACCGATACAAAAAGTAGAACTGATTGTTTAGGATACAGCCCGTGAATATACATGCAAAAGTGGAAAAAGAAAACAGCAATTTCGTTTTTAATTTTTTAAATTATACAATAGATTATGCACTTTTACTATCCAAAACAGTATTTTTCAATGCTTAAAGTAACATAAATAAAGTTTGAAATATGTGACAAACATACATTTAGAAAGAGAGTCACGTGCGACACAGTATTGGGTATTCAGGTTTTAAAATTATTTTGAAACGACAAGTGACAAGGGTTAAATAATATATTATGACTTGTTGGTTTTTAGATTATCTATGTCTACAGAAATCCAAAAGACACGGTAGTGTCCTATTATCATTTTCTCGCAACTCGAGGATTTGGTGGTTGTAGTTTTGAGGACTTCTGTACATTATTCCTCTCTGGAAGATGTGAGTATCATGTCAAATCATTATCATCATTAGCTTTTCTTTTCTTGCTGAATAATATCATCCTTAATCGCCTCCAATTTTTTCTGTTCGTTAATCTCATTTGTTAATGTTCATGACTCTTAATCTGATTCAACAATATCCTTTTGGTCTTTCTTTGTGTCTTTTAAATGCAACTATTCGAAAGTTTTTTAGTACTTATATCAACCAGCTTAACCTATACAATTTTACACTGTTAGCTATTCTGACACTGGTATTTAGTAGATCATATATATTCCCCATTAAATTTCCACAACCTTCAATGGCCCACAAATTTTTCTCAGTATTTTTCTTTTAAATATACAAGGATGTTAAAAAAATTGTCAAAATAATTGTGATTATAATACCGACCAAAATGTGTAAAAAATACTTTATCAACATGTGCCCACAAACCAACCGTTTCAAAAATATAAAGAAGTTAACAAAGACACTGGTGGGTATACTGCGTTAGGCGCAAATAGTCTTTGTTGCTGTGCGCCGAAAAATTTTAACTAACTATCTAACTAACACTAGTAACTGCAAATATTTTGCGAAATAAAGATTATATATAACTAACACTAGTGGATATACCCCTGTTTCGCTACGGCATTTCACTACTTTAAAGTAGAGTGACCATTTTCTTAAGAAGTCAACGCGGGACGGTGCAAAAAAAAGGTCATCACCTCCCAAAATCCAAGTGAAGAAAACAAAAAAGGTTCTCGCCTCCCAAATCCAAGTGAAGAGCAAACAAAAAAATGAAATTCAAAATTAAAATGCGGGACAATGCGGGACAAAATGTTAAAATGCGGGACTTTTGCGGGACGCATCTTAATGCGGGACAAAATGTTAAAATGCGGGACGAATGGTCACCCTGCTTTAAAACGAAGTAGAACATAACGTTCATAACGTTAAAATTAAATGATTCACGGTAAGTTCATCGAAAATCAATTCATCGAATATCAATTCATCGAAAATCAATTCATCGAAAATCAATTCATCGAAAATCGATTCATCGAAAATCAATTCATCGAAAATCAATTCATCGAAAATCAATTCATCGAATGATCAATTCATCGAATGATCAATTCATCGAAAAAAAATATTTTGTAAATATTTGAGAGGAATGCCGAGGGGATCGGAAAGCCAAAAAAACAGTGGTCAATAAAAGTTGACAGACTACACTTATTAAATAACTATCATACTTGGTCTATTAATAATTTTTAAATTTTCCATTCAGAAAATAGGCCAGGTAAAAGATACCTGTTGGATTATTTTGAAATCGAACAGGGCTCCTGAGATCAGAAAAACCCGGTTAATGGGATCATAAATGTATGTAATACACCCATTCTTAAAGAATTATAAAAATGGTATTTCCCCATCTGTTAAATCTTAAGGGTTTTGTGTTATGTACATAGTTTTACTATTCATATTTACTATACCACACATGATTTGTTCAATGTACGGTGATTCTAAACAGGTGGCATTGTTATGTTAGTGTGAGTTTGTTTTGTCATTAAACTAGATGATGGGTAGCTCGCTTCGCTCGGCTTCTTCTAACCAAACCCTTACTAACCTAACCTAACCTAAGATAGTGTTTTGACATTAAACTAGAAGACGGGTAGCTCGCTTCGCTCGGCTTCTTCTAACAAAACCCTTGCTAACCTAAAATAGTGCTTTGTCTTTAAACTAGAAGATGGGTAACTCGCTCCGCTCGGTTTTAGACTTTTACTAACTAAACCTAACCTAATTACCTTGTTTTTAGGCGCATAGTACTTTATTTTCCCCCATATTAGCCCAATTAAAATGCGTATCATTGTGTACGAATTTATAAAAATTATTTGCGTGCAATTGCCCATAACCTGTCTTATTAAACCTTAAAAACAAAACATTTATTTCTTTTATTATATAAGTTTTCTTATTATATTTCTTTATTTATATTCAAACACTATGTCACTTTATTTACCTTTTTTTAAACCATATAAAAAAAATTACGCAATTATTTCTTAGTCTGTCTACTTTTATTGACCACTGCTTTTTTGACTTTCCGATCCCCTCGGTATTCCTCTCAAATATTTACAAAATATTTTTTTTCGATGAATTGATTATTCGATGAATTGATCATTCGATGAATTGATTTTCGATGAATTGATTTTCGATGAATTGATTTTCGATGAATTGATTTTCGATGAATTGATTTTCGATGAATTGATTTTTGATGAACTCGTCGGTTACCTTTGTAGGTATGACCAAAAAACCCTTATACCGTCATTTTGTCGTCTGTCTGTCTGTCTGTCTGTTCGGTAAAAATTGTAGCCAAACGGCTAAACCTAGAGAGTTGAAATTTGGCATGCTTATACAACTCTTTGACCCGCACATAGGAAAAATACTAAAACATATAAAAAACATATCCCCGTAAAAATATAAACAAATATGTGCTCATCGAAAAAAAAAAATATTTTTTTATTATTCTGAGTAGGTATCAAATGAAAGCCCTTGGTACATGGATTAACGATCAAATTTTTATTTTTGCAAAATAAATTATTTTGAAGCGATTTTTGCCAAAATTATGCAAAAAAATTTTTGTCCCACACCCTGTAGCTCAGATGGTTTAAACTAAAAATCTGAAAAAATTCTAAGTAGTGTACATTGGTGTGAACCGGAATAGAACAACAGGAATTTTTGATCAGATTATGTTTTTGGAAAAAAAACGCTTTTTTGTGTTTTTTTTGCTAATAATGTACACAAGTTATAGCTTTGTAACACGCTAAACTGAAAGGTGTGTCCTGGTGTAGTGGTTATAATGCTAGCTTCTCACCCAACTAACTCGATCGAAAGGGATCGAACCTTCCGAGAAGAGACAACATTATTATTTGATTTTTTTTTTTTTAATTTTTATATAGTTTAATTTTGTTTTTTAAATTCTACTTATATTTTGGCAAATGTTGCATTTAATTTTTAAAAGCGTAAATTTAATAACCAGTGGAAATTGTTTAAATTATAATTTAATTCTGTTTCAATGTACACGAAATCAGAGGGGAGGAGCTTATAACAACCAATGGAAGCCATAGGCGCAATTTTTAAAATTCTTAATGAATCTTGCTATATAAAAAAAAATACTGCACATATTTAGAAACCTAAATAATGGTATTAGGCGTTCGAATTAAAATTAAGAAAAAAAAAATATTTTAATATAAAATTTGTTTTGGCATCCCAAATAATCATCATTCACTTACTAAATACCTGCAAAGCCCTAAAATGTGTGAAAATTCACACTTCATATAATTTTTAATACCAACCTGAAATACAATTTCAAAGGTGCAAACTACTGAAATCAAAATTTCCTCTTAGTTTGTTTATACAAAAGTGAACAGCATATATAGGCTATTCAAAACGTTTAGGCGAATCTAGATTTTGAAATCTAGTAATTTTTATCTATTAATTCGAACTTTTGGTCATTTTATTTAAGCTTTGTAAATCATACTCACATTGCAAATTCTAGATTAAATTGATTGTCATCATAAAATGTCCTTTGCATTGCAATTTATTTTTTTGTCATTCTTAATAAAAATTTCCCATTTATTTATTTGTTTTATCTTCAAAATATGTAAAAAAAGTATTAAATTTTTTTCCCAAAACAGTTTCACTGTTGGAATTTAAAATTTTCACAAACCAACCTGAAAAATGAAATAACCCAAGCAAGGTTCGTTCTCGTGACTCGTGACAACCTAAAAGAACTAAATTCCCATTTAGTTCCGCCTAAACGTTTGGAACAGCCATTATACCTTAATCTATTTATTATTGTAAAACAATTAAATTGTTATTATAAGAATAAAATGTTTTTTACGTTTTATAGAAAATATATTCATTTTTCCTTTCGATACTTGAAAATATCGATATTTTGTTTCGATACGATACCGGCATCGATACTTTTTATTCGATATTATCGATACCTATATATCGATAATTTCTCAGTATCACATATCCCTACTTGTACCTACATGTTAAATATTGCAGCAAAATTGGTTTTCTTTTGAATTTATGGAATATTTAAAATATTGTAGCAAAATATAATTTTATTTTTTTAGTGCCTTACGGCCCATTTTGGCCGACTGCTCTCGAGTATTGGAAAAGAAGACATGAGGAAAATATACTTTTCATAAGTTTTGAAGAAATGAAGAAAGACCTCAGGTGTGTTGTACTAAAAGTAGCAAAATTTTTAAGTAAAGATTTGAATGAGGATCATATTGAAAAAATGCTCAATAAGTTGACCTTTGAAAATATGAAAAAAGGAGATATCGCTGCGAAAAGAAAAGACGTTCCTAGTCTGGTTGAAAATAATAATAATAAGGACGAATTTTTTAGAAAAGGCATTGTCGGGAGTTATAAATCAGAAATGACAGAAGAAATGATAAAAATATTTGATGCATGGAGTGAGAAACATATAAAAGGAACAGATTTTGTATTGAATTTCTAAATAAATAGTACCTTAGCAAGATGGCCTAATTTTTTGATCCTATCTTTGTTTTATTTATATATAGAAATGTTCTTTTATGTTCATAATTGAGAATTTTTGGGCTTATAATCATCTTAAACGTGTAGAAAAGAAATATGAGGCCGAAAAATTTAAATAAATAAAATACAGACATAGCCTCTAATTTTATTAATACACACACCGGTAAATTTAAAGGAACAGATAGAAAACAAAATGCACCATTTAATTTTGCTACTACTGTATCTTTTGGTGGAGGTTCAATTATGATGGTGTGGGGTGGAATATGTTTGGGAGCTCGCACAGAGTTAGAGGTGATTGATGGCGGAGTGTTAACTGCTGATAGGTACATCAAAGATATTCTTCAAGACCATGTTCTACCTTTTGCCCCATATATCGGAGAAAATTTCACCTTAATGCAGGATAATGCGCGCCCACACGTCGCCCACTGTGTAACAGATTTTTTAAATCAAGTGGGTATAACAACAATGGGTTGGCCAGCGTGCTCCCCTAACCTCAACCCGATTGAACATTATTCCAAAAAACTTCGTATAGTCGGATTGCTGATAGGTGACTGTTACATGTATGTATCAAGTAGCGCATTCATATAATAATCTAGTTACCATTTTTCAGCGATTAAATTTTTTTTTTTTTGTTATTTGTCTTAACTGTCAGTGTCTGGTAATACATATTAATTAAAATATGGCTTGCGGCCAATTATTAACTTCACAAACTTAATTTTAAATCTGCTGGAATAAATAACAAATTATAATCCAAAATTTACGTATGAGTATAAATGTTTCCTTATTTATAATTATTACCTTAAAATTAATAATTTTGTTTGTTTGAGTACTGCTGTCAATTTATTTTCGCGCTCTAATTAGTAAAGATATCTACGAATCATGCCGTTTCTTTCTATGCTTTGTTTTTTATTTAAATAATTTTGAAGGTTAGTTGTCAACTTGGGTCACTATACGTTACTATGGCTATGCAAATAATTATAATGATATAGACAGAGAAAGCATATAGTATTGAATATCGATACTTGTAGCAACGAACAGTCACTTATCAGAAATCCGACTATACTAGAAGATTACCTGAGAGCTATCAACAATATGTACACTACAGGGAAAATAATTAGATTTTTATGTCTGTTCCTTTAAATTTGCTGGTGTGTGTATATAGTATTTACGTATATATTCTGTAGAAACCTACTTATTCAATTTTAAATTATCTATTTTTGTGTACCTCATAATTGTCCTGTAAAACAACAATTCGTAAGTCTTTCTGACTGTTCTCTTTTTTAAATATCAGTAAGTAGTTTTCTTCGTACTTTGAACTTGTGGCAACCCTGCACCTTAGGGCTTTAGTAATAACTGTATTAAAATGCACTAATTGCTAAGTTCGATTGGTCCGTGTAGTGTGGGAAAATGAATTTCCCTGCCGGCTAACACGGACTACTGTCGTGAACAAGGTCCTGCCTATGTTGCCTGTTGATAGTTCATTAAATGACCGTCTGCAGGTACACGGTAGGATACTAGCCTCAAGGACTAAAACAGTGGCGCGACAAATTCTGGACGAAACAAACAAAACCCACTAAAAATAACTGAAAAGAATAGCAAAAAATAACAGAAAATGTGTTATAATTTGTGCCATTACTGTAGTATTTAATTTATTATCTTCTTGCCTCTGGTGTCCTAACAATTTCTCTACGTTTATGTATTGTTTTCTTTTAATATTTACATATCATTTCTTTGATTTCCCAAATTACCGTAAATATTTTTTTTTTTTCGATGTCGGTCGTTAGAAAAAAAATTAACTTTTAGTTTTAGTCTTTTTAGCTTTAGACTTTAGGCTTTTTGTGGCAATATTGCAATCAGTAGGTTTATTTAGTTTCACTAATTTCAGTGCCCAGTGATTTGATATAGTCGGATTGCTGATAAGTGACTGTTCGTTGCTACAAGTATCGATATTCAATACTATATGCTTTCTCTGTCTATATCATTATAATTATTTGCATACCCATAGTAACGTATAGTGACTCAAGTTGACAACGAACCTTCAAAATTATTTGAATAAAAAACAAAGCATTAGAAAGAAACAGCATGATTCGTAGATATTTTTACTAATTAGAGCGCGAAAATAAATTTACAGCAATACTCAAACAAACAAAATTATTAATTTTAAGGTAATAATTATAAATAAGGAAAAAATTATACTCATACGTAACTTTTGGATTATAATTTGTTGTTTATTCCAGCAGATTTAAATTAAAGTTTGTGAATTTAATAATTGGCCGCAAGCCATATTTTAATTAATATTTATTACCAGACACTGACAGTTAAGACAAATAACAAAAAACATTTTTAAAATCGCTGAAAAATGGTAACTAGATTATTATATGAATGCACTACTTGATGCATACATGTAACAGTCACCTATCAGCAATCCGACTATATATTGTAACTTTAGTATATTATATACCGATAGACAGACCAATTCTGTAACTCCGTTACTATGATAATAGTAACTAAATATGTCACTATGAGCAAGGTCAGTTACTATCATGAATGAAAGTCATTATACTTTTTATAATATTTTATCTTGTAATATTGTTACTACACAGTAATTTTTTACAAAATTAATCTAAATATGTCTTGTGTGATTTAGACCAGTGTTTCTCAACTTTTTCGGGCATGGGACCCCCAAAATTATATAAATATTGTCTGCGGCCCCCCTACAGAAGCAGCACGATTTTTCTCGAAAAGGCGACATGTGAGAAAGTGGGAAAAAAATTGATAAGAACGTATGTCATATTGGGTATCTTTGGATACAGCTTTTGAAAAGAAAAAACTTTACAACTTTAACTTTAACATTTTGTTAATACCTTTTACGGTTGTTAAAAAATTGTGATATTTTTGTAAGACTATTATATTCTCTACAACGACTTGAAAGTAAAGTATTTTTGTTTAAGTGTTCAAAGTGCCTTCCATTTTAATTTAAACACTATCGCATCCTTACTCTTGATTTATCTGTAGTTTTTTATTTATTTATTTTACATCGGCCTATTTCTGCAACGAGGCTAATCGTCGATGCCAGGGGGCGAGCTCCTACACCTGAATGAGGGGTGAATGATTATCAAATGGGAGTAATGTAAACATATTATTCTTGCCCGAATAACCAACGGAGGAGAATCGAACCACCGACCGCACAGTTCAGACTGCACGACTTAATACGCTCGGCCACTCTGTCGGCTATCTGTAGTTTCGAGCATAATAAAATATATTGCACATTTTAATCGTACCTACTTGAAAGTACAACTTGAAAGTAGTTTAAGTACTTCCACAGCGAACCATTGTCATAGAAACGCATCAACCGACACACACACTTTAGTAGACCTAGATATAGTTTACTTATACCCGGTTTCTTTGACTTAAGCGGAATTAAGTTTTCAAATCTAGTAACTTTTATCAATTCAGTGAAGCTTTTGATCATTTTGTTTAGCAAAAGCTCACTTTACTCATTATAAAGTTAACTAGTGACAACTTAAGAAAATTAAAATTCCATTTACGAGCCCAAAATCACTATTCGCCCGTATCTATTTTATCGATAGTTTTTACAAAAGTTTAAATAAACGTCAAAAACCAAATTAAATGGAATAATTCATGTAATTTTTGGAAACTTCAATTTATCTAAAATATATTTTTGTAAATTTTAACACAAAATATGGAACTCTTTCTCATAGCTGGATTGTCACAAACTTAGGTGCGTTCGGCATAAGCTAATAATCTACACATTCTGCATAGTTTACACATTTACACAAGAATCTTGTGTAAATTATGCAGAATGTGTAGATTATTAGCTTATGCCGGACGCATCTCTTGTAGACACCATGCAACGAGGAACTGATGCTATTTTAAAAAATACGGGTACAGTTACACAGTGGTAGATATATTTTTTTTTATGAGAAAATTGGTGTAATATTTTCAGTAACATTTTTAAAGTTTTTTTACAATTACAATATTTTTCCAGTAATGAATAATATAAATAAGCTTATTTTGTGGGTAAATATGTTTAAATTTAATCAAATAATAAAGTAGTTTAATAAGTATATAGTAATATGTTTTGTTTTATTTCACTTATTCTATATATTTCAAGCAAAAATCTTAAAAAATGCGAACGGGCGAACTAATATGATTTTGGGCTCGTAGTTCCACTCAAACGTTTGAAATAGCTTGTAGTTCAAATAATTTGTCAAAATAAATATATTAGATATAATAATATATATAATGTTATGAAAGGTATATTTTTATAAATATAAATGAAAAATATTTATAAATATGAATAAAATTTATATCTTGCAAAGTAAATTGTATTTCTATTACATTTTTATGTTTCGATCTTGTATGACTGAGAAACGCAGGTCTAGAGTATATTTAAAAAATTATAAATTAAGCAATAAATAAATTAAATAAAACATTAAACACATACTCAATAAAAGAAACCTTGCACGAAACACAAATAAATAGGATAAATGTGTGTTCGAAACATTGTCCTACTGCAAATCTGCCCCACTAATTTGTTCAAATATGTTAAAATGAAATTTTAAAAGTAAGCTGCCTTTATTACCGAACGCCAACATATATAAGGGAGGTATTGTGATCATACCGATTTTGACGCTTCGAGATTTCGATGGATCTCCACGAATTGAGGTCCGTACATAACGTTTTGACCATTTTTAGCATGATGTCTGTCGGTCTGTCTGTCTGTCTGTCCGTCTGTCTGTCTGTCTGTCCGTCCGTCCGTCGGTTGAAACGAATTTTATGAAACTTCATATTTAAGCTTCTGCCATCAATGGCACGAGTTGATCAACTTTTGGTAAAAATCGGATGACTAAAAATGGGAGTTTACTCGTGTCGATTTTAAGATTTTTGTGAATATATCACAACAGAAAAATATTTCGAAAAAAATTATTGAACAAAAGTTGCTATAAAAGCAATAACTAATAACTTTTATTTGAGATGTTTTTTGATAAAACGAAAAATTTAAGTATAAACTTAATATATAAGGGGCAAGTATTGTAATCGCGAAAATTTTCGATGTCGAGATTTTGATGGTCCAGGGAATCCAAAAAACCTATTTTCGAAGTGCCGTCCGTATGTGTGTGTGTCTGTGTGTGTGTGTGTGTGTCTGTGTGTGGCTGTGTGCGTCTGTGTGTATACACGATAACTCAAGAACGGTTTAACTTAGAGAGTTCGTTCTGGTACTAAAAAATTCTCCTGTTAATTGGGAAGAACCCTATTGTTTTTTATACAAATCAGAAACCGGAAACGGAAGTTATTAAACTTTAAAATTTTAAAAAATTCGTATCTAGTAAACCAAACCTTGGACAAAAATTTGTATAGAACATAATTTGATGTATTTTTGAAGATTTACCTAAAACTTTTTTAAATTAAAAAAAAAAATTATTTATTTTTTTTTGTTTATTATTATTTTTTTTTATGGAGGGCAAGTCTAGCGGAGGTCTCTCTTCGCCACTGGTTTCCTACTTATGTGTAACGTTTCCATGGTCATGATAAATAATATCTCTGTTAGAAAATATTAGGCCAAGTTATTTCTACTCTGCTGCTAGAATGTATTTTATATAAGTACTTTACGATGGCGGTCGGTCCTGTGGTGGCCACAGCTGATTTTTTTTAGTTATATTTAGCAAGGAAACTATATTCTGCGTCAAACACAAACAGTTTGTCAATAAACAATAGAATTATTGCCACAACCTTATGAACAGAAAATGTTAATTACATTTGTGTTTAAATTATTTCTCTGATTATTTTATCCGTACATATATAATTAGCTAGTGTGTGTTTTTGATCTGGGTAACACTGTGACGTCATTTTTCCTAAGGTTCTCGTGATTGGCTAACTGGGGACATTTGAGGTCTCTTGATTGACAGGTATTTTGGTCTGCGGATAAAATAACATATAGAAATGTCTAGGCTTTCGTAGGCATAAACAAAAAACTCTAGACACACATATATCCTATGATCGATATGAAAAATATTTTACAGATTTATTTTCTAAGAATCTGCGGATAAAATAACATATAGAAATGTCTAGGGCTTCGTGGGTGTAAACAAGAAACTCTAGACTGCTATATCCTTTGACCGATATGAACAATATTTTGCAGATTTATTTTCTAAAAATCTACAGATATAAGTATTTGCAGAAATTTCCAGGGTTTCGTAGGCATAAACAAAAAACTCTAAACACTGCTTAATCTATCTACGAATATAATTATAAATAGAAATATCTAGGATTTCTTAGGCATAAAAATGAAACTTTAGACATTGTTATATCCTTTAACCTATATGGACAATATTTTGCAGATTTATTCTCTAAGAATGATTTATTCTCTAAGAATTTAGGAACATAATTACATACATAAATGTCTAGGGTTTCGTAGACATAAATTAACGGCTCAAATTATTATTAGTTTTAACAATATAAATGTAATGTACTCAGTAAAAATGAATCGTTTTCCCATCTTAAAAAGTTCATGAATAAATAATCTAACTATATAATTAGCAAGTGTCTGTGTATGTAGTCTTGGTAAAATTATGACGTCAATTTTTCTTAAGGTTCTCGTGAGTGGCTAACTGGGGACACCCTGTCTCTTGATTGGCTGACAGGTGACACCCTCTCCGTGATTGGCTACCGGGTGATATCCGGTCCCGTGATTCGCAGACCGGCGATGAAATTAAGATACGTTAAAAAATAAAACCAAATATACCTACAAACCATTGAAATTTTTATATTATAAATCCGTCATTGTTGACGGGTAATAACCTAGTTGTTTAATATTTGGGATTTCTTACAAAATTTGTAACTACACCAAAACTATGAATATAAAGATTCCTGCAGGCAGGGCCGGTGCTAGGCAATAGGCGAATTAGGCAACTGCCTAGGGCGCAAACACGGTAAAAGGGCGTAAACCAAGTGGATCGTTTTTCTTTTTTAAGTCTTCACTTGAAATTTAGGATGTGAGAACTTTTTACTTGCCCGACCTTAATATATAAGGGGCAAGTATTGTAATCGCAAAAATTTTCGATGTCGAGATTTTGACTGATGAACACGTTTCATGGTCCAGGGAATCCAAAAAACCTATTTTCGAAGTGCCGTCCGTATGTGTGTGTGTGTGTGTGTGTGTGTGTGTGTGTGTGTGTGTGTGTGTGTGTGTGTGTGTGTGTGTGTGTGTGTGTGTGTGTGTGTGTGTGTGTGTGTGTGTGTGTGTGTGTGTGTGTGTGTGTGTGTGTGTGTGTGTGTGTGTGTGTGTGTGTGTGTGTGTGTGTGTGTGTGTGTGTGTGTGTGTGTGTGTGTGTGTGTGTGTGTGTGTGTGTGTGTGTGTGTGTGTGTGTGTGTGTGTGTGTGTGTGTGTGTGTGTGTGTGTGTGTGTGTGTGTGTGTGTGTGTGTGTGTGTGTGTGTGTGTGTGTGTGTGTGTGTGTGTGTGTGTGTGTGTGTGTGTGTGTGTGTGTGTGTGTGTGTGTGTGTGTGTGTGTGTGTGTGTGTGTGTGTGTGTGTGTGTGTGTGTGTGTGTGTGTGTGTGTGTGTGTGTGTGTGTGTGTGTGTGTGTGTGTGTGTGTGTGTGTGTGTGTGTGTGTGTGTGTGTGTGTGTGTGTGTGTGTGTGTGTGTGTGTGTGTGTGTGTGTGTGTGTGTGTGTGTGTGTGTGTGTGTGTGTGTGTGTGTGTGTGTGTGTGTGTGTGTGTGTGTGTGTGTGTGTGTGTGTGTGTGTGTGTGTGTGTGTGTGTGTGTGTGTGTGTGTGTGTGTGTGTGTGTGTGTGTGTGTGTGTGTGTGTGTGTGTGTGTGTGTGTGTGTGTGTGTGTGTGTGTGTGTGTGTGTGTGTGTGTGTGTGTGTGTGTGTGTGTGTGTGTGTGTGTGTGTGTGTGTGTGTGTGTGTGTGTGTGTGTGTGTGTGTGTGTGTGTGTGTGTGTGTGTGTGTGTGTGTGTGTGTGTGTGTGTGTGTGTGTGTGTGTGTGTGTGTGTGTGTGTGTGTGTGTGTCTGTATGTATACACGATAACTCAAGAACGGTTCAACTTAGAGAATTCGTTTTGGTACTAAAAAATTCTTCTATTAAATGGGAAGAACCCTATTGTTTTTTATAAAGATCGTTTGAATAGAAATGGGAGTTTACTCGTGTCGATTTTAAGATTTTTGCGAATATTTAGCAACAGAAAAATATTTCGAAAAAATTTATTGAACAAAAGTTACTATAAATGCAATAACTAATAACTTTTATTTGAGACGGTTTTGATAAAACGAAAAATTTTGAAAATTTTTCCAAGTCTCAATTTTTTCAATTTATATGTAACGTTTCCATTGTCATGATAATTAATTCGTAACAAGTAAACCAAGCCTTGGACAAAAATTTGTATAGAACATAATTTGATGTATTTTTGAAGATTTATATAAATATTAAAAAAAAAAAAATTAAATTAATTTTATTTTTTTTAAATTTTATTTTTTGAGAGGGCAAGTCTAGCGGAGGTTTCCTTCGCCACTGGCATTTTTTAGGTCTTCACTTGTAATTCAGGAGTGAGGTGTTTTGTTTTCATCCGACATGCTCGAAAAAAACTAGTTATGCTCTGCCTAGGAACGCTCAATTAAATCTTGCCTCTGACCCAAGCGCCGGCTCTGGCCGTATTGACAGATTTTTGCCTAGGGCGTCAAATACTTTTAGGGTACAAATACAATAAAAAATAGCGCCGGCCCTGCTTGAAGAGGATGTGTACAAAGATCTCCGTAAGTATGTGTACAAGAGGCCTCTATGGTTGGAAGCCCCTTGGCCTCCATATGCGTTTGGTACTTAGTGGATAATCCAGCGATGGCTAAGTTTATCGACATTACGACGCGATAATTGGAATACAAGCAACAACCCAACTAACAAAAATAAGTGTTCAAGAAAAGGGAATGAATATTTTAACAAAATAATTTTTATAGCAGGGATCAAAAAATCACCCTATAAACTCGTTTCCCTCATTTCAATGCTCACTGACCTGATACTTAATTTTAAGGCGTATAGTGTGTTGATATATAGTAGAAACTTATCTAGCCACCTACTGAAACCTCTGTTCTCCTGATAACTTATAGTTAAATTAACTATCGAGTTAGGTCGACTATAAATTTAGCAAGATGCTAATAATATTATAACGTCTACTACAGCTTATACCAACTAAAAGACTAACTAAAGAAACTTACACGCTGCAGTAAAAAAATATATATACCACCTCTATATATATTGACGTAAAATTCTGTGAAATTTATTAAAATTAAATATTTAAAGTGTTTGCAAAACAACAAAAAGCAATTTTTGCAGCTTACTATTCTGCTCTCCTGATAAACTAGAGTTTAATTAACGGAGGGCTTAAACGATATCGCCGAAGTTTTAACGCAAAAAGTTCAGTTTATCCGAAAAGAGTTTAGCACAGTGTTTCTCAACAGGTTGTCCGCGGACCACCAGTGGTCCCCAGAAAAATTTGAGTCGTCCGCGAAAGTTTTTATATGTTTTTTTGCAGTTTTTTTTTAAATTTTTTATGTAAATAAATTCTATATTGTTTATTTTCTGATGATTTCTACATGTAAAATAAATATATTTAGTAGTACATTAAATATATTTGTTTTCTTACAAAAAATGAACCAACAATTATTATTAGTGGTCCGCGTTAAGTATCATTCACAGCTCATGTTTTAATAGATAGTACGTAATTCATAGTGCATAATGTTAATGGATAATGTTAGTGGCTAGTCACAAAACTTTGGTACCATTCATAGCTCATGTTTTAATAGATAAATCGATCTTGCTGCCATCTACTCGCAATAGAAATTACTAAACAATTTATAATAAAAATATCTTGTTATTAAATATATATATTGTTTTTTTATTAAATATACTTCTAAAAAGAACCAAAATAATATTTATTAAGTGAATTATTAAATAAAATAACTATAATGTTTCTGAAGCTACTCACTCTAACCTAACTTTTTGATTTCACTAAAAAAAGATAACTTTGTTTCCCAGAAGTGTTGGTCTAAAATTCTGAAAAAAATCTCAATAATGTACATTGATGGAAACTAAAATAGTTCAAAAGGAATTTTTGTCAGATTAATTTTTTTATTGTTGAAAAAATACATATTTTATTTTAAAAGTTCATGTAGTATTTTAAGGAAAAACTCTTTGTACATAGAATAACAAACGGTACATTATTTTCAAAATATTGTTCAATTGGGCTTGATTACCCCAAAAAAAAAAAATGTTCCACACATATAGCTGCTTTAACTTGGGTACTAGATACCTGAAAAACACTAAAATATGTGAAAATTCACACTTCACATTAATTTTTTATTAGATTCAACACATTTATTAATTAGTACATCATAAACTGCAGCCACAAGTCTTTTTATAATTTCCTGTATAATATATTCGTCTATTTTGAAATGTATCACTGTATACCTGCGAAACCCTGAAATATGTAAAAATTCTCACTTCACATCTATTTTTCAATATTAGTTTCAACATTTTTACTAATAATTATGTCACAAGCTGCATCCACAAGTCTTATTCGAATTTCAAGTATAATATATTCCTTCATTTTGACAGTTGTCAGTGTTTTAATGTTAATGTTAATGTCAGAAGTTTGAGATATACAAACTTTTAACATTATGCGTTAAATATTTTCTTACGCTTATCCACTAAATTGGAGCTATGAATGCTTATACGGATTTGTGTAGAACTAACATTCTTATGCGTTAACATTAACATTATGAATTACGTACTATCTATTAAAACATGAGCTGTGAATGATACTTTAGACGATTATATATTATACTGGTCCGTGGTGTGTTTTTGGTTGAGAAACACTGGTTTAGAACATGTCTCATATACCCATCAGATATGCCTATTACTTAACATAGGGTGACCATTTTCTTAAGAAGGCAATGCGGGACGGAGCAAAAAAAAGGTCCTCATCTCCCAAATCCAAGTGAAGAGCAAACAAAAAAAAGGTCCTCATCTCCCAAAATCCAAGTGAAGAGCAAAAAAAAGGTCTTCACCTCCCAAATCCAAGTGAAGAGTAAAACAAAAAGGTCCTCATCTCCCAAAATCCAAGTGAAGAGCTAAAAAAAGGACTTCACCTCCCAAATCCAAGTGAAGGGCAAAAAAAAGGTCCTCACCTCCAAAATTTTAAAATACCGGACAAAATGTTAAAATGCGGAACTTTTGCGGGACGCATCTTAATGCGGGACAAAATGTTAAAATGCGGGACGAATGGTCACCTAACTTAACACAAATTACGGTACTGGCTTTACCATGTAATGCTAACGTTTTTTAGGATTTCGTAGGTATGACCAATAATAAGTCGTCACTCATGTGTCTGTACGGTAGAAATTATAGGTAAACCGCCGAACATAGAGTTGAAATTCCATGTATAGTTTTTTTGATTCAAATGTAGGAATAGAGATGGGAATTTCGGCTTAGTTTGAGGAACCGGATCAGTGGCGGTCGTTCAGTTTGCTGAGCCGGCTTATTGATTCGGCTCAGCAAACTGAACAACCTCCACTGATCCGGCACATTATTCCGGCTTATTGATCCGGCTCAGTGATCCGGCTAGGTAAACCGGTCTCCGAGAAACGAGTCGGTCAGTTATCAGTTCTCCCACCTTTCAACACGGTTATTGGTTTACAATATGGAGGTAGAACGTCGCTCAGCCGGCTCTTGCATTATATGAACAAACAACGAAAAGCGGAATTGTTTGGTCGCGTTGAATAAATGCGATAAAAACGTCTGAGTATTTGCCGCTTTATTACCTTTATTCTTGTTAATATTATTAGTATGATTTAAGACGTAAATTATTACTTATTGACAAATTATTATTTTCCTCTCTCTCTCTCTCTCTCTCTCTCTCTGTCTTCCTCATTATCTTGTTAAAATAATGAAGTTAAATAAATAAAAATCTATAGAAGTGAATTATCTAACATTTTTGCTGGTTAATTGTAAACAAACAATTCACTTTATGTAGCTACTGTATTTTTAACCAGGTATGTTCAGTTTATGGCGATAATTATTGCCCTTATAAATCGGACATCTGGGATTTGGGCAATATTTTTAATATTTTTATATAGTATAGTTGTAAGAAAGTACAGACTATGCCTATTAGTTTCAAATAGACTGCCCTACAAATTGATGACAAAATACACTTTATGATAATACCCCAGCAAACATTTTTATACGGGCCAGTACTGGTAAAGCACATACTCCCCGGCATTGAAAGTAATGGGCCAGTACCCCGGTTTCCCCGGGGCCGTTACTGGCCCATTGATGTATCAGTTGCTAGCCCAGCAACGGTAAAGTGCAAAATAATCGCATTAGTTGCAAGATTTATTTCTGATGGTTTTAAGTAAAACGTATGAGTGAAGAAGAGTGCTTATAAAATGCTGGTAAAGTACTTCGTATAGGCGGAATGCGAAATACAAATGTGAAGTACATTATTAATACTGGCGTTGCACTTACTTTTGGTGCCAGTAATTTACCAGCATAAAAGCAGTTTGCCAGCATTCGGCCGTTAGTTGAATGTTTGCTGGGACATTACAAGCCGAGTTTTCGCGAAGTTCAACATGACATCGATCCAGATCCGGATCACTTCGGTCCTTGCTCACAATCGCCCGATCAATCGTATCCTTGAAACTTGAAACTATGCAGTGAGCTGTGAGCCGGTTTCAATTTGGTGAACTATGTCATTTCGGTCAGTGTATTGAGCCGGCTCAGCGAGCCAGTTCGTTCATGAACTACCCATCTCTATGTAGGAAGAATATTGAGACTTAACAAAAATCAGGCAGGGCAATGTCGGGGACACAAACGCTAAATAGATTTCGTCAGTGCCGTTTTGTGATGTCGATTGTGTATAGTAATGAAACAACGGTTAGCAATGAATTTCATTTATTTTGATCATTTATTTTTACACAGGTACCGCCAGGTGGAAGTGCTAGCGCCGATGTTGACACCGCACGTCGCAGATTTACAGCACTCTCTCCAACGCCAATACACATTCGGCTTAATGTTCACTAATTTTGTACCGCATTTTGTCTTAATTTTTCCAACAACCGAATCTTATATCGTTTTACATATTTTCTTTGTAAATGTTGCTTTGTAAAAGTCAACATTTTTATCACTTTTTCTACTTTTGCACTGTTTTACGGATATTAGTTCCCTGTTTTAGTACTCTAATATTGTAGAGTTATTATGGATCGTTTGAGTGGTCAAACACATGTATGGGCTCTCCGATTGCTAAGTTATGACTGCCGAAAAGGCGCAGGATAGCATCATTTTTGCTTCGCGTGCTTATACGTGCTGGAGCCATCTCAAAATCAAGGAGCAAACAAAAATTTACTGAAATAGGTGAGCTTATGTATTAATTTTATTTTGACAATAATTTGAATTTATTAATAAAAAAGGTGAGTTTTATTTTCAGTTGCTAAATTTTTATTAAATAAGTATATGATTTTTTCGTTTCTCGGGGGTTCGATTCTGAGAAGCCCCCCCCCCCCGGATTGGTGCGCGCCTGGTAGTAAGTATCACCAGTGGCAGACTTTCGTAAAGACAAAAAAAGACAATTGTCTTTTTGGGCCCGTAATTTTCAAGGGCCCAACGAACCATTCCCCTTTACCCCTTCCCCTTTGAACGCCACTAGGTTGAGGGCCCGTAAATCAAAAATGTCTTGGGCCCGGCGAAGGCTTAATCCGCCACTGAGTATCTCGCGTACATCTATAGACCATCTATAACTTAAGAACCGTCCCGTGGTTTTATGTTAAAAAAGAACAAATGTTTGGAGGCCTGGACCTATAGTCCGTTCAAACGTTAGAATAGAATTCAGGACAAATGGAGTTCTTTTTTATACTTTCTAATAGATTCTTCCAATAACGCTATCCTTTCCTTTCTTGGCAACGTTGCCGGCTGTAAAATGCGCTAATCTATGAAGGCGCTATATTGTACAAATGGCTATTCATTTTTGTACCGTGTTACCTGATTTTTGTAATCATACGAGTCTCTAATACTTTTTCCATTTAAATTCCATGAATTAACAACAAAATAATATAAAATTCCACATATTTTGGGTTCATTATCATATTTGACACTTACAACATTTGGCAACACCAGTCCCATTTCCCATAAGAGCAATACTGCATACTAAGGTTTGAACGGACTAGTTCGGCCGGCTCTGTAGCACATGATGCTATTGCTATGAGCCTCCGACTATTATACTCAAGGCTGTAGCATTTGAAATCTATCCTAATTTCGTTACGCTACATTTCTTGGAAAGACCCCCATACCAGCTGCGGACAAAGAAAATTTGCCACGTATAGGCTATTCCAAACGTTTAAGAGGAACTAACTGGAATTTTCATTTTTGTAAGTTGTCTTGTGCTCTTCTTTTAAATAGTCTCTTCGAAAAAATAGTCAAAAGCCTCACTTAAACGGTAAAAGTTATTAAAGTTCAAAATTTGGTTCCGCTTAAACCAAAGAAACAGGCTACATCGGTGTTTGCCAACGTGGGTCCTACGCCCCACATGGGGGCAATTTGATTGTTCAGGGGGGCAATTCGACCTAAGTTTTGTGTCCTGAACAAGTTGTAATTAGGCTTCATTAAGGGAATAATTCAATTTTTGAATATAAAAAAATATGTATATGTTGCATAGGGGGGCATCAGAATTTTAGAAAGACTTAGGTGGAGCATGGTAAAAAAAGGTTGGGAAACACTGGGCTACATTCTACTTGTGGTAAATACGCCTCTGACTGTAATGAAGTTAAAACTATATCCAAAGAGTATTACTTGAATTTAAACCTGCGAAATCCTGAAATGTGTAAAATTTCCTTTTTTTTAACTGTAGCTTCCTGTTTGCCCATAACAAATTACCTGTAAAAAATTAAGTTTATAATGCCATTGTTTTGAAACAAAAGCTTGTCTCTAAGCATATGTGGTCAGGTTTACTGATAATATCTACCTGGCGCCTATATAGCAAAGGTATCGCGAACATACTCTTATAAAATACATAACTTATGTTCTCCTGTTAACATTCTGTTAAATTAACTGAAAATTTAACTGGTAAAATAAATTTTAAACCCTGATTAATTGTTTCAAACTGAACTGATTGTTTAAAAAAATAACATAATAAAAATACAATATGTATTATAGTAGATTAGTGGGGGTGTAATATTTTATTGGCTGATTATTAATCTTTAGTTTAAGTTTAAATTAAATTTATCATAAATATAAATTTACAGTATTTCTATGTTCATTGCCGCCGTACACCATTCAAGTTTTCTGCTACCTTGATAACCTTCAGTTAGTTTAACTGTGGATTTAATCCTAGGTCTTAAAATCTACAGATTAAAAACGTCGGTTAAACCATACATTTTAAATTTAAATCTTAAACTTAACTGGATGATTGGAACAAGTTCTTGTTGGAATCTTTTTTAACAAATTTGTAATATATTTATGTGTGTATAAATTAACCAATTAATTCTTAGAGACTCTAAGTGCGCTATAATTCAAGAAATAAAATGGCTTTAAGTACAACAAAGAGCTATATATCTCCACGTGTATTGCTATTTATTTATTTATTTATTTTGAAAATAAAATATTATCCAGAAATTTTGGTCTCATTTGAATTAGTGGTAAATTGAGAATCCGTATGATGTAGATATCCGATACTTAGATAAGTATCACACAACAAATGATACGATCACAGTGAGATACGAAAGGCTGCCTTCTTCTTATCTTTCAAAATCCGGAGGTTTGATCTTTTTCGTCTTAAAATCCGAAGAATTAAGAGACCTATTCGGCTTTCAAAATGCGGTGATTTGATCTCATCGGCTTTAAAAATTCGGAGATTCGACATTTTTGGCTTTCATAATCTGGAATTTCAACCTTTTCGGTTTTCAAAATTTGAAGATTAATCTTTCTGGCTTTTAAAATTCGACGATTCGATATTCGAATATTCAAAATCTGTCGAGTATTCCTGCTTTTAAATTCTGGAATTTCGACCAGTTCGGCTTTTCAAATCTAGAGTCTAAACCTATCGGGCTTTCAAAATTTAAAGATTCGTCCTCAGAGCCGCAGTAAGGGGGGGCAGAGGGGGCGACGGCCCCTAGCGCACTAAGGAAAAGGGCGCCGATGAGCTTGACTAAGGGGCGCCAAATTGCGAAAGTGAGGACTTTTTTTCTTGCTCTTCACTTGGATTTTGGGCGGTGAGGACCTTTTTTTTTGCTCATCACTTGGAATTTGGGAGGTGAGGACCTTTTTTTTTTTGCTATCACTTGGAATTTGGGAAGTGAGGACCTTTTGTTTTTTGCTCATCATCTAGATTTTGGGCGGTGAGAATCTTGTTTTTGCTTATCACTTACATTTATTTGCCAAGGGCGCCAAAACGCAGTTTTGCCCCTAGCGCAAGTTTTCCTTACTGCGGCTCTGTTCGTCCTTTTCGGCGAAAATCTGAAGAGTCGATCTTTTCGATTTTCCAAATCTTTGCTTGGTTTTTACCAGCTTGGCTTTCAAAATCTGGAGATTCTATCTTTTTGACTTGCAAAAATTGCAAATTCATTCCAGAGATTCGACTTATTATGTTTTTTGTTTCGAATTGGCTAGTACAGGCGTGCACTCAGGGGCACCGTGATGACGGGCTTGAGAACGCCCCCTCCCCCCGGAAGCGAAAAAACACGTGGTTTTAGTGTTTTTGAGCCATATACTGGGATTTTGGAACTTCTAAGTGGAGACATTTTTTTTTTTAGGTCTTCTCTTCTATTTTGGAAATGAGGACCTATTTTTTTAGGTCAACACTTGTATTTTGGAAAACATCGGCGATATTATATAAAATAAATAAAATAATAATATTTTGGAAACGTACTTTCAGCCAGCACTTTTTGCCGAGTCCTACCCAGTTCCCAATTCCTACCCTTTTAAAACAATTTTGTAATCTAATCTCCCGCCCCAAATATTTGGGTGGGCGCCTGGGTTAGTACACGGATTGACACAGGATTTAAGAATTGTCAAATAATCGTACTGTTCTTTTAGAAGAGTGTGATTACAAATTTACGGTATAATACTTCGTATTAGGTAGTAAAAACTTTGCAATAATTGTAATTCTTATAAGTGTCAAAAGAGCCACGTGCGCTATGTTCGGCAACATATGGCGTAGACAAACATAAATTTTTTTTTACGAATAAGCAAAACAGATACTCTAAAAATTGGAGATTTAGAGTTCAAAGAAAGACAGTAAAACCGTTGAGCCCGTAAACGAAAACCGGGGAAGTGGTAGCCCAAGAGACAAGTGATAATGAAAGAAGAATGTTGTAGATCTGTGAAGGAAACTCGAACAATTATCGATCAATAATCGTTCTTTAGAACTGAGTCATTACAAATTTAGGGTAATTAAATCGTATTAGATGGTGAAAACTTTGCAATGATTGTAATTCTTACAAGTGTTGTGAGCCATAGTAGGCTATCCAAAGAGCCAGATCTGGCTTTTGAGGTCGACCTCTGGCGTAGACATACAACATTTTGACGAATATGCAAAATTGAGGTACTTTAAAAATTGGAGATCTTATAATACACTCAACTCTAGAGTTGGCGTGGCTCCGTGGTACTCCGGTTGCCTAATGAGCACAGGCACGCGGTTCGAATAACCTCACTTCATTCGGATTTTTATCTTCCGAAATTATGCAGTCAGGTCTGGGGTGGATTCAGCCTCAAGTATTTATTACTTAAAATGAGTACTTTTTTATACAGGGCAAATTATCAGTCGAAAAATTACACACCACTTTGACTTTCACGTCTATGGCCAGCGGTCTAGAAACGGAGAACTTACCTTCTCTGCCCCTTATACGCCTATCTAGGCGTTGGGATATTATTATTATTACACAACAAAATGGTCTAGGGATATTTGATGAGGTTGGGAAACAAATCCTGTAGTTGCTAAGCAAGGACACGAACCGTACTTCAACTCCTACTTATGTCAAATAATTTGTGTAAAAATATTTATATAAATTACAGGTTCTGCTTAACCGTTCGCAACCGGCTATAAACTGTAGGTGCCTTTCTGTGTACGCTAAAAAAATGGACATAATACTGACCATATTACTCCTACTATAGATTGAAAACATGGTCATGAAACTTGGAAACAGGAGGCCTAGGCTCACTTCAGGCTGTCGGGGCGATGATGATGATGAGAAAGGAATGTCTGTTATTTTATAAAGATTTTGTTAATGGTGTGTACGTTGGAATGCCATGTGTGTCCCGGCCGCTCATGTTCTAAAATTCGTGGGACCGCCTTTTGGTGTATTTGAGCCCAACTTCCGAGGTGTTGATGAAAGTTTTGCACACATGCGCGATGTGGATTCGATTATAGTGGGGGTTAGTATTGTGATTTCTTGAATACAGGCGGTTGACAAACGCGGGGCGGCTCTGTTTACATGCTGTTTTTATGAGGTAACAAATAAACATTATTTTCTTGATTTCATTGGGTATTTCATTAAATATCCTTGGACAATTTTGATGAGTATAGATTAAGGAGCAGAGGAAATTTGTTTCCAGACCGGTACTGTATATATTAGGTCTGGCCAAACTTTTACCTAGCTCTGGTTGGCTATGATAAAGCGGACATTTTTGGCGCGATTGTTTTTGGAGGCTGTAGCCTTCATGTTTAGGCGGGCAACAAATAAAAGAAATAATAATTCGGCGAGCCGACTATGGATTTTGAACTGTAGTTTAGCTTTTCCTGGTATATGTTTGGTATGGTTTTGATCGATCCTATTACCACTATATAAACAGGTAACTTGACATGTTGATAATTGAATATAAATATTTTTTATTTTACTCTGTTTTATACAAAACTAACAATCTGAAATAAAATTATAAACAATCTTAAATAAAATTACGAGCAATCTACACATCAAAATTTGCAGCGAATTTTTATGTCTAATAGAATACTTTTGATTGTTAAAAAATTGTTGAAAAAATGTTATGGCTTAATAACTTAATAATAGGTATCCGACATCAAATTACTGTAATTTTTTAAATATAGTTGTGGGTTTCAATAATTTTTGTATTTATATAGTTTTGTGTAGAAATTTTCAAATAATACGTCAACATTTCTTTCGACATGATTGTTTATAGTTCAAAATATTCTTCGAAAAATACTATACTTGCTAATGGAAGGCTCATTTTACCCGCAGCACCTTTTTTGAGAACCGTGGCAGATTCAAGATGGCGCCAAAAATAGAACACCAAGTACAATAAATATAAATAATTCTCACAATAGAACAAAAAATCTAGAAACATATTTGATGAACGAAGATTTAGCTACAAATTGCCGCGTCGTATGCAAATATGCGTCGATTGATTTATAAGAAGACGTCCATAAGGCAATTTGATATTTACAATTACGTAACAATTTTTTTATAGTTATAGATATCCAGTTACATGGATAAAAAATCACTGCAAATTTTATGTATAGATTGTTACTAATTTTATTTCAGATTGTCAGTGTTGTATAAGAAACTTGTAAGAACTATACTGTTGTGCCTCCCCTTAATGAAGTAATATTGATGTATACAAACATGCATGACCGGGATATGAACTCTGAACCTTTAGTATACGAAATAGGGTTGCACCTTCTGTGCTACGAGGTCACCTTATCTTTAACCCTCGTCAATGGCTGTGACATATGTTTGAGACCTGAATACAGTTCAAGTATCTATACAAGGACCTCCGTTTTGAAAGGGTTGGATGAGTGAATTATTTCGGGAAGGCGAGACATTTTTTAAATAGTTGTGTTAAAAAATATGATAAAACGATGACAACTGTAAAATAAAAACAACATTTTTATAATAACTGTGAACATAATGTTTTTAAAAACTGTCACCAGAAATTAGTGTCCAAAAATTAAAAATGGACTGGAATGTAGACGAATAAAAAATAGAATTTTGTTGGATTGTCTTGTTCTGTTAGAGGTGGGGCAAACACCATAGTTGTCACAAGTGTCTCATAACTAACAATTTGAAATAAAATAATAATCTGTACATAAAATTATACAGACAGTTTGCATTTATCTAAGAGAATATTATTAATTGTAAAACATTTACATATTAACTTTTTTATAAACACATTATAAACACAGGGGTTACTGAATTTAAACGTGGTCATACTAGTTTTCAGACAATCCACGTTCCGGTCGTCCAAAAATTGCAATCTCATAAGAAATTGTTTAGTAGTTGCTAAATACGATTTAGGATAATCAACGAAAAAAGAGCATGAAATAGTGGAATCCATAGGCATCTCAACAGGGTTAGTACATCACATCTTAATTAAAGTTTTAGATATAAAAAATTGATGTGAAAAATTGATTCGCAGGTATATAATAAGTGAAGGCGGTATGCTGAGTGTGTAGGACAAATTTTACTTTGTAGTAATCACGGCAAAATGAACGATATTTTTAAAATAATTTATCGTCTGTTAATCATATAATAAGACTGGTTATTAAATTTACGCTCTTAAAGATTTAATGCAACATTTGTCAAAATATAACTAGAATTTTGACAAAATAATTTCAACATAATAAAAATGCAAAAAAAAACATAAAAAATAAAATTCACTCCGTACTCGAACTCGAAACCCTTCGTTTCCAGCGCATTTTAGCTTACGACACCAGTGCTCTAACCATTACGCTATCGCAAGCCTTGCATGTGGGTGTCTTACATTGGTATAACTTTTGTACTTTGTGAACCAAAAACCACAAAAAATGCGTTATTTTCCGAAATCATAATCTGATCAAAAATTCCTGTTGTACTATTTCGGTTCACACCAATATACATTACTTAGAATTTTTTTAGATTTTTAGTTTAAACCATCTGGGCTACAGGTGTGGAACAAAAATTTTTTTGGACAATTTTGGCAAAAATCGCATCAAAATAATTTATTTTGCAAAAATAAAAATTTGATCGTTAATCCACGTACTAAGGGCTTTCATTTGATATCCTACTCAGAATTTAAAAAAAATATTTTTGTTTTCGATGAGCACATATTTGTTTATATTTTTAGGGGGGTATGTTTTTTAGATGTTTTAGTATTTTTCCTATGTGCGGGTCAAAGAGTTGTATAAGCATGCCAAATTTCAACTCTCTAGGTTTAGCCGTTTGGCTACAATTTTTACCGAACAGACAGACAGACAGACAGACAGACAGACAGATAGACAGACAGACAGACAGACAGACAGACAGACAGACAGACAGACGACAAAATGACGGTATAAGGGTTTTTTGGTCATACCTACAAAACCCTAAAAACAAAGGCAGGAGTGCAAGGTGGGTCCAGATCTACTGCATCATCTTGTATTAAAAATCCGGTTTCTACTCCGCAATCTGAAAGTTCAGAATGTGAGGGTAGAGCTGTTTTGGATACCGGGACATGTTGGTATTAAAGGAAACGAAGCGGCTTGTGTAGCTGCAAAAGCCGCCTCCCACAGACTTATGATTGATGTGAGTTTAATAGTTTCAGATGACGCAAAGAGTTATCTGAAACATTTGGTTTTAGCCAGGTGCCAGCATGAGTGGAGCAGCTTACAGGATGTGGAAGCTGATTACACATCCTGAAAACAGGATTAAAAGTGGAAGCAGATTAAGGGAGACGTTAAACCATGGGGTTCTTCACACGCCTCCGTATAGAACACTGTTGGTGGACCCATGAATACCTCCTTCGAGATGAAGAGTCTTCTACATATGTATATCTAACACAGATTTGTATATGTTACACATTTTATCTCAGTGCGTACAGTTTGAGGATGTCAGGGAGAGGTTAGGCCTGTGTTATGACCTGTCAGTTGCTTTAGATGATGACAGAGTACTAATGGACAGGCTGATACTCTTCCTGAGAGAATCGAACTTTATTTGTGAAGTCTTGCACCTTATTTTAATGTGTTCTATTTCTAGAATGTGATTTTCGATAGTAATTGGCCCCTTTACAGGCTCTAACTCCCTCGAAAAGTGATTATCAAAAAACTGTTGATTTTGATGTGATTATAGAACAAATATTCCTAGACATCCAGTATTATGTTGGGTTCTTACACTTATTAAATACTTGCAAAATCCTGAAATGTGTGAAAAATCACAGTTTTTTATTGCAATGTTAGTTCAATATGGATAGCAGTTACAGCAGTTACAGCAGTTAGCAGCAGTTAGCAGCAGTTACAGGAAAATTGTATTATAGTAGACAACTACGACGTGATGGGAGAAATATTTGTGGGAGGAGGGCCTAGGGAAGATTAACAAGTACATAAAACCAGTGCTTATCAAACAAAAATTTGTATGTACGCACATATATACATGAAAATAACACAAGTAAAACAATAATGTCCGAAAATATAGATAAAATATGCAAAATTATGGGTAAAAATTCCATATACAGATATACTACATCTAATTTTTATTGCAAGCAGTTTAGTTGAAAACACAGTTTAGTTAAAAAGGTTTTTTGAACATAATTCGAGGCGTGCGGGTTCTTCTGTACTAAATCTTTACTATTACCTACATATTATCCTAATGACCTAGTTTTTAGGTGCACAGTAGTTTTTATGGGCTCTAGCCTTTAGAATAAGACAGAGTTTAGTTCATAAGATTTGTTCAGGGTCATCTGTATAAATCCTTTTTAGGTTAGTTACTGCTCACAGTACCTGTGGCTATTAGCACCTCTAACAGTTTCTGCTGATTAGGTCGACAGAATTTTAGAATTTTTAGGAGCATGTAGAAGAGCATACCATAACGGGGCGTCAGTATGGTCTGCCTCTATGGAATGACTTCTAACGCATGACAATCATAAAGGTATTAATGATAACGGAGATTAAATATAAATTTTATTTTGAATTGTAAAACTAAAATCATTTTGTGATCGAAAACTTTTTGGGCTGCCCTTGTAACCTGTAGTGTTTCCCCTGCTGTTAATGTGCCCCCCCCCCGATATATATTTTGGCTCCCCCAGTTTCCAGGCGTAAGAGGCCCATAGGTACGCCACTGGTTATAATAATTGTAATGTTTTAAGAGGCAGTATATCAAGTAAAGAATGCTTTAGGAGTGACAACAATTCGCCATTTAGCTGGAGATGTCTTCATGTGTCTCACTAAGAATTAGTAAGACAGTTAAGTAGGTCGTAACTGCCCTGTTTTATGTTTTCGCGAGCTTGAATCATTATAAACTATTATTGTTTAGTTAGTCATTGCTTGCGTTATATATAGACCAACAGCCTATGAACATTATTTCCAATTGTCATGATAATGGATGAACAACTGTAACTTCATAAATTATTAGAATAATCCAGTTCAGAAGAGTTGTGTCTCTTTGAACACTATGGTTGGTGGAAAAGGTGTTAATATAGACGTGATGGCGCAAATAGTTTATAGTATATATGTAAACACAAAATTTCCGCTAGAGTTGTAGGCGTTCAATTTACTACTGATTAGAACCAGTGAAAGCAAACATTGCATGAAAATCATCTTAAATCATGGCTGTTTAAATATCTTCTTCAGTGCCGGATTAACCTAGTAGCAAAAGTAGCATATGTTACGGGCCCAGCTCCAATAATATACGATAAGTCTGTTGCTGTAATTGCCATTGCAAACACATCTTACTGATAAAGTAAGAACAGACAAACAGACATCTTTATGTACCTACTCAGTTTCGTCTTTTCAATAAGGGCATATGGAGCACAAGCCCAGGGCTCCCGGCTTGATGGGTGCCTCAAAATGCCGAGGTCGTCGTTTACACGAAAAAATTGATGTGAAGTGTGAATTTTCACACATTTCTGGGTTTTGCAGGTATTTAGTAACTGAAGAATGATTATTTGGGATGCCAAAACAAATTTTATGTCAAAATATTTTTTTATGAATTTTAATTCGAATGCCTAATACCATTATTTAAGTTTCTAAATATATGCAGTATTTTTTTTTTTTATACAGCAAAGTTCATTAAGATTTTGAAAATTGCACCTATGGCGTCCATTGGTTGCTTACATCATAAGTCCCGCCCTTTGATTTCGTCAAACATAGAATTAAATTATAATTTCAACACTTTCCACTGGTTATTAAATTTACGCTTTTAAAAATTAAATGCAACATTTACCAAATATAACTAGAATTTTAACAAAATAATTTAAACAAAATAAAAATGCAAAAAAAAACAAAAAATATAATCAACAGGATTCGAACCCTAGTTTGCAAGTTAACTTATATTATTAAGCGTACGACAAATACAACCACGCCACGAGAGCTACTGATCTGGTATGTTACACAACGTATTAAATAGTTAACATATTTTAGTTAAAAACACAAAAAATGCGTTATTTTCCGAAAACATAATCTGATCAAAAATTCCTGTTGTACTATTCCGGTTCACACCAATGTACATTACTTAGAATTTTTTCAGATTTTTAGTTTAAACCATCTGGGCTACAGGGTGTGGGACAAAAATTTTTTTGCACAATTTTGGCAAAAATCGCATCAAAATAATTTATTTTGCAAAAATAAAATTTTGATCGTTAATCCACGTACTAAGGGCTTTCATTTGATACCCTACTCAGAATTTAAAAAAAATATTTTTTTTTTCGATGGGCACATATTTGTTTATATTTTTAGAGGGATATGTTTTTTAGATGTTTTAGTATTTTTCCTATGTGCGGGTCAAAGAGTTGTATAAGCATACCAAATTTCAACTCTCTAGGTTTAGCCGTTTGGCTACAATTTTTACCGAACAGACAGACAGACAGACAGACAGACGACAAAATGACGGTATAAGGGTTTTTTGGTCATACCTACAAAACCCTAAAAAAGAGGAGCTCAATTTTTAGTGCAATCTTACTAAGAATTGCCGTTTCTAAATTTCTAGATTTAAACGTAAATCGAAAAACAGATGAGATTTATGGTCACCTAGTGTAGTGGAGAGCGCTCATTTTCACGGTTAAAATGAATAAAAAATGAATTACGAACGACTATGTTACAAGAACGACTTACTAATTTGTCAATCATGTGCATGGAAAGTGATATCCTTAAAAAATTAGGACTTCAGACATTGAGAACATAACAGAAGATTTTTCACAACAGAAATCCCGGAAGAAACCATCATCATTAACGTAAAGTCCAATTCTCAAAATAGTAATCACTTCACTTATATTTGATTTGTATAAAGCTAACCATAATAACCATAAAAGAACATACTGATGTTTTCATTCACATTTTCTAAAAGGGCCCCAAACTCTGTGTGCCAATGGCCCCGCATGGCCTAAGACGGCCCTGTATGTACTCGTATTGTCTCAGACCATTGCAAGACCTTGCGGGGTGTGCACGCACTGCTTATCAAAGCTTATCAAAAGGTGAATAATGTTGTTCATCAGCTTCATATTCATCAGCTACAATTGTTCACACCTGAATAGACTGTAAAGAAATTATCAGAACTTATCAAATCGTGTCCAGAAGATGTGGAAGAAAGTCTTATTGGGGAATATTTGCATTTTATTGAACTGCTGGTACCGGATTTTGCTTCTAGTATAGGGCTGCCATACGTCCCGG
This sequence comes from Liopterus haemorrhoidalis, assembly GCA_963971575.1. Taxonomy (NCBI): domain Eukaryota; kingdom Metazoa; phylum Arthropoda; class Insecta; order Coleoptera; family Dytiscidae; genus Liopterus; species Liopterus haemorrhoidalis. The sequence goes on from OZ020613.1 coordinate 27,289,008, forward strand.
TACATTGGGACATGTCCCGGTTTTGAGGTTTGTGTCCCAGTGTCCCGGTCCAAGAGTCATTTGTCCCGGTCGATTTAAAATTTATGCATATTAAAAAATTAGTTTTCGATAATATTGTACATATACATATATACATACTATATATAAATTATATAACAGATTCGAGGTCCGAAATGCCAAGATAGGAAAATTTCGATTTATCAATATTTTAGAGGACACAAAAAAACAACTAACGGAGAGAGTAAGTAGTAAATACCTAGGTATTCAAGCAAGCCAGACATACAACAAACTGAAAAAACATAAGGAAATTACGATGACACAAGAAGAAGAATTTGAAAAAGATATAGAGAATTTTTTCAAGGTTGGAATTAATTATTTGGCAAAGTGGTCAGTTCCACTGGCGAAATATGATGTTTTTTCATGGATGCTTCTCTATGCAACTATGCATAGAGAATATGCATAGTTGCATATTCACTTAAATATGCAACTATTGCATATTTAAGTGAAATAGGTATATTGTTCACGGATTCAGTTTATGAGGAAGTAGTGTATATGAAGTCATTATTGAAGTTGAAGAATGGAAAACGAAAGATGTGCATGATAAATGGTTATACTATTTCATAAAGACTGAAGAGACAGAAAGAAAAGCTAATCTACTGAAAATGTGCAAATACTTGTTCGCAATTCGCTTTCTATTGACACCGTGAAAAGCATAATTCAATGTGTTTTAAATTATAAAATGTCATGCATTGAATTCTATAATTATATAAAAGGGGAAAAAGAACTGCTCCAAAAAAACGAAAACATCGGAGAAGTATGATTGGGCAAAGAAGAGCGATGATAAAGAAGCCACCTAAGTCGGGGAAGGGGGAGAGTAAAGGCAAGAGAAGAATGGAATGTAAGGTTCTATTCGGTTGTATTAAATTGAATCGCCCATTAATTTATATTATATTATTTTAGATTTGATAAAGACGCATCCACAAAAAAAAACATCAAATTTTTCCAGTCGAACTGAGTGTTCCAAAATGATTCACCATTGATCCCAACGTTTTGCTCTTGGAATACCTATTATCAATATCTACTTTAATTTTTTTTTTTTGTCTTTAAAATTTTTAATTTTTTTAAAATATTGTGCAATTTTTTATAATAAAGGTATTATTGTCGATAAAAGTTTTTTCTAAGTTGTTTTGGGGGGGGGGGTCCCGGTCGGTAGTCCGACAATTATGGCAGCCCTATTCTAGTATTGTCCTCAAAAAGACCTGGCGGAGTTACAGTTATACCGATCGATAACTAACAATTTTTTGGAGTTTTGTTTTTTCAAATATAGAAACTATTGTCTTTCGCAACTACATCCGGTCATATTTTTGGTTGACAGTTCTGTACTTTTCAGTCGTACCAACACCAACTTTTTAGTTTTTGTTTACAACTTAACTTTTAGTAGTTTATAAAGTTGATAAGAAGTTTATTTAGATCATATAATTAAATATAAACTTAGCACAATTAAACAATATTTATAAATTGGTTTACTATAACCAAATTGTTGTCTGCCATCTGAACCTAAAATTTTTTAAGTTGGCAATGAAAAGTAATAAAAGATGGAAGGTATAAAATATATCACTGTCTCTTATTTTTTTACTCCACTATATTCTGTAGTATCAAAAGTCGAAATGACGTCAGAGTTGGATAGTATTGAAAAAAGTATAAAAATGTAGAATGGACTTTACAATTGATGATTCCACGACGTCAGATCAATTTATTTATTATGTTCTCTTCGTGATTACTCTTGATCTATAAATCATAGGTATACATAGGTAATATCATAGGTAACAGCGGAAGGGAATCGCGCTTTTTTTAATACATATACAAAAAATACTAAATAACAAAGTTATAGGAGACTAAAGGGGACAACAACTTAAAAAAGAAAATACTTTTTTAAACCAGTGGTTTTCAAGCTATAGCACAAAGTTATATTTTTTAAATAAGATTATACCTATTTTTTAGATTTATTCGATAGCATATTTTTTTTTAAATTCAACCATATAAACTTTTTAAATATTTATATAAAAAAGTATTGAGAAAAATCAGTTCAAATTACAGAAAAAAATAAATAAAAATATTAGTGTACAATAGTAAAGATATTAATTATTCCCTATACTTATAAATAATTTTCTATCTAATTTTTTGATTTCTATTATTTTCCAAACATAACATTCAATTTAAATCAGATTCAGAAGTAGTTTTAATTATTGTTTCTCGTTTAAAAAATTGTTTAAACGTCAATTGATTTTTTCAATACACTTTTTAATGTATAAGGGTTTAAAATGTTAATCTAATTGAAAAAAAAAAACTGAAAAAATGGATCTGAAAAATCTGTGTAACTAATTTAAAGCATTATATCTTTGGGCTCTAGCTTGAGAGCCAGTGGTTTAAAAAAATCTCTTATAAGTAGATGTCTCTCTTGGTCTTCTACAACTTTGTTATTTAGTATTTTTTTGCATCTCTAATAATAAAGAAAATAATGGCGGTGTCTTGTTTTACTGTTACACTTGTATGGATTAAAGGACTTTTTTCGTTAGGCCTCCATTATAATAGATCCATAACATAGACGCATATGTGAAACTACCATAAGACAACATGTTATACCTCCAAGAAGATATGACAGGTGGTTCCAAATTTTTTGGCGCACATCAATAATGGCTATTTGTTCCTAACATAGCCGATCTAAATGACTAGAGTATACATATATTTAAAAAAAAAAAAACAAATAAATAAGGCAATGAATAAATAAAATTTTAAACACAGACACAATAAAAGAAATTTTGAACGAACAAACACAAATAAATTAAAATATAAGTCTGTTTGAAAACCTGAACAGACGAAGGGTGATGGTAAGAGGCTGTAAAAGGACCAGTATATCATAGATCAAAATAAATATCACATTAAAATAAAGTGCAAAATTTTATACCTAAAACATTAAGTTCGATGCGCTCAGGAAGAGTATCAGCCTGTACATGAATATCCTGTCGTCACCTAAAGCAACTGACAGGTCATAGCACAGGCCTAACCTCTCCTTGATTTCCTCCAACTGTACACACTGCGTTAAGATGTATAACACAGAAAAATATGTTATTTTTAGAATTACAAAAGAGAAGACAGTGATATTATTTTATGCGGTGAGATTCCAAATTTTATTTTAGCCGTGTAAAGTGACATCTAGCGGTCTTTATAGGAATAATACCATGTTGCAGACAGCGCTGACAAGTACATGATATGTTAAAAAATGTGCGTTAAATACATTTATTTTTCATGTTATTTTTAATCTTTAAAAACCATTGTTAAAGTGGGTACTTTCAATAAAATCGCAGAACATTATATAGTGTGTGACAAATTGATAGTACCAGTTTTAAAAGGGTGCAATAGATGTTAAATAAGACCGATTTATCACAAAACATCTATATCACAAAGTTTACCATTTTTTGTTAATAAACGAAATTGATTAAGTATTTTTGCTAAAAATTAAAAGAATTGATATTTATATTATCATTGTTAATCGAGCCTAAGAACTGAAGATTAAGGCTTGTATTACTCAAATACAAAAAAAATTAAAAAAAATAATAATAATAAAAAAAATAAACAAGAAAGAAATACAATAACAAGTTGTAAGTTCACTAAAATCCCTAAATCATCTGACATCATCTTGCTTAACAATTAGACTAATACCAAATTACATTATTTATTACTAAGGAACTTATCTAAGTTATTCTTAAAACTATTCAGAAATATACCTACTTCTACATAAGATATTATTATACTGATTCATACTATTAATATTCTGAAGAACTATAATATCCGATTTCAAAGGGTTCGCGATAACAAATTTTATGTTGAGAGGGGTTCGGGAGTCAAAATAGGTTGGACAAGAGATGGGTCGTTCATGAACGAACCGGCTCACTGAGTCGGCTCAGTACACTGATCGAAGTGACACGGTTCACCAAATTAAAATGAGCCGGTTCGCGGCTCACTGCATAGTTTCAAGTTTCAAGGATACGATTGATCGCGCGATTGTGGGCAGTGACCGAAATGATCCGGATCTGGATCGATGTTATGTTGAACTTCGCGAGAACTCGGCTTGTAATGTGTTATTTGCATAAAGTGTATTTTGTCATCAATTTTTAGGGCAGTCTCTTAGAAACTAATAGGCTTAGTCTGTACTTTCTTACAACCATACTATATAAAAATATTAAATTTATTGCCCAAATCCTAGATGTCCGATTTATAAGGGCAATAAACATTGCCAGAAACTTAACACATCTGTTTTAAAATACAGTAGCTACATAAAGTGAATTGTTTGTTTATTATTAACCCGGCAAAAATGTTAGATAATTCACTTCTATAGATTTTTATTTATTTAACTTTATTTAAAAAGAATAAATGTAATAATGCGGAAAACACTCAGATGTTTTTCGCATTTATTCTACTCGACCTAACAATACCGCTTTCCGCTGTCTGTTCAGCTAATGCAAGAGCTGGTTGAGCGAAGTACTATAGTGCGTTCAAAGGTGAGTTTGCAGTACAGGGCATATGGAGTAGTTCTTTTTCATACTCTCTAATGGGTTTACACAATGACACTATCCTTTTCTTGCTTGTCGACGTTGCCAGCTCTAAAACGCGCTGATCTGTGAAGACGCAGTATTCTACAACTGGCCATTTGTTTTTGTTGACTGTTATTTTGAGTTTTATAAGAGTTGATTTTTGTAAATCATACGAGTTTTTCATATTATTATAATTGACACATTTGACACTTTTACAACATTTGGCAACACCGCTCCCATTTTCCATAAGAGCTATACTGCAAACTCACCTTCGAACGCACTATACCTACATATTGCAAACCAACAACCGTGTTGAACGGTGGGAGGACTGACAAACATATAGACGCTCTCCTTTATGTATTTAGAGATAAGGCCTATTTAGACATCCAAATTAAGCTCTGATCTAATTTTTAAATATTTAAAAATTTTTAATATTTTAAAACACACAACATTTATAACCTCACTTTCTGCATGTAATTATTCAAACCGTGATTTTAAAAAATATTATAGTATACACAAAAGTAGTTTATAAAATTATAGCCAAAGTTGAAAAGGCAACGATTCCACATATATAATCACAAAATACTCAAAACATTGCTGACAAAATTAATATTTTCTTCCAAGCGTGTAGTTGGTCCAAATTAGTAGTTTTAACTAAAATATATGCGATATACTTAAAATCGTGAAACTTATAACATAAAAGTTATAAGGCACATATAAGTTAAAAAATTTAAAACTAAAAAAACAAAAAAAACGATTAGAGCTTAATAAGGAAGCCTGAATCGGCCTATGAAAAGCCTCTAGCACTGAAAAAGAATAAAGGAAAACCAGTCATGTCTATATTTCATACTTTCCGAATTATTGGCTTGTAACGGTTCGACAGTTCCGCCCTGTATGTGCAGTAAAGCAAGTTGTTGAATTTTTTCTGGTGTCCAGATGTAAGAGAGTGTTTACTGGGACACCCGGTAGCACTTCCTGACATCAAAGCGACTCGGTCTGTCTGTATATATGTTTTAGCAAACATTCTACATAATTAGTGAAGATATATTCTGAGAAAAAGCTGTTTGGGACATCTGTTGTGCTGACAGAATTTCACGTTTGACTTATGGCACAGATAATTTGTATTTACACATTCCTATTAGAAGCCAGGTGATTGTCAAAATGTTATTTGCGAACATTTGCCATTAACTTTCAAATTTAATTAAGTTTATTTAGAAATTTCAGCAGCTGCAGATACTTATCAACTTGCAAAATTCCCTATCACAATATGTATCTAGGATAATTTCTAAATCTTCATACACCTGCAATACTACGTAGTTGAAAACTCCAAGGGAAGAACGATCATAATCCAGTATTAGTCAGTTTAGTGATAAAATCGTGATCGTCAACTGTTACAACGTATATAAAGCTTTCGAATAATTTTAAAAAATCCGAAAATACTACCGTCTAAAGCGATGAGCAGTTTTCCAAGGGAAAAATAAACAGAGTCCGAGTATTAATTATACAAAACTCTGTTTAGTTTCTTTGACATTTATTTTGCTTTTCTTAACTCTCCATCAGGCTCTACTGATCTGTGAGACACACTGTACCAAACTATTTAACTATCTCGTAGGCTGATTAATAATAATAATATAATAATAATAAAAATAATATAAGAGTTCAGAGAGATTTATACTAGCTAGCAAGTGCGTTAAAATTTAAAAGACAAGAATTCATTGACAGAATAAAATGGATTGTCTGTTAAAAATTTTTTAATATTATTTTTAATAGTATTGAAACAGTCATATTCAAAATTATCAGGCAATAAATTCATGAACTTTACTGAATAATAGTTAGTGCCAAATTAGTTTTATAAAACGAATTGCTTTTCTAATTTTATATTTTATAGAAGTGATAACCTTTTTTTCTGTTTTAGGTCTTCACTTGAAATTTTACCCTGTCTGGAATCTGAAATCATGCATACGGGCGCCAAAGACCCTCGCTTTTGGAAGAGGGGGGGGGCAAATTTTTCACCGCTTCGGACAACATGACCTCCAGTTACGCCACTAGTTAGTGCTATTTGTTGATTTTTGGAGTCTTAATTAGGTTGGATAGATTTTGCCTTTATTTCGTGTATTGTAGTTATGTACCTGCTCATGTGCTGCCATACGCTAAATAAATAAATAAATAAATAAATAAATAAATAACCTGCTCATGTGTTACAAGTTCATTCAAGTTTCTGTACGCATACAAAAGGGAATTATAAATAAATAGAGAAGGCAGTGTCATAATTCCCAGTTCAGGGAAACAAACCCTACAGCCGGATTGGTAAGAGACTTCGGCCAGAATTCTTACAGCTCGTCGTTGTAAGGAAAATATTTTTTCTGCCGCAGGAGAAGGTCCCCAGGCTAAAATGGCATAGGTTATTTGCGACTGGAACAATGCAAAATAAGTAATGCGAACAATTTCTCTGGAAACTGAGGCCAATTGATTTCTTAATAGATATACAGTGCTACATAATTTATTGGCTAGGGAGCTAACGTGATGATGCCACTTGAAGGTGGGGTCGAGATGAACACCCAACAAATTTACGAAATCTGGGTTGTCAAAATTATGGTTTCTTAACGCAAATAGGAGATTTTGAGTTTTGCTATCATTTAAGATGAGACCGTTTGATGTAAACCACAGTTTGGCTTTGTTAACAACTTCGTTAGTTTTACTTATCGTACTTTCTAAGGAATTAGATGTCACTATTATGTTAGTGTCATCAGCATATAATGCACATTTATTATTTACAGTGGATGGAAAGTCGTTCTCGTATATTATAAATAGTAATGCTGCAAGAATAGACCCTTGTGGAACACCGATCTTGAGTGGAAGATGACCCATCTTCCACTTGAGATCGGAATTCGAGACTTGGAATTGTTTACAGAGACGAATTGCAAAGGAAGGATTCTATCAAAGAAGAGCTAACTTCGTCAAATCTGTATTTTTTTAATTTTTCAATGAGGATTTTGGGCGTAACACAATCAAATGCTTTAGATAGATCAAAAAAGTTTGAAAGGCAGAAATTTCCTTTTTCAATGTTATCGGTAGCTTCGGATATGAGATGTAACGGGACGAATGTCAAAATTTGCATCCACTTTACCTCTCCCTTTACCCTAACCGGTTTCTCAGTATATATTTGGATTATCTAAAGTCCAGTCAAGGTCATATGACTGATTAATTATTATAACTATAAAAAAATGTATCACCTATACCACAAAATATAGTTTTTAATTTTGTTTAGAGAGGTGTCATGCAAAAAATGGTTTTATAAACATTTGTGTATACTTAATTTTTGATAAAATAGTAAAAAAGGTTCACAAAATATATTTATTCCTATAATTTTAGTATCACAGCTATGTAATAATAACATTAAGTACCCTTTACCTACGTTTAAAAATTGACCACTGCGGCGCTACGATCTTAAATTTATTTCCCTATAAACATTCGAATTTAAAAAATAATTTTGTGACTGTGATTGTTTTTCCCTGAACTCTTCATATTGCTTCGTAATGAAACAGATCGCATTAGAACATATTATTTTTCTATTTTGTTTTTTATCCATCCAATATCTTTTAACCTGAGGCGCGATGTAAATAACTGAGGTCTCATTATTATTCAAAAGCTTTTTAGAAGCAGCGATGCTAACAAAGCGTTACATTGGAGCGGTCCGTCTTACAGAGAGAAGTGGCCGAGTTGGCGCCTTCGTCCCGGCCCAGTCTGGACCCTCTGGAATGTACCAGACACCAGCCATATACCAGCCATCAACCATCAACCATCAGCCATCGACAAATAACCTCCGTCTGTAATAGACACTCTCACAAACAATACTTCCTGCCCTTTGTGTCCTCACAGATAAACCTAAGTACAACACTAACGGTAAAATTCATTCAAAAATTTCTAAATATAATGACATTAGTATTTGAAATATGGTGATAGTAATTTAAATTTTAGGAAGAATATTTGAAAGTGCCGTAACTAGGGTTTGCACCTATAGTCAGATTGCTGATAGGTGACTGTTCGTTGCTACAAGTATCGATATACAATACTATATGCTTTCTCTGTCTGTATCATTATAATTATTTGCATACCCATAGTAACGTATAGTGACGCAAGTTGACAACTAACCTTTTTTTTTTTATTTAATGACCTTTGCTGCTGTGGCAATTAGCCAGGACAAATTTTATTTGAGAAAATTTCCATGCCTGAACGGGATTCGAACCCGAGACCTTCGCAACGCAGAGTATATCTGTTACCACTACGCTACGCCGGTCGGCAACAAATAACCTTCCAAATTATTTTAATAAAAAACAAAGCATTAGAATAAACAGCATGATTCGTAGATATCTTTACTAATTTGAGCATGAAAATAAATTTACAGCAGTACTCAAACAAACAAAATTATTAATTTTAAGGTAATAATTATAAATAAGGAAAAACTTATACGTAAATTTTGGATTATAATTTGTTGTTTAATTAAATTAAATTTTTATGTGTCCCCTAAGTACAAAGTAATAAAATATTAAGTAAAAATATATTTATTCATATAATATAATTGCTACAAGTTGTATTTAAATGTTTATTTTTATTTTTTTTAAATTAGTCACTGTAATGCATGATACCGTCGTCATCTGAACTATCGCTGTCATTTCTTGTATTTATTATTATTGGATTAATATCATCAACAATCCTTTCCCTTTCCCACTATTCATTTATTAAATTTTCGAATTTTTTAACAGATTTTGCCCAAGTTTCACAACTAATTTGATCACAGGCTACTTGTCACATTTTCAAAACTTCGTTATCACTATATCCGTTTTGACCAATATGTCTATCATGATAATTTTTTGTTATACCTCAAATTAGTTCAATGGGGTTAAACTGGCAGTGATAAGGAGGTAATCTTAGTACTTCATGACCATACGTTTGTACCAATGTATCAATAAAATAAACTGTTTCAGACTTTAATTTCCTTCGTTTTCTCGTGATTTTGTTAGTGAGAAGTTCAGATTTATTACATTTTATAATTCTACGAATTGTTGATTCCGAAATCTTTAAGGCAGCTGCTACTCTTTGACGGACACAAGATAGAGAAATAAGTGGTCCATTGTTCTCTTTTTCGGATTTAAAATATTCCAGCAGATTTAAAATTAAAGTTTGTAAATTTAATAATTGGCCGCAAGATCTATTAATTGATATTATTAACAGACACTGACAGCTAAAACAAATAACAAAAAACATTTTTAAAATCGCTGTAAAATGGTAACTAGATTATTATATGAATGCATTACTTGATACTTACATGTAACAGTCACCTATCAGCAATCCGACTATAGTGCCTCGTTCTGACCCGGAAATAAGTAAAATCAGGCAGAGCAGTGTCGGGGACAGATATACACGGCAATGCAAATGGGGTCTGCGACGGGTGCGTAGTACCTGGGCCCCGTATTCAGGGGGGACCCCCTAAGAGGACCCAAACGACCCCCTAATTTATAATATCTATATTAATAAAATTAGAAACTAAATCTGTTTTTTGTTTTTTCGGGTTCATATTTGGTTTCTACTCGTTTTAGATGATTATAAGACAATATCCGCAAAAAAATCAATTTTTGTCTGTCTACCTGCCTGTCTGTCTATATGTCTGTCCGAGATTCACGCAAAAATGGCTTGGCACAGTTTCAAGTAATTTGCTATGATTATTGTCAACCCTTGTGGAATGGATTAAGTTAAGTTATTAAGTTATTAAGCAAGTTAAGTTATTAACGCAAACCGAAGTCCACTGTATTTTAGTCATAAAGAAAAGCTATGTTAAAGACAAATAACCATCGTTGCTGTGCGCCAAAAATTTTATCTAACTAACTATCTCACTTTTCAGTTTCTTTAATTTCTAGTTGTTTTACTGTAAACTCAAACAAAAGAATGCAAATTTATTTCTTAGAGAATAAATTTCTTAGTGCTGCAATTATAAATTAAAGGTAATTAGGCAAAAGTTGAGTCTGCTGCGGGTTTTGACAGTTATCGTTCACCTGGAGGTAAGGAGCTAAGGAGGAAGGCATTTGGTCGGCGAATATCGTTTCCAGGTGTCGCATTTCCTATTTCACCTGCCTGCACCAGATGCGAATTACCTGGGCCAGATGTATGAGCGCATTTAAAACAGTTATTGATTGTTTAAGACTTTATTAAGTTATTTAATTAAAGGGGGAAGCAACAGGTGATGCTTACGCAATTGTACACACAGTTCTTACACATTTCTTATACAAAACTAACAAATAAACTTAGTAGTGAAATTGCTTAATAGGAGGCAGAACAATTTAGATTCTTTTACAAAACTGGCAGTCTGAAATAAAATTAGTAATAATCTATAAATCAAATTTCGCAGCAAATTTTTATCTGTCTAACTTGATATTTTTAATTGTAGAAAAATGTTAATGAAAAAAATAAATTGATGTAAAGTGTGAATTTTGAGGGTTTTGTATATATATTAATAAAAAAGGTATTTTATGAATAATAAGACATGATTTTATTGATCAACTAATACGTCTCACATATCATATGATATATTTTATACTATTCTATTTACATAAAAACAATTTGCCTTAGCAACGATATAGCACCCCATGATCGTTAATAAGGATAAATGTTGCATAATTATATTTTCGCTAACATATATATATATATTATTTTCTCCTAGGTCTTGCGGCGTTTAGGGTATTCCCTAAGGGTTTAGGGTATAAAGAAATAAAATAAAATAAAATAACATTAATGAATTTTACTTCAATACATTTTTATTTCATTTCTTTGTTCTTCCTCCGGAGTCCCTCTCTTTCTTCCTATTCTCATTCCGGCTTTACTCTCCGATCTCCATCCTTCTTGCCTCAAGTTTTATTCGCTTCTCTTCCATCTCTTCTTTCGTCCTCCGTTGTGTCTCTCTTTCTTCCTGTTCTCAGTCCTGCCTTACCTCTCCGCCTTCCTTCCTTCTTTCCTCGAGTTCTCTCACCCATCTTTCTCCCTTGCCTTCTTCACTCAATAGCTCCTTTATATTTTCCTCCCATATTGTCATCTTTCTACATCTTTTCGTTAAATGTTCTAGGGGTTCTTCCTCCTCCTTGCACATTATGTATATCTTGACCTCTGGTTTTGCCCATTATCTGTTGCTCCGTTCTTCGTTACCACATCTTAATCTTGCAATCCTCCTAATTCTGCCCCCTGCCTTTCCTCTTTTCCCTTTCAAATATTTTAGTATTCCCACCGTTCTAATCTCTCTATACTGTTTCACATTCCTTGAATTGTCTATTCTTTCTGTTCTTTTCTGCTCCTGTACCTCTTTATCTCTCCTCCTCAATTCTTATACTATGTTTCTTCCCCCGTTTCTCTTTCGCTCAGCTTCTCTTATGTCTATTCCACATCTCCAAAAGTACTCTTTCCTTGTCTCTCCCCATTCCGACAGTTTACCCTTTTGTTCTTCCTTCGTTCTCTCTTCACAGCATTCTCTAAGTATCTTCCTGCTTTCGTCCCTTCTGATTTTCTCCTCATTCATTTCAGGGTTTTATAAGTATTTAATAAGTGTAAGAAGTTAAAAATAATACTGAATGGCTAGGAATATTTGTTCTATAATCACATCAATGTCAACAGTTTCTTGATAATGACTTTTGTTCGTTATTTTATAAAATGCTTATTTTTTTTCAATTTCAGAAACGTATTTGTCACTATTAACAATCTGTTATTTAATTTATAAGTACTTGATTAATATAAATGATTTATTCCTCTTTAATACCTTTACAAAAATTCAAACAATAGGTAGAATCACAACGTATAATAGTATAATAAAATAACTGAACACTACACACTACACTCTACAGTGTAGAGTGTAGTGTGGTGTTCATATGCGTACAGTCTATACACATGAACTCTGTTTTCAGCTGTTTATATTTTTTATTATATTTTTAATTTAAAAAAAATACACTCACTATCTTAACCATAAATATAAAAAATCCATAACATTATTGACTATAATTTAGCCATGAATTAAAAAAAATATATATTTTGTCAAAAACCCAAAAACTGCAATATTTCTCGAAAACGCAATCTGATCAAAAATTTCTCTCGTACGTTTCTGGCTCAGATCAATGTACATTACCTATAATTTTTTCAGATTTTTAGTTTAACCCCTTTGGGAAAAAGGGTGCGCGGGAAGAACTTTTCTAGCACATTTTTGATTAAAATTGTGTTAAAAGAAACGAATTTTAAAAAACTACCTTTTGTTCTTTAATCTACGTCTTAATACCTTTCTTTCGATACCACAAAATAATTTTAAAACTATCTGACTAATAATTTACGTTGAACTATTCCGGTTCCCACCAATGTTCAGTTTGGAGATTTTTGGATGGGGGACAAAAGTTTTTTGACATATTTTTGGCGAAAATTGATTTTTCAAAAATAAAAATTTGCTTGTTCATTTTCATACTTAAAATCAATTCATGTATTTGATATCTGACCGAAGTCGAATTCTTATTTCTGATTTTGCTTGTTAATACTCTCATTAAGAGGTTTCATTTGATATGCCAATAAAAAAATAATAATTTTTTATTAAATACATATTTGTTTATATTTATCCCGGAATGTGTTTTTTTGAACTCTCAGTATTTTTTCTATATGTGAATCAAAGAATTGTATAAGCACCCCAAGTTTTAACTTTCTGTGTTAAGCCGTTTGGCTCCAATTTGTACCATACAGACAGACAGACAGACACATGAGTGATATTATCAGGGTTTTTTAGTGGTCATACTTAAACCCTAAAAAATTAATAATGTACCTCTTGCAAATCTTGTAAACCAATCGACGCACATTTGTGTACGACACTGCTAATTGTATCTAGATCTATATTCTACAAATATGTTTGTAGTAGTGCTTGTGTGTACTAGTATTTGGGTTAAACCGGATACGTAATATTCGAGTAATCGGGTACCAGATTCCAAGTTTTGAATACCCGGTTTCGGATACCTGGATCCAAATATTCACTTCAATTTTGAACAATTTTTTTCCCTCAGCACTTCGATATTTCGAATTCCCGATTCGAATACTCGATTCTAGAATCGGGTATTCGGAACAGGGTAAAACTGGAACCGGTTCTTTTTTTGGAACCGTTTTCGGTTTCGGTAAGGTCGATTTCTGACAAAACGATAGTTCTTTCTCACCATCCTAACGAATAGTATCGCTTCATTTTTATGACCTTCTAGATTGAACCATACCCTTTTCTGGCGGACATCGGTCAAGTAAATACTCTCCAAGTATACTCTGAGTGGCAGCTAACCTCGAATGATAAGTGATAAGTGATTATATAGACTGCCCGCGTGACAATAAATAAATTTATTGCACATGTAAATGTAGTTGAAAGTGACGTCGTCATTTTAGTAATTTTATAGACCTGTGTTTCTCAACCTTTTCTGGTATGGGGCCCCCTGAAACTATGTACATATTGTCCGCGGCCCCCCTATATATCGCCCCCTTAATGCTACAACCAGGTAACTTGAAATTAGTATTTTCTCAGAAAATCTAAAAGTTTAAAAGGGCAATAAATAGCAATAGACTTACTTATTTGTATTACTACTATAGGTTTTTGTACTTAAGACGTATAGCAGCACTTATTTAGATACAGCATTACAAGGATAATAAATAATTGGATAGGTAGGTGCAAATAGTTCAAAATACCCAAAATTCGAGTTACCCAGTTGTAGTATTAAGGGGACGATATATATTGTGTATATCAAGATAGAGGGACACGATTTTTCTAGAAAAGATGACGTACGTGTTAGCAAGCTGGGGAAAAATTTTAATGTCCAAAGTTTATCCAAATAATTGAATAATATAGTCGAATTGCTGATAGGTGACTGTTACATGTATGTATCAAATAATGCATTCATATAATAATCTAGTTACCGTTTTTCAGCGATTTTAAAAATGTTTTTTGTTATTTATGTTAACTGTCAGTGTCTGGTAATAATTATTACAGTCTGTTCCAAACGGTTAAGCGGAACTAGATTTTGCAATCTAGTTACTTTCATCGTTTAAATCGTGCCTTTCGGCCGTTTTGTTTAAGCTTTGTAAATCATACTTACTATAAACATTTTTTGGTTAAGGTTAATATCATTTTAAAATGTCATTTTCTTTATATTTTGATTTTTTGTGTCATTCTTAATACAAATTTCCCATTTATTTATTTTTTTGTCATTAAAATATAAAAAAAAAATATTTAATTTTGACATATGTCATTCGTTTCCATGGTTTCATTGTTGGAATTTTAAATTTTGACATCCCAACGTGAATAATGAAATAACCCAAGTAAGGTCCCTTCTCGTGACAACCTAAGAGAACTAAATTCCCATTTAGTTCCGCTTAACCGTTTGGAACAGACTGTAATTAAAATACGGCTTGCGGCCAATTCTTAAATTCACAAACTTTAATTTTAAATCTGCTGGAATAAACAACAAATTATAATCCAAAATTTACGTATGAGTATAAATTTTTCCTTATTTATAATTATAACCTTTTTTGAGTATTGCTGTAAATTTATTTTCGGTCTCTAATTAGTAAAGATATCTACGAATCATGCCATTTCTTTCTAATGTTTTGATTTTTATTCAAATAATTTGGAAGGTTAGTTGTCAACTTGCGTCACTATACGTTACTATGGGTATGCAAATAATTATAATGATATAGACAGAGAAAGCATATAGTATTGAATATCGATACTTGTAGCAACGAACAGTCACTTATCACAATCCGACTATAGCACTGAAATTTTCCCGAATAAACCGGAAGTGAGCTTTTAAAAAGAAACAACTTTTATTTAAACATTTATTTAATATCTTTTACGATTGACGAAAAATTATATTATGTCTCTATAAAGTATTTTTATTTACAAGTGTTCAAAGTGCCTTCTATTTTGATGTAAACACTTTCGTATCCATACTCTTGAGCTACCAGTAGCTCGAATCATAAATTAATAATTAATAAAAATTAAAAAAAAAAACAAAAATGTCATGCTTCGATCTTGTATCATGACTTCGCGGCCCTCGACAAAGCTTTCACTGCCCCCCAGTGGGCCGCGGCCCCCTGGTTGATAAACGCTGTTATAGACGACGTAAATCCTCTGATATCCTAGAAGTCTGATCCTATATATGCTTGTCTTTGATTACTAAGTGACGTAATTCTCTTTATAAACAATCCGACTGTAATTAGTTTTGTATATGAAACTTGTAAGAACTATGGTGTTTACCCTAGCCTTAAGTGGAATGTATAGAGTTGTTTGTTAATTTTTCTTGCGTAAAACGCATTCTTTAAATTGTTTATGGAGATGATGCGGTACGGCAGGTGTTACTGCGTGTGATTCAGCGGTCGCTATTGTCTAGTTATATCGGGAGCGAACAGCGAACAGCAGTTAACACATAAACCATCGTGAAGAGTCATCGCAGGTGGAAAGACTATTGTTCACAGATTAACTTGTTTGCCAAAGACACCAATGTTACACCTGCAATATGGACACCAGTGTTCTCTTCCCCAAATAAAACACAAATGTCATCTATTAAAAGTATAACAATATAACAGTGTTGCCCGAAGTGTGTATTATTCACAAAATTGAGTTATTACGACCCCCAATTTTCTCTAGACTAAACAAGATGTCAAAATCGAGATTTTTTAATATGTTATCCTTGCTAACAAATTTATTTAAAGGCAATATCTTTATGTGTGAAAAAACGTGTCTGATCAATGCTATGTGCCAGTTTTACACTTATAGAGCAGAAATGCCAATTTTAACGCGAAAACTTGTTGAAAAGTTGAGAGTAGCTCAAAAAACATGGGTAGAGCAATGTTTGGTACAATCAGGGAAAAACAAATATTTAGATTAAAGAGAAAACCAAAGTCTGATGTGGCAAGGATCGCTCCATTTAAATGGCAATGGGCTAAATACTTAGTTAGACTTGACGATGATCCGTGGACTAGAAAATAATGGAAGATTGATTAATATGGAAACAAAAAGGGGAAGCTTATACTCAGCAGAAGACTTGGAAGCATTGACTGTTGATGATGTTGAGATATATCTTTTATAATTTTTTCGAATTTTTTTAAGCCTTAAAGGTATTATTTCAACATTTATATGTGATTTTTAATTTTAAACAATTTGTTTATATATTTATATTTCTCGTTTTTAGGATTTTGTTGGTATAACCAAAGAACCATTATACTGTTACTCATGTGTCTGTCTGCTGTCTATCTATTTGTATGTCTGTCTGTTTGTCTGCCTGTCCGCCTGTCCGTTTGGTCATCTGTCTTCCTTTCTGTCTGTATGGTAGAAATTGGGGCGAAATGGTTAGACCTAGAGGGTTGAAATTTGACACTCTTTGACCCACATATTGGAAAAATACTAACACTTCAAAACAAAACAAAAAACCATCACGCAAAATAAAGAAAATTTTAATAAAAATAAAATATATGTTTTTTAAATTTTGTGTAGGGCATCAAATAAAACTCCTTACAGTGTAGATAAACGAGCAAAATTTTATTTTTTAGAAAACTAATATTTTTAAGTAATTCTCGTCACAAATTTGTCAAAAAACTTTTTCCCACACCCTATTTATCAGAGAGATTGGTATATATGCAAATCTGAACAATATCTCAATAATGTATACTGATGGGAACCGAAATAGTTTGAATTTTTTATTAAAATAGTGATTTCTCAATGTGAAGCCTTAATTTAAAGCCGATTTACGATATTACCCGGTTCCGGATACCCGGTTCCGATTACCCGGTTCCGATTACCCGGTTCTGATTATCCGGTTTCGGATACCCGGTTCCGATTACCCGGTTCCGGATACCCGGTTCCGAAACCGGGTAACCAGGTAAACCTGAAACCTTTTTTTTTTTTTTTGGAACCTGTTCCGGTTCCTTCAAGCTCGATTTCTGACAGCACTAGTTTAAACTAAAATTCTGAACAAATTCTAAATAATGTACATTGGTGTGAACCGGAATAGTACAACAGAAATTTTTGATCAGATTATGTTTTCGGAAAACAACGCATTTTTTTTGTTTTTTGGTTGACGATGCACAAAAGTTATAGTTATGTAACACACTATACTAAAAGGCGTATCCTGGTCTAATGGTTAGCTTGCTCGCTTGCTACGCAGCAAACTAGTATTCGCTCCCGCAGAGGAGATAATTTTTTGTTTTTTTTTCCAATTCTATTTTGTTTAAATTATTTTGACAAAATTCTAGTTATATTTTGGCAAATGTTGCATTTAATTCTTAAGAGCGTAAATTTAATAACCAGTTGGAATTGTTGGAATTATATTTTCATTCTATGGGTCATATACACGAAACCAGAGGGGCGGAGCATATGACTTAAAACAACCATAGGCGCAATTTTCAAAATCTTAATGAACCTTGCTATATAAAAAAAATACTGCACATATTTAGATACCTAAATAATGGTATTAGGTATTCGAATTAAAATTAACAAAAAAATATTTTAACATAAAATTTGTTTTTAAAGCTGAGATTAACAGACGATAAATTATTTTTAAAATATCGTTCATTTTGCCGTGATTACTATAAAGCAAAATTTGTCCTACACACTCAGCATGTCGCCTTCACTTATTGTATACCTGAGAAACCCTGAAATGTGTGAAAATTCACACTTCACATCATTTTTTTTTTCATCACTTTATTTTTATTTTTTTTATCATTTGGTTTTCAAACAGACGTCAAATTTGATCAGAATATAGGCGCCATATTACAATATTTGTTTCAGGCGCCAAAATATCACCGCATATCCCTGATGGACGTTCTATAAGACGCCAAATAACGCGACTAACATTATTTAAAAGATTAATCTATTTAGATTGTAGTGGCGACGGTTATCTAAAACCATTTAGAAAACTGTCTGTTGCTGTCGAAATATCTCTGTTAACTCGATAACACAAAACCAGAAGTGACAACAGGATATCGATTGGTTATATTACTTATTGTATGAGATAATGAAACCCATGTTTCTGTCACTTCAGATAAGACCACATTTAAAGTCTAATTGGTTAAAAATAAAACTCTGGTTAAAAATAATAATAAAATATTCCGGTACCGGGAATCGAACCCGAGCCTCCTGGGTGAGAGCCAGGTATCCTAGCCACTAGACCATACCGGATTGTACCAATACGACATTTTATAACATAGAATTTGCCCACAATAATTATTAGTATGCAAAAATGATTAAATTAATGTATTTTCATTGTTATTATAAAATGTATTTTGTTTTAATGTATTTAATTTTTAAAATTACGCAAAATTGTATTTGGCGCCATAAAATATAACGTTAGTTCTGGACTCGAACACATGTCCCCTACTTGATAATCCATACAAATACTAAACTAACTGCGCTAAATAAACCAGTATGTAGACATCATCATTATATAAATAAATGTGTATAATACACATTGTTAGTTTGGCACTTTCTCGTCAGCAATAAACTACCAGGAGAACATATAGTTACAGAGACAGACTTTACCAAGAACGGCGAGTCGTGGAACTAACATGCCTGCTAAATTCAAACACCTCTCGTGATTTATGCGTTCCTGGTAGTAGGGAAGTTCAAATTGCGCGGTCCACGAATACAACAACCCCACAAAATGGTGTTATTAAAGTTTAAATC
Organism: Liopterus haemorrhoidalis; assembly: GCA_963971575.1. NCBI lineage: Eukaryota > Metazoa > Arthropoda > Insecta > Coleoptera > Dytiscidae > Liopterus > Liopterus haemorrhoidalis. The sequence goes on from OZ020613.1 coordinate 27,308,322, forward strand.
ATGTTTAATGAGGATTTAAACACATATTTGGACACTATTGAGAAGTATATAATTTCTTTTTTTTTATAAATTTTTTTGGTGGATGTTTTGGGTCGTGTTTTAAATGTTTTTAAAGAATTTTCTTTTACGGAAAATTGTGTAAAGAGGAAGTTTGATTATGTTTGTTTTACTGATAAACATATATTACTGTTAGATATACTTTTTTATTTTAAATTAGTAACATTTGTTTGAAGATTGTTTTAAAAAAATAATTTTTATGTGGTTTTTGGGTGAAAAAGTATTTTCCAGGTGCCTAATAACTATGGAAAAGTGCTTACGTCATAGATAAAGCAAATAAATTTATCTGCTTACTACCTGACGTGCTTGCACTTCGTATAATTTTAGGATTTCGTATGTACATATATGATCAAGAAACTGTTATAGGGGACTGCATCTAAACGGTACGGACAATATGTGAAACTCTACAGCAACGTTGCCCAACCGGGGGTTCACGAACCTAGAGCTTCGTAAGTGATGTGAAAGGGGCACATGTGCCATAACTGAAATATTGATTATTATTCTTAAAAACCAAATATAAAAAATAAATTACTTTGTATAAGGTGGCATAGTAAACTAAAAAACTGATGTGAAGTGTGAATTTTCACACATTTCTGGGTTTTGCAGGTATTTAGTAACTGAATGATGATTATTTGGGATGCCAAAACAAATTTTATGTCAAAATATTTTTTTATGAATTTTAATTCGAATGCCTATTACCATTATTTAAGTTTCTAAAGATGTGCAGTATTTTTTTTATATAGCAAGGTTCATTAAGATTTTGAAAATTGCGCCTATGGCTTCCATTGGTTGCTTAAATCATAAGCCCCGTCCTCTGATTTCGTCAAACATAGAATTAAATTATAATTTCAACACTTCCCACTGGTTATTAAATTTACGCTTTTAAAAATTAAATGCAACATTTACCAAAATATAACTAGAATTTTGACAAAATAATTTAAACAAAATTAAAATGCAAAAAAAAACAGAAAAAATAAAATTAACGGAATTCGAACTCTAGTTTGCAAATTACAAGGAGCATGACAAAACCAACTACACTATTAGAGCTACTGATTTAGCGTGTTACATAGCGAATTATATATTTAACATATTTTAGTTAAAAACACAAAAATGCGTTATTTTCCGAAAACATAATCTGATTATTTAAACAATTTTTTTTTTGCACAATTTTGGTAAAAATCGCATCATAATAATTTATTTTGCAAAAATAAAATTTTGATCGTTAATCCACGTACTAAGGGCTTTCATTTGATACCCTACTCAGAATTTTAAAAAAATATATTTTTTTTGATGAGCACATATTTGTTTATATTTTTAGGGGGATATGTTTTTAGATGTTCTAGTATCTTTCCTATGTGCGGGTCAAAGAGTTGTATAAGCATGCCAAATTTCAACTCTCTAGGCTTAGCCGTTTGGCTACAATTTTTACCGAACAGACAGACAGACAGTCAGACAGACAGACAGACAGACAGACAGACAGACGACAAAATGACGGTATAAGGGTTTTTTGGTCATACCTACAAAATCCTAAAAATCATATATTCATTGTATCAATGAATATTTATTTATTTATTAAATCTTCGTCTTTATCAAAGTATATCCCGTTTAAACCGCATATATAGGATGTTCAATCTAAGTGTGCCACCATTGCTTTCTCGAGAACTATAAGAGCTACGAGGTTGGTTAAAATAGCAAAGAAATACTTAGAGCAACTTATTTTAAATGAGAACATATTTTTTTTATATTTTTGTTCATAAGGGAATTTTATGCTCAAAATTGCCTCCATTCCTATTTAATACATAATTTAATCCTTAAAAGTAAACTAAAATGGTCTTCCGAACAAAAATATTAAAAAAAATATGTTGTCATTTAAAATAAGAAAGTTGGGTTCCATATTTGGAGAAACACTGATCATAAACAAATTTTTTTAATAGTTTTGTAATAAACTTGCAAAATGGTATTTCTTTGCTAATTTAACCAACCTCGTAGCTCTTACAGTTCTCGAGATAGCAATGGTGACACACTTAGATTGAACACCCTATATAATCTGTTTCTCTGGCTTAAGCGGAACTAGATTTCCAATTTTAGTAACTTATACCGGTTATACTCTATCTCCGAAAGACTGATAGTAATAAAAAAGCTATAAAATATGAATAGTTCGAAACGAAATATTGTTAAAAACAACCGAGTGTGCCGCACATATTATATGGAAATACAAACTAGGGTTAAACACAATAGGCCATAAAAATTTGACCGTAAAATTTTGAGGGAAAATATGGTCACAAGGGTGTGTTTAATGATATGATAAATATGGTAACAGGCGTGCGTTTAATAAAATGATAAATAGAAATACACAAAACCAATTTAAACGTGGCAAAATGATTTATTACTATCAGTCTTTCAGAGATAGAGTATAGGTAAGTAAGGTTTTGATCATTTTATTTAGCAAAAGCCCACTTTAAACCTTAAAAGGAGTTAAAATTGCAGTTAGTTCCGCTTAAACGTTTGGAATAGTCTATAAGTTAGCTATAAATTAAAACTAACATTTTTTCGCACTACACGTGTGCACCCACAAAGCGGTCACTGAAAAAGGCGACCGCAAAGACAAATTTAGCTAAAAAATGCTATTATTTTTATGCATTTTCAAATATTTTTTTTCTGGAGGAGACAAAACCGACTTGCGAGCCCCAAAAAAAATACAAGCCCTAGGCAGTTGCCTATTTTGCCTAGGCCAAAGTCCGCCTCTGGGAAGAGAGCCTCTGTTCCCTTTCCCCTATAAGAAATGGAATACATGGATGGAGGAATATGTATTACTTATTTTTCTACATAGTCAATATTTAGATTGAGGCCTTTGTCATACCTTGTGACGAGTTTTTGGATACGTTGTATGTATGGATGTCGTATGTATGTATGGATCCTCTGGATTGGAATTTGCTAACTTCAAAAGACATAAGGGGTTTATGATGCCAAAAGGACTGGGAAACACTGCTCTACAGTATACATTATTCAGCTGTCATATGTATTGTTTACATAGTCTTTACTTGTTTCTTAATTATTTTATGATATTGTTATGTTATTTTTTACTCTTAATTTATTGTTATTGTAAATTTGTTGTTTTTGTTTTTGTTAACTTTTTGCTTTTGCCGTTGGCTTTGTTGATATTTTATTACTACATTTGTACGTACTTGAATTTGACATCAAATTACTATATTTAATAATAATAATAATAATAATCTTTATTCCAGTGAATGTAATGTACATTTTTGGAGTCGTTAAACATATCAATAAACAAGTACAAAAATAAGAAATTAAAATATCATACGTCTTATATAGTGATATATTACAGTTTTACATCAATAAAATATATAAATAAAGTAAGAGTGTAAGTGTGAAAATCTTTTGATTAAATTGCTGTGGAGTTAATTCTTCAAATCCCTTTATAATATAATAGGCCTTCGTTATGAGAATTTTTTTCATTTTATTTTTGAATTGTTTAATTTCTAGTTTTCTGATATTATCTGGAAGTTTGTTCAAAAACTTAGTTCCCATTATACTGGGTTGGTTTCTTACGTCATATCTTGAAAAGGGTATTCTAAAATCAGTTCTATTGCGAGTGGAGTAACCATGAAGAGAACTATTCGTTTTTAAAGATGAAGAATTTTCTTTTATGTAAATTGGGATATGGTATATGTAAAGTGCTGGCAAAGTTAAAATACCATGCTGTATGAACAGTTCTTTACAAGGTGTGCTCCATTTGACACCGCTTAAAATTCTAATACATCTCTTCTGCAGCCTGAATAATCTCAAGGTGTCAACTGAGTTTCCACACAAAATAATACCATAAGACAGAGTTGATTGAGGCCCGGTCTTTCCACCTTCAGATAAAGTTCCAGGTAACTATCTGACAGATAAGGTTTTTTGTAACTTCATCTGCTGAATAAATGTCAATACCAGTCAGTGAATCCAATACGTCAGTCTCATTATCTGTTAGATAACTATCCGATAGATACATTTGTATAGAAAGAAGGGATGACATTTACTCAGCAGATGAAGTTACAAATAACCTTATCTGTCAGATAGTTACCTGGAACTTTATCTGAAGGTGGAAAAACCGGGCCTGAATGTAGGAAAAATATGCTATTTTCATTGTTTTCAATGTACATATATATCAACCTATACGAAATAAAAAAACTGAAAGTCAGTTTTCATAAATTTCCAGCTCATTCGGAAAAAGTTGATCGGAAAAGTTGAAATCGGGATTCGATAATTAAGAAATAAGAAGTAGGCACAATGTTTGTGTTAATCGACTGAAAATTGATAAAGAAGTTGGTCAATTTATGAGAGTATGTTCTCTTCATTTTGTAGAAAGGGTGAAACAATTTAAAATGATTTAAAGTAAATTTACTATTTACGCTTCCTGTGTACTTCCTGTGTTACTTCCTGTGAACAGACAAATAGACAGTCAGACAGAGAACCTTCCAAGGCTGCACTTTTAGCCCGATGGTTAACACAATGATCGCTAACGAATTTTATGCAAGATGATTAAAAAATGGTTCTTTGTTTTTAAGTTTTGTTGGTTAGGATATGTTTTTTTTCCGGTGTATTTTTATAAATCAGTAGTTTTTTGATGGGCGATCACCGGTATCCGTTACGGAAAATTTAGGAAAATTATATATTACATTGCGCCACGCCAAAATGTTCCCAGTCACTTACGTCACTCTAGCAAGCAAGTACATGAAAGTGAGAGAAAACTAAAGATCTACACTGTAAAAAAAATTTACTACAATAATTGTAGGTTACCTTTTAACCTACAAATGATATGGTAATGTTACAATAGCGTTGTAATAGTACAAGTTTGTGTAAACGCCATTTACCACATTTAGTAAACTTACCCAAAATTGTAAACAGACGATTTACAATAAAAAGTATACTTACCTTCATAGAGGAATGTTACATGAAAAAGTTATTTGGTGATTTCCATTAAATTGTATACTTACAGTTTTAAGGAACTTTACTTAAAAATGTTTCTTCTTTAAGCTGTTCGTACCAGTGCCGCAACAACATAAATTGGCGCCTGGTGCGTAAAATTATTTGGCGCCCCCCCCCCCACCTCACTAATTACATACGCAATTTTTAAAATTTTTATGGTAGGGTGATTGCTTCAGTAAGGGAACGTTTAAAACATTTACTTACGTTGTTTTCTTCACCAAAATGTTATTTAAGATATTTACTTTTTATATTTTATAGAGAATCCTTAAAATCTTATTGTTTTATTTTGATGCAAGTTTAAATAAAAGAATAACTTAGAAAAATAAAAAACATAAATTTATTCATAAAAATCACAAAATCGCCAGAAAAGGAACACTTACTCTTAATAAAGGAACTATCTTATTACCAGTAAACGAACATCCAAAAATATATATTATAAAGTCATTTTTTAACAATAAATGTATAAAAACAAAAACCTTCGTTGGTATTATTTTTTAGTTTAGTTTTAACCTTTTTCTTTAGTTTGGTTTAAATTGCAATATTAACGATTATATTAACAAATTATGTTATAAATCTTTTAATAAACTCAAAAATCATGATAATCAACTAATATAAAAAGGGACAAAATATAAACTCTAGGTCAATAAAACATAAAATTAAAAACACCTAAAATGAAACACAAATGGGCTAAAGAAATATTATATTACATAATTGAATAACAAAATAAATAAAAAAATATATATTTAATGACAAAGAAAGGGACATTTGAACAAAAAATAATAAATATTTAGGTATTTTAATAATATATTATATAATCACTTTAACGGAATAGAAAATTAAAAAATATGAACTTTTCTGGCTTTTAACTGCGAAAATTCGTTAATTAAGTCTTCATAATTTAATGACTGCGCTGTATTTTCTATTAAAGCTAAATTTTACAAGATCTTGGCCCATTGTCGAACGCAAATAATTTTTTATTAACTTTAATTTACTAAAACTGCGTTAATTCGAAGCAACAGTTACAGGGAGCGTTAAAAATATGCGCAGTACAATGCCAATAATAGGGTACACATCTTTTAAATCGTAAGTGTGGATCACTTCTAATAATTGCATTGCAGTGACAGTTGTACAGTCATCAATTTATGTTCTTGCCTGCCATTTGAAACTTTCGATTATGAAATCAAATTTGTGTTGATTATAGTTTATTAATATAAAAGATAATAATAATAAAAAAAAATAAATTGGCCATTCGGCGCCCCTATGAATCCGGCGCCTGGTGCGGCGGCACCTGTCGCACCACCCTTGTTGCGCTACTGGTTCGTACACCAACCATTTAGTTTTTCATTTTTCACTTGTACATATACGGAGTGATTATTTAATGGCGAGACGACGTCACTGGAACTTTTAATAATTTGCCGTTTCATACACATCGTAGCAGGCGATTATGCGCGCATGCGCATAATCTTTTTTTCTTCATAATCAAATTTTCTTCAAGGTTATTATAGTCATAGTATTCTGCTAGGAGGCACGTAAAATTCGGTGATGTCGTCTCGCCATTAAATAATCACTCTGTATGTATCTACTCTAAGCGTATTATGGGCAAAAATAGTACACAATATTTTGGAGGAAGAAAATATACCAATAAAAATTATTTCTGCAAAATATTTGAGATATGTACATTTATATGTACATGTTCATGAATGTAAATATTTAATAATAATCGAACAGAAATAATTTGTTGGTGACTATTTTTAATAATAATACGCAAGTAGATACATATATGTACAGGTGAAAAATGAACAATTAAATGGGCATGTGTACGAACAGGGTAAAGAAGAAACAATTTTAATACATGCAAATGTGAAACATATATAGTAATCTGATTACACATTTCATCATTCTTTTTTCTTGTTTTATTTTGCCTAATGACTAATTCAACATAAACTGAATAGGTAAAAATAAAGGAATTCAAATTCTTGAATAGGTAATAAAAGGTAAAATTGAAACAATTCTATCAAATGATTAACAGACAAGCTTAAAAGAAATATTTGTTGCAAAATTATTAGAAGGTATAATCTGTCTCAATTTGTAATACGAAACTAGATCTGGTTACTTTGGTGACTGTTGTGGTGTAAACAGACTTTGTCGTATGCGTGTGAACCAATACTATGATAATAATGTAAATGTATTGTCAATATACAACATAAAAAATGAACTTTCCCTGTTAGTTGCGTATTACAAAATGAGACAGATAATATATATATATTCAATAATGGGATTTTACAGTTACACAAACAGTTTTGAAAATTCATTTTATTAAAAAAAATTATAAATAATATTTAATTTTTTATAACATATGTAAAATATATATAAAATCAGTCTCACTTCAATCTCTTTAATCACAAAACACATGTACACTAAAATCACAAATTATTTGCAGTGAGGGTGTAAATTTTACAATCCTTGTAAACTATTGCTACACACAGGACAAGTATATATTTCCATACACTATACACTATACTGATGCACAATATAACACTTTAGAGCTTACACTTGATAAATACTTTAATATTCGATACGAAACTTTAATATATTACAAACACTGCACAAACAAAACGTAATGGCGACAACGGTTAGTAGATAGCACGCGGTCTCGTAACAATACGCGCATGAGCGACTTAAAAAGTTACATAAAAATGTAACATTACTACAATATAGTTGAAAAATTAAGATTACTTTACATTCAGAAGTAATTTTTACTACAAAAAATATGATATTATGAAATTTTTCATGGGTATTTACAACTTTCTAGTAAAATTACAATCAATTTTACTAAATACTGTATTTTTCCTAAAAATAAATATGTAATTTTCAACTTTTTTGTGCAAATATTAGTATCAATATTGTAAAAATCGCTACAATTTTATTAGTTGGATTACATGGATTTTTTACAGTGTACCTAAAATCACGCCGCGATCGACCGGTAGATCGGGATCGACTGGTTGGGCAGCCCTGACAGGGGTGTCCATCCTTTTAGCTTCCCTGGGCCACATTATAAGAATACGAGTTGTTTTGGGCCACACATAAAATATACTAATACTAGTTAATATATTATATAGTTTGTGAATGATTTTATGATTCTCTCTAAAGAACGCATTAAATTAAAAATACATCGCTTATAAATTAATAGCAAGTTGAATTGTATTTGTATTAATGGCAGGGCCGGCGCGAGACATGTGCAGCATGTGCAGCCGGTCTCGCGGTCAACAGCAGACCCCGCGCATGGAGATGAGGACCTTTTTTTTTGCTCCTCACTTGGATCTGAACAGCAGGCCCCGCGGCTCTTCTCGCACATGGCCTCGCAAATCCTAAGCCGGCCCTGATTAATGGTACTTGTAATCGCACTATTATAAAGTTTGTAAGTTTACGATTTTTCGTTTGGCCGCATTCATAGCCGTCATGGGCCACGGGTTGGACAAGCCTGGCTTAAGACATTGAGCACCGGACATTTCGAGACTTGGGGTTAGAAGATATTTATAGCTACAGAAATGTCAAAATTCTGAAGTCCGGATTAAGTTTGAATAAATCAGTCAAAATTTGCTTCGTATAAATTCTTTTATAATCCGGCCCTTTTCTGCGTCGGCTCGAAGATTACATGTAATAGGATTTACCTTGTTATTAGAAAATCAAGTAGATTTTCTTATATTTTGGTACAAGCTGTACTAAACCTACGAGAACCAAGATTGTGTATTCTAATCTATCTACTTCAGAACCTACGAAATCCTGAACAATGTGAAAAGTTACACTTCAAGTTATTTCTTTTTTACAAACTTTTATCTTTCTAAAAGTTTTATGAAGCATCAAGTTTTTATTTTAAAAGCGATATTAAAATATTCTTCAGTTTGCTACCTCTTGTTGTTTCTATTGTCTGGATACAATTTCTTCTCATTTTGCTGACGAACCGTTTGTCTTTGTATTTAATCTGCATTCAACCACTTAATTCAAAATTCGTCAACCAATGTCCTTGCAACTGGCCCCTACATCCATGAAAACAAGCATTAAACCCACACTCCACAGAGGATAGAATCGCGCACGCCTGTAGATAAAGTAGCGACCAGTGGCGGCCGTTGAAATTTTTAGGTAAAGGTCCATGAACAAAAAAGAAAAAATAAAACTGTATCTTGTCTGGTCATTTTGTTCAGAAATAATTAAAAATTAAAAAATTAGCTTTATGAAAACCGAAAATGTAACAGCATGATTATTGAGGAAAAACAGGGTAAAATAACGACAAAATTGGATTTTTGCTTGACTTTTACATAGCAAGCATAGCTAAAAAATATTTAACGCTGACGATTAACAGGAAATATATTAAAAGACGAAATAAAACATTGCACGATAAAAAACTATATCGAACGACCAAACATACGATATATATAGTCCGTTCAAACGTTAGAATGCAGTATTGTCCGTATGGGAAATGAGAATGGTGTTGCCAAATGTTGTAAAAATATCAAATATGTCAATGAACCCAAAATATTATGCGGAATTTTCGAGTACACACTGGCCCTGGAATCTTACATTTATTTCTGTTGCAATATGGGGTTTTTGGAGATTATTAAATAAAACTCATACACAGGCTTTAAACATCTTTATTCAATCATAGCCAGAAAAGAACTGCTTCAGCATAAGTATTTTTTCTTATATGAAAGCTTGACGCCATGATGTCACCGCATTATTATGCAGTCTCAGCTTAATTATGTTTGTATATTAGAACAATAGTTGCTCTACATTTTGGTTTTGTTGACTTGACTTTAATTACTTCAAACCTTTATCTTTATTACTTGCAAGAATGAAATCTCAACAATTTCCCTATATTATCCATTTCTTAGCTTCGTGCGGAACTATTTTTTTTTAATGTTCCATTACTGCATCTCTAATATTTGGTTATATTTAATTTATTATTTAAAAATCAAGCTCTAATAAAACTGACATTTTGAACCTAAATTGTCCCAATTTATGCAAAAACAATTGGTCCCAAATACCATTAAATCATTATAAGTGACTAGATTTCAAAATCTTGTTCTGCACGAAGCTAAGAAACGTATAATTCATACAGGCTATTCCAAACGTTTAAGCGGAATTAAACTGAATTTTTATTTTTATAAGTTGTCACGAGCTTACTTTTTAATGATTGAAGTAGGCTTTTGCTAAACATAATGATCAAAATCCACATTTGATAGATAAAAATTACTAATTTTCAAAATCTAGTTCCGTTTAAACCTAAGAAACGGACATAATTTTATTTGAAATAGTGACAGACATTCAACAACTGGGCTCTAAAATCGACCTCAGTCATTCACAAGATACCTACGATTCCTGAAATATGTGAAAATTTACGCTACATTAATTTTTATTACTTTGGGAGTGCTGCAGTTGCGCATTGCTTATATTATATACAAGCCGCCACTGGTAGACAAAGAAGTGGAATGAAGTGAGGAAGGGGGTATTTAGGTGTGCTATGTGTCGCTATATCTCAGAACATGAGGTCCAGCCGTGTCGGGATGCTGTGGCAAGTCTCTCCGCAGAGATCAAAACGGCCCATTACTGGGAATTCCCAGCAGGAGAACAGCAGTGGGCAGTGGTATCAGTTACTACGGTGTAACTGAACAATGCCAATGATGTAACATGCCACCTTCTGTATAACATGTTCTGTTGTTAAGTTGGCGGCACTGGGCTGGCTGAGAGCTGTGAGGCGGCCCGGAGGCAGGGCGGAGACGGCGACACCTGCGCCATGTCAATGCGCGAATACCGCGGACATACGACCAGGGAAACAGAAAAAGCTAAAGGTGTATTACAACGATCTACAAGCCAATAATGGACTATAAAACCTTCTAATCAGAGCTGGAGTGTAATTTTCGGGGGCAAATTCAGACAGAAAAGAAAATTAAATCCAAATGAAGGACCGAAGTGATGAACAAAAAAGGTAGATGAGTAAAACGGACTGAAGTGTTGAGCAATAAACGGAAAAAACCGTGGGGCTGGTTTCTGGAGAACACATTGAGTCCACCTCGTGATGTTGCTTCCAATACAACTATTTTTATCGTTAATATTATTTAATAAATCATATCATCACTTCAATTTCCATGAAATACTACTGTAATGGCGTTGTGAAAAAAAAAAAAAACCTATGAAAAACAATACAAATTTTCCATTAAGAATAATTAATATTAAAACAATTAATTGTTTCCATTAAGAATGTTATCTGACTCCTGCGTGGTCCCCACTTTAATATATGGATGCCAAACATGGCGCCTAACAAAAGAACAACTTAAAAAAATTAAAATAAACCAAAGAAAAATTGAACGAAGTAGGTATGCTAGGCATAATGAAAAAATACAAAGTCAGGAACGCCACAATAAGACGGAGAACAGGCACCATAGATTCAGCGAGGAAGACAAAGGATTTAAATTGAAGTTGGACAGGACACGTAATTCGCCAACAAGATGAAAGATAGTTTGGATACCTAGAAATAAAAAACGAGGAAAAAGTAGACAAACTAGAAGATGGAGAAATGAAATCTCAGAATACGCGGGAAACATATGGCAGTGGCGTAGGCAGAAAAATATTTCAGGGGGTATATTTCAGAAATGAATTTTTCACAACATCGGAATTTATACGTATTGAAAAGGGGAGCAATCTTTAAATGTGGTAATTATAATTTTACTTGGTTTCGATTTTACGGGGGGGGGGTTATTCCCCTAATCCCCCCCCCCCCTGCGTACGCTACTGACCTATGGACACGAGCAGCAAGAACTAGAAACGCATGGAAACAATTGGAGGCCTTTGCCCAGAAATATGACGAAGTTTAATTTTCCGAAAATAAGTATTAATTAATTATATAAATTATTTGTAATTTACATATTTTCAAATTTAATTGTGTTTATCATTAAATTTAAATTTTTATAAGATTTATGTAATTGGGAACTTAAATAAGGCTATTATTATATTTGGGATGTTAATAACGCTTGAAATTTCAATACTGGTATTTCGGTTATAATTATTTTCCATACCGGAATCTTGGTATTTATCCCGAGTTTCACTCAAAAATATGTATCTATGTAGAAATGGTTCCCTCTGCACATCCCAGGAAAGAAGACAATAGGCGCTTTCCTTTTACCACTTTACTTAAGAAATCTAAGCTAAGCTAAGTTAATCTAAGTTGTAAGAGCATTCCATTTATAAGACACTGGCTAAGAAAAACTAAGTTTTTTCCTCCCCCCTTTCCCTTGCTAAGATATTTTACTAACTTCTTAGCTTAGCCAAGCATTTTTAATGAAAGGAAAGGAAAGGAATAAGCTATTAGCTGCTTTCCTTTTACAATAAACAAACATACATGCACTTGAAGAAATAAAAATGAAGTAAATAAAAAAGAAGTAGTCAGAAAAGTCGTAAAATAGGAAGAAAATATAATCTAATGCTTGGTTTATATACGGAACAAGAATAAGGAATAGGAAATAAGAATAGTACACAAGATGTTAAAACATGGCTGCGCCGTATATCGGTTTATGTAGGAATGAAATTTAACTTAAACATAAGAATAGTTGGTAACTTTCAACATTTTATTCTTATTTCAAGAATAAGACACGATAAGCCTGCGCACAGCAATCAAAATGTCTGTCGTAATAAAGTTTGTTCAACAGATGTTTTTCAGTTGTGATCAGAGGGTTGTAAGCAACAATAAAATGTTTTTATTATTTTTATTTATTCTTCTTGTAAGTTTTAAGAACCTGTCAAGTGACAAACGTTAAACACAGGCTAACGAAAGTACGCAGGCGCAGCGACGAAATGTTATGTCCTATATAAACGGTTTAATATTTTTTATTCTTGTGTACTATTCTTATTTCCTATTCCTTATTCTTGTTCCGTATATAAACCAACCATAACTCCTGGAAAAAGAAATTCTGTATGAATGCTGAAGGGAAATGGACAAAAGGACAGAAAAGGGAAGTAAAGAGAAGAAAAAGTGATACCGAGATTTAGATGTGGAAAGGAGAAGAGGGACAATAAGTTCTGGATGAAAGAGAAATGTAGAATGTGTAGGGAAAGGAAGGAGATGATTGAACATTTGTTGGGATAATATGGAGAAATAAGAAGCAGACCGGAAACGAGCAAGGAAATTTTGGAGGGAAACAGGAAGGGGGGGGGGTATAAATGGATGAAAGAAATGAAAAACAGAAGGGAGAAAATTAAAGAAAATAGTCAACGATATTAATGTAAAAAGAAGGAGAGTAAATTATAAACTGAAAGGCAAATATTTTAATAATTATTAAGTAACTATAGGTAAATTATTTAAAATATATAGCTAACATCTGGTGAATTTGATTGGATTCGAGTTCAACTAGGGTTTTGATAACTACCAAATGACAACAGAAGAGACAATATCCAAGATACGAACTGGCTCATCTGGTGCAAATGTACCATATATCTAATGTCGAATACGATGGAAACATCAATCAATCATGTGCCATATCTGGTGCAGACGTCGGCAATCATGGAACACCACAAATTTCTGTTGTCCACACAATTCACTAAACTTTTAAATGTTTTTGTTTCCGTGTCACTTATTATATTGTCAATAGTTGTTGTTCTTTTACGTCCTCTTTCTCTCCTTCCACTTATTTTTCCACTACAAATATCCCATTCTATACCCCTTTGGCGTATTATATGTCCGAAAAAATGTAATTGTTGTCTTTTTATTTTGTTCATAATTTGTCTTTTTGTTTTTAGCCTGTTTAATACATTTTCGTTTTTTACTTTGTCGCTCCACTTTATTTTTAATGTTTTTCTTAGTATCCACATTGCACAGGCATTTAGTTTGCTGATTAATTGTGTGTTTAATGTCCAGCTTTCGCATCCGTATAGTAGTCATCATCATCAAGCCTTGTCCATCATCGGGTGATTTTGGACTGCCTCTAAAAAGAGCATAGGCTGTCAATAAAATTTCTCCATCTAACTCGTCTATCTGCCATAGGCTTCAAGTCGGTGATGTTGTTATAAAGTCTTTTGTCTTGGTTTTGAGAGCTCCATGCATTTATTTCTAGCAGGGTTGAGCGACGCCAGGTGTTCTTGGGTCGCCCTCTACGCCTACTGCCCTGAGGGTTGTATGCTAGTGCATATTGACACACTTCGCTAGGAGCCCTTCGAAGAGTGTGCCCTAACCAACCATACTTTCTTCTTTTTATTTGCAAATTAATGTCCATTTGACCAGTTCTTTCCCCCAATTCTACGTTTGATATTCTACGTGGCCAATAAATGCGAAGAATTCTTCGAAGACATCGATTTACAAATACTCGCACTCTTCTCTTGATAGCTTCTGTTACGAATCAAGTCTCGCAGTCGTACAGAAGAACTGACGTCACACATGCCCTGAATATGGTACTTTTCGTGGAAGTACTGTAGATCGCAGAATTCCATACACGGCTAAGTTGGATAAATGCGCCTCTCGCTTTGCGTATTCTGCTTTCCACATCTAAATCCGCGCCACCGTCCACAGACACAACATTCCCCAAGTACTGGAAATCATCCACACGCTCGATTTGATGGTTACCGAGCAGTAAAGGTCTATCGGTTTCTGCATTTATCCGCATTTCTTTTGTCTTGGAGCTATTGATTTTCAATCCAACTTTTGCAGATTCAATCGTGAGGTCATTTAGTTTTTGCTGCATGTCTCCATGCTTATGCGACAACTCACATTTATCGTCTGCAAAATCCAGTGACTCCAGTCTGACTGTTGGTGTTAGCGGATTCCAAATGATTCTTCTGGGTTTGTTAGCTGTTGATCGTCTAGCCACGGCGTCTAAAACTATCAAAAAAAGAAGCGGTGACATCACACAACCTTGTCTAACACCTGTAATGGTTGGAAAGGGTTCTGACAAGCTACCATTGTGTAGAACTCTACACGTGAAGCCGTTGTAGCTATTTCTAACCAGATATATTATTTTGTCAGGCACTCCAATATTCTGCCTTTCAGCCCAAATGCATTCTCTATCGACAGAGTCGAATGCTTTTTCATAATCGACGAAAAGAAGATACAAGGGGGAACGGAACTCGACTGCTTGTTCGATGATAATCCTGAGGGTATTAATTATAGTAGTACACTCCACAAATAGATGGAAACATAGAATACGTAATAGCCAGAATTCTGTCACATCTATGTCATTTAAATGAAGTATAATATATGTAACTTAAGACGAAGATGAGAATGATGATGTAAGACGAAAAAGACGTTAAGATAAGAAATGAAGAAGAAGGAGTTGGTGGTAACGAAAAATTCGGTGTCGTCAGTTTGACTGACTCCACAGCCCTGATTCTACCTCACAATATAAATAACATTCGCCCCAGCACTGTTTCTACTATTTTTACTTAATTAAGAGACCTCAGTCCTATCTATTTTATTTAATACCATTGTATTGAAATGATATTTTACGCATCTGTTTATATGCACAATTTGTAAAAAAATCACTATTAAGAACAAAAAAAAATACTCAAACTTCAATATACTACGTACTGCATAAACAGGACTACCAAGGTCATGCCTAGTTATCTCCCCGTAAACTCCTTTAGTTAAACAAATAACAAGTATTTATAAAAATAATATCTTTCTGGAGCATGCTCCCCTAATAATCGAGGGCAACTAAACAGTCATCCGAAATCCCCGCGGGATTTTATTAAAACCTACCACCTCTCACTTCTGTACTCCTGCTCTCGCCGAACCGTATATTCCTGACCAACGCAACATACAATGTTACAAGTTGTGAGCTCGTCCTCTAACCACCTTCTCGTATTGCTGCGCTCTTGCTACTAATGCCGCCACTACAGCTCCTGAGCCGAACGGGAGTATAGTACGTTGGCGCCGGCCACGGTTGCGCTTCAAGCAGCTTCTTGGAGTCACCTCCTCTCGCTCTACGGCAGTGCTGGTGAGTCAGTGCACAGGACACCGTCGAACGGGAGTGTTCAACACATCACCGTAACGATACGATGGCACTGATTTCAAATTTTCACATCATTGGGATCAGGAGAACAGAAAACTGAAGACAAATATCAACTGAAAACGTGAAGGAATTATTAGGTTACGTTTGCTCCAACAGTGGCGGGGATAGAGTATCTTCCTACTAAGACAATAGTCGAGTTCGATAACGCTGCAACACGGGGGGGGGGGGCAAGGTGTGCACCGTATTGAATTCCAGTAACTCAGTATCTCCACTTGAATATAATCACTCGTCTAACTTAATGCTGATGTTGAATGCATGAAACTGACTTATTGACGACCTTACTGCTCCGCTGCACTGACTCAACCACTTGAATAAAATTGACTCGACTAATAGCTCTTAATGATTCTCTGAATTCACTGTCTGAATTCTACTGCCCCTTGGGTCGTAGGTCGCGAACCTTAAAATGTTCTATAGATTTCTTCGGGCAAGTCAATGTTCAAAGTTCGTTTCAAGGCTACTGTATTTTTTTGGCAGGCCGTATACGAATACGGACCTATACGATACTATAAATATTAGTGATGATGAAAATGATATTTATATTTTAAATCAGGGGGGTCAAACACGCCTACGGACTGCGGGTCGTCTCTGGCCCGAAACTAATATTTAAAGAGTCGAAAGACCAGTACAAAATATCTACTCCCGCTCTCAAGTGATTTGTTGAATATCTGCACCCCGTCCCAAAGTAATATATTAAATTACTATCCTCCCCTCCATTCTCCCCGTAATAATAATGTATATTCATTAAGTTAATGCTTAAAATCGTAGCATTTTTATTGAATATAAAATTTATTTTCATAAACAAGATTAATCCATAATATATTCTCCTACATCAGTGGTACTCAACCTGGTCCACTAGTGGGCGGTAGGAATTTTTTGGTGGGCGGTAGGGGTTTTGTCCAATGCTGGCTACTTTCGTTTTTTTTTTTTTAATTTAATTGACGTTTTAAAAACATTAAAATGGAAATAATAATAAGAGATGAAAGTAAGTTGTTTTATAAAGATTTTTGCAGCTAAATTTTGCGAAAGTATTTGGTAAGTTATTATTATTATACAACAGGTGGGCGGTAGGTATGAAAAGGTTGAGTACCCCTGTCCTACATTGTTTAAAATTGACTCCCAACGTTGCAACCTTCTGGCAGTTTTTGATTCCACGGCTGAAGAAATCCGGTGGTTTGGAGGTGAAGGCAAGGCCATGCAAAATGGGGGCGAATGTGATATCGATCCCGGGCCCTACGTCGGACGTTTCGGGGGTTAGGAAGGGCGCCAAATTCAGGCTTTGCCCTGGGCGTAGATTTCCCTCTGCACGGCCCTGTGTGAAGTAGTTTCCAAAAGCTACGAACTTATTTAGAGTATATTGATAATATTGCTATAGTCGGATTGCTGATAGGTGACTGTTACATGTATGTATCAAGTAGTGCATTCATATAATAATCTAGTTACCATTTTTCAGCAATTTTAAAAATGTTTTTTGTTATTTGTCTTAACTGTCAGTGACTGGTAATAATTATTAATTAAAATATGGCTTACGGCCAATTATTAAATTCACAAACTTAATAATAATTTTATATCTGCTGGAATAAACAATAAATTATAATCCAAAATTTACGTATGAGTATAAATTTTTCCTTATTTATAATTATTTCCTTAAAATTAATAATTTTGTTTGTTTGAGTACTACTGTATATTTATTTTCGCGCTCTAATTAGTAAAGATATCTACGAATCATGCCGTTTATTTCTAATGCTTTGTTTTTTATTCAAATAATTTAGAAGGTTAGTTGTCAACTTGAGTCACTGTACGTTACTATGGGTATGCAAATAATTATAATGATATAGACAGAGAAAGCATATAGTATTGAATATCGATACTTGTAGCAACGAACAGTCATTTATCAGCAATCCGACTATATCGTTGTGGCGAGAGAAGAGATATAATTCCATTTTTGCATTAATAGACCCGTAAGTTCAGTTTGTGCCACCTCATATAGTCAGTTTCCTTGAAAATGTGACTTCTTATACTTGCTAGAAATCAAGATTTCACCTGCACGTATAGTTCCGTTCACTCACCGCCGATTGCACTGAGATTTCTCGGATCGTTCAGGCAGATTTCGAAGACATTTGAAAGAAGCCAAAATTAATATTGACAAAGCTCACAAATAGCAATTGAAATTCTTGTCATTATGTAAGCAACCCTCACCATTCAAAGGGGCAGCCCCCGTCGCCACGTCGCCAAGGTATTAGCTACATAACAAGTTGCCCGCGTTCAGTCGCTAATAATTATAATTTATAATATTATAAATAAAAATTTCCAATCACAGATAATTGTTTATATTATTAAAAGGAACATTATTAAAATAACAGTATTTTTTTAAATGAATTTAAAATTTATTCATTAATATTACTCAGTAGAAAACTTTTTATATTTTTCCGAACTATGGATCTTTTTGAGTAGGTCTTTTTTGCTTTGTAGCATTTTATAAAATCCTCACAATTTTCTTCACAATTTACTTTAATCAGGGCCGGCGCGAGGCATGTGCAGCATGTGCAGTGGCACATGGCCCCGCGGTCAACAGCAGGCCCCGCGGTTTAACAACTGGCCTCACGCATGGTCTTTACTGGGAGATGAGGACCTTTTTTTTGCTCTTCACTTGGATTTGGGAGGTGAACACCTTTTTTTTGCTCTTCTCGCACATGGCCTCGCAAAACCTAGCGCCGGCCCTGACTTTAATCAGTAATATTGGGTTTGATGTGTCTACATCAAGTTGAGTCTTGTCACTTGCCCAAAAGCTGTTCATCAAGGAAAATACCCTTTCGGTAATTTAGACCTGTAAAAATAATAAGTAAATAAAAAGCGCCCCCAGGACCCCCACTTGCCCGTCTTGCACCAGCGGATCCCAGGGCAAAAGAAATGAAACTGTATGAAAGTGATAAAAACAAACGATACCAAAATAAAGTGAAAAAAAGGATATGTATTCTAATGCCCGGTTGCATAAAAATCTAAAACTAGATGTAAGCTAAAACTCTATGTAAAACACACAAACACCTAGCAAAACATTGCGTTGCTACGCAATTATGTGTTTTACATCTATATATACTTAAGACTTTTATGCAATCGGGCATGTCTCGAAAAACAAAAATGGCCGCCCCTTCCCTATCACACGCCCCTCTGAAATACGTCGTCCCTAGATACGCCTCTGTAAGGAAATTAATTACAATATTATAAAAAAAATTAAAATGGGCAGCAAAAATATTTTTGCCTAGGGCCTAAAAGGACTTAATTTAGGCCATAGGTGTAACCCTGTCGCCTCTCCGACTGGCTCTAGACCCGCCACTGCATCCAACAATGCATGGTACATAAAATCAACTTTTTATTACCAAAAATTAGCTTGGAAAATAATTTTTTCGAAGCTAATTCCTACTTTCCTGTTACAATATCGCTTGGACCATTATCAATATTAAGAAAAAAAAAGTAACATCTTTTATTGATACAATTTACAAGTATAATTGCAACGAACTGCTCCCTAATGACAATTTAACCAAGTCGTTAATTGTTACTAATTAAACTAAATGTCCAGCTGTGGCGCTTAAATCGTCTGTTACCAGGGCAGCAGAAGTAGCGAACGGTGTTCCAGTTGTAAAACTCGTAGTAAATAGCGAGTGAATGAGGAACTTGTTTTGTGAGATTGACGGCAGTTGGGAAGGATTAACATTACTGGCTGATGGTAGGAGCGCGATTAAGTAGGTCTGATTAAGACCAACTTAATCACATGTTAACAGGAGAACATGGATCGTAGGAGGTAGATAAGAGCTTAGAATCTCGTGGTATGAGATCCAGTAGACCATTAAGGTACAGTCACACACAATTGCCTATGCTGCGCAGCACATTAACCCTGCGAAATTCTAGTGCTGCATTATGTGATCACCAGTGAAACCCGAAAAGTATTGAGTATCTATTTGCTGCTTGCATCAGTAATTTGCAGCATGGGTTGTAAAAATGTTTAGTCTGTCATTGGTTTAAGCGGAATTAGATTTTGGAAACTAGTAATTTTTATCGATTAAATGAGGTTTTTGTTTAGCAAAAACCCATTTCAATCATTAATCTCAATTAAGTTATCTCGTGACAAAATAAGAAAATTTAAATTCTATTTATATACACACACACACCAGCAAATTTAAAGGAACAGACATAAAATTCTAATTATTTTCCCTGTAGTGTACATATTGTTGATATCTCTCAGGTAATCTTCTAGTACGATGTTTTTTGGAATAATTGAAACTTGATTTACGCCATGTGAAACCTGTTGAAGAAGAAAAAATTCAAAGATGTCGGAGTCGAACAAAATATGGTTTTAGACAGAATAACTTTATTGTACATTTTGGACGTTGTTATACTCTATCTCAGAGAGATTGATAGTAATAAAATTTATTATTTGTAAAAAGTTATTGTTTTTTCACACAGAAGCGGCCCACAAAATATGAATAGTTCGAAACGAAATATTGTTAAAAACAACCAAGTGTGCCGCACATATTATATGGGAATACGAACTAGGGTTAAACACAATAGATCATAAAAATGTTACCCTAAAATTTTGTGGAAAAATATGGTCACAGGGCTGCGTTTAATGATATAATAAATATGGTCACAGGCGTGAGTTTAATAAAATGATAAATAGTAATATAGAAATACACAAAACCAATTTAAACGTGTTTAAAATGTGCACGCCACTGGTAACTGCCTGACAAATCGATTTATTACTATCAGTCTTTCTGAGATAGAGTATAATCATTTAATGTGCTTTTCTATCGCCTCAATAGCGTGTGTTTCCCCCACGAGCCCTTACGACTGCAGTCATTCGCATTCCTATACTTCTTATGAGGTCCTCAATCAGTTCTTGGGACAATCTGTCCCATTCCTGAATCAGTCCGGCTCTTACCTCTTCTCTGTTTTCAACAGCTGGAATTTTTGACCGAAGTCTTCTGCCTAGCATGTCCCACACATGTTCAATCGGGTTGAGGTCAGGGGAGCATGCTGGCCAACATTGTTTTTATACCCACTTGATTTCAAAAGTCTGTTTCGCGCGGGGCGCGCATTATCCTGCATTAGAGTGAAAGTTTCTCCGATATATGGGGCAAAAGGTACAACATGGTCTTGAAGAATATCTCTGATGTACCTATCTGCAGTTAACGCTCCGCCATCAATCACCACTAACTCTGTGGGAGTTCTCAAACATATTCCACCCCACACCATAATTGAACCTCCACCAAAAGATACAGTAGTTAAATTAAATGGTGCATTTTATTCTCCTTGGCGTCGATACTCAATTCTGTAAAAAATTACTGTGTAGTAACGTTACTACCAGATAAAATATTATAAAAAGTATAATGACTTTCATTCATGATAGTAACTGACCTTGCTCATAGTGACAAAATTAGTTACTAAAATCATAGTAACTGAGTTACAGAATTGGTCTGATAATCTTTCCCTACTGTTTAGTAATGCATTCAAAGCTATCAGATAGAGGCTACAAAATGTTCCTTTAAATTTGCTGGTGTGTGTATATTCTTTATTCCATAGGTCTTGTGGCGTTCAGGGTATTAACCATTGCAAAGAGAAAAAATAAATAAATAAATTTAAAAAAAAATAACTTGCAATACAATATTTCATAATTTACAATATTTTTTATCTCATTTCTTTGTTCTTCCTCTGGAGTCCCTCTCTTTCTTCCTATTCTCATTCTGGTTTCCCTCTCCGATATCCTCCCTTCTTGCTTCCAGTTCTCTCGTCCAAGGGAGAAACTCTTGCCTTCCTCACTCATCAGTTCCTTTCTCTCTTCCTTCGAGACTGCCATCTCCTTGCAACTCTTAGATAAATGCTCTAAGGTTTCCTCATCTTAAAAATTCTATTTAGTTCCGCTAAAACATTTGGAATAGACTTAAAATTCATCTATGAAACAAATTTGATGACAGAAGATATCTGTCGTGATTAATACGTTCTTGTGTGTCTTCATAGTATATTTTTCTACTTTCATCGTCGAATGCTAATTATTCTTGATGGCATTGCATTTTATAGGGGTAAAACTCGTGGGTCTTTAAAAAGCAAAGAGTTTGCTCTTTGCTGCGAAATACCCCATTCTTAAGCGATAAATCTTGTACTCAGTATCAGGCGCTCTCCCAGGAATTTTACCCACCAACATAACACCGACGTTCATAATGTTTTTATTGATTTCAGGAAAGCCTATGACGGCATTGTACGTAACAAACTCTGGGACATCAAAGACGAATTTGGCATCCCTAGTAAACTTATCAAGATGACTAAGGTGTGTGTGTCGGGATCCATAAGCAGAGTGAAAGTAGGAAACCTTTTGTCACAGCCTTTTGAAATTCATACTGGAGTCAAATAAGCACACGCCACCTCACCTTTGCTGTTTAACCTCGTGCTGGAGATGGTGTTACGAAAAGCCCAAGATACCAACCACCGTGGTCTATACCTCAATGGGTACCACAAGAATTAATAGCCTTTTCACACTAGATCTTTAAACGAGTGAACTTAAAGTTCACCGATTTTTAAGATCGGTATGCTTTCACACTTGAGGTATAAATCTCTGGTGCTGTCATCAGCTACAGTAATTTTATCCTTAAGTTACCGTCATGAAATTACCAGTTTTGAACTGTCTGCGCAGACGCACATTTTGAATTATTATAAACAATTAAGGATATTTCATTTCATTCTACAATAAGGGCACTAGAATAAAGAATATATTACACCTGTATTAACATGTAAGTCGATAAATTTTATCTCAATTATTGTAGCTGTGTATTTTATTAAACACATTATTAAAATAAATAATTTTATTATAACAATAAGTATAAACTTCTTATAACGTCGATATAATACAGTATTCTTGTTTATGATAATATAAAATGTTGACAGCACAAATTCAAGGAGTATTTTTTTATAATAGAAATTAAGTTGGCAATGCGTACGAAGTTTAAGACGCAGATCTCTGTCTTAAACATCGGTCGTGTTTAGACGAGGCCGTACGGTTTCACATTAGCGTTTAAAGATACATTCACTTTAACATCTGATCTTAAAGATCTAGTGTGAAAAGGGTATTAGTGTATGCAGATGACCGGGATATTATTTCAAATAAGGTTGAAGACGTAATATTCCTTACTAACCTTATTTATGTCGAAGCTCGTAAAGTAGGACTCGTCATCAGTAATGTAAAAACAAGTATTTTATTGTTAGTAGACGCAGTCATGAGAACACGACCGGCTTCAAAATTAATGACAACTCCATTTGACGTCAGCATTTGAAAAATTAATAAAATGCAGTACAGCAATCTAGAGGTGAAGAGGTCAGTCGCTCGAAAAATAAACGGACACATACTGAATCTGTGGTAGAATTAGCTAATATTCTAACAGTTGGGTATATAATGTTATTTATGAGATATATTAAATCCTTACGTATTGACACTGAAAGTCTTAAATACATTTTCTTTTAGGCGAGCATGTTTATTAACGAAAATGAAATATTAAATTACATGAATGGGGACTTTCGTATGGAAGATTTCAAGAAATACTGGATTTTAATATAAAAAGGAAGACTTAAGACATGGCCTAATGGAATTTCCCAAAATCGTTCTGAAAAAAAATAAAATTTCTTAAAAAATACATGAAATTAAAAGAGGAAGGAATCTATAAGTTTATATATGAAGCCTGGATTTTCAAAGTTGGGAATGTTCATTCTTCACTAGATGACGATCTGCGTATAGCCTATTTAATAACATTTAAGCGGAACTAAATGTAATATAATTTTCTTAAGTTGTCACTAGCTAACTTTTCATATATTGAAGTGTGCTTTTGCTGTACAAAATGATCAAAAACTTCAATCAACCGGTAAAAGTTATTATATTTGAAAATCTTGTTCCGCTTTAAGAGACCGACTTTAGTTCAAAAGTTATTGAATTTTATAATTTTTAATACTTGCTTTAGTTTAATTCAGTGCATTGAATATCTAACCGAAGTCAACTTTTTATTTCAATATATACCTACAATATTTTATCACTTACTAAATCCTTAAAATGCTGAAACGTAAGAAAATACATACATATTTCAAGACAAATAATTTTTTGTTTTTAATAAAATATGTTCTATTTAAATTTGTTACACTCATTATTTTTCCTAATTTTAACATTAAGTCTGTTCGTAGAGCCACGATGGTTTATTATCATCAGATGCAAGCGCAAAGTAATTTTAACGGAGTCATGAAGTTTGCGCTTGTGGCTAATGATAAAAATCTATTGGAACTGACTACGAACAGGTTTATTGCTATTTTCCTAATTCTGTTATCCCTAAAAAAGAACTGGGGTTAATTTTAATCTCTGCTCTGATGCACAATTTTAATTTGGCTAATGTAGGGCAAGATAAAGTAGTGTTCACCTAAAAACTAGGTAGTTAGGTTTAGTTAGTATAAGTTTAGGACAGAAAGTAGTCGAATAGAAGCCTAAATTTGAGAGACATATATAATTAATGAAGTTTGAGCGGATCGGTCAGTACAAAATTACCAAGAACTGCAATTACAACTGGTAATAATGTTTGAATATTGATTATTTGAAGTAAAATTGTATCAAACATTTAAAATGCAAAATTTCGATTCGAATTATAGAAAATTTTACACTTTATCATTGATTTTTTTGTCTGTCACTAACCAGGCGAAAAATTAAAATAAATTGTACAAAAAGGATGAAAAGAACACGAAACATTTCTAACAATTATTTTTGATAATTCTTACACACTGAAATTTTCATTTAATTTGATTTAGATTTGTATATATGTATGATATTTAACATTATATTACACAGTTTAATATAATTTAAATCATAAATTTTATGACAAATCGGTTGGAAAGAACTGCTCTTAATCATAATTCCTTTCCTCCATAGGAAATATAGGTTTTCAATTTCTTTTTAGAAGTAGTTCGATATAACCTAACTTTTTTTGACAATTTGCGAACAAGGCAATTTGGCAACAAGGGCAGTTTTTCAACTGTGACGTCATCTCATAGTTACCGTAAATGAACTTTACCAAATACCCTAGTTTACAGCACAATGGGTACCACAAGATTTTAGTGTATGCAGATGATCTGGTTATTATTTTAAATAAGGTTGAAGACTCGTAAAATAGGACTCATGAGTAATGAAAAAAACCAAGTATCTTATTGTTAGTAGACGAAGTCATGATAACACGACCAACTAAAAAATGAATGACAACACTTTTGAGAGAGTTTATACTTTCAAATACCTGTACACTATGATAAATCAGGTGAATCTGATGCAGCAGGAAATTTGCGAACAGAATTAAAGCTGCTAATGCATCGTATTTTGCAGTTGGTCCCCTCTTGAAACGAAACTCCTGTCTAGGAACACCAAGATCAGGTTATTCCAAGTTATAGTACTTCCCGTATTTATGTATGGCTCAGAAACCTGGACCTTAACAAATCGAGATCTACAACACCTCATAGTTTTCGAAAATAATATATTACACCGAATCATTAAAATTAATGGTTAATGGAGTATCCGTAAGAACAAAGATATCCGAGAACTGTACTCAAGGCCAAGTATAACACAAGAACTCAGAGGCAGACGATTACAGTGGATAGGACACGTTATGAGGATAAGAGAGGACAGAATGGTTAGGAAGATATGGGGAAGGAAGATTGAATACCCGTCGACCAGTGGGAAGACCTCGCAAGAGATATAGAGATCAGTTAACCGAAGATCTAACAAGTATTGGTATACAGGGTACTTGGCAAGATCTGACTGATAGTGCCCAAAGAAGAAGAAGAAATAGAACGTCATCAATACAGGAAAAGTAAGAGTCATTGGGAGAGCCCATTAGAGAGTATGAAAAAAAAAACTACGCCATTTGCCCCTCACTGCATTCTAACGTTTGAACGGACTGTAATGAGAACTAAGTTTTGGAATAAATGTTATTACTATTTCGATGATCAATTTACTAAAAAAATATTCCTATTTATATCCACGCTAGTGTTAATATGAAGTTCATATCCTAACTGAAATAAGTTAGGTAAAGAGGCCTGTTTTTTAACGGCCGTAGAAAAAATATCTTAAACATTTCATCAATAAATATTTCCGTATTGCCAACCATCCTTTTTCCAAACTATAAACTTGCAAGTCTTTAAAATTTCTCTCTACTTGCTGAAGAGAAGATTCTTTTATTTGGCAATAATCGTAAACCAGAGCCATCGATGCGTACTTCGAAGTAGCATACTCCCTGGGCGTGGACGTTTTATGTTCTTCTCCGGACGTAAATTATATAAAATTATGGTCCCTTAAAGAATGATCTAGCACCTTAACCTGTCACATCTAACAGGATCACAGGACACTCAAAATGTATCTCAATATTTATCAAACGCTTTCATAATATGTACTCCTGGTACTTTCGTGCTAAATTATCTACTCTACATATGTTAGGAGATAATTAGGTAAATAGCCTTCTCTTGAAGGTTCTGTTATCCTGGTCGTGATATAGAAAGTGTTAGATTCATGCCGAAAGGGGTAAAATGGTTTCTAAGGATTGGATTGGCGTTTCTGGTCATTGCAAGGACAAGAGGTCAGTTGGATACCTCTTGGTGCTGCTTCTGCCCTGATGATGGGATCCAGAGATTAGAAATCAACAACAAAAAGTTACATAAAAAGTCAGTTTCGAAACTATATTTGAATTTTAAATTAAAAAGCTATTTCCATGAACACAAATTTGTAAAAAAAAACTATCAAAATTATTAAAATTGCGATATTGATTCTAGTATCAAGGATATATGACTTTGTAGGAAAGAACGCTGTACGAAATAAATTAAATAAATTGGTGATAATAATGTGTATTATTTGAAAATTAACAATATTGAAAGATGCAGTTTCCGTTCCAAGATACTATTATAACGTTTTAATTAATTTAATTAAACTAGTAGTTATTTGTGTACCATTGCCAACAAGTGGATCTTGTTCTTCCGCATCTGAACTCAAACAGATGAGGACGGAAAAGAACTTTTTGGCACAAGTGCACATTATATTTTTTGGGCGACCAAAAGTTATTTTAATTAGAAAAATTAAACTTTTTTTAAAATTTGTCAGCCACTTGGCTATTGGCCCCTGGTATAGGGTGATCAGGCGTACCCTTTTTTAGAGTATTATACTCTTTTTTAAGGAATATTCTCTATACTCTTACTTTTTATAAAAAAAAAACCTGAATATACTCTTTTTTGCTTGTCAGGCTCAATGAGGACCTTTGTTTTGCTCGTCACTTTTATTTTGGGAGTGGACTTTTTTTTGCTTATCACTTCTATTTTGGGAGTCATGACCTTTTTTTTGTAGCTCATCACTTACTTCTACTTTGGGAAGGAGGACCTTTTTGTTTTGCTCATGACTTATATTTTTGAGTGAGGACCTCTTTCTTTTGCTCATCACTTGTATTTTTGGAGTGAGGACCTTTTTTAGGGTTTTGTAGGTATGACCAAAAAACCCTTATACTGTCATTTTGTCGTCTGTCTGCCTGTCTGTCTGTCTGTCTGTCTGTTCGGTAAAAATTGTAGCCAAACGGCTAAACCTAGAGAGTTGAAATTTGGCATGCTTATACAACTCGTTGACCCGCACATAGGAAAAATACCAAAACATCTAAAAAACATATCCCCCTAAAAATATAAACAAATATGTGCTCACCGAAAAAAAAAAATATATTTTTTTAAAATTCTGAGTAGGATATCAAATGAAAGCCCTTAGTACGTAGATTAACAATCAAAATTTTATTTTTACAAAATAAATTATTTTGAAGCGATTTTTGCCAAAATTGTGCAAAAAAATTTTTGTCCCACACCCTGTAGCCCAGATGGTTTAAACTAAAAATCTGAAAAAATTCTAATTAATGTACATTTGTGTGAACCGGTATACTACAACAGGAATTTTTGATCAGATTATGTTTTCGGAAAATAACGCATTTTTTGTTTTTTTTTGCTTGACCATGTAAAATATCTAATGATATTATGTAGTAGAGTAAACAAAGCGCTTCGATGGTGTAATGCTTAGAATACTGGCGTTCTAATTTGCAAACTCGAGTTCAATCCGGCCTCGAGGCAAATTCATTTTTTCTGTTTTTTTATTGCATTTTTATTTTGTTTAAATTATTTTTTCAAAATTCTAGTTATATTTGGGCAAATATTGCATTTAATTTTTAAAAGCGTAAATTTAATAACCAGTGGAAATTGTTGAAATTGAATACTCTTGGACTTACAACCAAGTAACTAATATATAATATCATGGATACAAGTAAAAAAATAAAATATATAAAATATATGTTATGTCATGTGTTATAATGTCTGTATCATATTAGTGCCTAAATATATTACTGCTATACTGCTATTTATATTCCTATAAATACACGAAATGAGAAGGGCGGAGCTTATGACTAAAACAACCAATGGAAGCCATAAGCGCAATTTTCAAAATCTTATTGAACCTTGCTATATAAAAAAAAAAATACTGCACATATTTAGAAACCTACATAATGGTATTAGGCATTCGAATTAAAATTAACAAAAAAAAATATTTTAACATAAAATTTGTTTTGGCATCCCAAATAATCATTATTCATTTACTAAATACCTGCGAAACCCTGAAATGTGTGAAAATTCACACTTCACATCAATTTTTTTTAGTATACTCTTTTTCTGTAAAAAAAATCTTGTCAGCCTACCCTGATGCATATATTTTTACACAATATTATTTATACATACAGTCTGTTCCAAACGGTTAAGCGGAACTAGATTTTGCAATCTAGTTACTTTCATCGTTTAAATCGTGCCTTTCGGTCGTTTTGTTTAAGCTTTGTAAATCATACTTACAATAAACATTTTTTGGTTAAGGTTAATATCATTTTAAAATGTAATTTTCTTTATATTTTGATTTTTTGTGTCATTCTTAATACAAATTTCCCATTTATTTATTTTTTTGTCATTAAAATATCTAAAAAAAATATTTAATTTTGACATATGTCATTCGTTTCCATGGTTTCATTGTTGGAATTTTAAATTTTGACATCCCAACGTAAAAAATGAAATAACCCAAGCAAGGTCCCTTCTCGTGACAACCTAAAAGAACTAAATTCCCATTTAGTTCCGCTTAACCGTTTGGAACAGACTGTAGTATTTTTAAATTTTTGTGAAAACATAAATAGATTTTAAATAATTTATTATTAGAGCTAGGACAGAAAAATCAACATCAAAATATCAATAAACGTAAAGTAAATATCAAAAAATATCTTATTAATACAAATACTACTATATATGTTTTTCCATAATGTGCATTGTTGAATACAATATCATTGTGAGATGTTATCATTGTTAAGAAATGTTATTAAAGAAAAACATTTCTTTTAATGCAAACGTCAAATGCATTTAAACCTTTAATACCTTGAACCGTTATTTAATATGTATAAACTTTGCTTTTGTTCTGTCAACTACATATTAGTTTTATTCTAAACTGTGAACAGAGCTCAACAATAATTCTTATAGGTATTTACAGTAGCGTATTTATAGGTGCGCGCACTACGCGCAGAAGTGGGGCCCCGGATTAAAAATGTATACATAAACATACATAGCGACGCTTAAAAGAATAAAAATAAAATAAAATATTATTTATTATAAGTGTAATTCGACCAACAACTAATACAAACGGGGATGCGTAACGGCGTCATTCGTAAGATGAAGCATCTATTTTGAAATATGAAAAGCTCCTTATCAAACAAAAATTCAGTTCTACGAGTCGCCACATTGCCGCAACAATTTGTTTATCAACAGTGTTGATTGAACACGTGTGGTGCAACTTTAGGTCAGTTGAAAATATCTAGTGGTTGTTTTTGCTATCGGAAATATTGTGCTTTTGTTTTAAGTGTTAATTCGTGAAAAACAAGATACCGTATTCGTGAAAACAAATATACTAGCGTCGGCGAATCAACGCAGTTACGTCACAATACGTAACAAACGACTGTATTGTTTGAAACAATGCAATTGTTTGTTACGTCGTGTGACGTAACTGCGTTGATTAGCCGACGCAAGTATACCTAATAAATCTTCAGTCACATCTATGCCGTTTCATGATTTGCATGAGTCTTTTGTTGAACAATCATTAAATTATTATCTACTGGGAATTTAATACAGAATGCATATTTAATATTATGGGATAAACATTTTATTTTATTTCTTAAAAACATACATATCAGATTTATTAATGTTATGTACTTTACTTACATGTAAAATAGTAAAATAATTTAAATCATAGGTAAAATCAGTTGTCTATATCAAAAAAAAAAAATGCTAAAACAAAAAATATACTATTTAAAATAAAACTGTCGAAAATTTGCCGTCGTTGCAGATTTTACAGGTATGTATTATACATAGTATTCATTAAGCAATAACTAAGATTTAAAATTTACCTAATGGAATGAGGCCCCCAAAAAATGTTGCGCGAAGGGCCTCACCGACCATAAATACGCCACTGGGTGTTTAGATTTAGAGCATATACTTTCAAACATTTCTTGAATCTATCTATCTACTAATATTCACTTTTTTACAATAATAATAATTATAGCATTTTTTAAAAATGCTGTAATTTGTCATTTTACTTATTATTGATATTTGTATATTTATTATTATAGAGATATTAATATGGCTGAATTAAATTTTTTACACAGATTTTAACAGAATATGGATTTACCGATCATTTTCAAGTTATTAACGAGAAACAACTGTTTTGTATACTTCGTAAAAAATATATAATATGCACAAAAATAAATCATTTAACTCAACACGTCAGTGGAAAGATACATAGAACTAATGTCGAGGGATTACAAGATAATTTTAATGCAGAACTGTGTAAAGCATTTCTGGCAGCAAATATACCACTAATTAAATTAAATAATGCCAAGTTAAGAACATTTTTAAACAAATATACGAAAAAAGTAATCTCTGATGAATCAACTTTACGAAAATATTATATTTCCAAACAGTATACAAAGACTATAGATTCAATTAAAAACGCCGTTAACAATAATTATATATGGATAAGTGCAAACGAAACAACGGACATTAAAGGACGATGTATTGTGAAAATTGTTTGTAGGGATTCTACATCCTTCCCGTCCGTATGAACCTTACCTTATTTCAACACATATAAGTGAAACTGTTAACGACGGCCTAATTATATATATAAAAGCCCTAATTTCTGTGTATCCTCGTAACGCTAAGTTCCTAGGTGTTAGCGGGGCTTGAGGTGTGTGGTCGGTCACTCCCCTCCAGTCAGAGCGACGTTCTCCGACAGCAACTCACTTAGGCTAAGCACATAGTGAAGCAGAGAGCAAAGCAGCGATAAAAGCGGAGAGTAAAACAGCGAAAGAATGTTGCATGTATAAAAGAGTGTCTACACATAGTAACGCGTTTAAAATCGAGCAGAAAGTTCACAAAATTATAATAGATTTTTTACTAACAGAAAACTCTTCCCTGAAAATTTGGTATTTACTAAAAAATTAAAATAAACACACTAGAAGGTGCAATGTTCACAAAATAAATAAAAGTAGACATATACATGGTGAATTTCATCATTTCTATATGCAACTCCGCGAACATCCAGAAAAGTTTCATTCTTATTTTCGCATGAGTATTTCAACGTTTGATTATATTTTGGAAAAAAATCATCATAAATTGGTAAAAAATGGACAAATTTCAATCGGAACCTACTATAAATACCTCTTATAAATGAGAACTACTTGTAAATGCCTCAATATCCATTTTAAACAACTATTTTAGCAACGATGATAGCAGAGAAATCAAAATTGCTTGAACGCGTCGCTATGCTCGACTATAACAACGATATAACCTCGCTGCAGTACGCTCCACTATGCGTGTGTTAACAGGAATTAATTTATTTAATTTCGCCGCTTTGCTCTCTGCTTCACTATGTGTTTAGCCTTAGCGAGAATATAGCTCTTAGCTCTCTAGTCAGTATATACCTTGGCTTAATTAAAGAATGTTGTGTCAATTAACGTTATGCCCGCGGGCCGTGTCTGTCCCGATACTTATTTTTAAACGACACGCATTGAGGGGCTTATTAGGATATCCTAGGTATAATCAGAAACAACTATACCATTCATGTCCAGCATCTGGCCCGCGGGCCGTGTCCGGTCCGATAATAATTTTTAAACGACACGCATTGAGCGGTTTTTTAGGATTTCCTAGGTATAATCAGAAACAGCTATACCAATGATGTCCAGCATTTGGCCCGCGGGCTGTACCCGGCCCGATATTAATTTTTAAACCACACGCATTAAGCAGATTTTTATGATTTCCTAGGTGTAATCAAGAAACGTTTTTGTTTTGTTAATATACGCAGTATCATGCAAATTTTAATAATTGATTTTATTCGATATCAGTTTGCCAACGTTGTTGGCAACGGGTCTGCTAGAGGCTAATATAGTTTTAAATTATTTAAAACCGGTTATAAATATTAATCTTAATATGGTTCTTCTTTTTCTTTATGATTCTGCAGCTTACATGCTCAAAACAGGTCAAATATTAAAACGTCATTACTCCAATATGCTACATATTACATGTCTAGCACATTCGTTACAAAGAATAGCTGAATTTGTCAGAAGTAATTTTTCAGATGTGAATATTGTAAGTAATTTAAAAAAAATATTATTGAAAGCTCCTACTCTTATAACTTTGTTTAAAGAGTGTTGTCCTTTTCTAAGTTTACCGCCCGAACCTGTATTTACCTGGCATCCCTTCAACAATAACTCTACTAGAAAAAAACAGTGTATCTTTTGTTGATAGGTTGTATAATTTTAACAGTCGTATCAAATTTAAAACAAGTATCTGGTGACTTCGGCCTTTATTTAAATAAAAAATCAGAGAAATCCAGACCTTCGTATATTAACACAAATTTATTTCGATGACTGCATCTTTTTTAAGTGATTTTTTTTTCATATTTATCCTAACATTTTCTTTTTGATTATCTATTTTTATTAATATTTTCAAGTTGAAATCTATATATGAAAAACCTCAATACGGTGACTATGTTACGTCTTCACAGTTAAATGTAATTAGAATGCAAGAGATTAGACTCATTATGAGCGTATTAAAAAGTGATAAAGTATGAGTTTCGCGTTTCACTAGTACGGCAATGTACAAAATGTATAGTTTATATTGAAAAAAAAAAAAAAACGTGCCACTCACAAGCAACAGTGTAGGCTTAGGCCTAGCTATGTCCTAGCTCTATTTATTACATTAGAGAGATGATCTTGGTTGTTAAAAAAATCTTAAAATCGACACGAGTAAACTCCCATTTCTAGTCAACCGATCTTTACCAAAAGTTGATCTACTCGTGCCATGGATGTCAAAAGCTTAATATTAAGTTTCATAAAAATTCTTTTAGCCAAATTTGCTCTGCACGTGTACATAGACAGACGGACGGACAGACACACTGCAGACAAACAGACCGACAGACATCATGCTAAAAATAGTCAAAACGTTATGTAGTATTGTAACATACGTGGAAATAAGGAAGTATATATGATTTAATTAACACATATATTGATGATTCCAAATAAATATTCAACACAAAACATAATACAGATACACAATTATATTTTACACTATTAACTGTCATTTCAATTGTTCTACATAACAATAACAACGGTAACTTATTGGTTACCTAGGAATGTTGATTGCGAGATATGATCTGCTCCAACACTCCCCCTCAATCAACATATACGTAAAATTGAACATCAACCTTACATATGTGACAGTGACAGACGTCAAATTTTGTTTGTCATTTGTTTCCTTCAGTCTGTCAAATTCATTTTGTCAACACATGACACATGTTTGGAACATGTCAAACTTTTAGTAAAAATATCCGCTGTCATTTCTTGAGTCGGTATATATTCCACGTCAATTTTCCCAGTGTCTATAACTTCTCGGATAAAATGGTGTCTTACATCAATATGCTTGGTTCTTGCGTGAAACATATTGTTTTCTGCAAGAAGTCCAGCCCCCATATTGTCACAATAAATTTTGATTTTTGTTCCACCAATATCCAGTTCCTGCAGCAAATTTCTCAAATATATTGCCTCCTTAGCTGCTTCTACCAAGGCCATATATTCCGCCTCCGTGCTGGATAATGCGACGGTGCGTTGCTTCCTTGCCTCCCAACTAATTGGTGCTCCGGCAAGTACAAAGGTGTACCCCGTGTAAGATCTTCTGTCTATTACACAGGAAGCCCAATCTGCATCTGAGTAACCAATCAAATCTTGTTTTTTCTGACTATATTTAATTCTGTATTCCATTGTTCCCTTGAGGTATCGGAGTATTCGTTTTGCCGCTAACCAATGCTCCTTTCCATAACACGTATTGAACTGACTTAGGTAGTTGACCGCGTATGAGATATCAGGTCGAGTTCCGACAGCCAAATACATTAAACTTCCGATCAAATTCTGATAAGGGTATTTGTCCATATTTTCCGAATTTGATTTCGCCTTCTGCAATTTTAAATTAGTTTCCAAGGGAGTCTTCAAGGGCTTAGAATTTTCCATACCGAAACGACTTAAGAGATCTTTGATGAAATGTTTTTGACTCATTATCACCTCCCCCTTTTCGGTTTGTGTAAATTCAAGGCCTAAACAGTGCTTTATTTTCCCCAGATCTTTTACTTCGACCCTGTTGTTCAGTGTTCTTTTAAAACGATTTATTTTTTCTATATTATTACTTGCAATAATTATATCATCCACAAAAATTGAGATGATAATAATATCGTTTCCTTCCTGATTATAATAAATGCAAGGATCCGTTTTTAACTGCTTTAAATTTAATTCCTTTAAGGTTTTATCTAATTTTTTATTCCATTGCCTACCTGATTGTTTGAGTCCATACATTGATTTTAACAGTAGGCATGTTTTTCTTCCATTCTTCTTCATTTCTCCTAACCATTCCTGAGCTTTTTCTTTAATTTTTCTATTTTCCTTACTATATTTAATTATCTGAGTTAACGATTCTTCTAATTGTTCTGGTACCTTCAAGTAAATTTCCTTATCAATATCTCCATTCA
The DNA here is from genome assembly GCA_963971575.1 of Liopterus haemorrhoidalis. Taxonomy (NCBI): domain Eukaryota; kingdom Metazoa; phylum Arthropoda; class Insecta; order Coleoptera; family Dytiscidae; genus Liopterus; species Liopterus haemorrhoidalis. Next base: position 27,343,587 of record OZ020613.1, read on the forward strand.
AGTATGCAGTTTTTATATCAATCTGATGAACAATTAACTTGAATTGAGCAGCTAATGCCATGATAAGTCTTACAGATTTCAGTCTTACAACAGGAGCAAAAGTTTTATTAAAATCTGTTCCATATTCCTGGCTATATCCCTTCGCAACTAATCTTGCTTTTCTTCTCTCTATGTTTCCATCCAAATTATATTTGTTGGTTAATATCAGTCGACAACCAACTTCTTTTCTGTTTTCTGGCAAATTTACTATTTTCCACGTTTCGTTTTTCAACATAGAAACAAATTCTTCGCAAATTGCCTGTTTCCATTCTTTTCTGTCTTCGCTATTTAAAGCTTCTCTGACATTCACTTCAGCTGCACCTGTATGTTCTTCTGGCTTATTTTGAATTAAATTAAATTGCTTTTTTGGTCTTCCTACTTTCCCTGTTCTTAAAATACTTGGTCTTCCTCGGCCTTTTTTCATTTCAACTTCAATTTCCGGTTGTTGGTCTTCATAGGGCGAGTCTTCGTTTATTGAATGTACATCTTGTTCATCTCTACCAATTTCTTCAATTCCTGTTTCAAAATCTTGGTTTTCAGTTTCTTTTATTTTTACCAAAGGTATTTCTAATTCATCATCTTCACTCTCGACGCGTTCCTGATTTTCCGTTTCTAACGTTTTCTTCTGTTCATCATAAATTTCTTCATATTTGTTGTCTTCTGAAAATTTACTTAAAAATTTTACATCTCTACTTATAATTACTCTGTTTTCTTTCCAGCACCAAAACTTGTATGCTTTTGAAACTTCCGAATAACCAATAAAGATGCATTTCTTTGTTTTTTCTTGAAATTTTCCTTTTCCTGGCGTTTTATCCAGTACCATTCCTTCTTCTCCAAACGTTCTGAAATAGCTAACTACAGGTCGCTTACCATTCCATACTTCAAAAGGAGTTTCCAAATCTAAACTTTTTGATAAACATCTGTTTCTTATATGATTTGCAGTCGCTATAGCTTCTGCCCAGAATCGAGGAGATAAACCTGACTGAATCAGCAAACATCTAGTCATTTCTAACAATGTCCTATTTTTCCGTTCGGAAATTCCATTTTGTTGTGGAGTGTAGCTTACTGTCAATCTTCGTGCAATTCCGTTTTCCTTTAAATAATTATCGAACTCTCTATTACAATATTCTTTTCCGTTGTCTGATTGTAAAAATTTGATTTTGTTTCCGGTTTGTTTTTCTACAAAATTTTTATATTCCTTAAATGCTCTTAAACAATCACTCTTGTGTCTTAAAAATTTTACTTCACACCATCTACTTTTGTCATCAGTAAAAGTAATGAAATATTTACTTCCACCTAATGATTGTACTCGCATTGGTCCACAAATGTCGCTATGTATAATGTGTAACAAATTTTCAGATATTCTTTCCGATTTTCTTGGAAATGGTTTCTGCGACATTTTTCCTTTTATACATGTTTCACATGTTGGTAATTTCCTTTCAGAACCAATATTCAAACCTTTAACAAGCCCATAATTTTTCATTTCCAATAGAGTTCTTTCATTTACGTGTCCCAATCTATCATGCCATAATTTTAATTTGGAATTTTCATTTACTATTTGTGCATTTTCTCTTTGTTCTTTAATTACATATAAATTATTGAATCTTTCAGCAATGAAAATTGTAACCCCATTTTTAATAATTTTGGCTACATTTCTTTGAAATTCCACAGTACAGCCATTATCTGTTAGTTTTGAGACGGACATTAAATTCATTCTTAGATCTGGAACGTGTAAAGAATTTTTTAAAATAATTTCGTTTGTATATTTACCTGTTCCCACGATCATTTTAACATCTCCTTTTCCTTTTATTTCGGATGTCATTTGGTTTGCCAAATTGATGACATCAATAGTTTCCTCATAGTTCCTAAATTTGTTGTGATCCGCACACATGTGCGAAGTACTTCCACTATCTAGGCACCAGATATTGCATTTAGGTTTACAATTTTCATTTATATTGCAATATCCAATATTTTCCGGTTCCGAAAAATTTTCGTGTTCACTAAGTAAATTAAATGATTTGTCATTTTTTGTATAATGATAATTTTGTTTTCTACATTCGCTGCGTTTATGTCCCATAATTCCACAGCCATGACATTTAAATTGAAATTTTGAATTGTGACTATTTTTATTATATGAATATTTTTTCTTGTTCACAATCATCGCACCAGAAGTATTATAATTATCGCGTTCCTTCCGTGCTTCAAATTCTTCAACGATCTTAATTTTCAAATTTTCCAATTTTGGGAGATCGTCACGAGATTCAATTGCGCATCTGAAATTTTCCATGAAATCTGGCAAACTGTATAATAGTATTATAACCAGAAGGTCTTCATTTATATCCAGATTCATTTCAAGAAGTTTGTCCACATTTTCCGCAAAACTTCGTAAATAATCCCTTATATTTTCATTTTCCTTCATTTTCGAGAACAGTAATTGTTTTAGAAGAGTCGCTTTCCTGGCTGGTCCTCTTGATTGATATATGTCGTGCAACTTCCGCCATATTTCATTTGAGGTTAAACAGCCTTTTATTTGGCGTAATTCCGATGGACTTATTGATAAAATTAGATCAGATTTTGCCTTCTGATCAGCATCTTCCCATTTTTCAATTAGTGCATCATTAGCAGCATCGCCATCAACTTTTGCAGGTTTCTTCCTTTTTCCACAAACATAATTCCAAGTTTCGTTCCTTATAAGTAATGCTTCCACTTGTATCTTCCAAGTATCGAAGTTGTCTGGTTTTAATTTTTCAATTTTTATACTCATTGTTCCAACGTTCGATATTTTTTATTAAATACTTTTTAAAAACTATATAGGCCCATAACCTATTGTAACATACGTGGAAATAAGGAAGTATATATGATTTAATTAACACATATATTGATGATTCCAAATAAATATTCAACACAAAACATAATACAGATACACAATTATATTTTACACTATTAACTGTCATTTCAATTGTTCTACATAACAATAACAACGGTAACTTATTGGTTACCTAGGAATGTTGATTGCGAGATATGATCTGCTCCAACATGTAGAGACCTCAATTCGTGGAGATCCATCGAAATCTCGAAATGTCAAAATCGGTATGATCACAATATTTCCCTTATATATGTTGGCGGTCGGTAAAAATATTTAGGATAAAGTACCGATTCTTTTGTTCTGATTTCAGTGCAACTGGATATTTCTGCTAACCACATATCTAAAAATTATTTCTGAAGTTCTTACTGGTTTTTAGTAATAACATAGTACAAAATGTGTTGCCTTAATACGTATTTTAGTGCTTGTACAGTTCTCAAGTTGTTTGCATCTTCCCGAAGATCATTTTGCATAGCTAATAATATTAAATCATTTTTATCAATAAAAATTTACTAAGAATTTCTAAATTCTGTCCTCAAAGGGATAAATTGAAATACCTTTCTTATCATTTGCGTTACATCTAAAATGTATCTTACAAAAACTGTACGAAGTTGGGTACTCCAGCAAGTTCTCAATATTTCGAGCGTGAATCTCGTATATATTAATCTTTGTACATAATTTTAAAATTCAAACAAAACAAAGTTTTGGCATATTAGAGACAGAATGGGAATTACTATTTTACAGATGTTTAATAGACGGGAAAATACCAGAGTCCTGGAAAAATAGCAATATGTATATATTGTATAAAGGAAAAGGTGATGCGGCCAACCCAAATAATTATAGGGGTATTGCTCTCCAGCAAACAGCATACAAGTGCCTAACAAAATTAATCAACAACAGGTTAATAATAAACCTTATAGACAGGCTGCCTCCCGAACAATATGGATTCATCCCAGGAAAATCGACGACAACACCAATCGGAGAAATAATAAAAGATGTAAAATCAGAAACATCTATCAAACGAGGACAAATGTACGCCTGTTACGTGGATTTCGAGAAAGCTTTTGATAGCGTCGACAGAAATCTGTTAAATAAAAAGCTAATTCAAGATTTTTCTTTGGGAGGGAAAACTTTAATTAATAACATTCTACAGATGAATAACATATTTCTAACTGTAAATAACCAAACTCCAAAACAAATAATGCAAACAAAAGGTGTCGCCCAGGGAGATAGCCTAAGCCCAACTTTATTTCTACTGTACATAGCGGATCTTCCCCGAGAAATTATCAAAAATACAAACAATCTTAAAATATTAATGTACGCAGATGACTTGGTTATGTACAGCACATCAGTAAAAGAAGTACACATCGCACTCGATAACCTGTCAAAGTACTGCGAATCTAATAGATTAAAAGTGAATCTAGGGAAAACCCAAGTGATGAAGTTTAGAAACGGCGGTAGGCTATCAAAAGAAGATCATTTTGAATACAAAAACGAGAAAGTCGGCATTGTAAACATGTACACTTACCTGGGAGTAACTATGCAAACTAAACTTACATTCACAGAGCACGTTATAAATAGAAAAATACAAGCTATAAGGGCAATAAATAGCTTAAGAGACTTGCACAGATTAACAATTGAAAATGCCTATATTCTTTTTCAACAAAAAATAAAATCTATTGCTAATTATGCTTTACAACAAATAGCACCACTACTAAAAGTTAAACAACTGCAAGAGATAGACAAAATAAAAACATATTTTGTAAAAAGAGTCCTGGGAGTGCATAAAAGCGCGTCAAACACATTATGTTTACATATCATTGGATGGTCTACTCTTATAGAAGACCTTAGACACGAGTACAACTTCAGCGCAGATGAACTCGATAAGTACGATGAAATAAGAGAAGAGAAAAATTGGCTCTTTGTCTCTAAAAATTACAGTGAAGGACCAGCGTTTAACTCTGCTTCCTGGCGACAGGCAAATCAGAAAAACAGGAGTAAGATATGCAGAATGACAGTTCACGGTTTTCACCTTTACATCTGTGATAAGCGACAAAGCTTCCACGAACCTAATGAGGAATGCATATGTAAATATTGTCGAGACATCTGCGCTAACAGGTATCACATACTTACATGCAACAATGCCTTGCAAGCCTGTGACATAAAATAATATAAAATTCACCTACTACTGTGATAGTTAAAGCCCAATAAATGTTAAGTGCAATAACACAAGTGCAATAATACTTATGTGCAATTTAAAACCTAAATCCAACACTAAAACCAAAGACATTTTTATTCTACTTTTTAGCTTTCTGACTGACTGTAGTTTATTATCCTATGTTTATTTTATAATTTGTAATTTTGATTGCGTGAATAAAGTATTAATAATTTTAACAGGTAATTTTACACTATTGGACGTGAAAATTGGAATAAGGAAACAAAATAATTTTACAGTTCAAAAAACGTGTTTTTTACTAAACATAAATTACATATAAATTATTGGGCATTTCCAAGAGGGTTTCCCAACCAAGGGTAACTCTTTGGGCAAGCGACACAAGACCTCATATATCTGTCTCCATCATTGCCTTTCTTTAGTTTGCAGGTCACTGGTTTACATGGGGCTTTAGTGCGCTTGATACAGGAGCTGAATTTGTCAGCTGGTTTTGGATTTTTCGACCATTCCATTACCTGACTTTCGTTAACCAAGAAAACATCCTTGAGAGTGACCAAATAGCTCAAGAATCTAAAATAAACAAATAAATTAGATAAAATAATAATGATAATAACTAGAGACCGGAGTGTAAGCATTTGCCTATTTTCAATTTTAATAGGATTGCACTGAAATTAAAAATTTGCGCCTTTCACACAAGTTCTTATCATACAAGAGTTGCCTTTTATATTTCGGGATTTGAGATCAAAAACAATTATTTATCAACAAAAGTGGCTTTGTTGTATTTCTAAATATTCTCAAAGATCAATACACTTTTGCATGCGTTTGAACCAGTTTTCTAAGCACTTTTTCCACTCCGATTGATGCATTTTCCACTCCGATTGTCAAATTATGTGGGATACAACGCGAACAAATCTTTTGGACGACCAAATGTTCATGCAATAGTGAATGTATGCTGGTCCCACTAATGCCCAGGGATACCTCAATCTCACGATAAGTCACATAACGATCTTGCAGTATCAGTTCACGCACAGCATCAATGTTTTCCGAAACAACAACTGATTTTGGACGACCTTCACGAAATTCGTCCTAAAGCAAACTACGGCCACGATTGAAATCGGCAAACCATCGATAAACAATAGTCCTTGATGGTGCTTCATCGCCAAAAATCGAATTAAGTTCATCGATGCACTGCTGGTGGGTTAATCCACATCGAAAGTTGTAAAAAGTAATCGCACGAAAATGTTCACGATGTTCCATTTTTAGCCGAGATTTTTGTCAAGTTACTAGGGGGACACGGACGAAGTTGGAACCCTCACTAAAATCTTTCTCGGATTATTTTACACCCCTGTACTAAATTTGGTGAAAATCGGTCCATCCGTTTGGCTTTCCATAATGGACAAACAAGAAACAGAAATTGATTTTTATGTATGCAAATCTGATGAGTAGTTTTACTATATTTTCATTATTATTTTAATGCTGTTTAATGATTTTTTATTTCAGTTAAGCAATAAAAATCGAAGCAAAATAATTTAAATATTTTAATACCACTTAAGTGAGTTTGACACGTTTCAATTTATTGGTCAATAAATTGAAAAAGTTGACCTTCAATTAATTGATGTGTGTAAAGTGTTCAAATATCATCAATAAATTGAACAGTTTATTATTCCTATAAAATTTGCAACCCCAGATTTTGCACCATGAACCACCATTACTGCTTTTGAGCATGGAAAAATAAAATTAGTAGCTTTTTTCTTTTCCCAACCTTAATTCTATTCTATAAAAATCAATGTCTAATAATATGGCTAATATATTGCTGGGACTTACTTCTCTAATGCTCCTCCAATGTTTTCTACGTAGGTTAAGACAGCATAGTTGATGCGAATAGAGAATGGGGCCCTATTTCCACCTTGTTTAGTATCGTAAACTTGGTTGAATTCCCTCTTCATCCAGGCCACGAGTTCGTCTTCTGTTCCTCTGTAAAATACACCAAATTATCACCAATTTCTTTTCTGCTAAAATTTAACTTACTTGATCTGGCAAGCGAGAAGTGTATTGCATTGGGTGTCATCCATATCAACCCAGTTGATAATCGGTAATTCCCAAAAACCAGGGACAGTATCACCTTGGCAGATTGTTCCAAAACAAGTCATATCTGATTTATAATCCATGGTGTGTGGCCAATAGGGATTGTCACTCATAGTAGCCCATGAGTTGTCGTAAAGAAAACCAGCTTCTTTCAAAGCTTGAAAAGTATTCTGGTTCAACAAACGAACACGAGCACCAACTATATCAGTAATTGGGATATTGGCGAATTTACTGATGATGGTTCTTTGGCCACCCATCTCAGCGATTGTGTCAGCTTTGGAAAGATTCTTCCAGTATGATGCTGAAGGATTATTACTACAAAAATGATTACAAATGGTCTTAGAAAAATACTAAATTAGAACAGTATAGATTACAAGTTCCTCGTAGAAAACAACCTGAAATAAAATTAGTAATCTATATATCAATATTTGCAGCGGATTTTTTTATCAATCTAATAGGATATTTTTAATTGTAATTAAAATTTTAAGCCTGCAATTACTTAACAGGTATCTGGCAACAATTTCCATAGTTTTTAGGGTTTTGTAGGTATGACCAAAAAACTCTTATACCGTCATTTTGTCGTTTGTCTGTCTGCCTGTCTGACTGCCTGTCTGCCTACTTGTCTGTCTGTCTGTATGTCTGTCTGTCGATCTATCTGTCTATCTGTCTGTCTGTTCGGTAAAAATTGTAGCCAAACGGCTAAACCTGGAGAGTTGAAATTTGGCATGCTTATACAACTCTTTGACCCGCACATAGAAAAAATACTAAAACATCTAAAAAAACATATCCCCCTAAAATATAAACAAATATGTGCTCAGAAAAAAATATATTTTTTTATAATTCTGAGTAGGGTATCAAATGAAAGCCCTAAGTACGTGGATTAACGATCAAAATTTTATTTTTGCAAAATAAATTATTTTGACGGGATTTTTGCCAAAATTGTGCAAAAAAAAGTTTGTCCCACACCCTGTAGCTCAGCTAGTTTAAACTAAAAATCTGAAAAAATTCTACAATGGTGTGATCGGAAAATAACGCATTTATTGTGTTTTTTGGTTGATGATTTACAAAAGTTAAAGTTATGTAACACACTAGACTAGAAGACGTACTATGGTGTAATGGTTAGCATACTCGCTAGCTATCCAGAATTCTAGGTTCGTCCCAAGGAGAAAATTTTATTTTTTCTTATTATTTAAATGTATTGTAGAATATTAAATGAAATCCCTCAGATCTCAAATTATAGAATTAAATTTTTTAATTATTTTTGTGATCATAGAAAAAATATTGTCCTACATATCCAAATTTCTGTTGAAACCTTGAAACCCTGATATGTGAAAATTAACATCACATCAATTTTCTATTTATAATTCATTTTATTTTGCAATAAACATATCTTATTAGATAATAAGATAGTAATGTTTTTATCATAGAATATTAATTTTTGTATGAGAAACTTGTAATCTGAAGTGTTCCACCTGCCTTTAACTTACGTGATGGATTGGGATCCAATTTCGAAACCTTGGTTGTATAACATGTTTACTACTTCGTAGTCGGAATATTCGTGTCGTACGAAGAAGGTTCCACCAATTTGACATCCATCTGGATTCTTTTTTCCGAAGAGCAACTTCTGCCAGAAATCATCGAACACTAATCTAGCGGCAGAATCGTCGAAAGACAGCATTACCAACTGAAAATTTTAAGGTGTAATTTTAGAAACATATTGAATAATTGATAGTAGATGGTTGTTCCCAGAATTTGCGCCTGAGACTTTTTAATTTCTGCTTGCGTTTTCCCGAAAAAAAAAAAAAAATTACTAGGAAAAAGTAAAATAAAAACACTACTTTTATACCTTGCTAGGAGGGTTACCTTTTTATGTTTTTACAAACGACCACTAGATGGCAATATTGAAATGTGTCATTACCACAGAACACAATATATTAAGAACGGACACTGGCAGCAAAAAAAATTAGTACGTTCCCTCCATAGATAAAGAAGGAAATAGATGCGAAACTGCCGTTATATTTTTTTAAACCTAATTAGCGCTGTAGTTGTTGGGTTATGGAACTAAAATTGGTAGGGGAGGAAAGGGTTGGGTTTTTGCGGGTATTTCAAATGCTTCAGTGGATATAGTTGTAAGCATAATTAAATGTTATTATTAAATGAAACAATTGTTATGATTTATTTTGTCTATTTTTAATATTATTAACGACAACAATATTAAAAATAGACAAAATAAATCATAACAATTGTATCATTTAATAATAACATTTAATTATGTTTACAATTAAGAACAAGCAGTTACGAATTATACAGAAACAGAAAAACAATAACTAGCAGAAATAATTATTTATTAAGTAGACTAACATATAACATAATATTTACTAATACTTAATATTTATGGACACTTCGATGGACAAGCCATCCAATTTTGGATTTTTAATGTTCTTTATCCACATTTTATACAATTCTGGAGCCACACGTGTCTTCGGGTTTGGAAAGCGATATCTTGTAGGTTCAGTACTATCACACCCCACAACAAAGCATTTAACACCCATTTTCCGAATTAAACAATGAAATTACAAAATTACAGAAGACGATTTTGACACTAATTACAGATTTTGACGCTAATGACAGAAGCCGTAACAGGCAACAGCCTGTCATGCACGTAGCTATAGCGACTGGGGCGCTATTCGTGTTGGGTTATGGAACGTAATATGGTTTTCGTTTTGCCATTAGAGTTTCACCCCCCTGGTTCCCTCTAGGAATATACTAATGAACTAAACAACAACAACCGCCAAATTTAAATTTTACTATCTGATTTACGTTCATAATTACCATTATTATTGTATTAAATATATTTTATTATTTATATTATCAAAAATTTTACAATTAAAAAAGAAATACATATATATATAATAATCCATATACATTAATATAACATATAAATAAGGAATTTAAATAAATAAATCTAAATAAAAGGTGTAAGCTATTTATTTTTGAAACACAAAATTATACACAACATTAAATATTATTTTAAACACAACATTATAATTACTAATTACAAACACTGTATTAATAAAATTGGAGGCTATACCTGTTTTTTTATTTTTTCGGCCACATATTTGGTTTCTACACATTTCAGATCATTATAAGACAATATCCGCAAAAAATCAATTTTTGTCCGTCTTCCCGAGATGTACAATGTATGTATCAAATACAGTATAAGATGACCAAAATTGGAAATAAAACTATTTGAACCATGTATTTGAAAATTAACAAGCTTAAATGCGTATTACTTCAACACCAACTGCACAGAACACAATATATTAAGAACGGACACTGGCAGCAAAAAAAATTAGTACGTTCCCTCTCGGAATATACCAATGAACTAAACAACAACAACCGCCAAATTTAAATTTTACTATCTGATTTACGTTCATAATTACCATTATTATTGTATTAAATATATTTTATTATTTATATTATCAAAAGTTTTACAATTAAAAAAGAAATACATATATATTTAATAATCCATATACATTAATATAACAGATAAATAAGGAATTTAAATAAATAAATCTAAATAAAAGGTGTAAGCTATTTATTTTTGAAACACAAAATTATACACAACATTAAATATTATTTTAAACACAACATTATAATTACTAATTACAAACACTGTATTAATAAAATTGGAGGCTATACCAGTTTTTTTATTTTTTCGGCCTCATATTTGGTTTCTACACATTTCAGATCATTATAAGACAATATCCGCAAAAAATCAATTTTTGTCCGTCTTCCCGAGATGTACAATGTATGTATCAAATACAGTATAAGATGACCAAAATTGGAAATAAAACTCTATTATTTGAACCATGTATTTGAAAATTAACAAGCTTAAATGCATATTACTTCAACACCAACTGTCATGTGTTTGACAGCTAATGGCGGCTGATCGACAGCTAGAACACGAAGTTTCTGATCGTTTGAAGTCGGGTGTATTCGTAATTTATTTTGCACTATGTCACCATCTACCAATATACCAGAAAACTAAAACTCGAGCCAAGGTCATTACATACCAGTGGCACCCGGGTGACCAACTGTCATGTGTTTGACAGCTAATGGCGGCTGATCGACAGCTAGAACACGAAGTTTCTGATCGTTTGAAGTCGGGTGTATTCGTAATTTATTTTGCACTATGTCACCATCTACCAACATACCAGAAAACTAAAACTCGAGCCAAGGTCATTACATACCAGTGGCACCCGGGTGGTCATTACTATATTCGAAAAATTTTAAATTTGTTATTGTGAAATCAGTTGCAGCTTATAAATTGACCAAGTAGTTCTTGACAGCGAGCGTTAAAAAAATGTTGAAAAAAACGGATATTATTCGTGAAGGTTTTCGTTGGATGATTTTTTACGATTTTTGTAAAGGCCTAGCTTAACAACAATGCATAGATTCGCTTCGTTTAACTTTTGGTGATGAAGCACCATAAGAAAAGACTTTTTACAATTGGTTTGCAGAATTTCGTTGCGGTCGTGCGTCCGTCAGTGATGAATCTCGTGAAGGTCGACCAAAATCGGTAGTGATTTAAAAAAACATCGATGCTGTGCCCAGAGTGATCGAAGAAGATCATCATGTGACTTACCGTGAGATAGAGGAATCCTTTGGCATATCGCAGACTGCAATACATTCGATTTTGCATGAACATTTAGCTGTGAAAAAGATCTGTTCCCGATGGATTCCGCATAATTTGACCGAAGATCAAAAAAAGGCTCTTGTTGATTGGTGTAAGGGAATGCTGAAACAATTCAACCTAGGCACTGTAAAATCCGTATGCAACATCGTTACGAAGTTGTACGTTCACGAAGCACTTGATCCCTTGTTTCTTCGGTTACTGGACATGTCGCAACCATTCTTTTAGAGGATCGGAGAACAGTTAATGCTAAATGGTATACAACAATCTGTTTGCCAGAAGTCATCGACAAAATCAGGAAAAACAACCAAAAACGTCGCATCATTCTTCATCATGACAATGCAAGCTCCCACACAGCATGTCAAACAATTGATTATTTGAAGGAAAAAAACATCGAATTAATGTATCATTGCCCATATTCACCTAATTTTTCCCCTAACGACTTTTTTTAATTCCCCAGTGCCAAACAAAAAATGCGTGGACAGTGATTTCATCACCTCAAAAAGCTGTTGAAACCTTGGAAAATCATGTTTTTGAGATACCAACAAAGTGGGAAAAATGTTTTGAGAATTGGTTTGAACGCATGCAAAAGTGTATAAATCTTAAAGGCGAATATTTTGAAAAGCAATAAAACAGTTTGTTCAAAAAATTCTTTTTTTATTTCTTGTTTTTTGTTAAAACTTAAAAGATAGCCCTCATATATGGGAGCCCGTTACGAAATCCCTACATATTTATTAATTTCACTATGACGGCAAAGCGGCTTAATAAAGGCTCGTTTACATTGAGCAAGTAGAGAGGAAAGTCAAATAGGCAAGTTAACTATTAAAATGGAGTTAGTTAGTTAGTTAGTTAAAAATTGTTGGCGCACAGCAACAAAGGCTATTTGCGCCTAACGCAGCCCATTTAAATGACTAGACTATATATTAAAAACAATATATTAGACAATAAATAAATAGATAAAATCATTAAAAATTCGCATACTCATAAAATAAATAAAAGAAATCTTGCACTGACAAACACAAATAAATAATATAAAAAGTCTGTTCGAAAATTTGAACAGACTCAGGGTGATGGTAAGAGGCTGTAAAGGGGCCAATTACCATCGGATATCACAGTCAATAACTAGAAACACATTAAAATAAGGTGCAAGACTTCACACATAAAACAATAAGTTCGATTCTCTCAGGAAGAGTATCAGCCTGTCCATGAGTACCCTGTCGTCACCTAAAGCAACTGACAGGTCATAGCACAGGCCTAACCTCTCCCTGACATCCTCGAACTGTATACATTCAGTTAAAAAGTGTAACACAGACAAATCTGTGTTACACGTCTCGCAGATAGGGGACTCTTCTCCTCGAAGGAGGTGTCCATGGGTCCACCAACAGTGACCTATACGGAGGCGTGTGATGGCGGTTTCCTCCCTGCGGCTAATCCTGCAGGAAGAACCCCATGGTTTAACGTCTCCCTTAATCTGTCGTAACTTAACGTTCTGTGTGCAGCTCCACTCATGTTGCCACATGTCTAAAACCAGATGTTTGAGATGACTCTTTGCGTCATCTGGAAAAACGAAACTCACATCAATCATAGGTCTGTGAGAGGCGGCTTTTGCAGCTGCATCTGCCGCTTCGTTGCCTTTAATACCAACATGTCCCGGTATCCAAAACAGCTCTACCCTCACATTCTGAGCATTCAGATTGTAGAGTAGCAACCGGATCTTTAGTACAAGAGGATGCACTGGATCTGGATCTTGGATACTGTTCAAAGCGCTCAGCGAGTCCGTCAAGATAACACTTGACCGACTTTGCTCTGACGAAACAAAACACAGGGCCTTGAAAATAGCGTACAGCTCAGCACTGTACACACTCGTTATGGAGTGCAGACGGTACTGAAACTGTTGGCGTGGATTCAAAACAACGAACGCACACCCAACCCTGGTTCCGGATTTTGATCCGTCAGTAAAAATGACAGTATCCTCGAACCTAGGGACCAGTGTTCTTTGTAACTCATGTTGGTATTCGATAGGCAACGTAGTATCTTTATCAAACCTAGTTAATGTGAGGTTCACAAGTGGACGCGGTAGCGTCCATGGTGGAACAGCACACAAAACGAAACTTGCCATTTCAGGCATATTAAAATCAATATCGCCCAAAATGTCGAAAGTCCTCAGACCAAAAGGCCTATTGGCTCTTGGTTTTCTGTCATAAATCTCTGTATGCCTATTTTGTAGAATAGGGTCATACGCGGGATGATCTGGCTTAGCACTGAGTGCAGCCATATACCGCAAGGATAAAATTTTACGACGATTGTACAGTGACGGTTCGCCTGCTTCACACAGCAGGCTTAGTATTGGACTGGTGCGAAATGCACCTGTGGCCAATCTAACCCCAGTGTGATGTACAGTGTCAAGAATTCTTATCTCTTGGTGTTTAGCTGACCCATAAGCTAGACATCCATAGTCCAGCTTAGAGCGCACTAGAGAACGATATAAACGCAACATGACAGTGCGGTCTGCACCCCATGTCTTATGACTGAGGACCCGCAACAAATTGAGCGACTTTTGGCATTTTTTCTTGACGGACAAAAAATGTGCCCGCCAAGTTAGACGACTATCGAACACGAGACCCAGAAATCTGGCAGTATCGGCAAATGGTAACTGTGCTCCATTTAGTGTGAGTGTAGGATTGGGATGTACACCCCTTTTCCTACTAAAATGGACACATACAGTTTTGCTGGTCGAGAATTTAAAGCCATTTTCGGTTGCCCATGTATCGAGACGATTGATAGTCAGCTGAAGCTGACGTTCGATTGTACTAGTCTTTTGTCCGGCGACAAAGATACCAATGTCGTCGACAAATATCGAACTCTGTACAGGTAATCGAATACATGAAGCTGCACCGTTAATGGCAATTAAAAATAGCGTAACGCTCAGTATGGAGCCCTGTGGGACCCCATTGTCCAGTGCGAACATTTGTGACAAGGTATTTCCGATCCGCACCCTGAAGCGCCGGTTCGACATGAAGTCTTTTATAAAGAACATCAAGCGTCCCCGGAGACCCCAGGAATGGAGAGTACGGAGAATCCCATAAATCCATGCAGTGTCATAGGCTTTCTCAATATCGAAAAACACAGCTACCAGGTGTTTGTTTTCAACGAAAGCATTCCTGATAGCTGTCTCTAGTCTGACCAGATGATCTGCTGTTGAGCGGTGACGGCGAAAGCCGCACTGTGTGTTGGCCAGCAAGTCGTTTGATTCTAAAAACCAAATCAGACGCTTGCTGATCATTCGCTCCATGAGCTTGCAGAGACAACTGGTCAGTGATATTGGTCTATAGCTAGAGGGCAAGTGTTTATCTTTCCCGACTTTGGGGATAGGAATTATATGAGATTCCTTCCACTTGGTCGGGCACTTGCCCTCAGTCCATATCCTATTATAGACATTCAAAAGCCTAGACTTTGATGATTCCGGAAGATTTCGAATCATACGATAATGTATCGCATCTGGACCAGGAGAGCTATCCTTACACTTTGACATCGCGCTATCTAGCTCTTCACGAGAGAAAAGCAGGTTGTATACCTCATCATTCCTAGAAAAGAAATTTAGAGGTATAGATTCGAGGCCTGCTTTACGAGTTAAAAACTCGGGTGAATAATGTTCAGAGCTAGAATTGAACGCAAAATTAGCTGCCAAAGTGTTAGCAATTTCGACCGCTGAGGTAACTACGTTACCATTTACCGATAGACCAGCAATGGTTGTAGCTGTATTTAGACCGGAGATTTTCCGGACCTTCTCCCAAACTTTGGCCACTGGAGTGGCAACTGTAACGGTGCATACGTATTTGCGCCATGATTCGCGCTTGCTTTCTTTCACAATCCTCTTAGCATGAGCTTTCGCTCGTTGGAAGGCTATCATGTTTTCCTCTGTTGGACAACGACGGAATGTATTGAAGAGGTGTCTCCTTTCACGTAGCGCCAAGTCGCATTCCTCGTTCCACCAAGGAACGGGAACTCGACGGGGCTGAGTGGATGACAGCGGTATGCTGCTTTCAGCCGCGCTCGTGATGGAATCCGTGAAATGATTCACCTCCTCGTCTACGCTCAAGTTCGGAATATCCTCGTGAGAGAATGATTCTGCGAACTTGGTCCAATCTGCTTTCCGAAGAACCCACTGTGGCCAGCGGGATTCGGTAACAGTATTGAACAGAGGCCTTAAGAGGATAGGAAAGTGATCACTACCGCACAGGTCGTGATGCACGTCCCATTTGAACAACGGAGCGATGGCTCCTGAAACAACGCTAAGATCTATGGCACTGAATGTACCCGTTGCTGCACAGAAGTGCGTGGGTCTGCCGTCGTTCAGAAAGCTCAAACTCAAATCGTTCAACATATTCTCCAGGTGACGTCCCCGTCGATCGTTCCGCACCGATCCCCAACATACATTGTAGGCGTTAAAATCGCCTAGTAGTATGAAGGGTGGTGGGAGTTGATCGATGATGTTCACGACATCTCGGATGTCAGTTCGAACACCAGGGGGAAGGTAGATAGAACAAATCGTCACCTGGAGGGGAAGCGCAACACGAACTGCTACGACCTGCAACTCAGTGTCAATGTCTACAGGATCGTGGTACAATGTGTCTCTAACGAGAATTGCCACGCCGTCACATGCTCTTAACCCCGTAAGGAAATCCGTGCGAAACACGGAGTATCCCCGAGGAGAGAATGTGTCGGTTTCGTTGAAGTTTGTTTCCTGCAGACAAACACACGAAGGCGCAAAATCTGACAATAAAAGTCGCAGTTCTTCGTAGCGCTGATATACACCGTTACAGTTCCACTGGATTAGTGGACCATTCATTTCTGTTTAGGGGAGTTACCCCGCAACCTAATGATTTTTGGTTTACCCTTAGGTTGCGGGTCTACAGCCATTTTCTCGGCTACACTTTCATTTGGTAGTCCAGGTGTTTTGATGGACACACTGGACTCCTTTTTTGATTGTTTGGTTCTCACTGGTATCCAGTGAGAACCAACGGATCCCTTATCAGTTTCCTTTTCAGGAGTAACTGATGAGGGCTTTGTAGAAGCGACCATTCTCTGATCGCTTCTCGTTTGTGGAGAAGACTGTGGGGTCTTCTTCGGTGGTTGGGAGAACTGGGGTTGAGTGCGTTCTCCTTTAGGGGAGGGGGATTTATTCAGACCCGATCCCCCAGGTTGTGGGGTCTGAATTTTGGTCTCTGGGACCAATACCACCTTTTCCTTCGCAGTATTTGTGGCGACTGTTACTGCTGCTGCAGTTGTCGGACGTGGCACTAACTCTGTCTGAGTTTGGACATTTGCAGTTCGCTTTGCAGCTACTTGCGCGAAAGATTTCGCGAAAGTAACCGGCGCACTCTCTTTGTATTTCCTCTTGGCGTCGAAATACGGTATCCTGTCCTGCGTTCCAATAACCTGTATTGCCTTCTCCTCCAAGTACGTTGGGCAGTGGCGTGATGTAGATGCATGAGCACCTTTACAGTTCACGCAGTGTGCCGCGTTTGGACAGGGTTCAACTTCATGTTGGTCCTGTCCGCAGTTGGCACAGATGGACTGTTTGCCACAACGAACTGAGGTGTGACCGTAACGCTGGCATTTATAGCATCGCATCGGATTAGGGTAGTAGGGGCGAACGTTACAAACGTTATACCCCACCCTTACCGATGTTGGACACCTGGTACCAGCGAAGGACACCACCATGGAGATCGAAGGCTTGCCGTTTCGGGGGTTGAGTTTCCTGCATTCAATGACACCTTGCGATGCCATTTCCTGCACGAATTCTTCCTCCGTAACATATGCAAGGTCACGATCCGTCACGACGCCTTTAGAACTATTCAGTGCCTTGTGTGGCTGAACTGAAATGCCAAACTCACCAAACTTAACACATTTCTGAAGTGCTGATGACGCTTCTGGTTCTGCTTCTACTAGCAGTGTACCGTCCGACAACTTACGCACCGACTTTATACCAGTAGAGCACGTATTTCTCAACGTTCGGGCTACAAAGAAGGGGGACATCTCCTTAAAAGACTTACCCTCTTCTTGTACCTTCACGACGAGAAATCGTGGTACTGGCGCACAAAACTCAACTAGCCTTTCTTTACCTTCTGCCTTCTTGGCAGCTGGCCTAACACATCCCTCGTCGGATGACTGGGCATCACGACGAGGTCTCTTGTTTGATTTTTTACGGAGTTTACTCTCACAAGTGGCGGAATTTAAGAAATTTTTATCCCTCCGGGTAGTCGCCATACCCGTATACTAAGTTTCATCACCCTGCCATGCCCACCCACCAGGGAGCCCCACACAGGGGACGTTGGCCGCAAACCGGCTCATTGCGCCAGGCATGTCAGGATGATATAGCATCGGGGGAAGTAGTCACGGGCTGCTCGACCCGCTCGAGAACCAGTAGTAGCCAACTCTGGAACCTTGCGAGCTGCATCCGCTCCCACAGACCCCCGAATACTTGTCTAGTGGCACGGCATTACCCCGGCATCCACGATCCAGTAGTGGAGCCACTCTATTCATGAACCGTGACACCAGCCGATTGACTGAGCTGACCAGACTCAGCCTCCCGTTTTACCGAATCCGAGGCCAAAGAAGGCGTGTTGGGATCGTACTGTCCGCGGGCAGCAGTCTCCCTCAACCGACCAGGACCCTCTTCTCCGGCGTTACGGGTCTCCACGCACGGCAAACACGTGGGTAGGAATTTAAGTGGGAGATCAAAGAGACAACAGATAAGCCTATTCCTACAATCGGCTTCTCTGAACTGTCTCCTCCCAAATGATATGTGATTCAGGGTACGTGGGATCATCAGGCCCAAAAGCTCTATATGGTCAGGTGATGCGACCATTATGAACTTCCCTTGCGTGATTGAGGGTACGCGGGATCATCAGGCCCGAAAGCTCTACAAATGGCTAGGTGTTATGGCCATTATGAACTTCCCCTGCGGGGTATTAAAATGGAGTCCATAAACACTTATATTCTTTATAAATTTCCACAAATTTACAAGTGGTATCATCATCCCACATTGGAGACATTTATAATAAAAATTAGCACTTCAAAGTAATCGAAATTATACATTATTACGATTTTATCGTCTTAAGAACGCTTGCCACGTTAATAAAATATGTTCAACAAGCCAAGTGTGTATGCAAGTAACTTGGTCACTTTAAGCAAGTACTCTAAAAAGCAGAACGATACAGGCACAGTCAGTGTTGCCAACTCGTGGGAAATTTCCCACAACGAGGGAGAAATAGACACTATTTCTTGTGGGAAAAAAGTAAGTCTAAAAAACGTGGGAATTTTCAGAATTTTCTCTGATATTAATCAAAATACTGATAATAGCGAATATAGAAAAAAAAAATTCAATATTTTGGGACTTTCCCTTTTTTTTACATTTTGTTGTAATATTTTCAGTTTCAAATAACGTCAAAACAAAGAAAGAAACAGGATGAGCGACGAAGTTCTCAGTGCAGTTTTAGATTTAAGGTCGTTTCCAGGCTAAAGATATTAGGTGCTTTCCAGATAGGTGTGATACTCTGAACTACTCCGAACTGTTCTACTCCAAACTACTCTGAAAATGTTTGCATGTGGAACACTTTAGTTGAGTATTTAGTGGAAAGAGGCGCTGCTATCTTATGAATTAACAAATGTCAAAGAAAAACTCTCCTAAATGTGCAAATTATTTTATATTTTACGTATTTAAGATAAGATAAATGGATTTTATTTAATATTAAAAAAATACACAGTTATAAATGCGTAATAAATCTTTAACAAATTTGAATTGCATCAGCTTTTTACCCCCACTACGAAAGAACTCGAAGTTCTAAATAATGGTAGGTACTTCAGGGGACGGGGGAAGGAAATTCTGGTGTAGTTGAGAGTGTCAAGTACTTTTGCTTGGAACAACTAGCGAACTGTTCGGACCAACTCCGAGCTACTCTTTAGAGCAACCTGGTAAGCGCCTGTTAGCTGCACAAAATCTCGTGTGACGCAGCGACATCTAGACCTTTACAAAGGTAACCGACGAGTTCATCAAAAATCAATTCATCGAAAATCAATTCATCGAAAATCAATTCATCGAAAATCAATTCATCGAATGATCAATTCATCGAAAAAAAAAATTTTGTAAATATTTTAGAGGAATGCCGAGGGGATCGGAAAGTCAAAAGAGCAGTGGTCAATAAAAGTAGACAGACTAAGAAATAATTGCGTAATTTTTTTTATATGGTTTAAAAAAAGGTAAATAAAGTGACATAGTGTTTGAATATAAATAAAGAAATATAATAAGAAAACTTATATAATAAAACAAATACATTTTTTGTTTTTAAGGTTTAATAAGACAGGTTATGGGCATTTCCACGCAAATAATTTTTATAAATTCATACACAATGATACGCATTTTAATTGGGATAATATGGGGGAAAATAAAGTACTATGCATCTAAAAACAAGGTAATTAGGTTAGGTTTAGTTAGTAAAAATCTAAAACCGAGCGGAGCGAGTTACCCATCTAAGAGTTTAAGGACAAAGCACTATTTTAGGTTAGGTTAGTAAGGGTTGTGTTAGAAGAAGCCGAGCGAAGCGAGCTACCCATCTTCTAGTTTTATTGTCAAAACACTATCTTAGGTTAGGTTAGGTTAGTAAGGGTTTGGTTAGAAGAAGCCGAGCGAAGCGGGGTAGCTCGCTTCGCTCGGTTTTAATCATCTAGTTTAATGACAAAACAAACTCACACTAACATAACAATGCCAAATGTTTAGAATCACCGTACATTAAACAAATCATGTGTGGTATAGTAAATAGGAATAGTAAAACTATGTACATAACACAAAACCCTTAAGACTTAACAGATGGGGAAATACCATTTTTATAATCCTTTAAGAATGGGTGTATTAAGTACATTTATGATCCCATTAACCGGGTTTTCCCATTAACCGGATAATCCAACAGGTATCTTTTACCTGGCGTATTTTCTGAATGGAAAATTAAAAAATTATTAATAGACTAAGTATGATAGTTATTTAATAAGTGTAGTCTGTCAACTTTTATTGACCACTGCTTTTTTGGCTTTCCGATCCCCTCGGCATTCCTCTCAAATATTTACAAAATATTTTTTTTTCGATGAATTGATCATTCGTTGAATTGATTTTCGATGAATTGATTTTCGATGAATTGATTTTCGATGAATTGATTTTCGATGAATTAATTTTCGATGAATTGATTTTCGATGAATTGATTTTCGATGAACTTACTGGGAATCCTTTACAAGACACACACTTTATTTATATCAGTAAAGTAGGTATAAGGTGCTTTCCTTTTACCAGAATACTTAGTTAAGCTAAGTTAATCTAAGTTGTAAGAGCGTTCCCTTTATAAAGGTGCCTACAGACGGCGTGGCAATAAATTTTGGCAACGTTATCAAGTAAATAATCAATTTAGTGCTTAAGATACCTGTTTGTTAGGTGCACAACATTCATTTCATGATTGAAGAGGAAATACAATTAGCCTCAGTGCACAAAAAGTCAATATTTATATAAATATATATATATTTTTCTTGATATTTGAACTTGGGTAAGTAATTAGATTATTTTCAAGTATTTTGTATGAAAAAAAAAAAATTATAGTTCAAATTTGAAGCATGGGTAAATGCCGACGTTTAAGCCAATCAGAAATTGAAAGAATTGGGGCTTATAAAGATTGCGGCTTGTCAAATCGAAAAATAGTAGCTAAGTTGCATACATCAGCAAAAGTAATTAATAATTACTTAAAATTATGGTAAAAACTATGGATATGGAGGCAATAGAAAATTTAAAACTCGTGACCATCGGATAATATACAGAGAAGCCTCGTCTAAAAAATTAACAGGTACCCAAATTAAAAATAATTTGAGTCACCAGTTGGTACAAGAAGAGTTCGCCAGATATTACAACGAAACCAGTTGACCGGAAAATGGAGAAAATGGACAAAACAGGCCAAAAATCAAAATTAACGCAACGTCATAAAAAAGCGCATATCGAGGCAACCGAGTTGTATGCAAACGAAAAAGATACTATTTATATTTTAAGTAAAATAAATGTATTGGTTATTGAAGTAAGAAATAGCCAGGGTGACGACCTGGCACCACTACACCCCTGATAATGGGTAGAGCCCTGCGCGGATACATTTTTCTGTATCCGCATCCGATCCGCATCCGCATAGATAGGATCCGTATCCGATCCGCATCCGCAGAATTTGTAAATATAAAATCCACATCCGATCCGCATCCGCAATAATATCCGCACAGGATTTGCTGCCTGTTTGGAAATATTTAACATGTTTTGTCTTATTTGGCATATCGCTGTTTTAAAAAACTATTAAAATATTAAAAAAATTATCACATTAATATTACTTGGTCTAGAAATATGTTTTCTATCTAACGTCGTACTGAGATTATATTGATTAAAAAATAAAGATAGTAATTACAATTATTCGAGTAGTACTAATATCTCAAAAACTTAGTTTTTTAAAATATCTCACTATTATTTTAGAGCAGCGATATTTAGAAATAATTAAACAGATTAATTTATCACATTTATGACCAATAAATAACAAGGAAAGTCCTATAAGATCAGCAAATTAAAAATAAAAATAAGTTCTTAATAATAAAACTAAATTCTTAAATTCATCCTATTATTAAAAGATGAAAGTTATGACGATTTCAAGAATTACTGAGATATTTTTATTTTTTTAAATTTGTTATGAGCTTCTATGATTTTAAATGTGGCAAATTACCATGGTTAATTTTTACTAATATTTCCAAAAATGCAAAATAAGGCGATACATAATTATTTTTAAATTAATATTGTTGTATCTACGAATGTTATATAAACTCTACTATATTTAACTGTTTAAGTAAGCGTAAAAAAAGGAAAAAGTGCCGTATCGTATCATTATTTCACTCTTGCCATAAGCACAATACAAATGCCAGCGATACAATTTTGGGGTTCTAAACGCGTCTTCCGTAGGAAGAGGCTTCCAACTGAAGATTTTATGTTTATG